>OZ038519.1:14033830-14701575 GCA_964036315.1 Acanthosepion esculentum | reverse complement strand
GATCAGAAAATATTGATTTTGTCAATTTCCAACAGTTTCCACAAAGTTTTATTGCAAATATTAAGTTTTACAAACTTTTGCAAAATATTGAAATTTCTATGCAAAAGCTAGCATTTCAACCTACTTTTTCAACGTTAAACACGGTATTTTGAAAATTGATGTTGCTGTTTGAAAACATTAGAAAATCAATAAAATTATTGAAAATCGATATGGTATCGATCAGAAAATATTGATTTTGTCAATTTCCAACAGTTTCCACAATGTTTTATTGCAAATATTAAGTTTTACAAACTTTTGCAAAATATTGAAATTTATATCAAACGCTAGCATTTCAAGCTACTTTTTCAACGTTAAACTCGGTATTTTGAAAATTGATGTTGCTGTTTGAAAACATTAGAAAACCAATAAAATTATTGAAAATCGATATGGTATCGATCAGAAAATATTGATTTTGTCAATTTCCAACAGTTTCCACAACGTTTTATTGCAAATATTAAGTTTTACAAACTTTTGCAAAATATTGAAATTTCTATGCAAAATCTAGCATTTCAAGCTACTTTTTCAACGTTAAACACGGTATTTTGAAAATTGATGTTGCTGTTTGAAAACATTAGAAAACCAATAAAATTATTGAAAATCGATATGGTATCGATCAGAAAATATTGATTTTGACAATTTCCAACAGTTTCCACAAAGTTTTATTGCAAATATTAAGTTTTACAAACTTTTGCAAAATATTGAAATTTCTATGCAAAAGCTAGCATTTCAAGCTACTTTTTCAACGTTAAACACGGTATTTTGAAAATTGATGTTGCCGTTTGAAAACATTAGAAAATCAATAAAATTATTGAAAATCGATATGGTATCGATCAGAAAATATTAATTTTGTCAATTTCCAACAGTTTCCACAATGTTTTATTGCAAATATTAAGTTTTACAAACTTTTGCAAAATATTGAAATTTCTATGCAAACGCTAGCATTTCAAGCTACTTTTTCAACGTTAAACTCGGTATTTTGAAAATTGATGTTGCTGTTTGAAAACATTAGAAAACCAATAAAATTATTGAAAATCGATATGGTATCGATCAGAAAATATTGATTTTGACAATTTCCAACAGTTTCCACAAAGTTTTATTGCAAATATTAAGTTTTACAAACTTTTGCAAAATGTTGAAATTTCTATGCAAAAGCTAGCATTTCAAGCTACTTTTTCAACGTTAAACTCGGTATTTTGAAAATTGATGTTGCTGTTTCAAAACATTAGAAAACCAATAAAATTATTGAAAATCGATATGGTATCGATCAGAAAATATTGATTTTCTCAATTTCCAACAGTTTCCACAAAGTTTTATTGCAAATATTAAGTTTTACAAACTTTTGCAAAATATTGAAATTTCTATGCAAAAGCTAGCATTTCAAGCTACTTTTTCAACGTTAAACACGGTATTTTGAAAATTGATGTTGCCGTTTGAAAACATTAGAAAACCATTAAAATTATTGAAAATCTATATGGTATCGATCAGAAAATATTGATTTTGTCAATTTCCAACAGTTTCCACAAAGTTTTATTGCAAATATTAAGTTTTACAAACTTTTGCAAAATATTGAAATTTCTATGCAAAAGCTAGCATTTCAAGCTACTTTTTCAACGTTAAACTCGGTATTTTGAAAATTGATGTTGCTGTTTGAAAACATTAGAAAACCAATAAAATTATTGAAAATCGATATGGTATCGATCAGAAAATATTGATTTTGACAATTTCCAACAGTTTCCACAAAGTTTTATTGCAAATATTAAGTTTTACAAACTTTTGCAAAATATTGAAATTTCTATGCAAAAGCTAGCATTTCAAGCTACTTTTTCAACGTTAAACACGGTATTTTGAAAATTGATGTTGCCGTTTGAAAACATTAGAAAATCAATAAAATTATTGAAAATCGATATGGTATCGATCAGAAAATATTAATTTTGTCAATTTCCAACAGTTTCCACAATGTTTTATTGCAAATATTAAGTTTTACAAACTTTTGCAAAATATTGAAATTTCTATGCAAACGCTAGCATTTCAAGCTACTTTTTCAACGTTAAACTCGGTATTTTGAAAATTGATGTTGCTGTTTGAAAACATTAGAAAACCAATAAAATTATTGAAAATCGATATGGTATCGATCAGAAAATATTGATTTTGACAATTTCCAACAGTTTCCACAAAGTTTTATTGCAAATATTAAGTTTTACAAACTTTTGCAAAATGTTGAAATTTCTATGCAAAAGCTAGCATTTCAAGCTACTTTTTCAACGTTAAACTCGGTATTTTGAAAATTGATGTTGCTGTTTCAAAACATTAGAAAACCAATAAAATTATTGAAAATCGATATGGTATCGATCAGAAAATATTGATTTTCTCAATTTCCAACAGTTTCCACAAAGTTTTATTGCAAATATTAAGTTTTACAAACTTTTGCAAAATATTGAAATTTCTATGCAAAAGCTAGCATTTCAAGCTACTTTTTCAACGTTAAACACGGTATTTTGAAAATTGATGTTGCCGTTTGAAAACATTAGAAAACCAATAAAATTATTGAAAATCTATATGGTATCGATCAGAAAATATTGATTTTGTCAATTTCCAACAGTTTCCACAAAGTTTTATTGCAAATATTAAGTTTTACAAACTTTTGCAAAATATTGAAATTTCTATGCAAAAGCTAGCATTTCAACCTACTTTTTCAACGTTAAACACGGTATTTTGAAAATTGATGTTGCTGTTTGAAAACATTAGAAAATCAATAAAATTATTGAAAATCGATATGGTATCGATCAGAAAATATTGATTTTGTCAATTTCCAACAGTTTCCACAATGTTTTATTGCAAATATTAAGTTTTACAAACTTTTGCAAAATATTGAAATTTATATCAAACGCTAGCATTTCAAGCTACTTTTTCAACGTTAAACTCGGTATTTTGAAAATTGATGTTGCTGTTTGAAAACATTAGAAAACCAATAAAATTATTGAAAATCGATATGGTATCGATCAGAAAATATTGATTTTGTCAATTTCCAACAGTTTCCACAACGTTTTATTGCAAATATTAAGTTTTACAAACTTTTGCAAAATATTGAAATTTCTATGCAAAATCTAGCATTTCAAGCTACTTTTTCAACGTTAAACACGGTATTTTGAAAATTGATGTTGCTGTTTGAAAACATTAGAAAACCAATAAAATTATTGAAAATCGATATGGTATCGATCAGAAAATATTGATTTTGACAATTTCCAACAGTTTCCACAAAGTTTTATTGCAAATATTAAGTTTTACAAACTTTTGCAAAATATTGAAATTTCTATGCAAAAGCTAGCATTTCAAGCTACTTTTTCAACGTTAAACACGGTATTT
Source organism: Acanthosepion esculentum (assembly GCA_964036315.1). Lineage (NCBI taxonomy): Eukaryota > Metazoa > Mollusca > Cephalopoda > Sepiida > Sepiidae > Acanthosepion > Acanthosepion esculentum. Next base: position 14,698,173 of record OZ038519.1, on the reverse strand, counting down.
TGAAAATTGATGTTGCCGTTTGAAAACATTAGAAAATCAATAAAATTATTGAAAATCGATATGGTATCGATCAGAAAATATTAATTTTGTCAATTTCCAACAGTTTCCACAATGTTTTATTGCAAATATTAAGTTTTACAAACTTTTGCAAAATATTGAAATTTCTATGCAAACGCTAGCATTTCAAGCTACTTTTTCAACGTTAAACTCGGTATTTTGAAAATTGATGTTGCTGTTTGAAAACATTAGAAAACCAATAAAATTATTGAAAATCGATATGGTATCGATCAGAAAATATTGATTTTGACAATTTCCAACAGTTTCCACAAAGTTTTATTGCAAATATTAAGTTTTACAAACTTTTGCAAAATGTTGAAATTTCTATGCAAAAGCTAGCATTTCAAGCTACTTTTTCAACGTTAAACTCGGTATTTTGAAAATTGATGTTGCTGTTTCAAAACATTAGAAAACCAATAAAATTATTGAAAATCGATATGGTATCGATCAGAAAATATTGATTTTCTCAATTTCCAACAGTTTCCACAAAGTTTTATTGCAAATATTAAGTTTTACAAACTTTTGCAAAATATTGAAATTTCTATGCAAAAGCTAGCATTTCAAGCTACTTTTTCAACGTTAAACACGGTATTTTGAAAATTGATGTTGCCGTTTGAAAACATTAGAAAACCATTAAAATTATTGAAAATCTATATGGTATCGATCAGAAAATATTGATTTTGTCAATTTCCAACAGTTTCCACAAAGTTTTATTGCAAATATTAAGTTTTACAAACTTTTGCAAAATATTGAAATTTCTATGCAAAAGCTAGCATTTCAAGCTACTTTTTCAACGTTAAACTCGGTATTTTGAAAATTGATGTTGCTGTTTGAAAACATTAGAAAACCAATAAAATTATTGAAAATCGATATGGTATCGATCAGAAAATATTGATTTTGTCAATTTCCAACAGTTTCCACAAAGTTTTATTGCAAATATTAAGTTTTACAAACTTTTGCAAAATATTGAAATTTCTATGCAAAAGCTAGCATTTCAAGCTACTTTTTCAACGTTAAACACGGTATTTTGAAAATTGATGTTGCCGTTTGAAAACATTAGATAACCAATAAAATTATTGGAAATCGATATGGTATCGATCAGAAAATATTGATTTTGACAATTTCCAACAGTTTCCACAAAGTTTTATTGCAAATATTAAGTTTTACAAACTTTTGCAAAATATTGAAATTTCTATGCAAAAGCTAGCATTTCAAGCTACTTTTTCAACGTTAAACACGGTATTTTGAAAATTGATGTTGCTGTTTGAAAACATTAGAAAACCAATAAAATTACTGAAAATCGATATGGTATCGATCAGAAAATATTGATTTTGACAATTTCCAACAGTTTCCACAAAGTTTTATTGCAAATATTAAGTTTTACAAACTTTTGCAAAATATTGAAATTTCTATGCAAAAGCTAGCATTTCAAGCTACTTTATCAACGTTTAACACGGTATTTTGAAAATTGATGTTGCTGTTTGAAAACATTAGAAAACCAATAAAATTATTGAAAATCGATATGGTATCGATCAAAAAATATTGATTTTGACAATTTCCAACAGTTTCCACAAAGTTTTATTGCAAATATTAAGTTTTACAAACTTTTGCAAAATATTGAAATTTCTATGCAAAATCTAGCATTTCAAGCTACTTTTTCAACGTTAAACACGGTATTTTGAAAATTGATGTTGCTGTTTGAAAACATTAGAAAACCAATAAAATTATTGAAAATCGATATGGTATCGATCAGAAAATATTGATTTTGACAATTTCCAACAGTTTCCACAAAGTTTTATTGCAAATATTAAGTTTTACAAACTTTTGCAAAATGTTGAAATTTCTATGCAAAAGCTAGCATTTCAAGCTACTTTTTCAACGTTAAACTCGGTATTTTGAAAATTGATGTTGCTGTTTGAAAACATTAGAAAACCAATAAAATTATTGAAAATCGATATGGTATCGATCAGAAAATATTGATTTTGTCAATTTCCAACAGTTTCCACAAAGTTTTATTGCAAATATTAAGTTTTACAAACTTTTGCAAAATGTTGAAATTTCTATGCAAAAGCTAGCATTTCAAGCTACTTTTTCAACGTTAAACACGGTATTTTGAAAATTGATGTTGCTGTTTGAAAACATTAGAAAACCAATAAAATTATTGAAAATCGATATGGTATCGATCAGAAAATATTGATTTTGACAATTTCCAACAGTTTCCACAAAGTTTTATTGCAAATATTAAGTTTTACAAACTTTTGAAAAATATTGAAATTTCTATGCAAAAGCTAGCATTTCAAGCTACTTTTTCAACGTTAAACACGGTATTTTGAAAATTGATGTTGCTGTTTGAAAACATTAGAAAACCAATAAAATTATTGAAAATCAATATGATATCCATCAGAAAATATTGATATTGACAATTTCCAACAGTTTCCACAAAGTTTTATTGCAAATATTAAGTTTTACAAACTTTTGAAAAATATTGAAATTTCTCTGCAAAAGCTAGCATTTCAAGCTACTTTATCAACGTTTAACACGGTATTTTGAAAATTGATGTTGCTGTTTGAAAACATTAGAAAACCAATAAAATTATTGAAAATCGATATGGTATCGATCAAAAAATATTGATTTTGACAATTTCCAACAGTTTCCACAAAGTTTTATTGCAAATATTAAGTTTTACAAACTTTTGCAAAATATTGAAATTTCTATGCAAAATCTAGCATTTCAAGCTACTTTTTCAACGTTAAACACGGTATTTTGAAAATTGATGTTGCTGTTTGAAAACATTAGAAAACCAATAAAATTATTGAAAATCGATATGGTATCGATCAGAAAATATTGATTTTGACAATTTCCAACAGTTTCCACAAAGTTTTATTGCAAATATTAAGTTTTACAAACTTTTGCAAAATGTTGAAATTTCTATGCAAAAGCTAGCATTTCAAGCTACTTTTTCAACGTTAAACTCGGTATTTTGAAAATTGATGTTGCTGTTTGAAAACATTAGAAAACCAATAAAATTATTGAAAATCGATATGGTATCGATCAGAAAATATTGATTTTGTCAATTTCCAACAGTTTCCACAAAGTTTTATTGCAAATATTAAGTTTTACAAACTTTTGCAAAATATTGAAATTTCTATGCAAAAGCTAGCATTTCAAGCGACTTTTTCAACGTTTAACACGGTATTTTGAAAATTGATGTTGCTGTTTGAAAACATTAGAAAACCAATAAAATTATTGAAAATCGATATGGTATCGATCAGAAAATATTGATTTTGACAATTTCCAACAGTTTCCACAAAGTTTTATTGCAAATATTAAGTTTTACAAACTTTTGAAAAATATTGAAATTTCTATGCAAAAGCTAGCATTTCAAGCTACTTTTTCAACGTTAAACACGGTATTTTGAAAATTGATGTTGCTGTTTGAAAACATTAGAAAACCAATAAAATTATTGAAAATCAATATGGTATCCATCAGAAAATATTGATATTGACAATTTCCAACAGTTTCCACAAAGTTTTATTGCAAATATTAAGTTTTACAAACTTTTGCAAAATATTGAAATTTCTATGCAAAAGCTAGCATTTCAAGCTACTTTTTCAACGTTTAACACGGTATTTTGAAAATTGATGTTGCTGTTTGAAAACATTAGAAAACCAATAAAATTATTGAAAATCGATATGGTATCGATCAGAAAATATTGATTTTGACAATTTCCAACAGTTTCCACAAAGTTTTATTGCAAATATTAAGTTTTACAAACTTTTGCAAAATGTTGAAATTTCTATGCAAAAGCTAGCATTTCAAGCGACTTTTTCAACGTTTAACACGGTATTTTGAAAATTGATGTTGCTGTTTGAAAACATTAGAAAACCAATAAAATTATTGAAAATCGATATGGTATCGATCAGAAAATATTGATTTTGACAATTTCCAACAGTTTCCACAAAGTTTTATTGCAAATATTAAGTTTTACAAACTTTTGAAAAATATTGAAATTTCTATGCAAAAGCTAGCATTTCAAGCTACTTTTTCAACGTTAAACACGGTATTTTGAAAATTGATGTTGCTGTTTGAAAACATTAGAAAACCAATAAAATTATTGAAAATCAATATGGTATCCATCAGAAAATATTGATATTGACAATTTCCAACAGTTTCCACAAAGTTTTATTGCAAATATTAAGTTTTACAAACTTTTGCAAAATATTGAAATTTCTATGCAAAAGCTAGCATTTCAAGCTACTTTTTCAACGTTTAACACGGTATTTTGAAAATTGATGTTGCTGTTTGAAAACATTAGAAAACCAATAAAATTATTGAAAATCGATATGGTATCGATCAGAAAATATTGATTTTGACAATTTCCAACAGTTTCCACAAAGTTTTATTGCAAATATTAAGTTTTACAAACTTTTGCAAAATGTTGAAATTTCTATGCAAAAGCTAGCATTTCAAGCTACTTTTTCAACGTTAAACTCGGTATTTTGAAAATTGATGTTGCTGTTTGAAAACATTAGAAAACCAATAAAATTATTGAAAATCGATATGGTATCGATCAGAAAATATTGATTTTGTCAATTTCCAACAGTTTCCACAAAGTTTTATTGCAAATATTAAGTTTTACAAACTTTTGCAAAATGTTGAAATTTCTATGCAAAAGCTAGCATTTCAAGCTACTTTTTCAACGTTAAACACGGTATTTTGAAAATTGATGTTGCTGTTTGAAAACATTAGAAAACCAATAAAATTATTGAAAATCGATATGGTATCGATCAGAAAATATTGATTTTGACAATTTCCAACAGTTTCCACAAAGTTTTATTGCAAATATTAAGTTTTACAAACTTTTGAAAAATATTGAAATTTCTATGCAAAAGCTAGCATTTCAAGCTACTTTTTCAACGTTAAACACGGTATTTTGAAAATTGATGTTGCTGTTTGAAAACATTAGAAAACCAATAAAATTATTGAAAATCAATATGGTATCCATCAGAAAATATTGATATTGACAATTTCCAACAGTTTCCACAAAGTTTTATTGCAAATATTAAGTTTTACAAACTTTTGCAAAATATTGAAATTTCTATGCAAAATCTAGCATTTCAAGCTACTTTTTCAACGTTAAACACGGTATTTTGAAAATTGATGTTGCTGTTTGAAAACATTAGAAAACCAATAAAATTATTGAAAATCGATATGGTATCGATCAGAAAATATTGATTTTGACAATTTCCAACAGTTTCCACAAAGTTTTATTGCAAATATTAAGTTTTACAAACTTTTGCAAAATGTTGAAATTTCTATGCAAAAGCTAGCATTTCAAGCTACTTTTTCAACGTTAAACTCGGTATTTTGAATATTGATGTTGCTGTTTGAAAACATTAGAAAACCAATAAAATTATTGAAAATCGATATGGTATCGATCAGAAAATATTGATTTTGTCAATTTCCAACAGTTTCCACAAAGTTTTATTGCAAATATTAAGTTTTACAAACTTTTGCAAAATATTGAAATTTCTATGCAAAAGCTAGCATTTCAAGCTACTTTTTCAACGTTTAACACGGTATTTTGAAAATTGATGTTGCTGTTTGAAAACATTAGAAAACCAATAAAATTATTGAAAATCGATATGGTATCGATCAGAAAATATTGATTTTGACAATTTCCAACAGTTTCCACAAAGTTTTATTGCAAATATTAAGTTTTACAAACTTTTGCAAAATGTTGAAATTTCTATGCAAAAGCTAGCATTTCAAGCTACTTTTTCAACGTTAAACTCGGTATTTTGAAAATTGATGTTGCTGTTTGAAAACATTAGAAAACCAATAAAATTATTGAAAATCGATATGGTATCGATCAGAAAATATTGATTTTGTCAATTTCCAACAGTTTCCACAAAGTTTTATTGCAAATATTAAGTTTTACAAACTTTTGCAAAATATTGAAATTTCTGTGCAAAAGCTAGCATTTCAAGCGACTTTTTCAACGTTTAACACGGTATTTTGAAAATTGATGTTGCTCTTTGAAAACATTAGAAAACCAATAAAATTATTGAAAATCGATATGGTATCGATCAGAAAATATTGATTTTGTCAATTTCCAACAGTTTCCACAAAGTTTTATTGCAAATATTAAGTTTTACAAACTTTTGCAAAATGTTGAAATTTCTATGCAAAAGCTAGCATTTCAAGCTACTTTTTCAACGTTAAACACGGTATTTTGAAAATTGATGTTGCTGTTTGAAAACATTAGAAAACCAATAAAATTATTGAAAATCGATATGGTATCGATCAGAAAATATTGATTTTGACAATTTCCAACAGTTTCCACAAAGTTTTATTGCAAATATTAAGTTTTACAAACTTTTGAAAAATATTGAAATTTCTATGCAAAAGCTAGCATTTCAAGCTACTTTTTCAACGTTAAACACGGTATTTTGAAAATTGATGTTGCTGTTTGAAAACATTAGAAAACCAATAAAATTATTGAAAATCAATATGGTATCCATCAGAAAATATTGATATTGACAATTTCCAACAGTTTCCACAAAGTTTTATTGCAAATATTAAGTTTTACAAACTTTTGAAAAATATTGAAATTTCTCTGCAAAGGCTAGCATTTCAAGCTACTTTTTCAACGTTAAACTCGGTATTTTGAAAATTGATGTTGCTGTTTGAAAACATTAGAAAACCAATAAAATTATTGGAAATCGATATGGTATCGATCAGAAAATATTGATTTTGACAATTTCCAACAGTTTCCACAAATTTTTATTGCAAATATTAAGTTTTACCAACTTTTGAAAAATATTGAAATTTCTATGCAAAAGCTAGCATTTCAAGCTACTTTTTCAACGTTAAACTCGGTATTTTGAAAATTGATGTTGCTGTTTGAAAACATTAGAAAACCAATAAAATTATTGAAAATCGATATGGTATCGATCAGAAAATATTGATTTTGACAATTTCCAACAGTTTCCACAAAGTTTTATTGCAAATATTAAGTTTTACAAACTTTTGCAAAATGTTGAAATTTCTATGCAAAAGCTAGCATTTCAAGCTACTTTTTCAACGTTAAACTCGGTATTTTGAAAATTGATGTTGCTGTTTGAAAACATTAGAAAACCAATAAAATTATTGAAAATCGATATGGTATCGATCAGAAAATATTGATTTTGTCAATTTCCAACAGTTTCCACAAAGTTTTATTGCAAATATTAAGTTTTACAAACTTTTGCAAAATATTGAAATTTCTATGCAAAAGCTAGCATTTCAAGCGACTTTTTCAACGTTTAACACGGTATTTTGAAAATTGATGTTGCTGTTTGAAAACATTAGAAAACCAATAAAATTATTGAAAATCGATATGGTATCGATCAGAAAATATTGATTTTGTCAATTTCCAACAGTTTCCACAAAGTTTTATTGCAAATATTAAGTTTTACAAACTTTTGCAAAATGTTGAAATTTCTATGCAAAAGCTAGCATTTCAAGCTACTTTTTCAACGTTAAACACGGTATTTTGAAAATTGATGTTGCTGTTTGAAAACATTAGAAAACCAATAAAATTATTGAAAATCGATATGGTATCGATCAGAAAATATTGATTTTGACAATTTCCAACAGTTTCCACAAATTTTTATTGCAAATATTAAGTTTTACCAACTTTTGAAAAATATTGAAATTTCTATGCAAAAGCTAGCATTTCAAGCTACTTTTTCAACGTTAAACTCGGTATTTTGAAAATTGATGTTGCTGTTTGAAAACATTAGAAAAGCAATAAAATTATTGAAAATCGATATGGTATCGATCAGAAAATATTGATTTTGACAATTTCCAACAGTTTCCACAAAGTTTTATTGCAAATATTAAGTTTTACAAACTTTTGCAAAATGTTGAAATTTCTATGCAAAAGCTAGCATTTCAAGCTACTTTTTCAACGTTAAACACGGTATTTTGAAAATTGATGTTGCTGTTTGAAAACATTAGAAAACCAATAAAATTATTGAAAATCGATATGGTATCGATCAGAAAATATTGATTTTGTCAATTTCCAACAGTTTCCACAAAGTTTTATTGCAAATATTAAGTTTTACAAACTTTTGCAAAATGTTGAAATTTCTATGCAAAAGCTAGCATTTCAAGCTACTTTTTCAACGTTAAACACGGTATTTTGAAAATTGATGTTGCTGTTTGAAAACATTAGAAAACCAATAAAATTATTGAAAATCGATATGGTATCGATCAGAAAATATTGATTTTGACAATTTCCAACAGTTTCCACAAATTTTTATTGCAAATATTAAGTTTTACCAACTTTTGAAAAATATTGAAATTTCTATGCAAAAGCTAGCATTTCAAGCTACTTTTTCAACGTTAAACTCGGTATTTTGAAAATTGATGTTGCTGTTTGAAAACATTAGAAAAGCAATAAAATTATTGAAAATCGATATGGTATCGATCAGAAAATATTGATTTTGACAATTTCCAACAGTTTCCACAAAGTTTTATTGCAAATATTAAGTTTTACAAACTTTTGCAAAATGTTGAAATTTCTATGCAAAAGCTAGCATTTCAAGCTACTTTTTCAACGTTAAACTCGGTATTTTGAAAATTGATGTTGCTGTTTGAAAACATTAGAAAACCAATAAAATTATTGAAAATCGATATGGTATCGATCAGAAAATATTGATTTTGTCAATTTCCAACAGTTTCCACAAAGTTTTATTGCAAATATTAAGTTTTACAAACTTTTGCAAAATATTGAAATTTCTATGCAAAAGCTAGCATTTCAAGCTACTTTTTCAACGTTAAACACGGTATTTTGAAAATTGATGTTGCTGTTTGAAAACATTAGAAAACCAATAAAATTATTGAAAATCAATATGGTATCCATCAGAAAATATTGATATTGACAATTTCCAACAGTTTCCACAAAGTTTTATTGCAAATATTAAGTTTTACAAACTTTTGAAAAATATTGAAATTTCTCTGCAAAGGCTAGCATTTCAAGCTACTTTTTCCACGTTAAACTCGGTATTTTGAAAATTGATGTTGCTGTTTGAAAACATTAGAAAACTAATAAAATTATTGAAAATCGATATGATATCGATCAGAAAATATTGATTTTGACAATTTCCAACAGTTTCCACAAAGTTTTATTGCAAATATTAAGTTTTACAAACTTTTGCAAAATATTGAAATTTCTATGCATAAGCTAGCATTTCAAGCTACTTTTTCAACGTTAAACTCGGTATTTTGAAAATTGATGTTGCTGTTTGAAAACATTAAAAAACCAATAAAATTATTGAAAATCGATATGGTATCGATCAGAAAATATTGATTTCGACAATTTCCAACAGTTTCCACAAAGTTTTATTGCAAATATTAAGTTTTACAAACTTTTGCAAAATATTGAAATTTCTATGCAAAATCTAGCATTTCAAGCTACTTTTTCAACGTTAAACACGGTATTTTGAAAATTGATGTTGCTGTTTGAAAACATTAGAAAACCAATAAAATTATTGAAAATCGATATGGTATCGATCAGAAAATATTGATTTTGACAATTTCCAACAGTTTCCACAAAGTTTTATTGCAAATATTAAGTTTTACAAACTTTTGCAAAATATTGAAATTTCTATTCAAAAGCTAGCATTTCAAGCTACTTTTTCAACGTTTAACACGGTATTTTGAAAATTGATGTTGCTGTTTGAAAACATTAAAAAACTAATAAAATTATTGAAAATCGATATGGTATCGATCAGAAAATATTGATTTTGACAATTTCCAACAGTTACCACAAAGTTTTATTGCAAATATTAAGTTTTACAAACTTTTGTAAAATATTGAAATTTCTATGCAAAATCTAGCATTTCAAGTACTTTTTCAACGTTAAACACGGTATCTTGAAAATTGATGTTGCTGTTTGAAAACATTAGAAAACCAATAAAATTATTGAAAATCGATATGGTATCGATCAGAAAATATTGATTTTGACAATTTCCAACAGTTTCCACAAAGTTTTATTGCAAATATTAAGTTTTACAAACTTTTGAAAAATATTGAAATTTCTATGCAAAAGCTAGCATTTCAAGCTACTTTTTCAACGTTAAACTCGGTATTTTGAAAATTGATGTTGCTGTTTGAAAACATTAGAAAACCAATAAAATTATTGAAAATCGATATGGTATCGATGAGAAAATATTGATTTTGACAATTTCCAACAGTTTCCACAAAGCTTTATTGCAAATATTAAGTTTTACAAACTTTTGCAAAATATTGAAATTTCTATGCAAAATCTAGCATTTCAAGCGACTTTTTCAACGTTAAACACGGTATTTTGAAAATTGATGTTGCTGTTTGAAAACATTAAAAAACCAATAAAATTATTGAAAATCGATATGGTATCGATCAGAAAATATTGATTTTGACAATTTCCAACAGTTACCACAAAGTTTTATTGCAAATATTAAGTTTTACAAACTTTTGTAAAATATTGAAATTTCTATGCAAAATCTAGCATTTCAAGTACTTTTTCAACGTTAAACACGGTATCTTGAAAATTGATGTTGCTGTTTGAAAACATTAGAAAACCAATAAAATTATTGAAAATCGATATGGTATCGATCAGAAAATATTGATTTTGACAATTTCCAACAGTTTCCACAAAGTTTTATTGCAAATATTAAGTTTTACAAACTTTTGAAAAATATTGAAATTTCTATGCAAAAGCTAGCATTTCAAGCTACTTTTTCAACGTTAAACTCGGTATTTTGAAAATTGATGTTGCTGTTTGAAAACATTAGAAAACCAATAAAATTATTGAAAATCGATATGGTATCGATGAGAAAATATTGATTTTGACAATTTCCAACAGTTTCCACAAAGCTTTATTGCAAATATTAAGTTTTACAAACTTTTGCAAAATATTGAAATTTCTATGCAAAATCTAGCATTTCAAGCGACTTTTTCAACGTTAAACACGGTATTTTGAAAATTGATGTTGCTGTTTGAAAACATTAAAAAACCAATAAAATTATTGAAAATCGATATGGTATCGATCAGAAAATATTGATTTTGACAATTTCCAACAGTTACCACAAAGTTTTATTGCAAATATTAAGTTTTACAAACTTTTGTAAAATATTGAAATTTCTATGCAAAATCTAGCATTTCAAGCTACTTTTTCAACGTTAAACACGGTATCTTGAAAATTGATGTTGCTGTTTGAAAACATTAGAAAACCAATAAAATTATTGAAAATCGATATGGTATCGATCAGAAAATATTGATTTTGACAATTTCCAACAGTTTCCACAAAGTTTTATTGCAAATATTAAGTTTTACAAACTTTTGAAAAATATTGAAATTTCTATGCAAAAGCTAGCATTTCAAGCTACTTTTTCAACGTTAAACTCGGTATTTTGAAAATTGATGTTGCTGTTTGAAAACATTAGAAAACCAATAAAATTATTGAAAATCGATATGGTATCGATCAGAAAATATTGATTTTTTCAATTTCCAACAGTTTCCACAAAGTTTTATTGCAAATATTAAGTTTTACAAACTTTTGCAAAATATTGAAATTTCTATGCAAAAGCTAGCATTTCAAGCTACTTTTTCAACGTTTAACACGGTATTTTGAAAATTGATGTTGCTGTTTGAAAACATTAGAAAACCAATAAAATTATTGAAAATCGATATGGTATCGATCAGAAAATATTGATTTTGACAATTTCCAACAGTTTCCACAAAGTTTTATTGCAAATATTAAGTTTTACAAACTTTTGCAAAATATTGAAATTCCTATGCAAAAGCTAGCATTTCAAGCTACTTTTTCAACGTTAAACACGGCATTTTGAAAATTGATGTTGCTGTTTGAAAACATTAGAAAACCAATAAAATTATTGAAAATCTATATGGTATCGATCAGAAAATATTGATTTTGACAATTTCCAACAGTTTCCACAAAGTTTTATTGCAAATATTAAGTTTTACAAACTTTTGCAATATATTGAAATTCCTATGCAAAAGCTAGCATTTCAAGCTACTTTTTCAACGTTAAACACGGTATTTTGAAAATTGATGTTGCTGTTTGAAAACATTAGAAAACCAATAAAATTATTGAAAATCTATATGGTATCGATCAGAAAATATTGATTTTGACAATTTCCAACAGTTTCCACAAAGTTTTATTGCAAATATTAAGTTTTACAAACTTTTGAAAAATATTGAAATTTCTATGCAAAAGCTAGCATTTCAAGCTACTTTTTCAACGTTAAACTCGGTATTTTGAAAATTGATGTTGCTGTTTGAAAACATTAGAAAACCAATAAAATTATTGAAAATCGATATGGTATCGATCAGAAAATATTGATTTTGACAATTTCCAACAGTTTCCACAAAGTTTTATTGCAAATATTAAGTTTTACAAACTTTTGCAAAATATTGAAATTTCTATGCAAAAGCTAGCATTTCAAGCTACTTTTTCAACGTTTAACACGGTATTTTGAAAATTGATGTTGCTGTTTGAAAACATTAAAAAACCAATAAAATTATTGAAAATCGATATGGTATCGATCAGAAAATATTGATTTTGACAATTTCCAACAGTTACCACAAAGTTTTATTGCAAATATTAAGTTTTACAAACTTTTGTAAAATATTGAAATTTCTATGCAAAATCTAGCATTTCAAGCTACTTTTTCAACGTTAAACACGGTATCTTGAAAATTGATGTTGCTGTTTGAAAACATTAGAAAACCAATAAAATTATTGAAAATCGATATGGTATCGATCAGAAAATATTGATTTTGACAATTTCTAACAGTTTCCACAAAGTTTTATTGCAAATATTAAGTTTTACAAACTTTTGAAAAATATTGAAATTTCTATGCAAAAGCTAGCATTTCAAGCTACTTTTTCAACGTTAAACTCGGTATTTTGAAAATTGATGTTGCTATTTTAAAACATTAGAAAACCAATAAAATTATTGAAAATCGATATGGTATCGATCAGAAAATATTGATTTTGACAATTTCCAACAGTTTCCACAAAGTTTTATTGCAAATATTAAGTTTTACAAACTTTTGCAAAATGTTGAAATTTCTATGCAAAAGCTAGCATTTCAAGCTACTTTTTCAACGTTAAACTCGGTATTTTGAAAATTGATGTTGCTGTTTGAAAACATTAGAAAACCAATAAAATTATTGAAAATCGATATGGTATCGATCAGAAAATATTGATTTTTTCAATTTCCAACAGTTTCCACAAAGTTTTATTGCAAATATTAAGTTTTACAAACTTTTGCAAAATATTGAAATTCCTATGCAAAAGCTAGTATTTCAAGCTACTTTTTCAACGTTAAACACGGTATTTTGAAAATTGATGTTGCTGTTTGAAAACATTAGAAAACCAATAAAATTATTGAAAATCTATATGGTATCGATCAGAAAATATTGATTTTGACAATTTCCAACAGTTTCCACGAAGTTTTATTGCAAATATTAAGTTTTACAAACTTTTGCAAAATATTGAAATTCCTATGCAAAAGCTAGCATTTCAAGCTACTTTTTCAACGTTAAACACGGTATTTTGAAAATTGATGTTGCTGTTTGAAAACATTAGAAAACCAATAAAATTATTGAAAATCGATATGGTATCGATCAGAAAATATTGATTTTGACAATTTCCAACAGTTTCCACAAAGTTTTATTGCAAATATTAAGTTTTACAAAATTTTGAAAAATATTGAAATTTCTATGCAAAAGCTAGCATTTCAAGCTACTTTTTCAACGTTAAACTCGGTATTTTGAAAATTGATGTTGCTGTTTGAAAACATTAGAAAACCAATAAAATTATTGAAAATCGATATGGTATCGATCAGAAAATATTGATTTTTTCAATTTCCAACAGTTTCCACAAAGTTTTATTGCAAATATTAAGTTTTACAAACTTTTGCAAAATATTGAAATTTCTATGCAAAAGCTAGCATTTCAAGCTACTTTTTCAACGTTTAACACGGTATTTTGAAAATTGATGTTGCTGTTTGAAAACATTAGAAAACCAATAAAATTATTGAAAATCGATATGGTATCGATCAGAAAATATTGATTTTGACAATTTCCAACAGTTTCCACAAAGTTTTATTGCAAATATTAAGTTTTACAAACTTTTGCAAAATATTGAAATTCCTATGCAAAAGCTAGCATTTCAAGCTACTTTTTCAACGTTAAACACGGCATTTTGAAAATTGATGTTGCTGTTTGAAAACATTAGAAAACCAATAAAATTATTGAAAATCTATATGGTATCGATCAGAAAATATTGATTTTGACAATTTCCAACAGTTTCCACAAAGTTTTATTGCAAATATTAAGTTTTACAAACTTTTGCAAAATATTGAAATTCCTATGCAAAAGCTAGCATTTCAAGCTACTTTTTCAACGTTAAACACGGTATTTTGAAAATTGATGTTGCTGTTTGAAAACATTAGAAAACCAATAAAATTATTGAAAATCTATATGGTATCGATCAGAAAATATTGATTTTGACAATTTCCAACAGTTTCCACAAAGTTTTATTGCAAATATTAAGTTTTACAAACTTTTGAAAAATATTGAAATTTCTATGCAAAAGCTAGCATTTCAAGCTACTTTTTCAACGTTAAACTCGGTATTTTGAAAATTGATGTTGCTGTTTGAAAACATTAGAAAACCAATAAAATTATTGAAAATCGATATGGTATCGATCAGAAAATATTGATTTTGACAATTTCCAACAGTTTCCACAAAGTTTTATTGCAAATATTAAGTTTTACAAACTTTTGCAAAATATTGAAATTTCTATGCAAAAGCTAGCATTTCAAGCTACTTTTTCAACGTTTAACACGGTATTTTGAAAATTGATGTTGCTGTTTGAAAACATTAAAAAACCAATAAAATTATTGAAAATCGATATGGTATCGATCAGAAAATATTGATTTTGACAATTTCCAACAGTTACCACAAAGTTTTATTGCAAATATTAAGTTTTACAAACTTTTGTAAAATATTGAAATTTCTATGCAAAATCTAGCATTTCAAGCTACTTTTTCAACGTTTAACACGGTATTTTGAAAATTGATGTTGCTGTTTGAAAACATTAGAAAACCAATAAAATTATTGAAAATCGATATGGTATCGATCAGAAAATATTGATTTTCACAATTTCCAACAGTTTCCACAAAGTTTTATTGCAAATATTAAGTTTTACAAACTTTTGCAAAATATTGAAATTCCTATGCAAAAGCTAGTATTTCAAGCTACTTTTTCAACGTTAAACACGGTATTTTGAAAATTGATGTTGCTGTTTGAAAACATTAGAAAACCAATAAAATTATTGAAAATCTATATGGTATCGATCAGAAAATATTGATTTTGACAATTTCCAACAGTTTCCACGAAGTTTTATTGCAAATATTAAGTTTTACAAACTTTTGCAAAATATTGAAATTCCTATGCAAAAGCTAGCATTTCAAGCTACTTTTTCAACGTTAAACACGGTATTTTGAAAATTGATGTTGCTGTTTGAAAACATTAGAAAACCAATAAAATTATTGAAAATCGATATGGTATCGATCAGAAAATATTGATTTTGACAATTTCCAACAGTTTCCACAAAGTTTTATTGCAAATATTAAGTTTTACAAACTTTTGAAAAATATTGAAATTTCTATGCAAAAGCTAGCATTTCAAGCTACTTTTTCAACGTTAAACTCGGTATTTTGAAAATTGATGTTGCTGTTTGAAAACATTAGAAAACCAATAAAATTATTGAAAATCGATATGGTATCGATGAGAAAATATTGATTTTGACAATTTCCAACAGTTTCCACAAAGTTTTATTGCAAATATTAAGTTTTACAAACTTTTGCAAAATATTGAAATTTCTATGCAAAATCTAGCATTTCAAGCGACTTTTTCAACGTTAAACACGGTATTTTGAAAATTGATGTTGCTGTTTGAAAACATTAGAAAACCAATAAAATTATTGAAAATCTATATGGTATCGATCAGAAAATATTGATTTTGACAATTTCCAACAGTTTCCACAAAGTTTTATTGCAAATATTAAGTTTTACAAACTTTTGAAAAATATTAAAATTTCTATGCATAAGCTAGCATTTCAAGCTACTTTTTCAACGTTAAACTCGGTATTTTGAAAATTGATGTTGCTGTTTGAAAACATTAAAAAACCAATAAAATTATTGAAAATCGATATGGTATCGATCAGAAAATATTGATTTCGACAATTTCCAACAGTTTTCACAAAGTTTTATTGCAAATATTAAGTTTTACAAACTTTTGCAAAATATTGAAATTTCTATGCAAAATCTAGCATTTCAAGCTACTTTTTCAACGTTAAACACGGTATTTTGAAAATAGATGTTGCTGTTTGAAAACATTAGTAAACCAATAAAATTATTGAAAATCGATATGGTATCGATCAGAAAATATTGATTTTGACAATTTCCAACAGTTTCCACAAAGTTTTATTGCAAATATTAAGTTTTACAAACTTTTGCAAAATATTGAAATTTCTATGCAAAAGCTAGCATTTCAAGCTACTTTTTCAACGTTTAACACGGTATTTTGAAAATTGATGTTGCTGTTTGAAAACATTAAAAAACCAATAAAATTATTGAAAATCGATATGGTATCGATCAGAAAATATTGATTTTGACAATTTCCAACAGTTACCACAAAGTTTTATTGCAAATATTAAGTTTTACAAACTTTTGTAAAATATTGAAATTTCTATGCAAAATCTAGCATTTCAAGCTACTTTTTCAACGTTAAACACGGTATCTTGAAAATTGATGTTGCTGTTTGAAAACATTAGAAAACCAATAAAATTATTGAAAATCGATATGGTATCGATCAGAAAATATTGATTTTGACAATTTCCAACAGTTTCCACAATGTTTTATTGCAAATATTAAGTTTTACAAACTTTTGAAAAATATTGAAATTTCTATGCAAAAGCTAGCATTTCAAGCTACTTTTTCAACGTTAAACTCGGTATTTTGAAAATTGATGTTGCTGTTTGAAAACATTAGAAAACCAATAAAATTATTGAAAATCGATATGGTATCGATCAGAAAATATTGATTTTGACAATTTCCAACAGTTTCCACAAAGTTTTATTGCAAATATTAAGTTTTACAAACTTTTGCAAAATATTGAAATTTCTATGCAAAAGCTAGCATTTCAAGCTACTTTTTCAACGTTTAACACGGTATTTTGAAAATTGATGTTGCTGTTTGAAAACATTAGAAAACCAATAAAATTATTGAAAATCGATATGGTATCGATCAGAAAATATTGATTTTGACAATTTCCAACAGTTTCCACAAAGTTTTATTGCAAATATTAAGTTTTACAAACTTTTGAAAAATATTGAAATTTCTATGCAAAAGCTAGCATTTCAAGCTACTTTTTCAACGTTAAACTCGGTATTTTGAAAATTGATGTTGCTGTTTGAAAACATTAGAAAACCAATAAAATTATTGAAAATCGATATGGTATCGATGAGAAAATATTGATTTTGACAATTTCCAACAGTTTCCACAAAGTTTTATTGCAAATATTAAGTTTTACAAACTTTTGCAAAATATTGAAATTTCTATGCAAAATCTAGCATTTCAAGCGACTTTTTCAACGTTAAACACGGTATTTTGAAAATTGATGTTGCTGTTTGAAAACATTAGAAAACCAATAAAATTATTGAAAATCTATATGGTATCGATCAGAAAATATTGATTTTGACAATTTCCAACAGTTTCCACAAAGTTTTATTGCAAATATTAAGTTTTACAAACTTTTGAAAAATATTAAAATTTCTATGCATAAGCTAGCATTTCAAGCTACTTTTTCAACGTTAAACTCGGTATTTTGAAAATTGATGTTGCTGTTTGAAAACATTAGTAAACCAATAAAATTATTGAAAATCGATATGGTATCGATCAGAAAATATTGATTTTGACAATTTCCAACAGTTTCCACAAAGTTTTATTGCAAATATTAAGTTTTACAAACTTTTGCAAAATATTGAAATTTCTATGCAAAAGCTAGCATTTCAAGCTACTTTTTCAACGTTTAACACGGTATTTTGAAAATTGATGTTGCTGTTTGATAACATTAAAAAACCAATAAAATTATTGAAAATCGATATGGTATCGATCAGAAAATATTGATTTTGACAATTTCCAACAGTTACCACAAAGTTTTATTGCAAATATTAAGTTTTACAAACTTTTGTAAAATATTGAAATTTCTATGCAAAATCTAGCATTTCAAGCTACTTTTTCAACGTTAAACACGGTATCTTGAAAATTGATGTTGCTGTTTGAAAACATTAGAAAACCAATAAAATTATTGAAAATCGATATGGTATCGATCAGAAAATATTGATTTTGACAATTTCCAACAGTTTCCACAATGTTTTATTGCAAATATTAAGTTTTACAAACTTTTGAAAAATATTGAAATTTCTATGCAAAAGCTAGCATTTCAAGCTACTTTTTCAACGTTAAACTCGGTATTTTGAAAATTGATGTTGCTGTTTGAAAACATTAGAAAACCAATAAAATTATTGAAAATCGATATGGTATCGATCAGAAAATATTGATTTTTTCAATTTCCAACAGTTTCCACAAAGTTTTATTGCAAATATTAAGTTTTACAAACTTTTGCAAAATATTGAAATTTCTATGCAAAAGCTAGCATTTCAAGCTACTTTTTCAACGTTTAACACGGTATTTTGAAAATTGATGTTGCTGTTTGAAAACATTAGAAAACCAATAAAATTATTGAAAATCGATATGGTATCGATCAGAAAATATTGATTTTGACAATTTCCAACAGTTTCCACAAAGTTTTATTGCAAATTTTAAGTTTTACAAACTTTTGCAAAATATTGAAATTCCTATGCAAAAGCTAGCATTTCAAGCTACTTTTTCAACGTTAAACACGGCATTTTGAAAATTGATGTTGCTGTTTGAAAACATTAGAAAACCAATAAAATTATTGAAAATCTATATGGTATCGATCAGAAAATATTGATTTTGACAATTTCCAACAGTTTCCACAAAGTTTTATTGCAAATATTAAGTTTTACAAACTTTTGAAAAATATTGAAATTTCTATGCAAAAGCTAGCATTTCAAGCTACTTTTTCAACGTTAAACTCGGTATTTTGAAAATTGATGTTGCTGTTTGAAAACATTATAAAACCAATAAAATTATTGAAAATCGATATGGTATCGATCAGAAAATATTGATTTTGACAATTTCCAACAGTTTCCACAAAGTTTTATTGCAAATATTATGTTGTACAAACTTTTGAAAAATATTGAAATTTCTATGCATAAGCTAGCATTTCAAGCTACTTTTTCAACGTTAAACTCGGTATTTTGAAAATTGATGTTGCTGTTTGAAAACATTAAAAAACCAATAAAATTATTGAAAATCGATATGGTATCGATCAGAAAATATTGATTTCGACAATTTCCAACAGTTTCCACAAAGTTTTATTGCAAATATTAAGTTTTACAAACTTTTGCAAAATATTGAAATTTCTATGCAAAATCTAGCATTTCAAGCTACTTTTTCAACGTTAGACACGGTATTTTGAAAATTGATGTTGCTGTTTGAAAACATTAGAAAACCAATAAAATTATTGAAAATCGATATGGTATCGATCAGAAAATATTGATTTTGACAATTTCCAACAGTTTCCACAATGTTTTATTGCAAATATTAAGTTTTACAAACTTTTGAAAAATATTGAAATTTCTATGCAAAAGCTAGCATTTCAAGCTACTTTTTCAACGTTAAACTCGGTATTTTGAAAATTGATGTTGCTGTTTGAAAACATTAGAAAACCAATAAAATTATTGAAAATCGATATGGTATCGATCAGAAAATATTGATTTTTTCAATTTCCAACAGTTTCCACAAAGTTTTATTGCAAATATTAAGTTTTACAAACTTTTGCAAAATATTGAAATTTCTATGCAAAAGCTAGCATTTCAAGCTACTTTTTCAACGTTTAACACGGTATTTTGAAAATTGATGTTGCTGTTTGAAAACATTAGAAAACCAATAAAATTATTGAAAATCGATATGGTATCGATCAGAAAATATTGATTTTGACAATTTCCAACAGTTTCCACAAAGTTTTATTGCAAATATTAAGTTTTACAAACTTTTGCAAAATATTGAAATTCCTATGCAAAAGCTAGCATTTCAAGCTACTTTTTCAACGTTAAACACGGCATTTTGAAAATTGATGTTGCTGTTTGAAAACATTAGAAAACCAATAAAATTATTGAAAATCTATATGGTATCGATCAGAAAATATTGATTTTGACAATTTCCAACAGTTTCCACAAAGTTTTATTGCAAATATTAAGTTTTACAAACTTTTGAAAAATATTGAAATTTCTATGCAAAAGCTAGCATTTCAAGCTACTTTTTCAACGTTAAACTCGGTATTTTGAAAATTGATGTTGCTGTTTGAAAACATTAGAAAACCAATAAAATTATTGAAAATCGATATGGTATCGATCAGAAAATATTGATTTTGACAATTTCCAACAGTTTCCACAAAGTTTTATTGCAAATATTAAGTTTTACAAACTTTTGCAAAATATTGAAATTTCTATGCAAAAGCTAGCATTTCAAGCTACTTTTTCAACGTTTAACACGGTATTTTGAAAATTGATGTTGCTGTTTGAAAACATTAAAAAACCAATAAAATTATTGAAAATCGATATGGTATCGATCAGAAAATATTGATTTTGACAATTTCCAACAGTTACCACAAAGTTTTATTGCAAATATTAAGTTTTACAAACTTTTGTAAAATATTGAAATTTCTATGCAAAATCTAGAAATTCAAGCTACTTTTTCAACGTTAAACACGGTATCTTGAAAATTGATGTTGCTGTTTGAAAACATTAGAAAACCAATAAAATTATTGAAAATCGATATGGTATCGATCAGAAAATATTGATTTTGACAATTTCTAACAGTTTCCACAAAGTTTTATTGCAAATATTAAGTTTTACAAACTTTTGAAAAATATTGAAATTTCTATGCAAAAGCTAGCATTTCAAGCTACTTTTTCAACGTTAAACTCGGTATTTTGAAAATTGATGTTGCTGTTTGAAAACATTAGAAAACCAATAAAATTATTGAAAATCGATATGGTATCGATCAGAAAATATTGATTTTGACAATTTCCAACAGTTTCCACAAAGTTTTATTGCAAATATTAAGTTTTACAAACTTTTGCAAAATGTTGAAATTTCTATGCAAAAGCTAGCATTTCAAGCTACTTTTTCAACGTTAAACACGGTATTTTGAAAATTGATGTTGCTGTTTGAAAACATTAGAAAACCAATAAAATTATTGAAAATCTATATGGTATCGATCAGAAAATATTGATTTTGACAATTTCCAACAGTTTCCACAAAGTTTTATTGCAAATATTATGTTTTACAAACTTTTGAAAAATATTGAAATTTCTATGCATAAGCTAGCATTTCAAGCTACTTTTTCAACGTTAAACTCGGTATTTTGAAAATTGATGTTGCTGTTTGAAAACATTAAAAAACCAATAAAATTATTGAAAATCGATATGGTATCGATCAGAAAATATTGATTTCGACAATTTCCAACAGTTTCCACAAAGTTTTATTGCAAATATTAAGTTTTACAAACTTTTGCAAAATATTGAAATTTCTATGCAAAATCTAGCATTTCAAGCTACTTTTTCAACGTTAAACACGGTATTTTGAAAATTGATGTTGCTGTTTGAAAACATTAGAAAACCAATAAAATTATTGAAAATCGATATGGTATCGATCAGGAAATATTGATTTTGACAATTTCCAACAGTTTCCACAAAGTTTTATTGCAAATATTAAGTTTTACAAACTTTTGCAAAATGTTGAAATTTCTATGCAAAAGCTAACATTTCAAGCTACTTTTTCAACGTTAAACTCGGTATTTTGAAAATTGATGTTGCTGTTTGAAAACATTAGAAAACCAATAAAATTATTGAAAATCGATATGGTATCGATCAGAAAACATTGATTTTTTCAATTTCCAACAGTTTCCACAAAGTTTTATTGCAAATATTAAGTTTTACAAACTTTTGCAAAATATTGAAATTTCTATGCAAAAGCTAGCATTTCAAGCTACTTTTTCAACGTTTAACACGGTATTTTGAAAATTGATGTTGCTGTTTGAAAACATTAGAAAACCAATAAAATTATTGAAAATCGATATGGTATCGATCAGAAAATATTGATTTTGACAATTTCCAACAGTTTCCACAAAGTTTTATTGCAAATATTAAGTTTTACAAACTTTTGCAAAATATTGAAATTCCTATGCAAAAGCTAGTATTTCAAGCTACTTTTTCAACGTTAAACACGGTATTTTGAAAATTGATGTTGCTGTTTGAAAACATTAGAAAACCAATAAAATTATTGAAAATCTATATGGTATCGATCAGAAAATATTGATTTTGACAATTTCCAACAGTTTCCACAAAGTTTTATTGCAAATATTAAGTTTTACAAACTTTTGCAAAATATTGAAATTCCTATTCAAAAGCTAGCATTTCAAGCTACTTTTTCAACGTTAAACACGGTATTTTGAAAATTGATGTTGCTGTTTGAAAACATTAGAAAACCAATAAAATTATTGAAAATCTATATGGTATCGATCAGAAAATATTGATTTTGACAATTTCCAACAGTTTCCACAAAGTTTTATTGCAAATATTATGTTTTACAAACTTTTGAAAAATATTGAAATTTCTATGCATAAGCTAGCATTTCAAGCTACTTTTTCAACGTTAAACTCGGTATTTTGAAAATTGATGTTGCTCTTTGAAAACATTAAAAAACCAATAAAATTATTGAAAATCGATATGGTATCGATCAGAAAATATTGATTTCGACAATTTCCAACAGTTTCCACAAAGTTTTATTGCAAATATTAAGTTTTACAAACTTTTGCAAAATATTGAAATTTCTATGCAAAAGCTAGCATTTCAAGCTACTTTTTCAACGTTAAACTCGGTATTTTGAAAATTGATGTTGCTGTTTCAAAACATTAAAAAACCAATAAAATTATTGAAAATCGATATGGTATCGATCAGAAAATATTGATTTTGTCAATTTCCAACAGTTTCCACAAAGTTTTATTGCAAATATTAAGTTTTACAAACTTTTGCAAAATATTGAAATTTCTATGCAAAAGCTATCATTTCAAGCTACTTTTTCAACGTTAAACTCGGTATTTTGAAAATTGATGTTGCTGTTTGAAAACATTAAAAAACCAATAAAATTATTGAAAATCGATATGGTATCGATCAGAAAATATTGATTTTGACAATTTCCAACAGTTTCCACAAAGTTTTATTGCAAATATTAAGTTTTACAAACTTTTGCAAAATATTGAAATTTCTATGCAAAAGCTAGCATTTCAAGCTACTTTTTCAACGTTAAACACGGTATTTTGAAAATTGATGTTGCTGTTTGAAAATATTAGAAAACCAATAAAATTATTGAAAATCGATATGGTATCGATCAGAAAATATTGATTTTGTCAATTTCCAACAGTTTCCACAAAGTTTTATTGCAAATATTAAGTTTTACAAACTTTTGCAAAATATTGAAATTTCTATGCAAAAGCTAGCATTTCAAGCTACTTTTTCAACGTTAAACTCGGTATTTTGAAAATTGATGTTGCTGTTTCAAAACATTAAAAAACCAATAAAATTATTGAAAATCGATATGGTATCGATCAGAAAATATTGATTTTGACAATTTCCAACAGTTTCCACAAAGTTTTATTGCAAATATTAAGTTTTACAAACTTTTGCAAAATATTGAAATTTCTATGCAAAAGCTAGCATTTCAAGCTACTTTTTCAACGTTAAACACGGTATTTTGAAAATTGATGTTGCTGTTTGAAAATATTAGAAAACCAATAAAATTATTGAAAATCGATATGGTATCGATCAGAAAATATTAATTTTGACAATTTCCAACAGTTTCCACAAAGTTTTATTGCAAATATTAAGTTTTACAAACTTTTGCAAAATATTGAAATTTCTATGCAAAAGCTAGCATTTCAAGCTACTTTTTCAACGTTAAACTCGGTATTTTGAAAATTGATGTTGCTGTTTGAAAACATTAGAAAACCAATAAAATTATTGAAAATCGATATGGTATCGATCAGAAAATATTGATTTTGACAATTTCCAACAGTTTCCACAAAGTTTTATTGCAAATATTAAGTTTTACAAACTTTTGCAAAATATTGAAATTTCTATGCAAAAGCTAGCATTTCAAGCTACTTTTTCAACGTTTAACACGGTATTTTGAAAATTGATGTTGCTGTTTGAAAACATTAAAAAACCAATAAAATTATTGAAAATCGATATGGTATCGATCAGAAAATATTGATTTTGACAATTTCCAACAGTTACCACAAAGTTTTATTGCAAATATTAAGTTTTACAAACTTTTGTAAAATATTGAAATTTCTATGCAAAATCTAGAAATTCAAGCTACTTTTTCAACGTTAAACACGGTATCTTGAAAATTGATGTTGCTGTTTGAAAACATTAGAAAACCAATAAAATTATTGAAAATCGATATGGTATCGATCAGAAAATATTGATTTTGACAATTTCTAACAGTTTCCACAAAGTTTTATTGCAAATATTAAGTTTTACAAACTTTTGAAAAATATTGAAATTTCTATGCAAAAGCTAGCATTTCAAGCTACTTTTTCAACGTTAAACTCGGTATTTTGAAAATTGATGTTGCTGTTTGAAAACATTAGAAAACCAATAAAATTATTGAAAATCGATATGGTATCGATCAGAAAATATTGATTTTGACAATTTCCAACAGTTTCCACAAAGTTTTATTGCAAATATTAAGTTTTACAAACTTTTGCAAAATGTTGAAATTTCTATGCAAAAGCTAGCATTTCAAGCTACTTTTTCAACGTTAAACACGGTATTTTGAAAATTGATGTTGCTGTTTGAAAACATTAGAAAACCAATAAAATTATTGAAAATCTATATGGTATCGATCAGAAAATATTGATTTTGACAATTTCCAACAGTTTCCACAAAGTTTTATTGCAAATATTATGTTTTACAAACTTTTGAAAAATATTGAAATTTCTATGCATAAGCTAGCATTTCAAGCTACTTTTTCAACGTTAAACTCGGTATTTTGAAAATTGATGTTGCTGTTTGAAAACATTAAAAAACCAATAAAATTATTGAAAATCGATATGGTATCGATCAGAAAATATTGATTTCGACAATTTCCAACAGTTTCCACAAAGTTTTATTGCAAATATTAAGTTTTACAAACTTTTGCAAAATATTGAAATTTCTATGCAAAATCTAGCATTTCAAGCTACTTTTTCAACGTTAAACACGGTATTTTGAAAATTGATGTTGCTGTTTGAAAACATTAGAAAACCAATAAAATTATTGAAAATCGATATGGTATCGATCAGGAAATATTGATTTTGACAATTTCCAACAGTTTCCACAAAGTTTTATTGCAAATATTAAGTTTTACAAACTTTTGCAAAATGTTGAAATTTCTATGCAAAAGCTAACATTTCAAGCTACTTTTTCAACGTTAAACTCGGTATTTTGAAAATTGATGTTGCTGTTTGAAAACATTAGAAAACCAATAAAATTATTGAAAATCGATATGGTATCGATCAGAAAACATTGATTTTTTCAATTTCCAACAGTTTCCACAAAGTTTTATTGCAAATATTAAGTTTTACAAACTTTTGCAAAATATTGAAATTTCTATGCAAAAGCTAGCATTTCAAGCTACTTTTTCAACGTTTAACACGGTATTTTGAAAATTGATGTTGCTGTTTGAAAACATTAGAAAACCAATAAAATTATTGAAAATCGATATGGTATCGATCAGAAAATATTGATTTTGACAATTTCCAACAGTTTCCACAAAGTTTTATTGCAAATATTAAGTTTTACAAACTTTTGCAAAATATTGAAATTCCTATGCAAAAGCTAGTATTTCAAGCTACTTTTTCAACGTTAAACACGGTATTTTGAAAATTGATGTTGCTGTTTGAAAACATTAGAAAACCAATAAAATTATTGAAAATCTATATGGTATCGATCAGAAAATATTGATTTTGACAATTTCCAACAGTTTCCACAAAGTTTTATTGCAAATATTAAGTTTTACAAACTTTTGCAAAATATTGAAATTCCTATTCAAAAGCTAGCATTTCAAGCTACTTTTTCAACGTTAAACACGGTATTTTGAAAATTGATGTTGCTGTTTGAAAACATTAGAAAACCAATAAAATTATTGAAAATCTATATGGTATCGATCAGAAAATATTGATTTTGACAATTTCCAACAGTTTCCACAAAGTTTTATTGCAAATATTATGTTTTACAAACTTTTGAAAAATATTGAAATTTCTATGCATAAGCTAGCATTTCAAGCTACTTTTTCAACGTTAAACTCGGTATTTTGAAAATTGATGTTGCTCTTTGAAAACATTAAAAAACCAATAAAATTATTGAAAATCGATATGGTATCGATCAGAAAATATTGATTTCGACAATTTCCAACAGTTTCCACAAAGTTTTATTGCAAATATTAAGTTTTACAAACTTTTGCAAAATATTGAAATTTCTATGCAAAAGCTAGCATTTCAAGCTACTTTTTCAACGTTAAACTCGGTATTTTGAAAATTGATGTTGCTGTTTCAAAACATTAAAAAACCAATAAAATTATTGAAAATCGATATGGTATCGATCAGAAAATATTGATTTTGTCAATTTCCAACAGTTTCCACAAAGTTTTATTGCAAATATTAAGTTTTACAAACTTTTGCAAAATATTGAAATTTCTATGCAAAAGCTATCATTTCAAGCTACTTTTTCAACGTTAAACTCGGTATTTTGAAAATTGATGTTGCTGTTTGAAAACATTAAAAAACCAATAAAATTATTGAAAATCGATATGGTATCGATCAGAAAATATTGATTTTGACAATTTCCAACAGTTTCCACAAAGTTTTATTGCAAATATTAAGTTTTACAAACTTTTGCAAAATATTGAAATTTCTATGCAAAAGCTAGCATTTCAAGCTACTTTTTCAACGTTAAACACGGTATTTTGAAAATTGATGTTGCTGTTTGAAAATATTAGAAAACCAATAAAATTATTGAAAATCGATATGGTATCGATCAGAAAATATTGATTTTGTCAATTTCCAACAGTTTCCACAAAGTTTTATTGCAAATATTAAGTTTTACAAACTTTTGCAAAATATTGAAATTTCTATGCAAAAGCTAGCATTTCAAGCTACTTTTTCAACGTTAAACTCGGTATTTTGAAAATTGATGTTGCTGTTTCAAAACATTAAAAAACCAATAAAATTATTGAAAATCGATATGGTATCGATCAGAAAATATTGATTTTGACAATTTCCAACAGTTTCCACAAAGTTTTATTGCAAATATTAAGTTTTACAAACTTTTGCAAAATATTGAAATTTCTATGCAAAAGCTAGCATTTCAAGCTACTTTTTCAACGTTAAACACGGTATTTTGAAAATTGATGTTGCTGTTTGAAAATATTAGAAAACCAATAAAATTATTGAAAATCGATATGGTATCGATCAGAAAATATTAATTTTGACAATTTCCAACAGTTTCCACAAAGTTTTATTGCAAATATTAAGTTTTACAAACTTTTGCAAAATATTGAAATTTCTATGCAAAAGCTAGCATTTCAAGCTACTTTTTCAACGTTAAACACGGTATTTTGAAAATTGATGTTGCTGTTTGAAAATATTAAAAAACCAATAAAATTATTGAAAATCGATATGGTATCGATCAGAAAATATTGATTTTGACAATTTCCAACAGTTTCCACAAAGTTTTATTGCAAATATTAAGTTTTACAAACTTTTGAAAAATATTGAAATTTCTATGCAAAAGCTAGCATTTCAAGCTACTTTTTCAACGTTAAACTCGGTATTTTGAAAATTGATGTTGCTGTTTGAAAACATTAAAAAACCAATAAAATTATTGAAAATCGATATGGTATCGATCAGAAAATATTGATTTTGTCAATTTCCAACAGTTTCCACAAAATTTTATTGCAAATATTAAGTTTTATAAACTTTTGCAAAATATTGAAATTTCTATGCAAAAGCTAGCATTTCAAGCTACTTTTTCAACGTTAAACACGGTATTTTGAAAATTGATGTTGCTGTTTGAAAATATTAAAAAACCAATAAAATTATTGAAAATCGATATGGTATCGATCAGAAAATATTGATTTTGACAATTTCCAACAGTTTCCACAAAGTTTTATTGCAAATATTAAGTTTTACAAACTTTTGAAAAATATTGAAATTTCTATGCAAAAGCTAGCATTTCAAGCTACTTTTTCAACGTTAAACTCGGTATTTTGAAAATTGATGTTGCTGTTTCAAAACATTAAAAAACCAATAAAATTATTGAAAATCGATATGGTATCGATCAGAAAATATTGATTTTGTCAATTTCCAACAGTTTCCACAAAGTTTTATTGCAAATATTAAGTTTTACAAACTTTTGCACAATATTGAAATTTCTATGCAAAAGCTATCATTTCAAGCTACTTTTTCAACGTTAAACACGGTATTTTGAAAATTGATGTTGCTGTTTGAAAATATTAGAAAACCAATAAAATTATTGAAAATCGATATGGTATCGATCAGAAAATATTGATTTTGTCAATTTCCAACAGTTTCCACAAAGTTTTATTGCAAATATTAAGTTTTACAAACTTTTGCAAAATATTGAAATTTCTATGCAAAAGCTATCATTTCAAGCTACTTTTTCAACGTTAAACTCGGTATTTTGAAAATTGATGTTGCTGTTTGAAAACATTAAAAAACCAATAAAATTATTGAAAATCGATATGGTATCGATCAGAAAATATTGATTTTGACAATTTCCAACAGTTTCCACAAAGTTTTATTGCAAATATTATGTTTTACAAACTTTTGCAAAATATTGAAATTTCTATGCAAAAGCTAGCATTTCAAGCTACTTTTTCAACGTTAAACACGGTATTTTGAAAATTGATGTTGCTGTTTGAAAATATTAGAAAACCAATAAAATTATTGAAAATCGATGTGGTATCGATCAGAAAATATTGATTTTGTCAATTTCCAACAGTTTCCACAAAGTTTTATTGCAAATATTAAGTTTTACAAACTTTTGCAAAATATTGAAATTTCTATGCAAAAGCTAGCATTTCAACCTACTTTTTCAACGTTAAACTCGGTATTTTGAAAATTGATGTTGCTGTTTCAAAACATTAGAAAACCAATAAAATTATTGAAAATCTATATGGTATCGATCAGAAAATATTGATTTTGACAATTTCCAACAGTTTCCACAAAGTTTTATTGCAAATATTAAGTTTTACAAACTTTTGCAAAATATTGAAATTCCTATGCAAAAGCTAGCATTTCAAGCTACTTTTTCAACGTTAAACACGGTATTTTGAAAATTGATGTTGCTGTTTGAAAACATTAGAAAACCAATAAAATTATTGAAAATCTATATGGTATCGATCAGAAAATATTGATTTTGACAATTTCCAACAGTTTCCACAAAGTTTTATTGCAAATATTATGTTTTACAAACTTTTGAAAAATATTGAAATTTCTATGCATAAGCTAGCATTTCAAGCTACTTTTTCAACGTTAAACTCGGTATTTTGAAAATTGATGTTGCTGTTTCAAAACATTAAAAAACCAATAAAATTATTGAAAATCGATATGGTATCGATCAGAAAATATTGATTTTGTCAATTTCCAACAGTTTCCACAAAGTTTTATTGCAAATATTAAGTTTTACAAAGTTTTGCAAAATATTGAAATTTCTATGCAAAAGCTATCATTTCAAGCTACTTTTTCAACGTTAAACTCGGTATTTTGAAAATTGATGTTGCTGTTTGAAAACATTAAAAAACCAATAAAATTATTGAAAATCGATATGGTATCGATCAGAAAATATTGATTTTGACAATTTCCAACAGTTTCCACAAAGTTTTATTGCAAATATTAAGTTTTACAAACTTTTGCAAAATATTGAAATTCCTATGCAAAAGCTAGCATTTCAAGCTACTTTTTCAACGTTAAACACGGTATTTTGAAAATTGATGTTGCTGTTTGAAAACATTAGAAAACCAATAAAATTATTGAAAATCTATATGGTATCGATCAGAAAATATTGATTTTGACAATTTCCAACAGTTTCCACAAAGTTTTATTGCAAATATTATGTTTTACAAACTTTTGAAAAATATTGAAATTTCTATGCATAAGCTAGCATTTCAAGCTACTTTTTCAACGTTAAACTCGGTATTTTGAAAATTGATGTTGCTGTTTCAAAACATTAAAAAACCAATAAAATTATTGAAAATCGATATGGTATCGATCAGAAAATATTGATTTTGTCAATTTCCAACAGTTTCCACAAAGTTTTATTGCAAATATTAAGTTTTACAAACTTTTGCAAAATATTGAAATTTCTATACAAAAGCTATCATTTCAAGCTACTTTTTCAACGTTAAACTCGGTATTTTGAAAATTGATGTTGCTGTTTGAAAACATTAAAAAACCAATAAAATTATTGAAAATCGATATGGTATCGATCAGAAAATATTGATTTTGACAATTTCCAACAGTTTCCACAAAGTTTTATTGTAAATATTATGTTTTACAAACTTTTGCAAAATATTGAAATTTCTATGCAAAAGCTAGCATTTCAAGCTACTTTTTCAACGTTAAACACGGTATTTTGAAAATTGATGTTGCTGTTTGAAAATATTAAAAAACCAATAAAATTATTGAAAATCGATATGGTATCGATCAGAAAATATTGATTTTGACAATTTCCAACAGTTTCCACAAAGTTTTATTGCAAATATTAAGTTTTACAAACTTTTGAAAAATATTGAAATTTCTATGCAAAAGCTAGCATTTCAAGCTACTTTTTCAACGTTAAACTCGGTATTTTGAAAATTGATGTTGCTGTTTGAAAACATTAAAAAACCAATAAAATTATTGAAAATCGATATGGTATCGATCAGAAAATATTGATTTTGTCAATTTCCAACAGTTTCCACAAAGTTTTATTGCAAATATTAAGTTTTATAAACTTTTGCAAAATATTGAAATTTCTATGCAAAAGCTAGCATTTCAAGCTACTTTTTCAACGTTAAACACGGTATTTTGAAAATTGATGTTGCTGTTTGAAAACATTAGAAAATCAATAAAATTATTGAAAATCTATATGGTATCGATCAGAAAATATTGATTTTGACAATTTCCAACAGTTTCCACAAAGTTTTATTGCAAATATTAAGTTTTACAAACTTTTGAAAAATATTGAAATTTCTAGGCATAAGCTAGCATTTCAAGCTACTTTTTCAACGTTAAACTCGGTATTTTGAAAATTGATGTTGCTGTTTGAAAAGATTAGAAAACCAATAAAATTATTGAAAATCGATATGGTATCGATCAGAAAATATTGATTTTGTCAATTTCCAACAGTTTCCACAAAGTTTTATTGCAAATATTAAGTTTTACAAACTTTTGCAAAATATTGAAATTTCTATGCAAAAGCTATCATTTCAAGCTACTTTTTCAACGTTAAACTCGGTATTTTGAAAATTGATGTTGCTGTTTGAAAACATTAAAAAAACAATAAAATTATTGAAAATCGATATGGTATCGATCAGAAAATATTGATTTTGACAATTTCCAACAGTTTCCACAAAGTTTTATTGCAAATATTATGTTTTACAAACTTTTGCAAAATATTGAAATTTCTATGCAAAAGCTAGCATTTCAAGCTACTTTTTCAACGTTAAACACGGTATTTTGAAAATTGATGTTGCCGTTTGAAAATATTAGAAAACCAATAAAATTATTGAAAATCGATATGGTATCGATCAGAAAATATTGATTTTGTCAATTTCCAACAGTTTCCACAAAGTTTTATTGCAAATATTAAGTTTTACAAACTTTTGCAAAATATTGAAATTTCTATGCAAAAGCTAGCATTTCAAGCTACTTTTTCAACGTTAAACACGGTATTTTGAAAATTGATGTTGCCGTTTGAAAATATTAGAAAACCAATAAAATTATTGAAAATCGATATGGTATCGATCAGAAAATATTGATTTTGACAATTTCCAACAGTTTCCACAAAGTTTTATTGCAAATATTAAGTTTTACAAACTTTTGAAAAATATTGAAATTTCTATGCAAAAGCTAGCATTTCAAGCTACTTTTTCAACGTTAAACTCGGTATTTTGAAAATTGATGTTGCTGTTTGAAAACATTAAAAAACCAATAAAATTATTGAAAATCGATATGGTATCGATCAGAAAATATTGATTTTGTCAATTTCCAACAGTTTCCACAAAGTTTTATTGCAAATATTAAGTTTTATAAACTTTTGCAAAATATTGAAATTTCTATGCAAAAGCTATCATTTCAAGCTACTTTTTCAACGTTAAACTCGGTATTTTGAAAATTGATGTTGCTGTTTGAAAACATTAAAAAACCAATAAAATTATTGAAAATCGATATGGTATCGATCAGAAAATATTGATTTTGACAATTTCCAACAGTTTCCACAAAGTTTTATTGCAAATATTATGTTTTACAAACTTTTGCAAAATATTGAAATTTCTATGCAAAAGCTAGCATTTCAAGCTACTTTTTCAACGTTAAACACGGTATTTTGAAAATTGATGTTGCTGTTTGAAAATATTAGAAAACCAATAAAATTATTGAAAATCGATATGGTATCGATCAGAAAATATTGATTTTGTCAATTTCCAACAGTTTCCACAAAGTTTTATTGCAAATATTAAGTTTTACAAACTTTTGCAAAATATTAAAATTTCTATGCAAAAGCTAGCATTTCAAGCTACTTTTTCAACGTTAAACTCGGTATTTTGAAAATTGATGTTGCTGTTTCAAAACATTAGAAAACCAATAAAATTATTGAAAATCTATATGGTATCGATCAGAAAATATTGATTTTGACAATTTCCAACAGTTTCCACAAAGTTTTATTGCAAATATTAAGTTTTACAAACTTTTGCAAAATATTGAAATTCCTATGCAAAAGCTAGCATTTCAAGCTACTTTTTCAACGTTAAACACGGTATTTTGAAAATTGATGTTGCTGTTTGAAAACATTAGAAAACCAATAAAATTATTGAAAATCTATATGGTATCGATCAGAAAATATTGATTTTGACAATTTCCAACAGTTTCCACACAGTTTTATTGCAAATATTATGTTTTACAAACTTTTGAAAAATATTGAAATTTCTATGCATAAGCTAGCATTTCAAGCTACTTTTTCAACGTTAAACTCGGTATTTTGAAAATTGAGGTTGCTGTTTCAAAACATTAAAAAACCAATAAAATTATTGAAAATCGATATGGTATCGATCAGAAAATATTGATTTTGTCAATTTCCAACAGTTTCCACAAAGTTTTATTGCAAATATTAAGTTTTACAAACTTTTGCAAAATATTGAAATTTCTATACAAAAGCTATCATTTCAAGCTACTTTTTCAACGTTAAACTCGGTATTTTGAAAATTGATGTTGCTGTTTGAAAACATTAAAAAACCAATAAAATTATTGAAAATCGATATGGTATCGATCAGAAAATATTGATTTTGACAATTTCCAACAGTTTCCACAAAGTTTTATTGCAAATATTATGTTTTACAAACTTTTGCAAAATATTGAAATTTCTATGCAAAAGCTAGCATTTCAAGCTACTTTTTCAACGTTAAACACGGTATTTTGAAAATTGATGTTGCTGTTTGAAAATATTAAAAAACCAATAAAATTATTGAAAATCGATATGGTATCGATCAGAAAATATTGATTTTGACAATTTCCAACAGTTTCCACAAAGTTTTATTGCAAATATTAAGTTTTACAAACTTTTGAAAAATATTGAAATTTCTATGCAAAAGCTAGCATTTCAAGCTACTTTTTCAACGTTAAACTCGGTATTTTGAAAATTGATGTTGCTGTGTGAAAACATTAAAAAACCAATAAAATTATTGAAAATCGATATGGTATCGATCAGAAAATATTGATTTTGTCAATTTCCAACAGTTTCCACAAAGTTTTATTGCAAATATTAAGTTTTATAAACTTTTGCAAAATATTGAAATTTCTATGCAAAAGCTAGCATTTCAAGCTACTTTTTCAACGTTAAACACGGTATTTTGAAAATTGATGTTGCTGTTTGAAAACATTAGAAAATCAATAAAATTATTGAAAATCTATATGGTATTCTGTCAGAAAATATTGATTTTGACAATTTCCAACAGTTTCCACAAAGTTTTATTGCAAATATTAAGTTTTACAAACTTTTGAAAAATATTGAAATTTCTAGGCATAAGCTAGCATTTCAAGCTACTTTTTCAACGTTAAACTCGGTATTTTGAAAATTGATGTTGCTGTTTGAAAAGATTAGAAAACCAATAAAATTATTGAAAATCGATATGGTATCGATCAGAAAATATTGATTTTGTCAATTTCCAACAGTTTCCACAAAGTTTTATTGCAAATATTAAGTTTTACAAACTTTTGCAAAATATTGAAATTTCTATGCAAAAGCTATCATTTCAAGCTACTTTTTCAACGTTAAACTCGGTATTTTGAAAATTGATGTTGCTGTTTGAAAACATTAAAAAAACAATAAAATTATTGAAAATCGATATGGTATCGATCAGAAAATATTGATTTTGACAATTTCCAACAGTTTCCACAAAGTTTTATTGCAAATATTATGTTTTACAAACTTTTGCAAAATATTGAAATTTCTATGCAAAAGCTAGCATTTCAAGCTACTTTTTCAACGTTAAACTCGGTATTTTGAAAATTGATGTTGCTGTTTCAAAACATTAAAAAACCAATAAAATTATTGAAAATCGATATGGTATCGATCAGAAAATATTGATTTTGTCAATTTCCAACAGTTTCCACAAAGTTTTATTGCAAATATTAAGTTTTACCAACTTTTGCAAAATATTGAAATTTCTATACAAAAGCTATCATTTCAAGCTACTTTTTCAACGTTAAACTCGGTATTTTGAAAATTGATGTTGCTGTTTGAAAACATTAAAAAACCAATAAAATTATTGAAAATCGATATGGTATCGATCAGAAAATATTGATTTTGACAATTTCCAACAGTTTCCACAAAGTTTTATTGCAAATATTATGTTTTACAAACTTTTGCAAAATATTGAAATTTCTATGCAAAAGCTAGCATTTCAAGCTACTTTTTCAACGTTAAACACGGTATTTTGAAAATTGATGTTGCTGTTTGAAAATATTAAAAAACCAATAAAATTATTGAAAATCGATATGGTATCGATCAGAAAATATTGATTTTGACAATTTCCAACAGTTTCCACAAAGTTTTATTGCAAATATTAAGTTTTACAAACTTTTGAAAAATATTGAAATTTCTATGCAAAAGCTAGCATTTCAAGCTACTTTTTCAACGTTAAACTCGGTATTTTGAAAATTGATGTTGCTGTTTGAAAACATTAAAAAAACAATAAAATTATTGAAAATCGATATGGTATCGATCAGAAAATATTGATTTTGTCAATTTCCAACAGTTTCCACAAAGTTTTATTGCAAATATTAAGTTTTATAAACTTTTGCAAAATATTGAAATTTCTATGCAAAAGCTAGCATTTCAAGCTACTTTTTCAACGTTAAACACGGTATTTTGAAAATTGATGTTGCTGTTTGAAAACATTAGAAAATCAATAAAATTATTGAAAATCTATATGGTATCGATCAGAAAATATTGATTTTGACAATTTCCAACAGTTTCCACAAAGTTTTATTGCAAATATTAAGTTTTACAAACTTTTGAAAAATATTGAAATTTCTAGGCATAAGCTAGCATTTCAAGCTACTTTTTCAACGTTAAACTCGGTATTTTGAAAATTGATGTTGCTGTTTGAAAAGATTAGAAAACCAATAAAATTATTGAAAATCGATATGGTATCGATCAGAAAATATTGATTTTGTCAATTTCCAACAGTTTCCACAAAGTTTTATTGCAAATATTAAGTTTTACAAACTTTTGCAAAATATTGAAATTTCTATGCAAAAGCTATCATTTCAAGCTACTTTTTCAACGTTAAACTCGGTATTTTGAAAATTGATGTTGCTGTTTGAAAACATTAAAAAACCAATAAAATTATTGAAAATCGATATGGTATCGATCAGAAAATATTGATTTTGACAATTTCCAACAGTTTCCACAAAGTTTTATTGCAAATATTATGTTTTACAAACTTTTGCAAAATATTGAAATTTCTATGCAAAAGCTAGCATTTCAAGCTACTTTTTCAACGTTAAACACGGTATTTTGAAAATTGATGTTGCTGTTTGAAAATATTAGAAAACCAATAAAATTATTGAAAATCGATATGGTATCGATCAGAAAATATTGATTTTGTCAATTTCCAACAGTTTCCACAAAGTTTTATTGCAAATATTAAGTTTTACAAACTTTTGCAAAATATTGAAATTTCTATGCAAAAGCTAGCATTTCAAGCTACTTTTTCAACGTTAAACTCGGTATTTTGAAAATTGATGTTGCTGTTTCAAAACATTAAAAAACCAATAAAATTATTGAAAATCGATATGGTATCGATCAGAAAATATTGATTTTGTCAATTTCCAACAGTTTCCACAAAGTTTTATTGCAAATATTAAGTTTTACAAACTTTTGCAAAATATTGAAATTTCTATGCAAAAGCTATCATTTCAAGCTACTTTTTCAACGTTAAACTCGGTATTTTGAAAATTGATGTTGCTGTTTGAAAACATTAAAAAACCAATAAAATTATTGAAAATCGATATGGTATCGATCAGAAAATATTGATTTTGACAATTTCCAACAGTTTCCACAAAGTTTTATTGGAAATATTATGTTTTACAAACTTTTGCAAAATATTGAAATTTCTATGCAAAAGCTAGCATTTCAAGCTACTTTTTCAACGTTAAACACGGTATTTTGAAAATTGATGTTGCTGTTTGAAAATATTAGAAAACCAATAAAATTATTGAAAATCGATATGGTATCGATCAGAAAATATTGATTTTGACAATTTCCAACAGTTTCCACAAAGTTTTATTGCAAATATTAAGTTTTACAAACTTTTGAAAAATATTGAAATTTCTATGCAAAAGCTAGCATTTCAAGCTACTTTTTCAACGTTAAACTCGGTATTTTGAAAATTGATGTTGCTGTTTGAAAACATTAAAAAACCAATAAAATTATTGAAAATCGATATGGTATCGATCAGAAAATATTGATTTTGTCAATTTCCAGCAGTTTCCACAAAGTTTTATTGCAAATATTAAGTTTTACAAACTTTTGAAAAATATTGAAATTTCTAGGCATAAGCTAGCATTTCAAGCTACTTTTTCAACGTTAAACACGGTATTTTGAAAATTGATGTTGCTGTTTGAAAATATTAGAAAACCAATAAAATTATTGAAAATCGATATGGTATCGATCAGAAAATATTGATTTTGTCAATTTCCAACAGTTTCCACAAAGTTTTATTGCAAATATTAAGTTTTACAAACTTTTGCAAAATATTGAAATTTCTATGCAAAAGCTAGCATTTCAAGCTACTTTTTCAACGTTAAACTCGGTATTTTGAAAATTGATGTTGCTGTTTCAAAACATTAAAAAACCAATAAAATTATTGAAAATCGATATGGTATCGATCAGAAAATATTGATTTTGTCAATTTCCAACAGTTTCCACAAAGTTTTATTGCAAATATTAAGTTTTACAAACTTTTGCAAAATATTGAAATTTCTATGCAAAAGCTATCATTTCAAGCTACTTTTCCAACGTTAAACTCGGTATTTTGAAAATTGATGTTGCTGTTTGAAAACATTAAAAAACCAATAAAATTATTGAAAATCGATATGGTATCGATCAGAAAATATTGATTTTGACAATTTCCAACAGTTTCCACAAAGTTTTATTGCAAATATTATGTTTTACAAACTTTTGCAAAATATTGAAATTTCTATGCAAAAGCTAGCATTTCAAGCTACTTTTTCAACGTTAAACACGGTATTTTGAAAATTGATGTTGCTGTTTGAAAATATTAGAAAACCAATAAAATTATTGAAAATCGATATAGTATCGATCAGAAAATATTGATTTTGTCAATTTCCAACAGTTTCCACAAAGTTTTATTGCAAATATTAAGTTTTACAAACTTTTTCAAAATATTGAAATTTCTATGCAAAAGCTAGCATTTCAAGCTACTTTTTCAACGTTAAACTCGGTATTTTGAAAATTGATGTTGCTCTTTCAAAACATTAAAAAACCAATAAAATTATTGAAAATCGATATGGTATCGATCAGAAAATATTGATTTTGTCAATTTCCAACAGTTTCCACAAAGTTTTATTGCAAATATTAAGTTTTACAAACTTTTGCAAAATATTGAAATTTCTATGCAAAAGCTATCATTTCAAGCTACTTTTTCAACGTTAAACTCGGTATTTTGAAAATTGATGTTGCTGTTTGAAAACATTAAAAAACCAATAAAATTATTGAAAATCGATATGGTATCGATCAGAAAATATTGATTTTGACAATTTCCAACAGTTTTATTGCAAATATTATGTTTTACAAACTTTTGCAAAATATTGAAATTTCTATGCAAAAGCTAGCATTTCAAGCTACTTTTTCAACGTTAAACACGGTATTTTGAAAATTGATGTTGCTGTTTGAAAATATTAGAAAACCAATAAAATTATTGAAAATCGATATGGTATCGATCAGAAAATATTGATTTTGTCAATTTCCAACAGTTTCCACAAAGTTTTATTGCAAATATTAAGTTTTACAAACTTTTGCAAAATATTGAAATTTCTATGCAAAAGCTATCATTTCAAGCTACTTTTTCAACGTTAAACTCGGTATTTTGAAAATTGATGTTGCTGTTTGAAAACATTAAAAAACCAATAAAATTATTGAAAATCGATATGGTATCGATCAGAAAATATTGATTTTGACAATTTCCAACAGTTTCCACAAAGTTTTATTGCAAATATTATGTTTTACAAACTTTTGCAAAATATTGAAATTTCTATGCAAAAGCTAGCATTTCAAGCTACTTTTTCAACGTTAAACACGGTAT
The DNA here is from genome assembly GCA_964036315.1 of Acanthosepion esculentum. Lineage (NCBI taxonomy): Eukaryota > Metazoa > Mollusca > Cephalopoda > Sepiida > Sepiidae > Acanthosepion > Acanthosepion esculentum. The sequence continues at coordinate 14,658,693 of OZ038519.1, read as the reverse complement.
TTTGAAAATTGATGTTGCTGTTTGAAAATATTAGAAAACCAATAAAATTATTGAAAATCGATATGGTATCGATCAGAAAATATTGATTTTGTCAATTTCCAACAGTTTCCACAAAGTTTTATTGCAAATATTAAGTTTTACAAACTTTTGCAAAATATTGAAATTTCTATGCAAAAGCTAGCATTTCAAGCTACTTTTTCAACGTTAAACTCGGTATTTTGAAAATTGATGTTGCTGTTTCAAAACATTAAAAAACCAATAAAATTATTGAAAATCGATATGGTATCGATCAGAAAATATTGATTTTGTCAATTTCCAACAGTTTCCACAAAGTTTTATTGCAAATATTAAGTTTTACAAACTTTTGCAAAATATTGAAATTTCTATGCAAAAGCTATCATTTCAAGCTACTTTTTCAACGTTAAACTCGGTATTTTGAAAATTGATGTTGCTGTTTGAAAACATTAAAAAACCAATAAAATTATTGAAAATCGATATGGTATCGATCAGAAAATATTGATTTTGACAATTTCCAACAGTTTCCACAAAGTTTTATTGGAAATATTATGTTTTACAAACTTTTGCAAAATATTGAAATTTCTATGCAAAAGCTAGCATTTCAAGCTACTTTTTCAACGTTAAACACGGTATTTTGAAAATTGATGTTGCTGTTTGAAAATATTAGAAAACCAATAAAATTATTGAAAATCGATATGGTATCGATCAGAAAATATTGATTTTGACAATTTCCAACAGTTTCCACAAAGTTTTATTGCAAATATTAAGTTTTACAAACTTTTGAAAAATATTGAAATTTCTATGCAAAAGCTAGCATTTCAAGCTACTTTTTCAACGTTAAACTCGGTATTTTGAAAATTGATGTTGCTGTTTGAAAACATTAAAAAACCAATAAAATTATTGAAAATCGATATGGTATCGATCAGAAAATATTGATTTTGTCAATTTCCAGCAGTTTCCACAAAGTTTTATTGCAAATATTAAGTTTTACAAACTTTTGAAAAATATTGAAATTTCTAGGCATAAGCTAGCATTTCAAGCTACTTTTTCAACGTTAAACACGGTATTTTGAAAATTGATGTTGCTGTTTGAAAATATTAGAAAACCAATAAAATTATTGAAAATCGATATGGTATCGATCAGAAAATATTGATTTTGTCAATTTCCAACAGTTTCCACAAAGTTTTATTGCAAATATTAAGTTTTACAAACTTTTGCAAAATATTGAAATTTCTATGCAAAAGCTAGCATTTCAAGCTACTTTTTCAACGTTAAACTCGGTATTTTGAAAATTGATGTTGCTGTTTCAAAACATTAAAAAACCAATAAAATTATTGAAAATCGATATGGTATCGATCAGAAAATATTGATTTTGTCAATTTCCAACAGTTTCCACAAAGTTTTATTGCAAATATTAAGTTTTACAAACTTTTGCAAAATATTGAAATTTCTATGCAAAAGCTATCATTTCAAGCTACTTTTCCAACGTTAAACTCGGTATTTTGAAAATTGATGTTGCTGTTTGAAAACATTAAAAAACCAATAAAATTATTGAAAATCGATATGGTATCGATCAGAAAATATTGATTTTGACAATTTCCAACAGTTTCCACAAAGTTTTATTGCAAATATTATGTTTTACAAACTTTTGCAAAATATTGAAATTTCTATGCAAAAGCTAGCATTTCAAGCTACTTTTTCAACGTTAAACACGGTATTTTGAAAATTGATGTTGCTGTTTGAAAATATTAGAAAACCAATAAAATTATTGAAAATCGATATAGTATCGATCAGAAAATATTGATTTTGTCAATTTCCAACAGTTTCCACAAAGTTTTATTGCAAATATTAAGTTTTACAAACTTTTTCAAAATATTGAAATTTCTATGCAAAAGCTAGCATTTCAAGCTACTTTTTCAACGTTAAACTCGGTATTTTGAAAATTGATGTTGCTCTTTCAAAACATTAAAAAACCAATAAAATTATTGAAAATCGATATGGTATCGATCAGAAAATATTGATTTTGTCAATTTCCAACAGTTTCCACAAAGTTTTATTGCAAATATTAAGTTTTACAAACTTTTGCAAAATATTGAAATTTCTATGCAAAAGCTATCATTTCAAGCTACTTTTTCAACGTTAAACTCGGTATTTTGAAAATTGATGTTGCTGTTTGAAAACATTAAAAAACCAATAAAATTATTGAAAATCGATATGGTATCGATCAGAAAATATTGATTTTGACAATTTCCAACAGTTTTATTGCAAATATTATGTTTTACAAACTTTTGCAAAATATTGAAATTTCTATGCAAAAGCTAGCATTTCAAGCTACTTTTTCAACGTTAAACACGGTATTTTGAAAATTGATGTTGCTGTTTGAAAATATTAGAAAACCAATAAAATTATTGAAAATCGATATGGTATCGATCAGAAAATATTGATTTTGTCAATTTCCAACAGTTTCCACAAAGTTTTATTGCAAATATTAAGTTTTACAAACTTTTGCAAAATATTGAAATTTCTATGCAAAAGCTAGCATTTCAAGCTACTTTTTCAACGTTAAACTCGGTATTTTGAAAATTGATGTTGCTGTTTCAAAACATTAAAAAACCAATAAAATAATTGAAAATCGATATGGTATCGATCAGAAAATATTGATTTTGTCAATTTCCAACAGTTTCCACAAAGTTTTATTGCAAATATTAAGTTTTACAAACTTTTGCAAAATATTGAAATTTCTATGCAAAAGCTATCATTTCAAGCTACTTTTTCAACGTTAAACTCGGTATTTTGAAAATTGATGTTGCTGTTTGAAAACATTAAAAAACCAATAAAATTATTGAAAATCGATATGGTATCGATCAGAAAATATTGATTTTGACAATTTCCAACAGTTTCCACAAAGTTTTATTGCAAATATTATGTTTTACAAACTTTTGCAAAATATTGAAATTTCTATGCAAAAGCTAGCATTTCAAGCTACTTTTTCAACGTTAAACACGGTATTTTGAAAATTGATGTTGCTGTTTGAAAATATTAGAAAACCAATAAAATTATTGAAAATCGATATGGTATCGATCAGAAAATATTGATTTTGTCAATTTCCAACAGTTTCCACAAAGTTTTATTGCAAATATTAAGTTTTACAAACTTTTGCAAAATATTGAAATTTCTATGCAAAAGCTAGCATTTCTATCTACTTTTTCAACGTTAAACTCGGTATTTTGAAAATTGATGTTGATCTTTGAAAACATTAGAAAACCAATAAAATTATTGAAAATCGATATGGTATCGATCAGAAAATATTGATTTTGTCAATTTCCAACAGTTTCCACAAAGTTTTATTGCAAATATTAAGTTTTACAAACTTTTGCAAAATATTGAAATTTCTATGCAAAAGCTAGCATTTCAAGCTACTTTTTCAACGTTAAACTCGGTATTTTGAAAATTGATGTTGCTGTTTCAAAACATTAAAAAACCAATAAAATTATTGAAAATCGATATGGTATCGATCAGAAAATATTAATTTTGACAATTTCCAACAGTTTCCACAAAGTTTTATTGCAAATATTAAGTTTTACAAACTTTTGCAAAATATTGAAATTTCTATGCAAAAGCTAGCATTTCAAGCTACTTTTTCAACGTTAAACACGGTATTTTGAAAATTGATGTTGCTGTTTGAAAATATTAGAAAACCAATAAAATTATTGAAAATCGATATGGTATCGATCAGAAAATATTAATTTTGACAATTTCCAACAGTTTCCACAAAGTTTTATTGCAAATATTAAGTTTTACAAACTTTTGCAAAATATTGAAATTTCTATGCAAAAGCTAGCATTTCAAGCTACTTTTTCAACGTTAAACTCGGTATTTTGAAAATTGATGTTGCTGTTTGAAAACATTAAAAAACCAATAAAATTATTGAAAATCGATATGGTATCGATCAGAAAATATTGATTTTGTCAATTTCCAACAGTTTCCACAAAGTTTTATTGCAAATATTAAGTTTTATAAACTTTTGCAAAATATTGAAATTTCTATGCAAAAGCTAGCATTTCAAGCTACTTTTTCAACGTTAAACACGGTATTTTGAAAATTGATGTTGCTGTTTGAAAACATTAGAAAATCAATAAAATTATTGAAAATCTATATGGTGTCGATCAGAAAATATTGATTTTGACAATTTCCAACAGTTTCCACAAAGTTTTATTGCAAATATTAAGTTTTACAAACTTTTGAAAAATATTGAAATTTCTAGGCATAAGCTAGCATTTCAAGCTACTTTTTCAACGTTAAACTCGGTATTTTGAAAATTGATGTTGCTGTTTGAAAAGATTAGAAAACCAATAAAATTATTGAAAATCGATATGGTATCGATCAGAAAATATTGATTTTGTCAATTTCCAACAGTTTCCACAAAGTTTTATTGCAAATATTAAGTTTTACAAACTTTTGCAAAATATTGAAATTTCTATGCAAAAGCTATCATTTCAAGCTACTTTTTCAACGTTAAACTCGGTATTTTGAAAATTGATGTTGCTGTTTGAAAACATTAAAAAACCAATAAAATTATTGAAAATCGATATGGTATCGATCAGAAAATATTGATTTTGACAATTTCCAACAGTTTCCACAAAGTTTTATTGGAAATATTATGTTTTACAAACTTTTGCAAAATATTGAAATTTCTATGCAAAAGCTAGCATTTCAAGCTACTTTTTCAACGTTAAACACGGTATTTTGAAAATTGATGTTGCTGTTTGAAAATATTAGAAAACCAATAAAATTATTGAAAATCGATATGGTATCGATCAGAAAATATTGATTTTGTCAATTTCCAACAGTTTCCACAAAGTTTTATTGCAAATATTAAGTTTTACAAACTTTTGCAAAATATTGAAATTTCTATGCAAAAGCTAGCATTTCAAGCTACTTTTTCAACGTTAAACTCGGTATTTTGAAAATTGATGTTGCTGTTTCAAAACATTAAAAAACCAATAAAATTATTAAAAATCGATATGGTATCGATCAGAAAATATTGATTTTGTCAATTTCCAACAGTTTCCACAAAGTTTTATTGCAAATATTAAGTTTTACAAACTTTTGCAAAATATTGAAATTTCTATGCAAAAGCTATCATTTCAAGCTACTTTTTCAACGTTAAACTCGGTATGTTGAAAATTGATGTTGCTGTTTGAAAACATTAAAAAACCAATAAAATTATTGAAAATCGATATGGTATCGATCAGAAAATATTGATTTTGACAATTTCCAACAGTTTCCACAAAGTTTTATTGCAAATATTATGTTTTACAAACTTTTGCAAAATATTGAAATTTCTATGCAAAAGCTAGCATTTCAAGCTACTTTTTCAACGTTAAACACGGTATTTTGAAAATTGATGTTGCTGTTTGAAAATATTAGAAAACCAATAAAATTATTGAAAATCGATATGGTATCGATCAGAAAATATTGATTTTGTCAATTTCCAACAGTTTCCACAAAGTTTTATTGCAAATATTAAGTTTTACAAACTTTTGCAAAATATTGAAATTTCTATGCAAAAGCTAGCATTTCAAGCTACTTTTTCAACGTTAATACTCGGTATTTTGAAAATTGATGTTGCTGTTTCAAAACATTAAAAAACCAATAAAATTATTGAAAATCGATATGGTATCGATCAGAAAATATTGATTTTGTCAATTTCCAACAGTTTCCACAAAGTTTTATTGCAAATATTAAGTTTTACAAACTTTTGCAAAATATTGAAATTTCTATGGAAAAGCTATCATTTCAAGCTACTTTTTCAACGTTAAACTCGGTATTTTGAAAATTGATGTTGCTGTTTGAAAACATTAAAAAACCAATAAAATTATTGAAAATCGATATGGTATCGATCAGAAAATATTGATTTTGACAATTTCCAACAGTTTCCACAAAGTTTTATTGGAAATATTATGTTTTACAAACTTTTGCAAAATATTGAAATTTCTATGCAAAAGCTAGCATTTCAAGCTACTTTTTCAACGTTAAACACGGTATTTTGAAAATTGATGTTGCTGTTTGAAAATATTAGAAAACCAATAAAATTATTGAAAATCGATATGGTATCGATCAGAAAATATTGATTTTGTCAATTTCCAACAGTTTCCACAAAGTTTTATTGCAAATATTAAGTTTTACAAACTTTTGCAAAATATTGAAATTTCTATGCAAAAGCTAGCATTTCAAGCTACTTTTTCAACGTTAAACTCGGTATTTTGAAAATTGATGTTGCTGTTTCAAAACATTAAAAAACCAATAAAATTATTGAAAATCGATATGGTATCGATCAGAAAATATTGATTTTGTCAATTTCCAACAGTTTCCACAAAGTTTTATTGCAAATATTAAGTTTTACAAACTTTTGCAAAATATTGAAATTTCTATGCAAAAGCTATCATTTCAAGCTACTTTTTCAACGTTAAACTCGGTATTTTGAAAATTGATGTTGCTGTTTGAAAACATTAAAAAACCAATAAAATTATTGAAAATCGATATGGTATCGATCAGAAAATATTGATTTTGACAATTTCCAACAGTTTCCACAAAGTTTTATTGGAAATATTATGTTTTACAAACTTTTGCAAAATATTGAAATTTCTATGCAAAAGCTAGCATTTCAAGCTACTTTTTCAACGTTAAACACGGTATTTTGAAAATTGATGTTGCTGTTTGAAAATATTAGAAAACCAATAAAATTATTGAAAATCGATATGGTATCGATCAGAAAATATTGATTTTGTCAATTTCCAACAGTTTCCACAAAGTTTTATTGCAAATATTAAGTTTTACAAACTTTTGCAATATATTGAAATTTCTATGCAAAAGCTAGCATTTCAAGCTACTTTTTCAACGTTAAACTCGGTATTTTGAAAATTGATGTTGCTGTTTCAAAACATTAAAAAACCAATAAAATTATTGAAAATCGATATGGTATCGATCAGAAAATATTAATTTTGACAATTTCCAACAGTTTCCACAAAGTTTTATTGCAAATATTAAGTTTTACAAACTTTTGCAAAATATTGAAATTTCTATGCAAAAGCTAGCATTTCAAACTACTTTTTCAACGTTAAACACGGTATTTTGAAAATTGATGTTGCTGTTTGAAAATATTAGAAAACCAATAAAATTATTGAAAATCGATATGGTATCGATCAGAAAATATTAATTTTGACAATTTCCAACAGTTTCCACAAAGTTTTATTGCAAATATTAAGTTTTACAAACTTTTGCAAAATATTGAAATTTCTATGCAAAAGCTAGCATTTCAAGCTACTTTTTCAACGTTAAACTCGGTATTTTGAAAATTGATGTTGCTGTTTGAAAACATTAAAAAACCAATAAAATTATTGAAAATCGATATGGTATCGATCAGAAAATATTGATTTTGTCAATTTCCAACAGTTTCCACAAAGTTTTATTGCAAATATTAAGTTTTATAAACTTTTGCAAAATATTGAAATTTCTATGCAAAAGCTAGCATTTCAAGCTACTTTTTCAACGTTAAACACGGTATTTTGAAAATTGATGTTGCTGTTTGAAAACATTAGAAAATCAATAAAATTATTGAAAATCTATATGGTGTCGATCAGAAAATATTGATTTTGACAATTTCCAACAGTTTCCACAAAGTTTTATTGCAAATATTAAGTTTTACAAACTTTTGAAAAATATTGAAATTTCTAGGCATAAGCTAGCATTTCAAGCTACTTTTTCAACGTTAAACTCGGTATTTTGAAAATTGATGTTGCTGTTTGAAAAGATTAGAAAACCAATAAAATTATTGAAAATCGATATGGTATCGATCAGAAAATATTGATTTTGTCAATTTCCAACAGTTTCCACAAAGTTTTATTGCAAATATTAAGTTTTACAAACTTTTGCAAAATATTGAAATTTCTATGCAAAAGCTATCATTTCAAGCTACTTTTTCAACGTTAAACTCGGTATTTTGAAAATTGATGTTGCTGTTTGAAAACATTAAAAAACCAATAAAATTATTGAAAATCGATATGGTATCGATCAGAAAATATTGATTTTGACAATTTCCAACAGTTTCCACAAAGTTTTATTGGAAATATTATGTTTTACAAACTTTTGCAAAATATTGAAATTTCTATGCAAAAGCTAGCATTTCAAGCTACTTTTTCAACGTTAAACACGGTATTTTGAAAATTGATGTTGCTGTTTGAAAATATTAGAAAACCAATAAAATTATTGAAAATCGATATGGTATCGATCAGAAAATATTGATTTTGTCAATTTCCAACAGTTTCCACAAAGTTTTATTGCAAATATTAAGTTTTACAAACTTTTGCAAAATATTGAAATTTCTATGCAAAAGCTAGCATTTCAAGCTACTTTTTCAACGTTAAACTCGGTATTTTGAAAATTGATGTTGCTGTTTCAAAACATTAAAAAACCAATAAAATTATTAAAAATCGATATGGTATCGATCAGAAAATATTGATTTTGTCAATTTCCAACAGTTTCCACAAAGTTTTATTGCAAATATTAAGTTTTACAAACTTTTGCAAAATATTGAAATTTCTATGCAAAAGCTATCATTTCAAGCTACTTTTTCAACGTTAAACTCGGTATGTTGAAAATTGATGTTGCTGTTTGAAAACATTAAAAAACCAATAAAATTATTGAAAATCGATATGGTATCGATCAGAAAATATTGATTTTGACAATTTCCAACAGTTTCCACAAAGTTTTATTGCAAATATTATGTTTTACAAACTTTTGCAAAATATTGAAATTTCTATGCAAAAGCTAGCATTTCAAGCTACTTTTTCAACGTTAAACACGGTATTTTGAAAATTGATGTTGCTGTTTGAAAATATTAGAAAACCAATAAAATTATTGAAAATCGATATGGTATCGATCAGAAAATATTGATTTTGTCAATTTCCAACAGTTTCCACAAAGTTTTATTGCAAATATTAAGTTTTACAAACTTTTGCAAAATATTGAAATTTCTATGCAAAAGCTAGCATTTCAAGCTACTTTTTCAACGTTAATACTCGGTATTTTGAAAATTGATGTTGCTGTTTCAAAACATTAAAAAACCAATAAAATTATTGAAAATCGATATGGTATCGATCAGAAAATATTGATTTTGTCAATTTCCAACAGTTTCCACAAAGTTTTATTGCAAATATTAAGTTTTACAAACTTTTGCAAAATATTGAAATTTCTATGGAAAAGCTATCATTTCAAGCTACTTTTTCAACGTTAAACTCGGTATTTTGAAAATTGATGTTGCTGTTTGAAAACATTAAAAAACCAATAAAATTATTGAAAATCGATATGGTATCGATCAGAAAATATTGATTTTGACAATTTCCAACAGTTTCCACAAAGTTTTATTGGAAATATTATGTTTTACAAACTTTTGCAAAATATTGAAATTTCTATGCAAAAGCTAGCATTTCAAGCTACTTTTTCAACGTTAAACACGGTATTTTGAAAATTGATGTTGCTGTTTGAAAATATTAGAAAACCAATAAAATTATTGAAAATCGATATGGTATCGATCAGAAAATATTGATTTTGTCAATTTCCAACAGTTTCCACAAAGTTTTATTGCAAATATTAAGTTTTACAAACTTTTGCAAAATATTGAAATTTCTATGCAAAAGCTAGCATTTCAAGCTACTTTTTCAACGTTAAACTCGGTATTTTGAAAATTGATGTTGCTGTTTCAAAACATTAAAAAACCAATAAAATTATTGAAAATCGATATGGTATCGATCAGAAAATATTGATTTTGTCAATTTCCAACAGTTTCCACAAAGTTTTATTGCAAATATTAAGTTTTACAAACTTTTGCAAAATATTGAAATTTCTATGCAAAAGCTATCATTTCAAGCTACTTTTTCAACGTTAAACTCGGTATTTTGAAAATTGATGTTGCTGTTTGAAAACATTAAAAAACCAATAAAATTATTGAAAATCGATATGGTATCGATCAGAAAATATTGATTTTGACAATTTCCAACAGTTTCCACAAAGTTTTATTGGAAATATTATGTTTTACAAACTTTTGCAAAATATTGAAATTTCTATGCAAAAGCTAGCATTTCAAGCTACTTTTTCAACGTTAAACACGGTATTTTGAAAATTGATGTTGCTGTTTGAAAATATTAGAAAACCAATAAAATTATTGAAAATCGATATGGTATCGATCAGAAAATATTGATTTTGTCAATTTCCAACAGTTTCCACAAAGTTTTATTGCAAATATTAAGTTTTACAAACTTTTGCAAAATATTGAAATTTCTATGCAAAAGCTAGCATTTCAAGCTACTTTTTCAACGTTAAACTCGGTATTTTGAAAATTGATGTTGCTGTTTCAAAACATTAAAAAACCAATAAAATTATTGAAAATCGATATGGTATCGATCAGAAAATATTGATTTTGTCAATTTCCAACAGTTTCCACAAAGTTTTATTGCAAATATTAAGTTTTACAAACTTTTGCAAAATATTGAAATTTCTATGCAAAAGCTATCATTTCAAGCTACTTTTTCAACGTTAAACTCGGTATTTTGAAAATTGATGTTGCTGTTTGAAAACATTAAAAAACCAATAAAATTATTGAAAATCGATATGGTATCGATCAGAAAATATTGATTTTGACAATTTCCAACAGTTTCCACAAAGTTTTATTGCAAATATTATGTTTTACAAACTTTTGCAAAATATTGAAATTTCTATGCAAAAGCTAGCATTTCAAGCTACTTTTTCAACGTTAAACACGGTATTTTGAAAATTGATGTTGCTGTTTGAAAATATTAGAAAACCAATAAAATTATTGAAAATCGATATGGTATCGATCAGAAAATATTGATTTTGTCAATTTCCAACAGTTTCCACAAAGTTTTATTGCAAATATTAAGTTTTACAAACTTTTGCAAAATATTGAAATTTCTATGCAAAAGCTAGCATTTCAAGCTACTTTTTCAACGTTAAACTCGGTATTTTGAAAATTGATGTTGCTGTTTCAAAACATTAAAAAACCAATAAAATTATTGAAAATCGATATGGTATCGATCAGAAAATATTGATTTTGTCAATTTCCAACAGTTTCCACAAAGTTTTATTGCAAATATTAAGTTTTACAAACTTTTGCAAAATATTGAAATTTCTATGCAAAAGCTATCATTTCAAGCTACTTTTTCAACGTTAAACTCGGTATTTTGAAAATTGATGTTGCTGTTTGAAAACATTAAAAAACCAATAAAATTATTGAAAATCGATATGGTATCGATCAGAAAATATTGATTTTGACAATTTCCAACAGTTTCCACAAAGTTTTATTGCAAATATTATGTTTTACAAACTTTTGCAAAATATTGAAATTTCTATGCAAAAGCTAGCATTTCAAGCTACTTTTTCAACGTTAAACTCGGTATTTTGAAAATTGATGTTGCTGTTTCAAAACATTAGAAAACCAATAAAATTATTGAAAATCTATATGGTATCGATCAGAAAATATTGATTTTGACAATTTCCAACAGTTTCCACAAAGTTTTATTGCAAATATTAAGTTTTACAAACTTTTGCAAAATATTGAAATTCCTATGCAAAAGCTAGCATTTCAAGCTACTTTGTCAACGTTAAACACGGTATTTTGAAAATTGATGTTGCTGTTTGAAAACATTAGAAAACCAATAAAATTATTGAAAATCTATATGTATCGATCAGAAAATATTAATTTTGACAATTTCCAACAGTTTCCACAAAGTTTTATTGCAAATATTATGTTTTACAAACTTTTGAAAAATATTGAAATTTCTATGCATAAGCTAGCATTTCAAGCTACTTTTTCAACGTTAAACTCGGTATTTTGAAAATTGATGTTGCTCTTTGAAAACATTAAAAAACCAATAAAATTATTGAAAATCGATATGGTATCGATCAGAAAATATTGATTTCGACAATTTCCAACAGTTTCCACAAAGTTTTATTGCAAATATTAAGTTTTACAAACTTTTGCAAAATATTGAAATTTCTATGCAAAAGCTAGCATTTCAAGCTACTTTTTCAACGTTAAACTCGGTATTTTGAAAATTGATGTTGCTGTTTGAAAACATTAAAAAACCAATAAAATTATTGAAAATCGATATGGTATCGATCAGAAAATATTGATTTTGTCAATTTCCAACAGTTTCCACAAAGTTTTATTGCAAATATTAAGTTTTACAAACTTTTGCAAAATATTGAAATTTCTATGCAAAAGCTATCATTTCAAGCTACTTTTTCAACGTTAAACTCGGTATTTTGAAAATTGATGTTGCTGTTTGAAAACATTAAAAAACCAATAAAATTATTGAAAATCGATATGGTATCGATCAGAAAATATTGATTTTGACAATTTCCAACAGTTTCCACAAAGTTTTATTGGAAATATTATGTTTTACAAACTTTTGCAAAATATTGAAATTTCTATGCAAAAGCTAGCATTTCAAGCTACTTTTTCAACGTTAAACACGGTATTTTGAAAATTGATGTTGCTGTTTGAAAATATTAGAAAACCAATAAAATTATTGAAAATCGATATGGTATCGATCAGAAAATATTGATTTTGTCAATTTCCAACAGTTTCCACAAAGTTTTATTGCAAATATTAAGTTTTACAAACTTTTGCAAAATATTGAAATTTCTATGCAAAAGCTAGCATTTCAAGCTACTTTTTCAACGTTAAACTCGGTATTTTGAAAATTGATGTTGCTGTTTCAAAACATTAAAAAACCAATAAAATTATTGAAAATCGATATGGTATCGATCAGAAAATATTGATTTTGTCAATTTCCAACAGTTTCCACAAAGTTTTATTGCAAATATTAAGTTTTACAAACCTTTGCAAAATATTGAAATTTCTATGCAAAAGCTATCATTTCAAGCTACTTTTTCAACGTTAAACTCGGTATTTTGAAAATTGATGTTGCTGTTTGAAAACATTAAAAAACCAATAAAATTATTGAAAATCGATATGGTATCGATCAGAAAATATTGATTTTGACAATTTCCAACAGTTTCCACAAAGTTTTATTGCAAATATTATGTTTTACAAACTTTTGCAAAATATTGAAATTTCTATGCAAAAGCTAGCATTTCAAGCTACTTTTTCAACGTTAAACACGGTATTTTGAAAATTGATGTTGCTGTTTGAAAATATTAGAAAACCAATAAAATTATTGAAAATCGATATGGTATCGATCAGAAAATATTGATTTTGTCAATTTCCAACAGTTTCCACAAAGTTTTATTGCAAATATTAAGTTTTACAAACTTTTGCAAAATATTGAAATTTCTATGCAAAAGCTAGCATTTCAAGCTACTTTTTCAACGTTAAACTCGGTATTTTGAAAATTGATGTTGCTGTTTCAAAACATTAAAAAACCAATAAAATTATTGAAAATCGATATGGTATCGATCAGAAAATATTGATTTTGTCAATTTCCAACAGTTTCCACAAAGTTTTATTGCAAATATTAAGTTTTACAAACTTTTGCAAAATATTGAAATTTCTATGCAAAAGCTATCATTTCAAGCTACTTTTTCAACGTTAAACTCGGTATTTTGAAAATTGATGTTGCTGTTTGAAAACATTAAAAAACCAATAAAATTATTGAAAATCGATATGGTATCGATCAGAAAATATTGATTTTGACAATTTCCAACAGTTTCCACAAAGTTTTATTGCAAATATTATGTTTTACAAACTTTTGCAAAATATTGAAATTTCTATGCAAAAGCTAGCATTTCAAGCTACTTTTTCAACGTTAAACTCGGTATTTTGAAAATTGATGTTGCTGTTTCAAAACATTAAAAAACCAATAAAATTATTGAAAATCGATATGGTATCGATCAGAAAATATTGATTTTGTCAATTTCCAACAGTTTCCACAAAGTTTTATTGCAAATATTAAGTTTTACAAACTTTTGCAAAATATTGAAATTTCTATGCAAAAGCTATCATTTCAAGCTACTTTTTCAACGTTAAACTCGGTATTTTGAAAATTGATGTTGCTGTTTGAAAACATTAAAAAACCAATAAAATTATTGAAAATCGATATGGTATCGATCAGAAAATATTGATTTTGACAATTTCCAACAGTTTCCACAAAGTTTTATTGCAAATATTATGTTTTACAAACTTTTGCAAAATATTGAAATTTCTATGCAAAAGCTAGCATTTCAAGCTACTTTGTCAACGTTAAACACGGTATTTTGAAAATTGATGTTGCTGTTTGAAAACATTAGAAAACCAATAAAATTATTGAAAATCTATATGTATCGATCAGAAAATATTAATTTTGACAATTTCCAACAGTTTCCACAAAGTTTTATTGCAAATATTATGTTTTACAAACTTTTGAAAAATATTGAAATTTCTATGCATAAGCTAGCATTTCAAGCTACTTTTTCAACGTTAAACTCGGTATTTTGAAAATTGATGTTGCTCTTTGAAAACATTAAAAAACCAATAAAATTATTGAAAATCGATATGGTATCGATCAGAAAATATTGATTTCGACAATTTCCAACAGTTTCCACAAAGTTTTATTGCAAATATTAAGTTTTACAAACTTTTGCAAAATATTGAAATTTCTATGCAAAAGCTAGCATTTCAAGCTACTTTTTCAACGTTAAACTCGGTATTTTGAAAATTGATGTTGCTGTTTGAAAACATTAAAAAACCAATAAAATTATTGAAAATCGATATGGTATCGATCAGAAAATATTGATTTTGTCAATTTCCAACAGTTTCCACAAAGTTTTATTGCAAATATTAAGTTTTACAAACTTTTGCAAAATATTGAAATTTCTATGCAAAAGCTATCATTTCAAGCTACTTTTTCAACGTTAAACTCGGTATTTTGAAAATTGATGTTGCTGTTTGAAAACATTAAAAAACCAATAAAATTATTGAAAATCGATATGGTATCGATCAGAAAATATTGATTTTGACAATTTCCAACAGTTTCCACAAAGTTTTATTGGAAATATTATGTTTTACAAACTTTTGCAAAATATTGAAATTTCTATGCAAAAGCTAGCATTTCAAGCTACTTTTTCAACGTTAAACACGGTATTTTGAAAATTGATGTTGCTGTTTGAAAATATTAGAAAACCAATAAAATTATTGAAAATCGATATGGTATCGATCAGAAAATATTGATTTTGTCAATTTCCAACAGTTTCCACAAAGTTTTATTGCAAATATTAAGTTTTACAAACTTTTGCAAAATATTGAAATTTCTATGCAAAAGCTAGCATTTCAAGCTACTTTTTCAACGTTAAACTCGGTATTTTGAAAATTGATGTTGCTGTTTCAAAACATTAAAAAACCAATAAAATTATTGAAAATCGATATGGTATCGATCAGAAAATATTGATTTTGTCAATTTCCAACAGTTTCCACAAAGTTTTATTGCAAATATTAAGTTTTACAAACATTTGCAAAATATTGAAATTTCTATGCAAAAGCTATCATTTCAAGCTACTTTTTCAACGTTAAACTCGGTATTTTGAAAATTGATGTTGCTGTTTGAAAACATTAAAAAACCAATAAAATTATTGAAAATCGATATGGTATCGATCAGAAAATATTGATTTTGACAATTTCCAACAGTTTCCACAAAGTTTTATTGCAAATATTATGTTTTACAAACTTTTGCAAAATATTGAAATTTCTATGCAAAAGCTAGCATTTCAAGCTACTTTTTCAACGTTAAACACGGTATTTTGAAAATTGATGTTGCTGTTTGAAAATATTAGAAAACCAATAAAATTATTGAAAATCGATATGGTATCGATCAGAAAATATTGATTTTGTCAATTTCCAACAGTTTCCACAAAGTTTTATTGCAAATATTAAGTTTTACAAACTTTTGCAAAATATTGAAATTTCTATGCAAAAGCTAGCATTTCAAGCTACTTTTTCAACGTTAAACTCGGTATTTTGAAAATTGATGTTGCTGTTTCAAAACATTAAAAAACCAATAAAATTATTGAAAATCGATATGGTATCGATCAGAAAATATTGATTTTGTCAATTTCCAACAGTTTCCACAAAGTTTTATTGCAAATATTAAGTTTTACAAACTTTTGCAAAATATTGAAATTTCTATGCAAAAGCTATCATTTCAAGCTACTTTTTCAACGTTAAACTCGGTATTTTGAAAATTGATGTTGCTGTTTGAAAACATTAAAAAACCAATAAAATTATTGAAAATCGATATGGTATCGATCAGAAAATATTGATTTTGACAATTTCCAACAGTTTCCACAAAGTTTTATTGCAAATATTATGTTTTACAAACTTTTGCAAAATATTGAAATTTCTATGCAAAAGCTAGCATTTCAAGCTACTTTTTCAACGTTAAACACGGTATTTTGAAAATTGATGTTGCTGTTTGAAAATATTAGAAAACCAATAAAATTATTGAAAATCGATATGGTATCGATCAGAAAATATTGATTTTGTCAATTTCAAACAGTTTCCACAAAGTTTTATTGCAAATATTAAGTTTTACAAACTTTTGCAAAATATTGAAATTTCTATGCAAAAGCTAGCATTTCAAGCTACTTTTTCAACGTTAAACTCGGTATTTTGAAAATTGATGTTGCTGTTTCAAAACATTAAAAAACCAATAAAATTATTGAAAATCGATATGGTATCGATCAGAAAATATTGATTTTGTCAATTTCCAACAGTTTCCACAAAGTTTTATTGCAAATATTAAGTTTTACAAACTTTTGCAAAATATTGAAATTTCTATGCAAAAGCTATCATTTCAAGCTACTTTTTCAACGTTAAACTCGGTATTTTGAAAATTGATGTTGCTGTTTGAAAACATTAAAAAACCAATAAAATTATTGAAAATCGATATGGTATCGATCAGAAAATATTGATTTTGACAATTTCCAACAGTTTCCACAAAGTTTTATTGCAAATATTATGTTTTACAAACTTTTGCAAAATATTGAAATTTCTATGCAAAAGCTAGCATTTCAAGCTACTTTTTCAACGTTAAACTCGGTATTTTGAAAATTGATGTTGCTGTTTCAAAACATTAGAAAACCAATAAAATTATTGAAAATCTATATGGTATCGATCAGAAAATATTGATTTTGACAATTTCCAACAGTTTCCACAAAGTTTTATTGCAAATATTAAGTTTTACAAACTTTTGCAAAATATTGAAATTCCTATGCAAAAGCTAGCATTTCAAGCTACTTTGTCAACGTTAAACACGGTATTTTGAAAATTGATGTTGCTGTTTGAAAACATTAGAAAACCAATAAAATTATTGAAAATCTATATGTATCGATCAGAAAATATTGATTTTGACAATTTCCAACAGTTTCCACAAAGTTTTATTGCAAATATTATGTTTTACAAACTTTTGAAAAATATTGAAATTTCTATGCATAAGCTAGCATTTCAAGCTACTTTTTCAACGTTAAACTCGGTATTTTGAAAATTGATGTTGCTCTTTGAAAACATTAAAAAACCAATAAAATTATTGAAAATCGATATGGTATCGATCAGAAAATATTGATTTCGACCATTTCCAACAGTTTCCACAAAGTTTTATTGCAAATATTAAGTTTTACAAACTTTTGCAAAATATTGAAATTTCTATGCAAAAGCTAGCATTTCAAGCTACTTTTTCAACGTTAAACTCGGTATTTTGAAAATTGATGTTGCTGTTTGAAAACATTAAAAAACCAATAAAATTATTGAAAATCGATATGGTATCGATCAGAAAATATTGATTTTGTCAATTTCCAACAGTTTCCACAAAGTTTTATTGCAAATATTAAGTTTTACAAACTTTTGCAAAATATTGAAATTTCTATGCAAAAGCTATCATTTCAAGCTACTTTTTCAACGTTAAACTCGGTATTTTGAAAATTGATGTTGCTGTTTCAAAACATTAGAAAACCAATAAAATTATTGAAAATCTATATGGTATCGATCAGAAAATATTGATTTTGACAATTTCCAACAGTTTCCACAAAGTTTTATTGCAAATATTAAGTTTTACAAACTTTTGCAAAATATTGAAATTCCTATGCAAAAGCTAGCATTTCAAGCTACTTTGTCAACGTTAAACACGGTATTTTGAAAATTGATGTTGCTGTTTGAAAACATTAGAAAACCAATAAAATTATTGAAAATCTATATGTATCGATCAGAAAATATTGATTTTGACAATTTCCAACAGTTTCCACAAAGTTTTATTGCAAATATTATGTTTTACAAACTTTTGAAAAATATTGAAATTTCTATGCATAAGCTAGCATTTCAAGCTACTTTTTCAACGTTAAACTCGGTATTTTGAAAATTGATGTTGCTCTTTGAAAACATTAAAAAACCAATAAAATTATTGAAAATCGATATGGTATCGATCAGAAAATATTGATTTCGACCATTTCCAACAGTTTCCACAAAGTTTTATTGCAAATATTAAGTTTTACAAACTTTTGAAAAATATTGAAATTTCTATGCAAAAGCTAGCATTTCAAGCTACTTTTTCAACGTTAAACTCGGTATTTTGAAAATTGATGTTGCTGTTTGAAAACATTAAAAAACCAATAAAATTATTGAAAATCGATATGGTATCGATCAGAAAATATTGATTTTGTCAATTTCCAACAGTTTCCACAAAGTTTTATTGCAAATATTAAGTTTTACAAACTTTTGCAAAATATTGAAATTTCTATGCAAAAGCTATCATTTCAAGCTACTTTTTCAACGTTAAACTCGGTATTTTGAAAATTGATGTTGCTGTTTGAAAACATTAAAAAACCAATAAAATTATTGAAAATCGATATGGTATCGATCAGAAAATATTGATTTTGACAATTTCCAACAGTTTCCACAAAGTTTTATTGCAAATATTAAGTTTTACAAACTTTTGCAAAATATTGAAATTTCTATGCAAAAGCTAGCATTTCAAGCTACTTTTTCAACGTTAAACACGGTATTTTGAAAATTGATGTTGCTGTTTGAAAATATTAGAAAACCAATAAAATTATTGAAAATCGATATGGTATCGATCAGAAAATATTGATTTTGTCAATTTCCAACAGTTTCCACAAAGTTTTATTGCAAATATTAAGTTTTACAAACTTTTGCAAAATATTGAAATTTCTATGCAAAAGCTAGCATTTCAAGCTACTTTTTCAACGTTAAACTCGGTATTTTGAAAATTGATGTTGCTGTTTCAAAACATTAAAAAACCAATAAAATTATTGAAAATCGATATGGTATCGATCAGAAAATATTAATTTTGACAATTTCCAACAGTTTCCACAAAGTTTTATTGCAAATATTAAGTTTTACAAACTTTTGCAAAATATTGAAATTTCTATGCAAAAGCTAGCATTTCAAGCTACTTTTTCAACGTTAAACACGGTATTTTGAAAATTGATGTTGCTGTTTGAAAATATTAGAAAACCAATAAAATTATTGAAAATCGATATGGTATCGATCAGAAAATATTAATTTTGACAATTTCCAACAGTTTCCACAGAGTTTTATTGCAAATATTAAGTTTTACAAACTTTTGCAAAATATTGAAATTTCTATGCAAAAGCTAGCATTTCAAGCTACTTTTTCAACGTTAAACACAGTATTTTGAAAATTGATGTTGCTGTTTGAAAATATTAAAAAACCAATAAAATTATTGAAAATCGATATGGTATCGATCAGAAAATATTGATTTTGACAATTTCCAACAGTTTCCACAAAGTTTTATTGCAAATATTAAGTTTTACAAACTTTTGAAAAATATTGAAATTTCTATGCAAAAGCTAGCATTTCAAGCTACTTTTTCAACGTTAAACTCGGTATTTTGAAAATTGATGTTGCTGTTTGAAAACATTAAAAAACCAATAAAATTATTGAAAATCGATATGGTATCGATCAGAAAATATTGATTTTGTCAATTTCCAACAGTTTCCACAAAGTTTTATTGCAAATATTAAGTTTTATAAACTTTTGCAAAATATTGAAATTTCTATGCAAAAGCTAGCATTTCAAGCTACTTTTTCAACGTTAAACACGGTATTTTGAAAATTGATGTTGCTGTTTGAAAACATTAGAAAATCAATAAAATTATTGAAAATCTATATGGTATCGCTCAGAAAATATTGATTTTGACAATTTCCAACAGTTTCCACAAAGTTTTATTGCAAATATTAAGTTTTACAAACTTTTGAAAAATATTGAAATTTCTAGGCATAAGCTAGCATTTCAAGCTACTTTTTCAACGTTAAACTCGGTATTTTGAAAATTGATGTTGCTGTTTGAAAAGATTAGAAAACCAATAAAATTATTGAAAATCGATATGGTATCGATCAGAAAATATTGATTTTGTCAATTTCCAACAGTTTCCACAAAGTTTTATTGCAAATATTAAGTTTTACAAACTTTTGCAAAATATTGAAATTTCTATGCAAAAGCTTATCATTTCAAGCTACTTTTTCAACGTTAAACTCGGTATTTTGAAAATTGATGTTGCTGTTTGAAAACATTAAAAAACCAATAAAATTATTGAAAATCGATATGGTATCGATCAGAAAATATTGATTTTGACAATTTCCAACAGTTTCCACAAAGTTTTATTGCAAATATTATGTTTTACAAACTTTTGCAAAATATTGAAATTTCTATGCAAAAGCTAGCATTTCAAGCTACTTTTTCAACGTTAAACACGGTATTTTGAAAATTGATGTTGCCGTTTGAAAATATTAGGAAACCAATAAAATTATTGAAAATCGATATGGTATCGATCAGAAAATATTGATTTTGTCAATTTCCAACAGTTTCCACAAAGTTTTATTGCAAATATTAAGTTTTACAAACTTTTGCAAAATATTGAAATTTCTATGCAAAAGCTAGCATTTCAAGCTACTTTTTCAACGTTAAACTCGGTATTTTGAAAATTGATGTTGCTGTTTCAAAACATTAGAAAACCAATAAAATTATTGAAAATCTATATGGTATCGATCAGAAAATATTGATTTTGACAATTTCCAACAGTTTCCACAAAGTTTTATTGCAAATATTAAGTTTTACAAACTTTTGCAAAATATTGAAATTCCTATGCAAAAGATAGCATTTCAAGCTACTTTTTCAACGTTAAACTCGGTATTTTGAAAATTAAATGTTGCTGTTTCAAAACATTAAAAAACCAATAAAATTATTGAAAATCGATATGGTATCGATCAGAAAATATTAATTTTGACAATTTCCAAAAGTTTCCACAAAGTTTTATTGCAAATATTAAGTTTTACAAACTTTTGCAAAATATTGAAATTTCTATGCAAAAGCTAGCATTTCAAGCTACTTTTTCAACGTTAAACACGGTATTTTGAAAATTGATGTTGCTGTTTGAAAATATTAGAAAACCAATAAAATTATTGAAAATCGATATGGTATCGATCAGAAAATATTAATTTTGACAATTTCCAACAGTTTCCACAGAGTTTTATTGCAAATATTAAGTTTTACAAACTTTTGAAATATTGAAATTTCTATGCAAAAGCTAGCATTTCAAGCTACTTTTTCAACGTTAAACACGGTATTTTGAAAATTGATGTTGCTGTTTGAAAATATTAAAAAACCAATAAAATTATTGAAAATCGATATGGTATCGATCAGAAAATATTGATTTTGACAATTTCCAACAGTTTCCACAAAGTTTTATTGCAAATATTAAGTTTTACAAACTTTTGAAAAATATTGAAATTTCTATGCAAAAGCTAGCATTTCAAGCTACTTTTTCAACGTTAAACTCGGTATTTTGAAAATTGATGTTGCTGTTTGAAAACATTAAAAAACCAATAAAATTATTGAAAATCGATATGGTATCGATCAGAAAATATTGATTTTGTCAATTTCCAACAGTTTCCACAAAGTTTTATTGCAAATATTAAGTTTTATAAACTTTTGCAAAATATTGAAATTTCTATGCAAAAGCTAGCATTTCAAGCTACTTTTTCAACGTTAAACACGGTATTTTGAAAATTGATGTTGCTGTTTGAAAACATTAGAAAATCAATAAAATTATTGAAAATCTATATGGTATCGATCAGAAAATATTGATTTTGACAATTTCCAACAGTTTCCACAAAGTTTTATTGCAAATATTAAGTTTTACAAACTTTTGCAAAATATTGAAATTTCTAGGCATAAGCTAGCATTTCAAGCTACTTTTTCAACGTTAAACTCGGTATTTTGAAAATTGATGTTGCTGTTTGAAAAGATTAGAAAACCAATAAAATTATTGAAAATCGACATGGTATCGATCAGAAAATATTGATTTTGTCAATTTCCAACAGTTTCCACAAAGTTTTATTGCAAATATTAAGTTTTACAAACTTTTGCAAAATATTGAAATTTCTATGCAAAAGCTATCATTTCAAGCTACTTTTTCAACGTTAAACTCGGTATTTTGAAAATTGATGTTGCTGTTTGAAAACATTAAAAAACCAATAAAATTATTGAAAATCGATATGGTATCGATCAGAAAATATTGATTTTGACAATTTCCAACAGTTTCCACAAAGTTTTATTGCAAATATTATGTTTTACAAACTTTTGCAAAATATTGAAATTTCTATGCAAAAGCTAGCATTTCAAGCTACTTTTTCAACGTTAAACACGGTATTTTGAAAATTGATGTTGCTGTTTGAAAATATTAGAAAACCAATAAAATTATTGAAAATCGATATGGTATCGATCAGAAAATATTGATTTTGTCAATTTCCAACAGTTTCCACAAAGTTTTATTGCAAATATTAAGTTTTACAAACTTTTGCAAAATATTGAAATTTCTATGCAAAAGCTAGCATTTCAAGCTACTTTTTCAACGTTAAACTCGGTATTTTGAAAATTGATGTTGCTGTTTCAAAACATTAAAAAACCAATAAAATTATTGAAAATCGATATGGTATCGATCAGAAAATATTGATTTTGTCAATTTCCAACAGTTTCCACAAAGTTTTATTGCAAATATTAAGTTTTACAAACTTTTGCAAAATATTGAAATTTCTATGCAAAAGCTATCATTTCAAGCTACTTTTTCAACGTTAAACTCGGTATTTTGAAAATTGATGTTGCTGTTTGAAAACATTAAAAAACCAATAAAATTATTGAAAATCGATATGGTATCGATCAGAAAATATTGATTTTGACAATTTCCAACAGTTTCCACAAAGTTTTATTGGAAATATTATGTTTTACAAACTTTTGCAAAATATTGAAATTTCTATGCAAAAGCTAGCATTTCAAGCTACTTTTTCAACGTTAAACACGGTATTTTGAAAATTGATGTTGCTGTTTGAAAATATTAGAAAACCAATAAAATTATTGAAAATCGATATGGTATCGATCAGAAAATATTGATTTTGTCAATTTCCAACAGTTTCCACAAAGTTTTATTGCAAATATTAAGTTTTACAAACTTTTGCAAAATATTGAAATTTCTATGCAAAAGCTAGCATTTCAAGCTACTTTTTCAACGTTAAACTCGGTATTTTGAAAATTGATGTTGCGGTTTCAAAACATTAAAAAACCAATAAAATTATTGAAAATCGATATGGTATCGATCAGAAAATATTGATTTTGTCAATTTCCAACAGTTTCCACAAAGTTTTATTGCAAATATTAAGTTTTACAAACTTTTGCAAAATATTGAAATTTCTATGCAAAAGCTATCATTTCAAGCTACTTTTTCAACGTTAAACTCGGTATTTTGAAAATTGATGTTGCTGTTTGAAAACATTAAAAAACCAATAAAATTATTGAAAATCGATATGGTATCGATCAGAAAATATTGATTTTGACAATTTCCAACAGTTTCCACAAAGTTTTATTGCAAATATTATGTTTTACAAACTTTTGCAAAATATTGAAATTTCTATGCAAAAGCTTGCATTTCAAGCTACTTTTTCAACGTTAAACACGGTATTTTGAAAATTGATGTTGCTGTTTGAAAATATTAGAAAACCAATAAAATTATTGAAAATCGATATGGTATCGATCAGAAAATATTGATTTTGTCAATTTCCAACAGTTTCCACAAAGTTTTATTGCAAATATTAAGTTTTACAAACTTTTGCAAAATATTGAAATTTCTATGCAAAAGCTAGCATTTCAAGCTACTTTTTCAACGTTAACACGGTATCTTGAAAATTGATGTTGCTGTTTGAAAACATTAGAAAACCAAAAAAATTATTGAAAATCGATATGGTATCGATCAGAAAATATTGATTTTGACAATTTCTAACAGTTTCCACAAAGTTTTATTGCAAATATTAAGTTTTACAAACTTTTGAAAAATATTGAAATTTCTATGCAAAAGCTATCATTTCAAGCTACTTTTTCAACGTTAAACTCGGTATTTTGAAAATTGATGTTGCTGTTTGAAAACATTAGAAAACCAATAAAATTATTGAAAATCGATATGGTATCGATCAGAAAATATTGATTTTGACAATTTCCAACAGTTTCCACAAAGTTTTATTGCAAATATTAAGTTTTACAAACTTTTGCAAAATGTTGAAATTTCTATGCAAAAGCTAGCATTTCAAGCTACTTTTTCAACGTTAAACTCGGTATTTTGAAAATTGATGTTGCTGTTTGAAAACATTAGAAAACCAATAAAATTATTGAAAATCGATATGGTATCGATCAGAAAATATTGATTTTTTCAATTTCCAACAGTTTCCACAAAGTTTTATTGCAAATATTAAGTTTTACAAACTTTTGCAAAATATTGAAATTTCTATGCAAAAGCTAGCATTTCAAGCTACTTTTTCAACGTTTAACACGGTATTTTGAAAATTGATGTTGCTGTTTGAAAACATTAGAAAACCAATAAAATTATTGAAAATCGATATGGTATCGATCAGAAAATATTGATTTTCACAATTTCCAACAGTTTCCACAAAGTTTTATTGCAAATATTAAGTTTTACAAACTTTTGCAAAATATTGAAATTCCTATGCAAAAGCTAGTATTTCAAGCTACTTTTTCAACGTTAAACACGGTATTTTGAAAATTGATGTTGCTGTTTGAAAACATTAGAAAACCAATAAAATTATTGAAAATCTATATGGTATCGATCAGAAAATATTGATTTTGACAATTTCCAACAGTTTCCACGAAGTTTTATTGCAAATATTAAGTTTTACAAACTTTTGCAAAATATTGAAATTCCTATGCAAAAGCTAGCATTTCAAGCTACTTTTTCAACGTTAAACACGGTATTTTGAAAATTGATGTTGCTGTTTGAAAACATTAGAAAACCAATAAAATTATTGAAAATCTATATGGTATCGATCAGAAAATATTGATTTTGACAATTTCCAACAGTTTCCACAAAGTTTTATTGCAAATATTATGTTTTACAAACTTTTGAAAAATATTGAAATTTCTATGCATAAGCTAGCATTTCAAGCTACTTTTTCAACGTTAAACTCGGTATTTTGAAAATTGATGTTGCTTTTTGAAAACATTAGAAAACCAATAAAATTATTGAAAATCGATATGGTATCGATCAGGAAATATTGATTTTGACAATTTCCAACAGTTTCCACAAAGTTTTATTGCAAATATTAAGTTTTACAAACTTTTGCAAAATGTTGAAATTTCTATGCAAAACCTAGCATTTCAAGCTACTTTTTCAACGTTAAACTCGGTATTTTGAAAATTGATGTTGCTGTTTGAAAACATTAGAAAACCAATAAAATTATTGAAAATCGATATGGTATCGATCAGAAAATATTGATTTTTTCAATTTCCAACAGTTTCCACAAAGTTTTATTGCAAATATTAAGTTTTACAAACTTTTGCAAAATATTGAAATTTCTATGCAAAAGCTAGCATTTCAAGCTACTTTTTCAACGTTTAACACGGTATTTTGAAAATTGATGTTGCTGTTTGAAAACATTAGAAAACCAATAAAATTATTGAAAATCGATATGGTATCGATCAAAAAATATTGATTTTGACAATTTCCAACAGTTTCCACAAAGTTTTATTGCAAATATTAAGTTTTGCAAACTTTTGCAAAATATTGAAATTTCTATGCAAAATCTAGCATTTCAAGCTACTTTTTCAACGTTAAACACGGTATTTTGAAAATTGATGTTGCTGTTTGAAAACATTAGAAAACCAATAAAATTATTGAAAATCGATATGGTATCGATCAGAAAATATTGATTTTGACAATTTCCAACAGTTTCCACAAAGTTTTATTGCAAATATTAAGTTTTACAAACTTTTGAAAAATATTGAAATTTCTATGCAAAAGCTAGCATTTTAAGCTACTTTTTCAACGTTAAACTCGGTATTTTGAAAACTGATGTTGCTGTTTGAAAACATTAGAAAACCAATAAAATTATTGAAAATCGATATGGTATCGATCAGAAAATATTGATTTTGACAATTTCCAACAGTTTCCACAAAGTTTTATTGCAAATATTAAGTTTTACAAACTTTTGCAAAATGTTGAAATTTCTATGCAAAAGCTAGCATTTCAAGCCACTTTTTCAACGTTTAACACGGTATTTTGAAAATTGATGTTGCTGTTTGAAAACATTAGAAAACCAATAAAATTATTGAAAATCGATATGGTATCGATCAGAAAATATTGATTTTGACAATTTCCAACAGTTTCCACAAAGTTCTATTGCAAATATTAAGTTTTACAAACTTTTGCAAAATGTTGAAATTTCTATGCAAAAGCTAGCATTTCAAGCTACTTTTTCAACGTTAAACACGGTATTTTGAAAATTGATGTTGCTGTTTGAAAACATTAGAAAACCAATAAAATTATTGAAAATCGATATGGTATCGATCAGAAAATATTGATTTTGACAATTTCCAACAGTTTCCACAAAGTTTTATTGCAAATATTAAGTTTTACCAACTTTTGAAAAATATTGAAATTTCTATGCAAAATCTAGCATTTCAAGCTACTTTTTCAACGTTAAACACGGTATTTTGAAAATTGATGTTGCTGTTTGAAAACATTAGAAAACCAATAAAATTATTGAAAATCGATATGGTATCGATCAGAAAATATTGATTTTGACAATTTCCAACAGTTTCCACAAAGTTTTATTGCAAATATTAAGTTTTACAAACTTTTGAAAAATATTGAAATTTCTATGCAAAAGCTAGCATTTTAAGCTACTTTTTCAACGTTAAACTCGGTATTTTGAAAACTGATGTTGCTGTTTGAAAACATTAGAAAACCAATAAAATTATTGAAAATCGATATGGTATCGATCAGAAAATATTGATTTTGACAATTTCCAACAATTTCCACAAAGTTTTATTGCAAATATTAAGTTTTACAAACTTTTGCAAAATATTGAAATTTCTATGCAAAAGCTAGCATTTCAAGCTACTTTTTCAACGTTTAACACGGTATTTTGAAAATTGATGTTGCTGTTTGAAAACATTAAAAAACCAATAAAATTATTGAAAATCGATATGGTATCGATCAGAAAATATTGATTTTGACAATTTCCAACAGTTACCACAAAGTTTTATTGCAAATATTAAGTTTTACAAACTTTTGAAAAATATTGAAATTTCTATGCAAAAGCTAGCATTTCAAGCTACTTTTTCAACGTTAAACTCGGTATTTTGAAAATTGATGTTGCTGTTTGAAAACATTAGAAAACCAATAAAATTATTGAAAATCGATATGGTATCGATGAGAAAATATTGATTTTGACAATTTCCAACAGTTTCCACAAAGTTTATTGCAAATATTAAGTTTTACAAACTTTTGAAAAATATTGAAATTTCTATGCAAAAGCTAGCATTTTAAGCTACTTTTTCAACGTTAAACTCGGTATTTTGAAAACTGATGTTGCTGTTTGAAAACATTAGAAAACCAATAAAATTATTGAAAATCGATATGGTATCGATCAGAAAATATTGATTTTGACAATTTCCAACAGTTTCCACAAAGTTTTATTGCAAATATTAAGTTTTACAAACTTTTGCAAAATGTTGAAATTTCTATGCAAAAGCTAGCATTTCAAGCCACTTTTTCAACGTTTAACACGGTATTTTGAAAATTGATGTTGCTGTTTGAAAACATTAGAAAACCAATAAAATTATTGAAAATCGATATGGTATCGATCAGAAAATATTGATTTTGACAATTTCCAACAGTTTCCACAAAGTTCTATTGCAAATATTAAGTTTTACAAACTTTTGCAAAATGTTGAAATTTCTATGCAAAAGCTAGCATTTCAAGCTACTTTTTCAACGTTAAACACGGTATTTTGAAAATTGATGTTGCTGTTTGAAAACATTAGAAAACCAATAAAATTATTGAAAATCGATATGGTATCGATCAGAAAATATTGACTTTTTCAATTTCCAACAGTTTCCACAAAGTTTTATTGCAAATATTAAGTTTTACCAACTTTTGAAAAATATTGAAATTTCTATGCAAAATCTAGCATTTCAAGCTACTTTTTCAACGTTAAACACGGTATTTTGAAAATTGATGTTGCTGTTTGAAAACATTAGAAAACCAATAAAATTATTGAAAATCGATATGGTATCGATCAGAAAATATTGATTTTGACAATTTCCAACAATTTCCACAAAGTTTTATTGCAAATATTAAGTTTTACAAACTTTTGCAAAATATTGAAATTTCTATGCAAAAGCTAGCATTTCAAGCTACTTTTTCAACGTTTAACACGGTATTTTGAAAATTGATGTTGCTGTTTGAAAACATTAAAAAACCAATAAAATTATTGAAAATCGATATGGTATCGATCAGAAAATATTGATTTTGACAATTTCCAACAGTTACCACAAAGTTTTATTGCAAATATTAAGTTTTACAAACTTTTGTAAAATATTGAAATTTCTATGCAAAATCTAGCATTTCAAGCTACTTTTTCAACGTTAAACACGGTATATTGAAAATTGATGTTGCTGTTTGAAAACATTAGAAAACCAATAAAATTATTGAAAATCGATATGGTATCGATCAGAAAATATTGATTTTGACAATTTCCAACAGTTTCCACAAAGTTTCATTGCAAATATTAAGTTTTACAAACTTTTGAAAAATATTGAAATTTCTATGCAAAAGCTAGCATTTCAAGCTACTTTTTCAACGTTAAACTCGGTATTTTGAAAATTGATGTTGCTGTTTGAAAACATTAGAAAACCAATAAAATTATTGAAAATCGATATGGTATCGATGAGAAAATATTGATTTTGACAATTTCCAACAGTTTCCACAAAGTTTTATTGCAAATATTAAGTTTTACAAACTTTTGCAAAATATTGAAATTTCTATGCAAAATCTAGCATTTCAAGCGACTTTTTCAACGTTAAACACGGTATTTTGAAAATTGATGTTGCTGTTTGAAAACATTAGAAAACCAATAAAATTATTGAAAATCGATATGGTATCGATCAGAAAATATTGATTTTGACAATTTCCAACAGTTTCCACAAAGTTTTATTGCAAATATTAAGTTTTACAAACTTTTGCAAAATATTGAAATTTCTATGCATAAGCTAGCATTTCAAGCTACTTTTTCAACGTTAAACTCGGTATTTTGAAAATTGATGTTGCTGTTTGAAAACATTAAAAAACCAATAAAATTATTGAAAATCGATATGGTATCGATCAGAAAATATTGATTTCGACAATTTCCAACAGTTTCCACAAAGTTTTATTGCAAATATTAAGTTTTACAAACTTTTGCAAAATATTGGAATTTCTATGCAAAATCT
Organism: Acanthosepion esculentum; assembly: GCA_964036315.1. Lineage (NCBI taxonomy): Eukaryota > Metazoa > Mollusca > Cephalopoda > Sepiida > Sepiidae > Acanthosepion > Acanthosepion esculentum. The sequence continues at coordinate 14,628,800 of OZ038519.1, read as the reverse complement.
AGCATTTCAAGCTACTTTTTCAACGTTAAACACGGTATTTTGAAAATTGATGTTGCTGTTTGAAAACATTAGAAAACCAATAAAATTATTGAAAATCGATATGGTATCGATCAGAAAATATTGATTTTGACAATTTCCAACAGTTTCCACAAAGTTTTATTGCAAATATTAAGTTTTACAAACTTTTGCAAAATATTGAAATTTCTATGCAAAAGCTAGCATTTCAAGCTACTTTTTCAACGTTTAACACGGTATTTTGAAAATTGATGTTGCTGTTTGAAAACATTAAAAAACCAATAAAATTATTGAAAATCGATATGGTATCGATCAGAAAATATTGATTTTGACAATTTCCAACAGTTACCACAAAGTTTTATTGCAAATATTAAGTTTTACAAACTTTTGTAAAATATTGAAATTTCTATGCAAAATCTAGCATTTCAAGCTACTTTTTCAACGTTAAACACGGTATCTTGAAAATTGATGTTGCTGTTTGAAAACATTAGAAAACCAATAAAATTATTGAAAATCGATATGGTATCGATCAGAAAATATTGATTTTGACAATTTCCAACAGTTTCCACAAAGTTTTATTGCAAATATTAAGTTTTACAAACTTTTGCAAAATGTTGAAATTTCTATGCAAAAGCTAGCATTTCAAGCCACTTTTTCAACGTTTAACACGGTATTTTGAAAATTGATGTTGCTGTTTGAAAACATTAGAAAACCAATAAAATTATTGAAAATCGATATGGTATCGATCAGAAAATATTGATTTTGACAATTTCCAACAGTTTCCACAAAGTTTTATTGCAAATATTAAGTTTTACAAACTTTTGCAAAATGTTGAAATTTCTATGCAAAAGCTAGCATTTCAAGCTACTTTTTCAACGTTAAACACAGTATCTTGAAAATTGATGTTGCTGTTTGAAAACATTAGAAAACCAATAAAATTATTGAAAATCGATATGGTATCGATCAGAAAATATTGATTTTGACAATTTCCAACAGTTTCCACAAAGTTTTATTGCAAATATTAAGTTTTACAAACTTTTGAAAAATATTGAAATTTCTATGCAAAAGCTAGCATTTCAAGCTACTTTTTCAACGTTAAACTCGGTATTTTGAAAATTGATGTTGCTGTTTGAAAACATTAGAAAACCAATAAAATTATTGAAAATCGATATGGTATCGATGAGAAAATATTGATTTTGACAATTTCCAACAGTTTCCACAAAGTTTTATTGCAAATATTAAGTTTTACAAACTTTTGCAAAATGTTGAAATTTCTATGCAAAAGCTAGCATTTAGAGCTACTTTTTCAACGTTAAACTCGGTATTTTGAAAATTGATGTTGCTGTTTGAAAACATTAGAAAACCAATAAAATTATTGAAAATCGATATGGTATCGATCAGAATATATTGATTTTTTCAATTTCCAACAGTTTCCACAAAGTTTTATTGCAAATATTAAGTTTTACAAACTTTTGCAAAATATTGAAATTTCTATGCAAAATCTAGCATTTCAAGCGACTTTTTCAACGTTAAACACGGTATTTTGAAAATTGATGTTGCTGTTTGAAAACATTAGAAAACCAATAAAATTATTGAAAATCGATATGGTATCGATCAGAAAATATTGATTTTGACAATTTCCAACAGTTTCCACAAAGTTTTATTGCAAATATTAAGTTTTACAAACTTTTGCAAAATATTGAAATTTCTATGCATAAGCTAGCATTTCAAGCTACTTTTTCAACGTTAAACTCGGTATTTTGAAAATTGATGTTGCTGTTTGAAAACATTAAAAAACCAATAAAATTATTGAAAATCGATATGGTATCGATCAGAAAATATTGATTTCGACAATTTCCAACAGTTTCCACAAAGTTTTATTGCAAATATTAAGTTTTACAAACTTTTGCAAAATATTGGAATTTCTATGCAAAATCTAGCATTTCAAGCTACTTTTTCAACGTTAAACACGGTATTTTGAAAATTGATGTTGCTGTTTGAAAACATTAGAAAACCAATAAAATTATTGAAAATCGATATGGTATCGATCAGAAAATATTGATTTTGACAATTTCCAACAGTTTCCACAAAGTTTTATTGCAAATATTAAGTTTTACAAACTTTTGCAAAATATTGAAATTCCTATGCAAAAGCTAGCATTTCAAGCTACTTTTTCAACGTTAAACACGGCATTTTGAAAATTGATGTTGCTGTTTGAAAACATTAGAAACCAATAAAATTATTGAAAATCTATATGGTATCGATCAGAAAATATTGATTTTGACAATTTCCAACAGTTTCCACAAAGTTTTATTGCAAATATTAAGTTTTACAAACTTTTGCAAAATATTGAAATTTCTATGCATAAGCTAGCATTTCAAGCTACTTTTTCAACGTTAAACTCGGTATTTTGAAAATTGATGTTGCTGTTTGAAAACATTAAAAAACCAATAAAATTATTGAAAATCGATATGGTATCGATCAGAAAATATTGATTTCGACAATTTCCAACAGTTTCCACAAAGTTTTATTGCAAATATTAAGTTTTACAAACTTTTGCAAAATATTGGAATTTCTATGCAAAATCTAGCATTTCAAGCTACTTTTTCAACGTTAAACACGGTATTTTGAAAATTGATGTTGCTGTTTGAAAACATTAGAAAACCAATAAAATTATTGAAAATCGATATGGTATCGATCAGAAAATATTGATTTTGACAATTTCCAACAGTTTCCACAAAGTTTTATTGCAAATATTAAGTTTTACAAACTTTTGCAAAATATTGAAATTTCTATGCAAAAGCTAGCATTTCAAGCTACTTTTTCAACGTTTAACACGGTATTTTGAAAATTGATGTTGCTGTTTGAAAACATTAGAAAACCAATAAAATTATTGAAAATCGATATGGTATCGATCAGAAAATATTGATTTTGACAATTTCCAACAGTTTCCACAAAGTTTTATTGCAAATATTAAGTTTTACAAACTTTTGCAAAATATTGAAATTCCTATGCAAAAGCTAGCATTTCAAGCTACTTTTTCAACGTTAAACACGGCATTTTGAAAATTGATGTTGCTGTTTGAAAACATTAGAAAACCAATAAAATTATTGAAAATCTATATGGTATCGATCAGAAAATATTGATTTTGACAATTTTCAACAGTTTCCACAAAGTTTTATTGCAAATATTAAGTTTTACAAACTTTTGCAAAATATTGAAATTCCTATGCAAAAGCTAGCATTTCAAGCTACTTTTTCAACGTTAAACACGGTATTTTGAAAATTGATGTTGCTGTTTGAAAACATTAGAAAACCAATAAAATTATTGAAAATCTATATGGTATCGATCAGAAAATATTGATTTTGACAATTTCCAACAGTTTCCACAAAGTTTTATTGCAAATATTAAGTTTTACAAACTTTTGCAAAATATTGAAATTTCTATGCAAAATCTAGCATTTCAAGCGACTTTTTCAACGTTAAACACGGTATTTTGAAAATTGATGTTGCTGTTTGAAAACATTAGAAAACCAATAAAATTATTGAAAATCGATATGGTATCGATCAGAAAATATTGATTTTGACAATTTCCAACAGTTTCCACAAAGTTTTATTGCAAATATTAAGTTTTACAAACTTTTGCAAAATATTGAAATTTCTATGCATAAGCTAGCATTTCAAGCTACTTTTTCAACGTTAAACTCGGTATTTTGAAAATTGATGTTGCTGTTTGAAAACATTAAAAAACCAATAAAATTATTGAAAATCGATATGGTATCGATCAGAAAATATTGATTTCGACAATTTCCAACAGTTTCCACAAAGTTTTATTGCAAATATTAAGTTTTACAAACTTTTGCAAAATATTGGAATTTCTATGCAAAATCTAGCATTTCAAGCTACTTTTTCAACGTTAAACACGGTATCTTGAAAATTGATGTTGCTGTTTGAAAACATTAGAAAACCAATAAAATTATTGAAAATCGATATGGTATCGATCAGAAAATATTGATTTTGACAATTTCCAACAGTTTCCACAAAGTTTTATTGCAAATATTAAGTTTTACAAACTTTTGCAAAATGTTGAAATTTCTATGCAAAAGCTAGCATTTCAAGCCACTTTTTCAACGTTTAACACGGTATTTTGAAAATTGATGTTGCTGTTTGAAAACATTAGAAAACCAATAAAATTATTGAAAATCGATATGGTATCGATCAGAAAATATTGATTTTGACAATTTCCAACAGTTTCCACAAAGTTTTATTGCAAATATTAAGTTTTACAAACTTTTGCAAAATGTTGAAATTTCTATGCAAAAGCTAGCATTTCAAGCTACTTTTTCAACGTTAAACACGGTATTTTGAAAATTGATGTTGCTGTTTGAAAACATTAGAAAACCAATAAAATTATTGAAAATCGATATGGTATCGATCAGAAAATATTGATTTTGACAATTTCCAACAATTTCCACAAAGTTTTATTGCAAATATTAAGTTTTACAAACTTTTGCAAAATATTGAAATTTCTATGCAAAAGCTAGCATTTCAAGCTACTTTTTCAACGTTTAACACGGTATTTTGAAAATTGATGTTGCTGTTTGAAAACATTAAAAAACCAATAAAATTATTGAAAATCGATATGGTATCGATCAGAAAATATTGATTTTGACAATTTCCAACAGTTACCACAAAGTTTTATTGCAAATATTAAGTTTTACAAACTTTTGTAAAATATTGAAATTTCTATGCAAAATCTAGCATTTCAAGCTACTTTTTCAACGTTAAACACGGTATCTTGAAAATTGATGTTGCTGTTTGAAAACATTAGAAAACCAATAAAATTATTGAAAATCGATATGGTATCGATCAGAAAATATTGATTTTGACAATTTCCAACAGTTTCCACAAAGTTTTATTGCAAATATTAAGTTTTACAAACTTTTGCAAAATGTTGAAATTTCTATGCAAAAGCTAGCATTTAGAGCTACTTTTTCAACGTTAAACTCGGTATTTTGAAAATTGATGTTGCTGTTTGAAAACATTAGAAAACCAATAAAATTATTGAAAATCGATATGGTATCGATCAGAATATATTGATTTTTTCAATTTCCAACAGTTTCCACAAAGTTTTATTGCAAATATTAAGTTTTACAAACTTTTGCAAAATATTGAAATTTCTATGCATAAGCTAGCATTTCAAGCTACTTTTTCAACGTTAAACTCGGTATTTTGAAAATTGATGTTGCTGTTTGAAAACATTAAAAAACCAATAAAATTATTGAAAATCGATATGGTATCGATCAGAAAATATTGATTTCGACAATTTCCAACAGTTTCCACAAAGTTTTATTGCAAATATTAAGTTTTACAAACTTTTGCAAAATATTGGAATTTCTATGCAAAATCTAGCATTTCAAGCTACTTTTTCAACGTTAAACACGGTATTTTGAAAATTGATGTTGCTGTTTGAAAACATTAGAAAACCAATAAAATTATTGAAAATCGATATGGTATCGATCAGAAAATATTGATTTTGACAATTTCCAACAGTTTCCACAAAGTTTTATTGCAAATATTAAGTTTTACAAACTTTTGCAAAATATTGAAATTTCTATGCAAAAGCTAGCATTTCAAGCTACTTTTTCAACGTTTAACACGGTATTTTGAAAATTGATGTTGCTGTTTGAAAACATTAGAAAACCAATAAAATTATTGAAAATCGATATGGTATCGATCAGAAAATATTGATTTTGACAATTTCCAACAGTTTCCACAAAGTTTTATTGCAAATATTAAGTTTTACAAACTTTTGCAAAATATTGAAATTCCTATGCAAAAGCTAGCATTTCAAGCTACTTTTTCAACGTTAAACACGGCATTTTGAAAACTGATGTTGCTGTTTGAAAACATTAGAAACCAATAAAATTATTGAAAATCTATATGGTATCGATCAGAAAATATTGATTTCGACAATTTCCAACAGTTTCCACAAAGTTTTATTGCAAATATTAAGTTTTACAAACTTTTGCAAAATATTGGAATTTCTATGCAAAATCTAGCATTTCAAGCTACTTTTTCAACGTTAAACACGGTATTTTGAAAATTGATGTTGCTGTTTGAAAACATTAGAAAACCAATAAAATTATTGAAAATCGATATGGTATCGATCAGAAAATATTGATTTTGACAATTTCCAACAGTTTCCACAAAGTTTTATTGCAAATATTAAGTTTTACAAACTTTTGCAAAATATTGAAATTTCTATGCAAAAGCTAGCATTTCAAGCTACTTTTTCAACGTTTAACACGGTATTTTGAAAATTGATGTTGCTGTTTGAAAACATTAGAAAACCAATAAAATTATTGAAAATCGATATGGTATCGATCAGAAAATATTGATTTTGACAATTTCCAACAGTTTCCACAAAGTTTTATTGCAAATATTAAGTTTTACAAACTTTTGCAAAATATTGAAATTCCTATGCAAAAGCTAGCATTTCAAGCTACTTTTTCAACGTTAAACACGGCATTTTGAAAACTGATGTTGCTGTTTGAAAACATTAGAAACCAATAAAATTATTGAAAATCTATATGGTATCGATCAGAAAATATTGATTTTGACAATTTCCAACAGTTTCCACAAAGTTTTATTGCAAATATTAAGTTTTACAAACTTTTGCAAAATATTGAAATTTCTATGCATAAGCTAGCATTTCAAGCTACTTTTTCAACGTTAAACTCGGTATTTTGAAAATTGATGTTGCTGTTTGAAAACATTAAAAAACCAATAAAATTATTGAAAATCGATATGGTATCGATCAGAAAATATTGATTTCGACAATTTCCAACAGTTTCCACAAAGTTTTATTGCAAATATTAAGTTTTACAAACTATTGCAAAATATTGAAATTTCTATGCAAAATCTAGCATTTCAAGCTACTTTTTCAACGTTAAACACGGTATTTTGAAAATTGATGTTGCTGTTTGAAAACATTAGAAAACCAATAAAATTATTGAAAATCGATATGGTATCGATCAGAAAATATTGATTTTGACAATTTCCAACAGTTTCCACAAAGTTTTATTGCAAATATTAAGTTTTACAAACTTTTGCAAAATATTGAAATTTCTATGCATAAGCTAGCATTTCAAGCTACTTTTTCAACGTTAAACTCGGTATTTTGAAAATTGATGTTGCTGTTTGAAAACATTAAAAAACCAATAAAATTATTGAAAATCGATATGGTATCGATCAGAAAATATTGATTTCGACAATTTCCAACAGTTTCCACAAAGTTTTATTGCAAATATTAAGTTTTACAAACTTTTGCAAAATATTGGAATTTCTATGCAAAATCTAGCATTTCAAGCTACTTTTTCAACGTTAAACACGGTATTTTGAAAATTGATGTTGCTGTTTGAAAACATTAGAAAACCAATAAAATTATTGAAAATCGATATGGTATCGATCAGAAAATATTGATTTTGACAATTTCCAACAGTTTCCACAAAGTTTTATTGCAAATATTAAGTTTTACAAACTTTTGCAAAATATTGAAATTTCTATGCAAAAGCTAGCATTTCAAGCTACTTTTTCAACGTTTAACACGGTATTTTGAAAATTGATGTTGCTGTTTGAAAACATTAGAAAACCAATAAAATTATTGAAAATCGATATGGTATCGATCAGAAAATATTGATTTTGACAATTTCCAACAGTTTCCACAAAGTTTTATTGCAAATATTAAGTTTTACAAACTTTTGCAAAATATTGAAATTCCTATGCAAAAGCTAGCATTTCAAGCTACTTTTTCAACGTTAAACACGGCATTTTGAAAATTGATGTTGCTGTTTGAAAACATTAGAAAACCAATAAAATTATTGAAAATCTATATGGTATCGATCAGAAAATATTGATTTTGACAATTTTCAACAGTTTCCACAAAGTTTTATTGCAAATATTAAGTTTTACAAACTTTTGCAAAATATTGAAATTCCTATGCAAAAGCTAGCATTTCAAGCTACTTTTTCAACGTTAAACACGGTATTTTGAAAATTGATGTTGCTGTTTGAAAACATTAGAAAACCAATAAAATTATTGAAAATCTATATGGTATCGATCAGAAAATATTGATTTTGACAATTTCCAACAGTTTCCACAAAGTTTTATTGCAAATATTAAGTTTTACAAACTTTTGAAAAATATTGAAATTTCTATGCAAAAGCTAGCATTTCAAGCTACATTTTCAACGTTAAACTCGGTATTTTGAAAATTGATGTTGCTGTTTGAAAACATTAGAAAACCAATAAAATTATTGAAAATCGATATGGTATCGATCAGAAAATATTGATTTTGACAATTTCCAACAGTTTCCACAAAGTTTTATTGCAAATATTAAGTTTTACAAACTTTTGCAAAATATTGAAATTTCTATGCAAAAGCTAGCATTTCACGCTACTTTTTCAACGTTTAACACGGTATTTTGAAAATTGATGTTGCTGTTTGAAAACATTAAAAAACCAATAAAATTATTGAAAATCGATATGGTATCGATCAGAAAATATTGATTTTGACAATTTCCAACAGTTACCACAAAGTTTTATTGCAAATATTAAGTTTTACAAACTATTGCAAAATATTGAAATTTCTATGCAAAATCTAGCATTTCAAGCTACTTTTTCAACGTTAAACACGGTATTTTGAAAATTGATGTTACTGTTTGAAAACATTAGAAAACCAATAAAATTATTGAAAATCGATATGGTATCGATCAGAAAATATTGATTTTGACAATTTCCAACAGTTTCCACAAAGTTTTATTGCAAATATTAAGTTTTACAAACTTTTGCAAAATATTGAAATTTCTATGCAAAAGCTAGCATTTCAAGCTACTTTTTCAACGTTAAACACGGTATTTTGAAAATTGATGTTGCTGTTTGAAAACATTAGAAAACCAATAAAATTATTGAAAATCGATATGGTATCGATCAGAAAATATTGATTTTGACAATTTCCAACAGTTTCCACAAAGTTTTATTGCAAATATTAAGTTTTACCAACTTTTGAAAAATATTGAAATTTCTATGCAAAATCTAGCATTTCAAGCTACTTTTTCAACGTTAAACACGGTATTTTGAAAATTGATGTTGCTGTTTGAAAACATTAGAAAACCAATAAAATTATTGAAAATCGATATGGTATCGATCAGAAAATATTGATTTTGACAATTTCCTACAATTTCCACAAAGTTTTATTGCAAATATTAAGTTTTACAAACTTTTGCAAAATATTGAAATTTCTATGCAAAAGCTAGCATTTCAAGCTACTTTTTCAACGTTTAACACGGTATTTTGAAAATTGATGTTGCTGTTTGAAAACATTAAAAAACCAATAAAATTATTGAAAATCGATATGGTATCGATCAGAAAATATTGATTTTGACAATTTCCAACAGTTACCACAAAGTTTTATTGCAAATATTAAGTTTTGCAAACTTTTGTAAAATATTGAAATTTCTATGCAAAATCTAGCATTTCAAGCTACTTTTTCAACGTTAAACACGGTATCTTGAAAATTGATGTTGCTGTTTGAAAACATTAGAAAACCAATAAAATTATTGAAAATCGATATGGTATCGATCAGAAAATATTGATTTTGACAATTTCCAACAGTTTCCACAAAGTTTTATTGCAAATATTAAGTTTTACAAACTTTTGAAAAATATTGAAATTTCTATGCAAAAGCTAGCATTTCAAGCTACTTTTTCAACGTTAAACTCGGTATTTTGAAAATTGATGTTGCTGTTTGAAAACATTAGAAAACCAATAAAATTATTGAAAATCGATATGGTATCGATGAGAAAATATTGATTTTGACAATTTCCAACAGTTTCCACAAAGTTTTATTGCAAATATTAAGTTTTACAAACTTTTGCAAAATGTTGAAATTTCTATGCAAAAGCTAGCATTTAGAGCTACTTTTTCAACGTTAAACTCGGTATTTTGAAAATTGATGTTGCTGTTTGAAAACATTAGAAAACCAATAAAATTATTGAAAATCGATATGGTATCGATCAGAAAATATTGATTTTTTCAATTTCCAACAGTTTCCACAAAGTTTTATTGCAAATATTAAGTTTTACAAACTTTTGCAAAATATTGAAATTTCTATGCAAAATCTAGCATTTCAAGCGACTTTTTCAACGTTAAACACGGTATTTTGAAAATTGATGTTGCTGTTTGAAAACATTAGAAAACCAATAAAATTATTGAAAATCGATATGGTATCGATCAGAAAATATTGATTTTGACAATTTCCAACAGTTTCCACAAAGTTTTATTGCAAATATTAAGTTTTACAAACTTTTGCAAAATATTGAAATTTCTATGCATAAGCTAGCATTTCAAGCTACTTTTTCAACGTTAAACTCGGTATTTTGAAAATTGATGTTGCTGTTTGAAAACATTAAAAAACCAATAAAATGATTGAAAATCGATATGGTATCGATCAGAAAATATTGATTTCGACAATTTCCAACAGTTTCCACAAAGTTTTATTGCAAATATTAAGTTTTACAAACTTTTGCAAAATATTGGAATTTCTATGCAAAATCTAGCATTTCAAGCTACTTTTTCAACGTTTAACACGGTATTTTGAAAATTGATGTTGCTGTTTGAAAACATTAAAAAACCAATAAAATTATTGAAAATCGATATGGTATCGATCAGAAAATATTGATTTTGACAATTTCCAACAGTTACCACAAAGTTTTATTGCAAATATTAAGTTTTACAAACTTTTGTAAAATATTGAAATTTCTATGCAAAATCTAGCATTTCAAGCTACTTTTTCAACGTTAAACACGGTATCTTGAAAATTGATGTTGCTGTTTGAAAACATTAGAAAACCAATAAAATTATTGAAAATCGATATGGTATCGATCAGAAAATATTGATTTTGACAATTTCCAACAGTTTCCACAAAGTTTTATTGCAAATATTAAGTTTTACAAACTTTTGAAAAATATTGAAATTTCTATGCAAAAGCTAGCATTTCAAGCTACTTTTTCAACGTTAAACTCGGTATTTTGAAAATTGATGTTGCTGTTTGAAAACATTAGAAAACCAATAAAATTATTGAAAATCGATATGGTATCGATGAGAAAATATTGATTTTGACAATTTCCAACAGTTTCCACAAAGTTTTATTGCAAATATTAAGTTTTACAAACTTTTGCAAAATGTTGAAATTTCTATGCAAAAGCTAGCATTTCAAGCTACTTTTTCAACGTTAAACTCGGTATTTTGAAAATTGATGTTGCTGTTTGAAAACATTAGAAAACCAATAAAATTATTGAAAATCGATATGGTATCGATCAGAAAATATTGATTTTTTCAATTTCCAACAGTTTCCACAAAGTTTTATTGCAAATATTAAGTTTTACAAACTTTTGCAAAATATTGAAATTTCTATGCAAAAGCTAGCATTTCAAGCTACTTTTTCAACGTTTAACACGGTATTTTGAAAATTGATGTTGCTCTTTGAAAACATTAGAAAACCAATAAAATTATTGAAAATCGATATGGTATCGATCAGAAAATATTGATTTTGACAATTTCCAACAGTTTCCACAAAGTTTTATTGCAAATATTAAGTTTTACAAACTTTTGCAAAATATTGAAATTCCTATGCAAAAGCTAGCATTTCAAGCTACTTTTTCAACGTTAAACACGGTATTTTGAAAATTGATGTTGCTGTTTGAAAACATTAGAAAACCAATAAAATTATTGAAAATCTATATGGTATCGATCAGAAAATATTGATTTTGACAATTTCCAACAGTTTCCACAAAGTTTTATTGCAAATATTAAGTTTTACAAACTTTTGAAAAATATTGAAATTTCTATGCAAAAGCTAGCATTTCACGCTACTTTTTCAACGTTTAACACGGTATTTTGAAAATTGATGTTGCTGTTTGAAAACATTAAAAAACCAATAAAATTATTGAAAATCGATATGGTATCGATCAGAAAATATTGATTTTGACAATTTCCAACAGTTACCACAAAGTTTTATTGCAAATATTAAGTTTTACAAACTTTTGTAAAATATTGAAATTTCTATGCAAAATCTAGCATTTCAAGCTACTTTTTCAACGTTAAACACGGTATCTTGAAAATTGATGTTGCTGTTTGAAAACATTAGAAAACCAATAAAATTATTGAAAATCGATATGGTATCGATCAGAAAATATTGATTTTGACAATTTCCAACAGTTTCCACAAAGTTTTATTGCAAATATTAAGTTTTACAAACTTTTGAAAAATATTGAAATTTCTATGCAAAAGCTAGCATTTCAAGCTACTTTTTCAACGTTAAACTCGGTATTTTGAAAATTGATGTTGCTGTTTGAAAACATTAGAAAACCAATAAAATTATTGAAAATCGATATGGTATCGATGAGAAAATATTGATTTTGACAATTTCCAACAGTTTCCACAAAGTTTTATTGCAAATATTAAGTTTTACAAACTTTTGCAAAATGTTGAAATTTCTATGCAAAAGCTAGCATTTCAAGCTACTTTTTCAACGTTAAACTCGGTATTTTGAAAATTGATGTTGCTGTTTGAAAACATTAGAAAACCAATAAAATTATTGAAAATCGATATGGTATCGATCAGAAAATATTGATTTTTTCAATTTCCAACAGTTTCCACAAAGTTTTATTGCAAATATTAAGTTTTACAAACTTTTGCAAAATATTGAAATTTCTATGCAAAAGCTAGCATTTCAAGCTACTTTTTCAACGTTTAACACGGTATTTTGAAAATTGATGTTGCTCTTTGAAAACATTAGAAAACCAATAAAATTATTGAAAATCGATATGGTATCGATCAGAAAATATTGATTTTGACAATTTCCAACAGTTTCCACAAAGTTTTATTGCAAATATTAAGTTTTACAAACTTTTGCAAAATATTGAAATTCCTATGCAAAAGCTAGCATTTCAAGCTACTTTTTCAACGTTAAACACGGTATTTTGAAAATTGATGTTGCTGTTTGAAAACATTAGAAAACCAATAAAATTATTGAAAATCTATATGGTATCGATCAGAAAATATTGATTTTGACAATTTCCAACAGTTTCCACAAAGTTTTATTGCAAATATTAAGTTTTACAAACTTTTGAAAAATATTGAAATTTCTATGCAAAAGCTAGCATTTCACGCTACTTTTTCAACGTTTAACACGGTATTTTGAAAATTGATGTTGCTGTTTGAAAACATTAAAAAACCAATAAAATTATTGAAAATCGATATAGTATCGATCAGAAAATATTGATTTTGACAATTTCCAACAGTTACCACAAAGTTTTATTGCAAATATTAAGTTTTACAAACTATTGCAAAATATTGAAATTTCTATGCAAAATCTAGCATTTCAAGCTACTTTTTCAACGTTAAACACGGTATTTTGAAAATTGATGTTACTGTTTGAAAACATTAGAAAACCAATAAAATTATTGAAAATCGATATGGTATCGATCAGAAAATATTGATTTTGACAATTTCCAACAGTTTCCACAAAGTTTTATTGCAAATATTAAGTTTTACAAACTTTTGAAAAATATTGAAATTTCTATGCAAAAGCTAGCATTTCAAGCTACTTTTTCAACGTTAAACACGGTATTTTGAAAATTGATGTTGCTGTTTGAAAACATTAGAAAACCAATAAAATTATTGAAAATCGATATGGTATCGATCAGAAAATATTGATTTTGACAATTTCCAACAGTTACCACAAAGTTTTATTGCAAATGTTAAGTTTTACAAACTTTTGTAAAATATTGAAATTTCTATGCAAAAGCTAGCATTTCAAGCTACTTTTTCAACGTTAAACACGGTATTTTGAAAATTGATGTTGCTGTTTGAAAACATTAGAAAACCAATAAAATTATTGAAAATCTATATGGTATCGATCAGAAAATATTGATTTTGACAATTTCCAACAGTTTCCACAAAGTTTTATTGCAAATATTAAGTTTTACAAACTTTTGAAAAATATTGAAATTTCTATGCAAAAGCTAGCATTTCAAGCTACATTTTCAACGTTAAACTCGGTATTTTGAAAATTGATGTTGCTGTTTGAAAACATTAGAAAACCAATAAAATTATTGAAAATCGATATGGTATCGATCAGAAAATATTGATTTTGACAATTTCCAACAGTTTCCACAAAGTTTTATTGCAAATATTAAGTTTTACAAACTTTTGCAAAATATTGAAATTTCTATGCAAAAGCTAGCATTTCAAGCTACTTTATCAACGTTTAACACGGTATTTTGAAAATTGATGTTGCTGTTTGAAAACATTAGAAAACCAATAAAATTATTGAAAATCGATATGGTATCGATCAAAAAATATTGATTTTGACAATTTCCAACAGTTTCCACAAAGTTTTATTGCAAATATTAAGTTTTACAAACTTTTGCAAAATATTGAAATTTCTATGCAAAATCTAGCATTTCAAGCTACTTTTTCAACGTTAAACACGGTATTTTGAAAATTGATGTTGCTGTTTGAAAACATTAGAAAACCAATAAAATTATTGAAAATCGATATGGTATCGATCAGAAAATATTGATTTTGACAATTTCCAACAGTTTCCACAAAGTTTTATTGCAAATATTAAGTTTTACAAACTTTTGAAAAATATTGAAATTTCTATGCAAAAGCTAGCATTTTAAGCTACTTTTTCAACGTTAAACTCGGTATTTTGAAAACTGATGTTGCTGTTTGAAAACATTAGAAAACCAATAAAATTATTGAAAATCGATATGGTATCGATCAGAAAATATTGATTTTGACAATTTCCAACAGTTTCCACAAAGTTTTATTGCAAATATTAAGTTTTACAAACTTTTGCAAAATGTTGAAATTTCTATGCAAAAGCTAGCATTTCAAGCTACTTTTTCAACGTTAAACTCGGTATTTTGAAAATTGATGTTGCTGTTTCAAAACATTAGAAAACCAATAAAATTATTGAAAATCGATATGGTATCGATCAGAAAATATTGATTTTGTCAATTTCCAACAGTTTCCACAAAGTTTTATTGCAAATATTAAGTTTTACAAACTTTTGCAAAATATTGAAATTTCTATGCAAAAGCTAGCATTTCAAGCTACTTTATCAACGTTTAACACGGTATTTTGAAAATTGATGTTGCTGTTTGAAAACATTAGAAAACCAATAAAATTATTGAAAATCGATATGGTATCGATCAAAAAATATTGATTTTGACAATTTCCAACAGTTTCCACAAAGTTTTATTGCAAATATTAAGTTTTACAAACTTTTGCAAAATATTGAAATTTCTATGCAAAATCTAGCATTTCAAGCTACTTTTTCAACGTTAAACACGGTATTTTGAAAATTGATGTTGCTGTTTGAAAACATTAGAAAACCAATAAAATTATTGAAAATCGATATGGTATCGATCAGAAAATATTGATTTTGACAATTTCCAACAGTTTCCACAAAGTTTTATTGCAAATATTAAGTTTTACAAACTTTTGCAAAATGTTGAAATTTCTATGCAAAAGCTAGCATTTCAAGCTACTTTTTCAACGTTAAACTCGGTATTTTGAAAATTGATGTTGCTGTTTCAAAACATTGGAAAACCAATAAAATTATTGAAAATCGATATGGTATCGATCAGAAAATATTGATTTTGTCAATTTCCAACAGTTTCCACAAAGTTTTATTGCAAATATTAAGTTTTACAAACTTTTGCAAAATATTGAAATTTCTATGCAAAAGCTAGCATTTCAACCTACTTTTTCAACGTTAAACACGGTATTTTGAAAATTGATGTTGCCGTTTGAAAACATTAGAAAACCATTAAAATTATTGAAAATCTATATGGTATCGATCAGAAAATATTGATTTTGTCAATTTCCAACAGTTTCCACAAAGTTTTATTGCAAATATTAAGTTTTACAAACTTTTGCAAAATATTGAAATTTCTATGCAAAAGCTAGCATTTCAACCTACTTTTTCAACGTTAAACACGGTATTTTGAAAATTGATGTTGCTGTTTGAAAACATTAGAAAATCAATAAAATTATTGAAAATCGATATGGTATCGATCAGAAAATATTGATTTTGTCAATTTCCAACAGTTTCCACAATGTTTTATTGCAAATATTAAGTTTTACAAACTTTTGCAAAATATTGAAATTTATATGCAAACGCTAGCATTTCAAGCTACTTTTTCAACGTTAAACTCGGTATTTTGAAAATTGATGTTGCTATTTGAAAACATTAGAAAACCAATAAAATTATTGAAAATCGATATGGTATCGATCAGAAAATATTGATTTTGTCAATTTCCAACAGTTTCCACAACGTTTTATTGCAAATATTAAGTTTTACAAACTTTTGCAAAATATTGAAATTTCTATGCAAAATCTAGCATTTCAAGCTACTTTTTCAACGTTAAACACGGTATTTTGAAAATTGATGTTGCTGTTTGAAAACATTAGAAAACCAATAAAATTATTGAAAATCGATATGGTATCGATCAGAAAATATTGATTTTGTCAATTTCCAACAGTTTCCACAACGTTTTATTGCAAATATTAAGTTTTACAAACTTTTGCAAAATATTGAAATTTCTATGCAAACGCTAGCATTTCAAGCTACTTTTTCAACGTTAAACTCGGTATTTTGAAAATTGATGTTGCTGTTTGAAAACATTAGAAAACCAATAAAATTATTGAAAATCGATATGGTATCGATCAGAAAATATTGATTTTGTCAATTTCCAACAGTTTCCACAAAGTTTTATTGCAAATATTAAGTTTTACAAACTTTTGCAAAATATTGAAATTTCTATGCAAAATCTAGCATTTCAAGCTACTTTTTCAACGTTAAACACGGTATTTTGAAAATTGATGTTGCTGTTTGAAAACATTAGAAAACCAATAAAATTATTGAAAATCGATATGGTATCGATCAGAAAATATTGATTTTGACAATTTCCAACAGTTTCCACAAAGTTTTATTGCAAATATTAAGTTTTACAAACTTTTGAAAAATATTGAAATTTCTATGCAAAAGCTAGCATTTCAAGCTACTTTTTCAACGTTAAACTCGGTATTTTGAAAATTTATGTTGCTGTTTGAAAACATTAGAAAACCAATAAAATTATTGAAAATCGATATGGTATCGATCAGAAAATATTGATTTTGACAATTTCCAACAGTTTCCACAAAGTTTTATTGCAAATATTAAGTTTTACAAACTTTTGCAAAATGTTGAAATTTCTATGCAAAAGCTAGCATTTCAAGCTACTTTTTCAACGTTAAACTCGGTATTTTGAAAATTGATGTTGCTGTTTCAAAACATTAGAAAACCAATAAAATTATTGAAAATCGATATGGTATCGATCAGAAAATAATGATTTTGTCAATTTCCAACAATTTCCACAAAGTTTTATTGCAAATATTAAGTTTTACAAACTTTTGCAAAATATTGAAATTTCTATGCAAAAGGTAGCATTTCAAGCTACTTTTTCAACATTAAACACGGTATTTTGAAAATTGATGTTGCTGTTTGAAAACATTAGAAAACCAATAAAATTATTGAAAATCGATATGGTATCGATCAGAAAATATTGATTTTGTCAATTTCCAACAGTTTCCACAAAGTTTTATTGCAAATATTAAGTTTTACAAACTTTTGTAAAATATTGAAATTTCTATGCAAAAGCTATCATTTCAAGCTACTTTATCAACGTTTAACACGGTATTTTGAAAATTGATGTTGCTGTTTGAAAACATTAGAAAACCAATAAAATTATTGAAAATCGATATGGTATCGATTAAAAAATATTGATTTTGACAATTTCCAACAGTTTCCACAAAGTTTTATTGCAAATATTAAGTTTTACAAACTTTTGCAAAATATTGAAATTTCTATGCAAAATCTAGCATTTCAATCTACTTTTTCAACGTTAAACACGGTATTTTGAAAATTGATGTTGCTGTTTGAAAACATTAGAAAACCAATAAAATTATTGAAAATCGATATGGTATCGTTCAGAAAATATTGATTTTGACAATTTCCAACAGTTTCCACAAAGTTTTATTGCAAATATTAAGTTTTACAAACTTTTGCAAAATGTTGAAATTTCTATGCAAAAGCTAGCATTTCAAGCTACTTTTTCAACGTTAAACTCGGTATTTTGAAAATTGATGTTGCTGTTTGAAAACATTAGAAAACCAATAAAATTATTGAAAATCGATATGGTATCGATCAGAAAATATTGATTTTGTCAATTTCCAACAGTTTCCACAAAGTTTTATTGCAAATATTAAGTTTTACAAACTTTTGCAAAATATTGAAATTTCTATGCAAAAGCTAGCATACCAAGCGACTTTTTCAACGTTTAACACGGTATTTTGAAAATTGATGTTGCTGTTTGAAAACATTAGAAAACCAATAAAATTATTGAAAATCAATATGGTATCCATAAGAAAATATTGATATTGACAATTTCCAACAGTTTCCACAAAGTTTTATTGCAAATATTAAGTTTTACAAACTTTTGAAAAATATTGAAATTTCTCTGCAAAGGCTAGCATTTCAAGCTACTTTTTCAACGTTAAACTCGGTATTTTGAAAATTGATGTTGCTGTTTGAAAACATTAGAAAACCAATAAAATTATTGGAAATCGATATGGTATCGATCAGAAAATATTGATTTTGACAATTTCCAACAGTTTCCACAAAGTTTTATTGCAAATATTAAGTTTTACAAACTTTTGCAAAATATTGAAATTTCTATGCAAAAGCTAGCATTTCAAGCTACTTTATCAACGTTTAACACGGTATTTTGAAAATTGATGTTGCTGTTTGAAAACATTAGAAAACCAATAAAATTATTGAAAATCGATATGGTATCGATCAAAAAATATTGATTTTTACAATTTCCAACAGTTTCCACAAAGTTTTATTGCAAATATTAAGTTTTACAAACTTTTGCAAAATATTGAAATTTCTATGCAAAATCTAGCATTTCAAGCTACTTTTTCAACGTTAAACACGGTATTTTGAAAATTGATGTTGCTGTTTGAAAACATTAGAAAACCAATAAAATTATTGAAAATCGATATGGTATCGATCAGAAAATATTGATTTTGACAATTTCCAACAGTTTCCACAAAGTTTTATTGCAAATATTAAGTTTTACAAACTTTTGCAAAATATTGAAATTTCTATGCAAAAGCTAGCATTTCAAGCTACTTTATCAACGTTTAACACGGTATTTTGAAAATTGATGTTGCTGTTTGAAAACATTAGAAAACCAATAAAATTATTGAAAATCGATATGGTATTGATCAAAAAATATTGATTTTGACAATTTCCAACAGTTTCCACAAAGTTTTATTGCAAATATTAAGTTTTACAAACTTTTGCAAAATATTGAAATTTCTATGCAAAAGGTAGCATTTCAAGCTACTTTTTCAACGTTAAACACGGTATTTTGAAAATTGATGTTGCTGTTTGAAAACATTAGAAAACCAATAAAATTATTGAAAATCGATATGGTATCGATCAGAAAATATTGATTTTGTCAATTTCCAACAGTTTCCACAAAGTTTTATTGCAAATATTAAGTTTTACAAACTTTTGTAAAATATTGAAATTTCTATGCAAAAGCTATCATTTCAAGCTACTTTATCAACGTTTAACACGGTATTTTGAAAATTGATGTTGCTGTTTGAAAACATTAGAAAACCAATAAAATTATTGAAAATCGATATGGTATCGATTAAAAAATATTGATTTTGACAATTTCCAACAGTTTCCACAAAGTTTTATTGCAAATATTAAGTTTTACAAACTTTTGCAAAATATTGAAATTTCTATGCAAAATCTAGCATTTCAAGCTACTTTTTCAACGTTAAACACGGTATTTTGAAAATTGATGTTGCTGTTTGAAATCATTAGAAAACCAATAAAATTATTGAAAATCGATATGGTATCGTTCAGAAAATATTGATTTTGACAATTTCCAACAGTTTCCACAACGTTTTATTGCAAATATTAAGTTTTACAAACTTTTGCAAAATGTTGAAATTTCTATGCAAAAGCTAGCATTTCAAGCTACTTTTTCAACGTTAAACTCGGTATTTTGAAAATTGATGTTGCTGTTTGAAAACATTAGAAAACCAATAAAATTATTGAAAATCGATATGGTATCGATCAGAAAATATTGATTTTGTCAATTTCCAACAGTTTCCACAAAGTTTTATTGCAAATATTAAGTTTTACAAACTTTTGCAAAATATTGAAATTTCTATGCAAAAGCTAGCATACCAAGCGACTTTCTCAACGTTTAACACGGTATTTTGAAAATTGATGTTGCTGTTTGAAAACATTAGAAAACCAATAAAATTATTGAAAATCAATATGGTATCCATAAGAAAATATTGATATTGACAATTTCCAACAGTTTCCACAAAGTTTTATTGCAAATATTAAGTTTTACAAACTTTTGAAAAATATTGAAATTTCTCTGCAAAGGCTAGCATTTCAAGCTACTTTTTCAACGTTAAACTCGGTATTTTGAAAATTGATGTTGCTGTTTGAAAACATTAGAAAACCAATAAAATTATTGGAAATCGATATGGTATCGATCAGAAAATATTGATTTTGACAATTTCCAACAGTTTCCACAAAGTTTTATTGCAAATATTAAGTTTTACAAACTTTTGCAAAATATTGAAATTTCTATGCAAAAGCTAGCATTTCAAGCTACTTTATCAACGTTTAACACGGTATTTTGAAAATTGATGTTGCTGTTTGAAAACATTAGAAAACCAATAAAATTATTGAAAATCGATATGGTATCGATCAAAAAATATTGATTTTTACAATTTCCAACAGTTTCCACAAAGTTTTATTGCAAATATTAAGTTTTACAAACTTTTGCAAAATATTGAAATTTCTATGCAAAATCTAGCATTTCAAGCTACTTTTTCAACGTTAAACACGGTATTTTGAAAATTGATGTTGCTGTTTGAAAACATTAGAAAACCAATAAAATTATTGAAAATCGATATGGTATCGATCAGAAAATATTGATTTTGACAATTTCCAACAGTTTCCACAAAGTTTTATTGCAAATATTAAGTTTTACAAACTTTTGCAAAATATTGAAATTTCTATGCAAAAGCTAGCATTTCAAGCTACTTTATCAACGTTTAACACGGTATTTTGAAAATTGATGTTGCTGTTTGAAAACATTAGAAAACCAATAAAATTATTGAAAATCGATATGGTATCGATTAAAAAATATTGATTTTGACAATTTCCAACAGTTTCCACAAAGTTTTATTGCAAATATTAAGTTTTACAAACTTTTGCAAAATATTGAAATTTCTATGCAAAATCTAGCATTTCAAGCTACTTTTTCAACGTTAAACACGGTATTTTGAAAATTGATGTTGCTGTTTGAAAACATTAGAAAACCAATAAAATTATTGAAAATCGATATGGTATCGTTCAGAAAATATTGATTTTGACAATTTCCAACAGTTTCCACAACGTTTTATTGCAAATATTAAGTTTTACAAACTTTTGCAAAATGTTGAAATTTCTATGCAAAAGCTAGCATTTCAAGCTACTTTTTCAACGTTAAACTCGGTATTTTGAAAATTGATGTTGCTGTTTGAAAACATTAGAAAACCAATAAAATTATTGAAAATCGATATGGTATCGATCAGAAAATATTGATTTTGTCAATTTCCAACAGTTTCCACAAAGTTTTATTGCAAATATTAAGTTTTACAAACTTTTGCAAAATATTGAAATTTCTATGCAAAAGCTAGCATACCAAGCGACTTTCTCAACGTTTAACACGGTATTTTGAAAATTGATGTTGCTGTTTGAAAACATTAGAAAACCAATAAAATTATTGAAAATCAATATGGTATCCATAAGAAAATATTGATATTGACAATTTCCAACAGTTTCCACAAAGTTTTATTGCAAATATTAAGTTTTACAAACTTTTGAAAAATATTGAAATTTCTCTGCAAAGGCTAGCATTTCAAGCTACTTTTTCAACGTTAAACTCGGTATTTTGAAAATTGATGTTGCTGTTTGAAAACATTAGAAAACCAATAAAATTATTGGAAATCGATATGGTATCGATCAGAAAATATTGATTTTGACAATTTCCAACAGTTTCCACAAAGTTTTATTGCAAATATTAAGTTTTACAAACTTTTGCAAAATATTGAAATTTCTATGCAAAAGCTAGCATTTCAAGCTACTTTATCAACGTTTAACACGGTATTTTGAAAATTGATGTTGCTGTTTGAAAACATTAGAAAACCAATAAAATTATTGAAAATCGATATGGTATCGATCAAAAAATATTGATTTTTACAATTTCCAACAGTTTCCACAAAGTTTTATTGCAAATATTAAGTTTTACAAACTTTTGCAAAATATTGAAATTTCTATGCAAAATCTAGCATTTCAAGCTACTTTTTCAACGTTAAACACGGTATTTTGAAAATTGATGTTGCTGTTTGAAAACATTAGAAAACCAATAAAATTATTGAAAATCGATATGGTATCGATCAGAAAATATTGATTTTGACAATTTCCAACAGTTTCCACAAAGTTTTATTGCAAATATTAAGTTTTACAAACTTTTGCAAAATATTGAAATTTCTATGCAAAAGCTAGCATTTCAAGCTACTTTATCAACGTTTAACACGGTATTTTGAAAATTGATGTTGCTGTTTGAAAACATTAGAAAACCAATAAAATTATTGAAAATCGATATGGTATCGATCAAAAAATATTGATTTTGACAATTTCCAACAGTTTCCACAAAGTTTTATTGCAAATATTAAGTTTTACAAACTTTTGCAAAATATTGAAATTTCTATGCAAAATCTAGCATTTCAAGCTACTTTTTCAACGTTAAACACGGTATTTTGAAAATTGATGTTGCTGTTTGAAAACATTAGAAAACCAATAAAATTATTGAAAATCGATATGGTATCGATCAGAAAATATTGATTTTGACAATTTCCAACAGTTTCCACAAAGTTTTATTGCAAATATTAAGTTTTACAAACTTTTGCAAAATGTTGAAATTTCTATGCAAAAGCTAGCATTTCAAGCTACTTTTTCAACGTTAAACTCGGTATTTTGAAAATTGATGTTGCTGTTTGAAAACATTAGAAAACCAATAAAATTATTGAAAATCGATATGGTATCGATCAGAAAATATTGATTTTGTCAATTTCCAACAGTTTCCACAAAGTTTTATTGCAAATATTAAGTTTTACAAACTTTTGCAAAATATTGAAATTTCTATGCAGAAGCTAGCATTTCAAGCGACTTTTTCAACGTTTAACACGGTATTTTGAAAATTGATGTTGCTGTTTGAAAACATTAGAAAACCAATAAAATTATTGAAAATCAATATGGTATCCATCAGAAAATATTGATATTGACAATTTCCAACAGTTTCCACAAACTTTTATTGCAAATATTAAGTTTTACAAACTTTTGAAAAATATTGAAATTTCTCTGCAAAGGCTAGCATTTCAAGCTACTTTTTCAACGTTAAACTCGGTATTTTGAAAATTGATGTTGCTGTTTGAAAACATTAGAAAACCAATAAAATTATTGGAAATCGATATGGTATCGATCAGAAAATATTGATTTTGACAATTTCCAACAGTTTCCACAAAGTTTTATTGCAAATATTAAGTTTTACAAACTTTTGCAAAATATTGAAATTTCTATGCAAAATCTAGCATTTCAAGCTACTTTTTCAACGTTAAACACGGTATTTTGAAAATTGATGTTGCTGTTTGAAAACATTAGAAAACCAATAAAATTATTGAAAATCGATATGGTATCGATCAGAAAATATTGATTTTGACAATTTCCAACAGTTTCCACAAAGTTTTATTGCAAATATTAAGTTTTACAAACTTTTGCAAAATATTGAAATTTCTATGCAAAAGCTAGCATTTCAAGCTACTTTATCAACGTTTAACACGGTATTTTGAAAATTGATGTTGCTGTTTGAAAACATTAGAAAACCAATAAAATTATTGAAAATCGATATGGTATCGATCAAAAAATATTGATTTTGACAATTTCCAACAGTTTCCACAAAGTTTTATTGCAAATATTAAGTTTTACAAACTTTTGCAAAATATTGAAATTTCTATGCAAAATCTAGCATTTCAAGCTACTTTTTCAACGTTAAACACGGTATTTTGAAAATTGATGTTGCCGTTTGAAAACATTAGATAACCAATAAAATTATTGAAAATCTATATGGTATCGATCAGAAAATATTGATTTTGTCAATTTCCAACAGTTTCCACAAAGTTTTATTGCAAATATTAAGTTTTACAAACTTTTGCAAAATATTGAAATTTCTATGATAAAGCTAGCATTTCAAGCTACTTTTTCAACGTTAAACACGGTATTTTGAAAATTGATGTTGCTGTTTGAAAACATTAGAAAATCAATAAAATTATTGAAAATCGATATGGTATCGATCAGAAAATATTGATTTTGTCAATTTCCAACAGTTTCCACAATGTTTTATTGCAAATATTAAGTTTTACAAACTTTTGCAAAATATTGAAATTTCTATGCAAAAGCTAGCATACCAAGCGACTTTCTCAACGTTTAACACGGTATTTTGAAAATTGATGTTGCTGTTTGAAAACATTAGAAAACCAATGAAATTATTGAAAATCAATATGGTATCCATAAGAAAATATTGATATTGACAATTTCCAACAGTTTCCACAAAGTTTTATTGCAAATATTAAGTTTTACAAACTTTTGAAAAATATTGAAATTTCTCTGCAAAGGCTAGCATTTCAAGCTACTTTTTCAACGTTAAACTCGGTATTTTGAAAATTGATGTTGCTGTTTGAAAACATTAGAAAACCAATAAAATTATTGGAAATCGATATGGTATCGATCAGAAAATATTGATTTTGACAATTTCCAACAGTTTCCACAAAGTTTTATTGCAAATATTAAGTTTTACAAACTTTTGCAAAATATTGAAATTTCTATGCAAAAGCTAGCATTTCAAGCTACTTTATCAACGTTTAACACGGTATTTTGAAAATTGATGTTGCTGTTTGAAAACATTAGAAAACCAATAAAATTATTGAAAATCGATATGGTATCGATCAAAAAATATTGATTTTTACAATTTCCAACAGTTTCCACAAAGTTTTATTGCAAATATTAAGTTTTACAAACTTTTGCAAAATATTGAAATTTCTATGCAAAATCTAGCATTTCAAGCTACTTTTTCAACGTTAAACACGGTATTTTGAAAATTGATGTTGCTGTTTGAAAACATTAGAAAACCAATAAAATTATTGAAAATCGATATGGTATCGATCAGAAAATATTGATTTTGACAATTTCCAACAGTTTCCACAAAGTTTTATTGCAAATATTAAGTTTTACAAACTTTTGCAAAATATTGAAATTTCTATGCAAAAGCTAGCATTTCAAGCTACTTTATCAACGTTTAACACGGTATTTTGAAAATTGATGTTGCTGTTTGAAAACATTAGAAAACCAATAAAATTATTGAAAATCGATATGGTATCGATCAAAAAATATTGATTTTGACAATTTCCAACAGTTTCCACAAAGTTTTATTGCAAATATTAAGTTTTACAAACTTTTGCAAAATGTTGAAATTTCTATGCAAAAGCTAGCATTTCAAGCTACTTTTTCAACGTTAAACTCGGTATTTTGAAAATTGATGTTGCTGTTTGAAAACATTAGAAAACCAATAAAATTATTGAAAATCGATATGGTATCGATCAGAAAATATTGATTTTGTCAATTTCCAACAGTTTCCACAAAGTTTTATTGCAAATATTAAGTTTTACAAACTTTTGCAAAATATTGAAATTTCTATGCAGAAGCTAGCATTTCAAGCGACTTTTTCAACGTTTAACACGGTATTTTGAAAATTGATGTTGCTGTTTGAAAACATTAGAAAACCAATAAAATTATTGAAAATCAATATGGTATCCATCAGAAAATATTGATATTGACAATTTCCAACAGTTTCCACAAACTTTTATTGCAAATATTAAGTTTTACAAACTTTTGAAAAATATTGAAATTTCTCTGCAAAGGCTAGCATTTCAAGCTACTTTTTCAACGTTAAACTCGGTATTTTGAAAATTGATGTTGCTGTTTGAAAACATTAGAAAACCAATAAAATTATTGGAAATCGATATGGTATCGATCAGAAAATATTGATTTTGACAATTTCCAACAGTTTCCACAAAGTTTTATTGCAAATATTAAGTTTTACAAACTTTTGCAAAATATTGAAATTTCTATGCAAAAGCTAGCATTTCAAGCTACTTTATCAACGTTTAACACGGTATTTTGAAAATTGATGTTGCTGTTTGAAAACATTAGAAAACCAATAAAATTATTGAAAATCGATATGGTATCGATCAAAAAATATTGATTTTGACAATTTCCAACAGTTTCCACAAAGTTTTATTGCAAATATTAAGTTTTACAAACTTTTGCAAAATATTGAAATTTCTATGATAAAGCTAGCATTTCAAGCTACTTTTTCAACGTTAAACACGGTATTTTGAAAATTGATGTTGCTGTTTGAAAACATTAGAAAATCAATAAAATTATTGAAAATCGATATGGTATCGATCAGAAAATATTGATTTTGTCAATTTCCAACAGTTTCCACAATGTTTTATTGCAAATATTAAGTTTTACAAACTTTTGCAAAATATTGAAATTTCTATGCAAACGCTAGCATTTCAAGCTACTTTTTCAACGTTAAACTCGGTATTTTGAAAATTGATGTTGCTGTTTGAAAACATTAGAAAACCAATAAAATTATTGAAAATCGTTATGGTATCGATCAGAAAATATTGATTTTGTCAATTTCCAACAGTTTCCACAAAGTTTTATTGCAAATATTAAGTTTTACAAACTTTTGCAAAATGTTGAAATTTCTATGCAAAAGCTAGAATTTCAAGCTACTTTATCAACGTTTAACACGGTATTTTGAAAATTGATGTTGCTGTTTGAAAACATTAGAAAACCAATAAAATTATTGAAAATCGATATGGTATCGACCAGAAAATATTGATTTTGACAATTTCCAACAGTTTCCACAAAGTTTTATTGCAAATATTAAGTTTTACAAACTTTTGCAAAATATTGAAATTTCTATGCAAAATCTAGCATTTCAAGCTACTTTTTCAACGTTAAACACGGTATTTTGAAAATTGATGTTGCCGTTTGAAAACATTAGATAACCAATAAAATTATTGAAAATCTATATGGTATCGATCAGAAAATATTGATTTTGTCAATTTCCAACAGTTTCCACAAAGTTTTATTGCAAATATTAAGTTTTACAAACTTTTGCAAAATATTGAAATTTCTATGATAAAGCTAGCATTTCAAGCTACTTTTTCAACGTTAAACACGGTATTTTGAAAATTGATGTTGCTGTTTGAAAACATTAGAAAATCAATAAAATTATTGAAAATCGATATGGTATCGATCAGAAAATATTGATTTTGTCAATTTCCAACAGTTTCCACAATGTTTTATTGCAAATATTAAGTTTTACAAACTTTTGCAAAATATTGAAATTTCTATGCAAACGCTAGCATTTCAAGCTACTTTTTCAACGTTAAACTCGGTATTTTGAAAATTGATGTTGCTGTTTGAAAACATTAGAAAACCAATAAAATTATTGAAAATCGTTATGGTATCGATCAGAAAATATTGATTTTGTCAATTTCCAACAGTTTCCACAAAGTTTTATTGCAAATATTAAGTTTTACAAACTTTTGCAAAATGTTGAAATTTCTATGCAAAAGCTAGAATTTCAAGCTACTTTATCAACGTTTAACACGGTATTTTGAAAATTGATGTTGCTGTTTGAAAACATTAGAAAATCAATAAAATTATTGAAAATCTATATGGTATCGATCAGAAAATATTGATTTTGACAATTTCCAACAGTTTCCACAAAGTTTTATTGCAAATATTAAGTTTTACAAACTTTTGCAAAATATTGAAATTTTTATGCAAAAGCTAGCATTTCAAGCTACTTTTTCAACGTTAAACACGGTATTTTGAAAATTGATGTTGCTGTTTGAAAATATTAGAAAACCAATAAAATTATTGAAAATCAATATGGTATCCATATGAAAATATTGATATTGACAATTTCCAACAGTTTCCACAAAGTTTTATTGCAAATATTAAGTTTTACAAACTTTTGAAAAACATTGAAATTTCTATGCAAAAGCTAGCATTTCAAGCTACTTTTTCAACGTTAAACTCGGTATTTTGAAAATTGATGTTGCTGTTTGAAAACATTAAAAAACCAATAAAATTATTGAAAATCGATATGGTATCGATCAGAAAATATTGATTTTGACAATTTCCAACAGTTTCCCCAAAGTTTAATTGCAAATATTAAGTTTTACAAACTTTTGCAAAATATTGAAATTTCTATGCAAAATCTAGCATTTCAAGCTACTTTTTCAACGTTAAACACGGTATTTTGAAAATTGATGTTGCTGTTTGAAAACATTAGAAAACCAATAAAATTATTGAAAATCGATATGGTATCGATCAGAAAATATTGATTTTGACAATTTCCAACAGTTTCCACAAAGTTTTATTGCAAATATTAAGTTTTACAAACTTTTGAAAAACATTGCAATTTCTATGCAAAAGCTAGCATTTCAAGCTACTTTTTCAACGTTAAACTCGGTATTTTGAAAATTGATGTTGCTGTTTGAAAACATTAAAAAACCAATAAAATTATTGAAAATCGATATGTTATCGATCAGAAAATATTGATTTTGACAATTTCCAACAGTTTCCACAAAGTTTTATTGCAAATATTAAGTTTTACAAACTTTTGCAAAATATTGAAATTTCTATGCAAAAGCTAGCATTTCAAGCTACTTTTTCAACGTTAAACTCGGTATTTTGAAAATTGATGTTGCTGTTTCAAAACATTAGAAAACCAATAAAATTATTGAAAATCGATATGGTATCGATCAGAAAATATTGATTTTGACAATTTCCAACAGTTTCCACAAAGTTTTATTGCAAATATTAAGTTTTACAAACTTTTGCAAAATATTGAAATTTCTATGCAAAATCTAGCATTTCAAGCTACTTTTTCAACGTTAAAACACGGTATTTTGAAAATTGATGTTGCTGTTTGAAAACATTAGAAAACCAATATAATTATTGAAAATCGATATGGTATCGATCAGAAAATATTGATTTTGACAATTTCCAACAGTTTCCACAAAGTTTTATTGCAAATATTAAGTTTTACAAACTTTTGAAAAACATTGCAATTTCTATGCAAAAGCTAGCATTTCAAGCTACTTTTTCAACGTTAAACTCGGTATTTTGAAAATTGATGTTGCTGTTTGAAAACATTAAAAAACCAATAAAATTATTGAAAATCGATATGGTATCGATCAGAAAATATTGATTTTGACAATTTCCAACAGTTTCCACAAAGTTTTATTGCAAATATTAAGTTTTACAAACTTTTGCAAAATATTGAAATTTCTATGCAAAAGCTAGCATTTCAAGCTACTTTTTCAACGTTTAACACGGTATTTTGAAAATTGATGTTGCTGTTTGAAAACATTAGAAAACCAATAAAATTATTGAAAATCGATATGGTATCGATCAGAAAATATTGATTTTGACAATTTCCAACAGTTTCCACAAAGTTTTATTACAAATATTAAGTTTTACAAACTTTTGCAAAATGTTGAAATTTCTATGCAAAAGCTAGCATTTTAAGCTACTTTTTCAACGTTAAACTCGGTATTTTGAAAATTGATGTTGCTGTTTCAAAACATTAGAAAACCAATAAAATTATTGAAAATCGATATGGTATCGATCAGAAAATATTGATTTTGTCAATTTCCAACAGTTTCCACAAAGTTTTATTGCAAATATTAAGTTTTACAAACTTTTGCAAAATATTGAAATTTCTATGCAAAAGCTAGCATTTCAAGCTACTTTTTCAACGTTAAACACGGTATTTTGAAAATTGATGTTGCTGTTTGAAAACATTAGAAAATCAATAAAATTATTGAAAATCTATATGGTATCGATCAGAAAATATTGATTTTCACAATTTCCAACAGTTTCCACAAAGTTTTATTGCAAATATTAAGTTTTACAAACTTTTGCAAAATATTGAAATTTCTATGCAAAAGCTAGCATTTCAAGCTACTTTTTCAACGTTAAACACGGTATTTTGAAAATTGATGTTGCTGTTTGAAAACATTAGAAAACCAATAAAATTATTGAAAATCTATATGGTATCGATCAGAAAATATTGATTTTGTCAATTTCCAACAGTTTCCACAAAGTTTTATTGCAAATATTAAGTTTTACAAACTTTTGCAAAATATTGAAATTTCTATGATAAAGCTAGCATTTCAAGCTACTTTTTCAACGTTAAACACGGTATTTTGAAAATT
Source organism: Acanthosepion esculentum (assembly GCA_964036315.1). Lineage (NCBI taxonomy): Eukaryota > Metazoa > Mollusca > Cephalopoda > Sepiida > Sepiidae > Acanthosepion > Acanthosepion esculentum. The sequence continues at coordinate 14,598,157 of OZ038519.1, read as the reverse complement.
GATGTTGCTGTTTGAAAACATTAGAAAATCAATAAAATTATTGAAAATCGATATGGTATCGATCAGAAAATATTGATTTTGTCAATTTCCAACAGTTTCCACAATGTTTTATTGCAAATATTAAGTTTTACAAACTTTTGCAAAATATTGAAATTTCTATGCAAACGCTAGCATTTCAAGCTACTTTTTCAACGTTAAACTCGGTATTTTGAAAATTGATGTTGCTGTTTGAAAACATTAGAAAACCAATAAAATTATTGAAAATCGTTATGGTATCGATCAGAAAATATTGATTTTGTCAATTTCCAACAGTTTCCACAAAGTTTTATTGCAAATATTAAGTTTTACAAACTTTTGCAAAATGTTGAAATTTCTATGCAAAAGCTAGAATTTCAAGCTACTTTATCAACGTTTAACACGGTATTTTGAAAATTGATGTTGCTGTTTGAAAACATTAGAAAATCAATAAAATTATTGAAAATCTATATGGTATCGATCAGAAAATATTGATTTTGACAATTTCCAACAGTTTCCACAAAGTTTTATTGCAAATATTAAGTTTTACAAACTTTTGCAAAATATTGAAATTTTTATGCAAAAGCTAGCATTTCAAGCTACTTTTTCAACGTTAAACACGGTATTTTGAAAATTGATGTTGCTGTTTGAAAATATTAGAAAACCAATAAAATTATTGAAAATCAATATGGTATCCATATGAAAATATTGATATTGACAATTTCCAACAGTTTCCACAAAGTTTTATTGCAAATATTAAGTTTTACAAACTTTTGAAAAACATTGAAATTTCTATGCAAAAGCTAGCATTTCAAGCTACTTTTTCAACGTTAAACTCGGTATTTTGAAAATTGATGTTGCTGTTTGAAAACATTAAAAAACCAATAAAATTATTGAAAATCGATATGGTATCGATCAGAAAATATTGATTTTGACAATTTCCAACAGTTTCCCCAAAGTTTAATTGCAAATATTAAGTTTTACAAACTTTTGCAAAATATTGAAATTTCTATGCAAAATCTAGCATTTCAAGCTACTTTTTCAACGTTAAACACGGTATTTTGAAAATTGATGTTGCTGTTTGAAAACATTAGAAAACCAATAAAATTATTGAAAATCGATATGGTATCGATCAGAAAATATTGATTTTGACAATTTCCAACAGTTTCCACAAAGTTTTATTGCAAATATTAAGTTTTACAAACTTTTGAAAAACATTGCAATTTCTATGCAAAAGCTAGCATTTCAAGCTACTTTTTCAACGTTAAACTCGGTATTTTGAAAATTGATGTTGCTGTTTGAAAACATTAAAAAACCAATAAAATTATTGAAAATCGATATGTTATCGATCAGAAAATATTGATTTTGACAATTTCCAACAGTTTCCACAAAGTTTTATTGCAAATATTAAGTTTTACAAACTTTTGCAAAATATTGAAATTTCTATGCAAAAGCTAGCATTTCAAGCTACTTTTTCAACGTTAAACTCGGTATTTTGAAAATTGATGTTGCTGTTTCAAAACATTAGAAAACCAATAAAATTATTGAAAATCGATATGGTATCGATCAGAAAATATTGATTTTGACAATTTCCAACAGTTTCCACAAAGTTTTATTGCAAATATTAAGTTTTACAAACTTTTGCAAAATATTGAAATTTCTATGCAAAATCTAGCATTTCAAGCTACTTTTTCAACGTTAAAACACGGTATTTTGAAAATTGATGTTGCTGTTTGAAAACATTAGAAAACCAATATAATTATTGAAAATCGATATGGTATCGATCAGAAAATATTGATTTTGACAATTTCCAACAGTTTCCACAAAGTTTTATTGCAAATATTAAGTTTTACAAACTTTTGAAAAACATTGCAATTTCTATGCAAAAGCTAGCATTTCAAGCTACTTTTTCAACGTTAAACTCGGTATTTTGAAAATTGATGTTGCTGTTTGAAAACATTAAAAAACCAATAAAATTATTGAAAATCGATATGGTATCGATCAGAAAATATTGATTTTGACAATTTCCAACAGTTTCCACAAAGTTTTATTGCAAATATTAAGTTTTACAAACTTTTGCAAAATATTGAAATTTCTATGCAAAAGCTAGCATTTCAAGCTACTTTTTCAACGTTTAACACGGTATTTTGAAAATTGATGTTGCTGTTTGAAAACATTAGAAAACCAATAAAATTATTGAAAATCGATATGGTATCGATCAGAAAATATTGATTTTGACAATTTCCAACAGTTTCCACAAAGTTTTATTACAAATATTAAGTTTTACAAACTTTTGCAAAATGTTGAAATTTCTATGCAAAAGCTAGCATTTTAAGCTACTTTTTCAACGTTAAACTCGGTATTTTGAAAATTGATGTTGCTGTTTCAAAACATTAGAAAACCAATAAAATTATTGAAAATCGATATGGTATCGATCAGAAAATATTGATTTTGTCAATTTCCAACAGTTTCCACAAAGTTTTATTGCAAATATTAAGTTTTACAAACTTTTGCAAAATATTGAAATTTCTATGCAAAAGCTAGCATTTCAAGCTACTTTTTCAACGTTAAACACGGTATTTTGAAAATTGATGTTGCTGTTTGAAAACATTAGAAAATCAATAAAATTATTGAAAATCTATATGGTATCGATCAGAAAATATTGATTTTCACAATTTCCAACAGTTTCCACAAAGTTTTATTGCAAATATTAAGTTTTACAAACTTTTGCAAAATATTGAAATTTCTATGCAAAAGCTAGCATTTCAAGCTACTTTTTCAACGTTAAACACGGTATTTTGAAAATTGATGTTGCTGTTTGAAAACATTAGAAAACCAATAAAATTATTGAAAATCTATATGGTATCGATCAGAAAATATTGATTTTGTCAATTTCCAACAGTTTCCACAAAGTTTTATTGCAAATATTAAGTTTTACAAACTTTTGCAAAATATTGAAATTTCTATGATAAAGCTAGCATTTCAACCTACTTTTTCAACGTTAAACACGGTATTTTGAAAATTGATGTTGCTGTTTGAAAACATTAGAAAATCAATAAAATTATTGAAAATCGATATGGTATCGATCAGAAAATATTGATTTTGTCAATTTCCAACAGTTTCCACAATGTTTTATTGCAAATATTAAGTTTTACAAACTTTGGCAAAATATTGAAATTTCTATGCAAACGCTAGCATTTCAAGCTACTTTTTCAACGTTAAACTCGGTATTTTGAAAATTGATGTTGCTGTTTGAAAACATTAGAAAACCAATAAAATTATTGAAAATCGTTATGGTATCGATCAGAAAATATTGATTTTGTCAATTTCCAAGAGTTTCCACAAAGTTTTATTGCAAATATTAAGTTTTACAAACTTTTGCAAAATATTGAAATTTCTATGCAAAATCTAGCATTTCAAGCTACTTTTTCAACGTTAAACACGGTATTTTGAAAATTGATGTTGCTGTTTGAAAACATTAGAAAACCAATAAAATTATTGAAAATCGATATGGTATCGATCAGAAAATATTGATTTTGACAATTTCCAACAGTTTCCACAAAGTTTTATTGCAAATATTAAGTTTTACAAACTTTTGAAAAATATTGAAATTTCTATGCAAAAGCTAGAATTTCAAGCTACTTTATCAACGTTTAACACGGTATTTTGAAAATTGATGTTGCTGTTTGAAAACATTAGAAAACCAATAAAATTATTGAAAATCTATATGGTATCGATCAGAAAATATTGATTTTGTCAATTTCCAACAGTTTCCACAATGTTTTATTGCAAATATTAAGTTTTACAAACTTTTGCAAAATATTGAAATTTCTATGCAAACGCTAGCATTTCAAGCTACTTTTTCAACGTTAAACTCGGTATTTTGAAAATTGATGTTGCTGTTTCAAAACATTAGAAAACCAATAAAATTATTGAAAATCGATATGGTATCGATCAAAAAATATTGATTTTGACAATTTCCAACAGTTTCCACAAAGTTTTATTGCAAATATTAAGTTTTACAAACTTTTGCAAAATGTTGAAATTTCTATGCAAAAGCTAGCATTTCAAGCTACTTTTTCAACGTTAAACTCGGTATTTTGAAAATTGATGTTGCTGTTTCAAAACATTAGAAAACCAATAAAATTATTGAAAATCGATATGGTATCGATCAGAAAATATTGATTTTTTCAATTTCCAACAGTTTCCACAATGTTTTATTGCAAATATTAAGTTTTACAAACTTTGGCAAAATATTGAAATTTCTATGCAAACGCTAGCATTTCAAGCTACTTTTTCAACGTTAAACTCGGTATTTTGAAAATTGATGTTGCTGTTTGAAAACATTAGAAAACCAATAAAATTATTGAAAATCGTTATGGTATCGATCAGAAAATATTGATTTTGTCAATTTCCAAGAGTTTCCACAAAGTTTTATTGCAAATATTAAGTTTTACAAACTTTTGCAAAATATTGAAATTTCTATGCAAAATCTAGCATTTCAAGCTACTTTTTCAACGTTAAACACGGTATTTTGAAAATTGATGTTGCTGTTTGAAAACATTAGAAAACCAATAAAATTATTGAAAATCGATATGGTATCGATCAGAAAATATTGATTTTGACAATTTCCAACAGTTTCCACAAAGTTTTATTGCAAATATTAAGTTTTACAAACTTTTGAAAAATATTGAAATTTCTATGCAAAAGCTAGAATTTCAAGCTACTTTATCAACGTTTAACACGGTATTTTGAAAATTGATGTTGCTGTTTGAAAACATTAGAAAACCAATAAAATTATTGAAAATCTATATGGTATCGATCAGAAAATATTGATTTTGTCAATTTCCAACAGTTTCCACAATGTTTTATTGCAAATATTAAGTTTTACAAACTTTTGCAAAATATTGAAATTTCTATGCAAACGCTAGCATTTCAAGCTACTTTTTCAACGTTAAACTCGGTATTTTGAAAATTGATGTTGCTGTTTCAAAACATTAGAAAACCAATAAAATTATTGAAAATCGATATGGTATCGATCAGAAAATATTGATTTTGTCAATTTCCAACAGTTTCCACAAAGTTTTATTGCAAATATTAAGTTTTACAAACTTTTGCAAAATATTGAAATTTCTATGCAAAATCTAGCATTTCAAGCTACTTTTTCAACGTTAAACACGGTATTTTGAAAATTGATGTTGCTGTTTGAAAACATTAGCAAACCAATAAAATTATTGAAAATCGATATGGTATCGATCAAAAAATATTGATTTTGACAATTTCCAACAGTTTCCACAAAGTTTTATTGCAAATATTAAGTTTTACAAACTTTTGCAAAATATTGAAATTTCTATGCAAAAGCTAGAATTTCAAGCTACTTTTTCAACGTTAAACTCGGTATTTTGAAAATTGATGTTGCTGTTTGAAAACATTAGAAAACCAATAAAATTATTGAAAATCGATATGGTATCGATCAGAAAATATTGATTTTGACAATTTCCAACAGTTTCCACAAAGTTTTATTGCAAATATTAAGTTTTTTCAAACTTTTGCAAAATGTTGAAATTTCTATGCAAAAGCTAGCATTTCAAGCTACTTTTTCAACGTTAAACTCGGTATTTTGAAAATTGATGTTGCTGTTTCAAAACATTAGAAAACCAATAAAATTATTGAAAATCGATATGGTATCGATCAGAAAATATTGATTTTGTCAATTTCCAACAGTTTCCACAAAGTTTTATTGCAAATATTAAGTTTTACAAACTTTTGCAAAATATTGAAATTTCTATGCAAAAGCTAGCATTTCAAGCTACTTTATCAACGTTTAACACGGTATTTTGAAAATTGATGTTGCTGTTTGAAAACATTAGAAAACCAATAAAATTATTGAAAATCGATATGGTATCGATCAAAAAATATTGATTTTGACAATTTCCAACAGTTTCCACAATGTTTTATTGCAAATATTAAGTTTTACAAACTTTTGCAAAATATTGAAATTTCTATGCAAAATCTAGCATTTCAAGCTACTTTTTCAACGTTAAACACGGTATTTTGAAAATTGATGTTGCTGTTTGAAAACACTAGAAAACCAATAAAATTATTGAAAATCGATATGGTATCGATCAGAAAATATTGATTTTGACAATTTCCAACAGTTTCCACAAAGTTTTATTGCAAATATTAAGTTTTACAAACTTTTGCAAAATGTTGAAATTTCTATGCAAAATCTAGCATTTCAAGCTACTTTTTCAACGTTAAACACGGTATTTTGAAAATTGATGTTGCTGTTTGAAAACATTAGCAAACCAATAAAATTATTGAAAATCGATATGGTATCGATCAAAAAATATTGATTTTGACAATTTCCAACAGTTTCCACAAAGTTTTATTGCAAATATTAAGTTTTACAAACTTTTGCAAAATATTGAAATTTCTATGCAAAAGCTAGAATTTCAAGCTACTTTTTCAACGTTAAACTCGGTATTTTGAAAATTGATGTTGCTGTTTGAAAACATTAGAAAACCAATAAAATTATTGAAAATCGATATGGTATCGATCAGAAAATATTGATTTTGACAATTTCCAACAGTTTCCACAAAGTTTTATTGCAAATATTAAGTTTTTTCAAACTTTTGCAAAATGTTGAAATTTCTATGCAAAAGCTAGCATTTCAAGCTACTTTTTCAACGTTAAACTCGGTATTTTGAAAATTGATGTTGCTGTTTCAAAACATTAGAAAACCAATAAAATTATTGAAAATCGATATGGTATCGATCAGAAAATATTGATTTTGTCAATTTCCAACAGTTTCCACAAAGTTTTATTGCAAATATTAAGTTTTACAAACTTTTGCAAAATATTGAAATTTCTATGCAAAAGCTAGCATTTCAAGCTACTTTATCAACGTTTAACACGGTATTTTGAAAATTGATGTTGCTGTTTGAAAACATTAGAAAACCAATAAAATTATTGAAAATCGATATGGTATCGATCAAAAAATATTGATTTTGACAATTTCCAACAGTTTCCACAATGTTTTATTGCAAATATTAAGTTTTACAAACTTTTGCAAAATATTGAAATTTCTATGCAAAATCTAGCATTTCAAGCTACTTTTTCAACGTTAAACACGGTATTTTGAAAATTGATGTTGCTGTTTGAAAACACTAGAAAACCAATAAAATTATTGAAAATCGATATGGTATCGATCAGAAAATATTGATTTTGACAATTTCCAACAGTTTCCACAAAGTTTTATTGCAAATATTAAGTTTTACAAACTTTTGCAAAATGTTGAAATTTCTATGCAAAAGCTAGCATTTCAAGCTACTTTTTCAACGTTAAACTCGGTATTTTGAAAATTGATGTTGCTGTTTCAAAACATTAGAAAACCAATAAAATTATTGAAAATCGATATGGTATCGATCAGAAAATATTGATTTTGTCAATTTCCAACAGTTTCCACAAAGTTTTATTGCAAATATTAAGTTTAACAAACTTTTGCAAAATATTGAAATTTCTATGCAAAAGCTAGCATTTCAAGCTACTTTTTCAACGTTAAACACGGTATTTTGAAAATTGATGTTGCCGTTTGAAAACATTAGAAAACCATTAAAATTATTGAAAATCTATATGGTATCGATCAGAAAATATTGATTTTGTCAATTTCCAACAGTTTCCACAAAGTTTTATTGCAAATATTAAGTTTTACAAACTTTTGCAAAATATTGAAATTTCTATGCAAAAGCTAGCATTTCAAACTACTTTTTCAACGTTAAACACGGTATTTTGAAAATTGATGTTGCTGTTTGAAAACATTAGAAAACCAATAAAATTATTGAAAATCGATATGGTATCGATCAGAAAATATTGATTTTGACAATTTCCAACAGTTTCCACAAAGTTTTATTGCAAATATTAAGTTTTTTCAAACTTTTGCAAAATGTTGAAATTTCTATGCAAAAGCTAGCATTTCAAGCTACTTTTTCAACGTTAAACTCGGTATTTTGAAAATTGATGTTGCTGTTTCAAAACATTAGAAAACCAATAAAATTATTGAAAATCGATATGGTATCGATCAGAAAATATTGATTTTGTCAATTTCCAACAGTTTCCACAAAGTTTTATTGCAAATATTAAGTTTTACAAACTTTTGCAAAATATTGAAATTTCTATGCAAAAGCTAGCATTTCAAGCTACTTTATCAACGTTTAACACGGTATTTTGAAAATTGATGTTGCTGTTTGAAAACATTAGAAAACCAATAAAATTATTGAAAATCGATATGGTATCGATCAAAAAATATTGATTTTGACAATTTCCAACAGTTTCCACAATGTTTTATTGCAAATATTAAGTTTTACAAACTTTTGCAAAATATTGAAATTTCTATGCAAAATCTAGCATTTCAAGCTACTTTTTCAACGTTAAACACGGTATTTTGAAAATTGGTGTTGCTGTTTGAAAACACTAGAAAACCAATAAAATTATTGAAAATCGATATGGTATCGATCAGAAAATATTGATTTTGACAATTTCCAACAGTTTCCACAAAGTTTTATTGCAAATATTAAGTTTTACAAACTTTTGCAAAATGTTGAAATTTCTATGCAAAAGCTACCATTTCAAGCTACTTTTTCAACGTTAAACTCGGTATTTTGAAAATTGATGTTGCTGTTTCAAAACATTAGAAAACCAATAAAATTATTGAAAATCGATATGGTATCGATCAGAAAATATTGATTTTGTCAATTTCCAACAGTTTCCACAAAGTTTTATTGCAAATATTAAGTTTTACAAACTTTTGCAAAATATTGAAATTTCTATGCAAAAGCTAGCATTTCAAGCTACTTTATCAACGTTTAACACGGTATTTTGAAAATTGATGTTGCTGTTTGAAAACATTAGAAAACCCATAAAATTATTGAAAATCGATATGGTATCGATCAAAAAATATTGATTTTGACAATTTCCAACAGTTTCCACAAAGTTTTATTGCAAATATTAAGTTTTACAAACTTTTGCAAAATATTGAAATTTCTATGCAAAATCTAGCATTTCAAGCTACTTTTTCAACGTTAAACACGGTATTTTGAAAATTGATGTTGCTGTTTGAAAACATTAGAAAACCAATAAAATTATTGAAAATCGATATGGTATCGATCAGAAAATATTGATTTTGACAATTTCCAACAGTTTCCACAAAGTTTTATTGCAAATATTAAGTTTTTTCAAACTTTTGCAAAATGTTGAAATTTCTATGCAAAAGCTAGCATTTCAAGCTACTTTTTCAACGTTAAACTCGGTATTTTGAAAATTGATGTTGCTGTTTCAAAACATTAGAAAACCAATAAAATTATTGAAAATCGATATGGTATCGATCAGAAAATATTGATTTTGTCAATTTCCAACAGTTTCCACAAAGTTTTATTGCAAATATTAAGTTTTACAAACTTTTGCAAAATATTGAAATTTCTATGCAAAAGCTAGCATTTCAAGCTACTTTATCAACGTTTAACACGGTATTTTGAAAATTGATGTTGCTGTTTGAAAACATTAGAAAACCAATAAAATTATTGAAAATCGATATGGTATCGATCAAAAAATATTGATTTTGACAATTTCCAACAGTTTCCACAATGTTTTATTGCAAATATTAAGTTTTACAAACTTTTGCAAAATATTGAAATTTCTATGCAAAATCTAGCATTTCAAGCTACTTTTTCAACGTTAAACACGGTATTTTGAAAATTGGTGTTGCTGTTTGAAAACACTAGAAAACCAATAAAATTATTGAAAATCGATATGGTATCGATCAGAAAATATTGATTTTGACAATTTCCAACAGTTTCCACAAAGTTTTATTGCAAATATTAAGTTTTACAAACTTTTGCAAAATGTTGAAATTTCTATGCAAAAGCTACCATTTCAAGCTACTTTTTCAACGTTAAACTCGGTATTTTGAAAATTGATGTTGCTGTTTCAAAACATTAGAAAACCAATAAAATTATTGAAAATCGATATGGTATCGATCAGAAAATATTGATTTTGTCAATTTCCAACAGTTTCCACAAAGTTTTATTGCAAATATTAAGTTTTACAAACTTTTGCAAAATATTGAAATTTCTATGCAAAAGCTAGCATTTCAAGCTACTTTATCAACGTTTAACACGGTATTTTGAAAATTGATGTTGCTGTTTGAAAACATTAGAAAACCCATAAAATTATTGAAAATCGATATGGTATCGATCAAAAAATATTGATTTTGACAATTTCCAACAGTTTCCACAAAGTTTTATTGCAAATATTAAGTTTTACAAACTTTTGCAAAATATTGAAATTTCTATGCAAAATCTAGCATTTCAAGCTACTTTTTCAACGTTAAACACGGTATTTTGAAAATTGATGTTGCTGTTTGAAAACATTAGAAAACCAATAAAATTATTGAAAATCGATATGGTATCGATCAGAAAATATTGATTTTGACAATTTCCAACAGTTTCCACAAAGTTTTATTGCAAATATTAAGTTTTTTCAAACTTTTGCAAAATGTTGAAATTTCTATGCAAAAGCTAGCATTTCAAGCTACTTTTTCAACGTTAAACTCGGTATTTTGAAAATTGATGTTGCTGTTTCAAAACATTAGAAAACCAATAAAATTATTGAAAATCGATATGGTATCGATCAGAAAATATTGATTTTGTCAATTTCCAACAGTTTCCACAAAGTTTTATTGCAAATATTAAGTTTTACAAACTTTTGCAAAATATTGAAATTTCTATGCAAAAGCTAGCATTTCAAGCTACTTTATCAACGTTTAACACGGTATTTTGAAAATTGATGTTGCTGTTTGAAAACATTAGAAAACCAATAAAATTATTGAAAATCGATATGGTATCGATCAAAAAATATTGATTTTGACAATTTCCAACAGTTTCCACAATGTTTTATTGCAAATATTAAGTTTTACAAACTTTTGCAAAATATTGAAATTTCTATGCAAAATCTAGCATTTCAAGCTACTTTTTCAACGTTAAACACGGTATTTTGAAAATTGATGTTGCTGTTTGAAAACACTAGAAAACCAATAAAATTATTGAAAATCGATATGGTATCGATCAGAAAATATTGATTTTGACAATTTCCAACAGTTTCCACAAAGTTTTATTGCAAATATTAAGTTTTACAAACTTTTGCAAAATGTTGAAATTTCTATGCAAAAGCTAGCATTTCAAGCTACTTTTTCAACGTTAAACTCGGTATTTTGAAAATTGATGTTGCTGTTTCAAAACATTAGAAAACCAATAAAATTATTGAAAATCGATATGGTATCGATCAGAAAATATTGATTTTGTCAATTTCCAACAGTTTCCACAAAGTTTTATTGCAAATATTAAGTTTTACAAACTTTTGCAAAATATTGAAATTTCTATGCAAAAGCTAGCATTTCAAGCTACTTTTTCAACGTTAAACACGTTATTTTGAAAATTGATGTTGCCGTTTGAAAACATTAGAAAACCATTAAAATTATTGAAAATCTATATGGTATCGATCAGAAAATATTGATTTTGTCAATTTCCAACAGTTTCCACAAAGTTTTATTGCAAATATTAAGTTTTACAAACTTTTGCAAAATATTGAAATTTCTATGCAAAAGCTAGCATTTCAAGCTACTTTTTCAACGTTAAACTCGGTATTTTGAAAATTGATGTTGCTGTTTGAAAACATTAGAAAACCAATAAAATTATTGAAAATCGATATGGTATCGATCAAAAAATATTGATTTTGACAATTTCCAACAGTTTCCACAAAGTTTTATTGCAAATATTAAGTTTTACAAACTTTTGCAAAATATTGAAATTTCTATGCAAAATCTAGCATTTCAAGCTACTTTTTCAACGTTAAACACGGTATTTTGAAAATTGATGTTGCTGTTTGAAAACATTAGAAAACCAATAAAATTATTGAAAATCGATATGGTATCGATCAGAAAATATTGATTTTGACAATTTCCAACAGTTTCCACAAAGTTTTATTGCAAATATTAAGTTTTACAAACTTTTGCAAAATGTTGAAATTTCTATGCAAAAGCTAGCATTTCAAGCTACTTTTTCAACGTTAAACTCGGTATTTTGAAAATTGATGTTGCTGTTTCAAAACATTAGAAAACCAATAAAATTATTGAAAATCGATATGGTATCGATCAGAAAATATTGATTTTGTCAATTTCCAACAGTTTCCACAAAGTTTTATTGCAAATATTAAGTTTTACAAACTTTTGCAAAATATTGAAATTTCTATGCAAAATCTAGCATTTCAAGCTACTTTTTCAACGTTAAACACGGTATTTTGAAAATTGATGTTGCTGTTTGAAAACACTAGAAAACCAATAAAATTATTGAAAATCTATATGGTATCGATCAGAAAATATTGATTTTGACAATTTCCAACAGTTTCCACAAAGTTTTATTGCAAATATTAAGTTTTACAAACTTTTGCAAAATGTTGAAATTTCTATGCAAAAGCTAGCATTTCAAGCTACTTTTTCAACGTTAAACTCGGTATTTTGAAAATTGATGTTGCTGTTTCAAAACATTAGAAAACCAATAAAATTATTGAAAATCGATATGGTATCGATCAGAAAATATTGATTTTGTCAATTTCCAACAGTTTCCACAAAGTTTTATTGCAAATATTAAGTTTTACAAACTTTTGCAAAATATTGAAATTTCTATGCAAAAGCTAGCATTTCAAGCTACTTTTTCAACGTTAAACACGTTATTTTGAAAATTGATGTTGCCGTTTGAAAACATTAGAAAACCATTAAAATTATTGAAAATCTATATGGTATCGATCAGAAAATATTGATTTTGTCAATTTCCAACAGTTTCCACAAAGTTTTATTGCAAATATTAAGTTTTACAAACTTTTGCAAAATATTGAAATTTCTATGCAAAAGCTAGCATTTCAAGCTACTTTTTCAACGTTAAACTCGGTATTTTGAAAATTGATGTTGCTGTTTGAAAACATTAGAAAACCAATAAAATTATTGAAAATCGATATGGTATCGATCAGAAAATATTGATTTTGACAATTTCCAACAGTTTCCACAAAGTTTTATTGCAAATATTAAGTTTTACAAACTTTTGCAAAATGTTGAAATTTCTATGCAAAAGCTAGCATTTCAAGCTACTTTTTCAACGTTAAACTCGGTATTTTGAAAATTGATGTTGCTGTTTCAAAACATTAGAAAACCAATAAAATTATTGAAAATCGATATGGTATCGATCAGAAAATATTGATTTTGTCAATTTCCAACAGTTTCCACAAAGTTTTATTGCAAATATTAAGTTTTACAAACTTTTGCAAAATATTGAAATTTCTATGCAAAAGCTAGCATTTCAAGCTACTTTTTCAACGTTAAACACGTTATTTTGAAAATTGATGTTGCCGTTTGAAAACATTAGAAAACCATTAAAATTATTGAAAATCTATATGGTATCGATCAGAAAATATTGATTTTGTCAATTTCCAACAGTTTCCACAAAGTTTTATTGCAAATATTAAGTTTTACAAACTTTTGCAAAATATTGAAATTTCTATGCAAAAGCTAGCATTTCAAGCTACTTTTTCAACGTTAAACTCGGTATTTTGAAAATTGATGTTGCTGTTTGAAAACATTAGAAAACCAATAAAATTATTGAAAATCGATATGGTATCGATCAAAAAATATTGATTTTGACAATTTCCAACAGTTTCCACAAAGTTTTATTGCAAATATTAAGTTTTACAAACTTTTGCAAAATATTGAAATTTCTATGCAAAATCTAGCATTTCAAGCTACTTTTTCAACGTTAAACACGGTATTTTGAAAATTGATGTTGCTGTTTGAAAACATTAGAAAACCAATAAAATTATTGAAAATCGATATGGTATCGATCAGAAAATATTGATTTTGACAATTTCCAACAGTTTCCACAAAGTTTTATTGCAAATATTAAGTTTTACAAACTTTTGCAAAATGTTGAAATTTCTATGCAAAAGCTAGCATTTCAAGCTACTTTTTCAACGTTAAACTCGGTATTTTGAAAATTGATGTTGCTGTTTCAAAACATTAGAAAACCAATAAAATTATTGAAAATCGATATGGTATCGATCAGAAAATATTGATTTTGTCAATTTCCAACAGTTTCCACAAAGTTTTATTGCAAATATTAAGTTTTACAAACTTTTGCAAAATATTGAAATTTCTATGCAAAATCTAGCATTTCAAGCTACTTTTTCAACGTTAAACACGGTATTTTGAAAATTGATGTTGCTGTTTGAAAACACTAGAAAACCAATAAAATTATTGAAAATCTATATGGTATCGATCAGAAAATATTGATTTTGACAATTTCCAACAGTTTCCACAAAGTTTTATTGCAAATATTAAGTTTTACAAACTTTTGCAAAATGTTGAAATTTCTATGCAAAAGCTAGCATTTCAAGCTACTTTTTCAACGTTAAACTCGGTATTTTGAAAATTGATGTTGCTGTTTCAAAACATTAGAAAACCAATAAAATTATTGAAAATCGATATGGTATCGATCAGAAAATATTGATTTTGTCAATTTCCAACAGTTTCCACAAAGTTTTATTGCAAATATTAAGTTTTACAAACTTTTGCAAAATATTGAAATTTCTATGCAAAAGCTAGCATTTCAAGCTACTTTTTCAACGTTAAACACGTTATTTTGAAAATTGATGTTGCCGTTTGAAAACATTAGAAAACCATTAAAATTATTGAAAATCTATATGGTATCGATCAGAAAATATTGATTTTGTCAATTTCCAACAGTTTCCACAAAGTTTTATTGCAAATATTAAGTTTTACAAACTTTTGCAAAATATTGAAATTTCTATGCAAAAGCTAGCATTTCAAGCTACTTTTTCAACGTTAAACTCGGTATTTTGAAAATTGATGTTGCTGTTTGAAAACATTAGAAAACCAATAAAATTATTGAAAATCGATATGGTATCGATCAGAAAATATTGATTTTGACAATTTCCAACAGTTTCCACAAAGTTTTATTGCAAATATTAAGTTTTACAAACTTTTGCAAAATGTTGAAATTTCTATGCAAAAGCTAGCATTTCAAGCTACTTTTTCAACGTTAAACTCGGTATTTTGAAAATTGATGTTGCTGTTTCAAAACATTAGAAAACCAATAAAATTATTGAAAATCGATATGGTATCGATCAGAAAATATTGATTTTGTCAATTTCCAACAGTTTCCACAAAGTTTTATTGCAAATATTAAATTTTACAAACTTTTGCAAAATATTGAAATTTCTATGCAAAAGCTAGCATTTCAAGCTACTTTATCAACGTTTAACACGGTATTTTGAAAATTGATGTTGCTGTTTGAAAACATTAGAAAAGCAATAAAATTATTGAAAATCGATATGGTATCGATCAAAAAATATTGATTTTGACAATTTCCAACAGTTTCCACAAAGTTTTATTGCAAATATTAAGTTTTACAAACTTTTGCAAAATATTGAAATTTCTATGCAAAATCTAGCATTTCAAGCTACTTTTTCAACGTTAAACACGGTATTTTGAAAATTGATGTTGCTGTTTGAAAACATTAGAAAACCAATAAAATTATTGAAAATCGATATGGTATCGATCAGAAAATATTGATTTTGACAATTTCCAACAGTTTCCACAAAGTTTTATTGCAAATATTAAGTTTTACAAACTTTTGCAAAATGTTGAAATTTCTATGCAAAAGCTAGCATTTCAAGCTACTTTTTCAACGTTAAACTCGGTATTTTGAAAATTGATGTTGCTGTTTCAAAACATTAGAAAACCAATAAAATTATTGAAAATCGATATGGTATCGATCAGAAAATATTGATTTTGTCAATTTCCAACAGTTTCCACAAAGTTTTATTGCAAATATTAAGTTTTACAAACTTTTGCAAAATATTGAAATTTCTATGCAAAAGCTAGCATTTCAAGCTACTTTTTCAACGTTAAACACGGTATTTTGAAAATTGATGTTGCCGTTTGAAAACATTAGAAAACCATTAAAATTATTGAAAATCTATATGGTATCGATCAGAAAATATTGATTTTGTCAATTTCCAACAGTTTCCACAAAGTTTTATTGCAAATATTAAGTTTTACAAACTTTTGCAAAATATTGAAATTTCTATGCAAAAGCTAGCATTTCAAGCTACTTTTTCAACGTTAAACTCGGTATTTTGAAAATTGATGTTGCTGTTTGAAAACATTAGAAAACCAATAAAATTATTGAAAATCGATATGGTATCGATCAGAAAATATTGATTTTGACAATTTCCAACAGTTTCCACAAAGTTTTATTGCAAATATTAAGTTTTACAAGCTTTTGCAAAATGTTGAAATTTCTATGCAAAAGCTAGCATTTCAAGCTACTTTTTCAACGTTAAACACGGTATTTTGAAAATTGATGTTGCTGTTTCAAAACATTAGAAAACCAATAAAATTATTGAAAATCGATATGGTATCGATCAGAAAATATTGATTTTGTCAATTTCCAACAGTTTCCACAAAGTTTTATTGCAAATATTAAGTTTTACAAACTTTTGCAAAATATTGAAATTTCTATGCAAAAGCTAGCATTTCAAGCTACTTTTTCAACGTTAAACACGGTATTTTGAAAATTGATGTTGCCGTTTGAAAACATTAGATAACCAATAAAATTATTGAAAATCTATATGGTATCGATCAGAAAATATTGATTTTGTCAATTTCCAACAGTTTCCACAAAGTTTTATTGCAAATATTAAGTTTTACAAACTTTTGCAAAATATTGAAATTTCTATGCAAAAGCTAGCATTTCAACCTACTTTTTCAACGTTAAACACGGTATTTTGAAAATTGATGTTGCTGTTTGAAAACATTAGAAAATCAATAAAATTATTGAAAATCGATATGGTATCGATCAGAAAATATTGATTTTGTCAATTTCCAACAGTTTCCACAATGTTTTATTGCAAATATTAAGTTTTACAAACTTTTGCAAAATATTGAAATTTCTATGCAAACGCTAGCATTTCAAGCTACTTTTTCAACGTTAAACTCGGTATTTTGAAAATTGATGTTGCTGTTTGAAAACATTAGAAAACCAATAAAATTATTGAAAATCGATATGGTATCGATCAGAAAATATTGATTTTGACAATTTCCAACAGTTTCCACAAAGTTTTATTGCAAATATTAAGTTTTACAAACTTTTGCAAAATGTTGAAATTTCTATGCAAAAGCTAGCATTTCAAGCTACTTTTTCAACGTTAAACTCGGTATTTTGAAAATTGATGTTGCTGTTTCAAAACATTAGAAAACCAATAAAATTATTGAAAATCGATATGGTATCGATCAGAAAATATTGATTTTGTCAATTTCCAACAGTTTCCACAAAGTTTTATTGCAAATATTAAGTTTTACAAACTTTTGCAAAATATTGAAATTTCTATGCAAAAGCTAGCATTTCAAGCTACTTTATCAACGTTTAACACGGTATTTTGAAAATTGATGTTGCTGTTTGAAAACATTAGAAAACCAATAAAATTATTGAAAATCGATATGGTATCGATCAAAAAATATTGATTTTGACAATTTCCAACAGTTTCCACAAAGTTTTATTGCAAATATTAAGTTTTACAAACTTTTGCAAAATATTGAAATTTCTATGCAAAATCTAGCATTTCAAGCTACTTTTTCAACGTTAAACACGGTATTTTGAAAATTGATGTTGCTGTTTGAAAACATTAGAAAACCAATAAAATTATTGAAAATCGATATGGTATCGATCAGAAAATATTGATTTTGACAATTTCCAACAGTTTCCACAAAGTTTTATTGCAAATATTAAGTTTTACAAACTTTTGCAAAATGTTGAAATTTCTATGCAAAAGCTAGCATTTCAAGCTACTTTTTCAACGTTAAACTCGGTATTTTGAAAATTGATGTTGCTGTTTCAAAACATTAGAAAACCAATAAAATTATTGAAAATCGATATGGTATCGATCAGAAAATATTGATTTACTCAATTTCCAACAGTTTCCACAAAGTTTTATTGCAAATATTAAGTTTTACAAACTTTTGCAAAATATTGAAATTTCTATGCAAAAGGTAGCATTTCAAGCTACTTTTTCAACGTTAAACACGGTATTTTGAAAATTGATGTTACTGTTTGAAAACATTAGAAAACCAATAAAATTATTGAAAATCGATATGGTATCGATCAGAAAATATTGATTTTGTCAATTTCCAACAGTTTCCACAAAGTTTTATTGCAAATATTAAGTTTTACAAACTTTTGCAAAATATTGAAATTTCAATGCAAAATCTAGCATTTCAAGCTACTTTTTCAACGTTAAACACGGTATTTTGAAAATTGATGTTGCTGTTTGAAAACATTAGAAAACCAATAAAATTATTGAAAATCGATATGGTATCGATCAGAAAATATTGATTTTGACATTTTCCAACAGTTTCCACAAAGTTTTATTGCAAATATTAAGTTTTACAAGCTTTTGAAAAATATTGAAATTTCTATGCAAAAGCTAGCATTTCAAGCTACTTTTTCAACGTTAAACTCGGTATTTTGAAAATTGATGTTGCTGTTTGAAAACATTAGAAAACCAATAAAATTATTGAAAATCGATATGGTATCGATCAGAAAATATTGATTTTGACAATTTCCAACAGTTTCCACAAAGTTTTATTGCAAATATTAAGTTTTACAAACTTTTGCAAAATGTTGAAATTTCTATGCAAAAGCTAGCATTTCAAGCTACTTTTTCAACGTTAAACTCGGTATTTTGAAAATTGATGTTGCTGTTTCAAAACATTAGAAAACCAATAAAATTATTGAAAATCGATATGGTATCGATCAGAAAATAATGATTTTGTCAATTTCCAACAGTTTCCACAAAGTTTTATTGCAAATATTAAGTTTTACAAACTTTTGCAAAATATTGAAATTTCTATGCAAAAGGTAGCATTTCAAGCTACTTTTTCAACGTTAAACACGGTATTTTGAAAATTGATGTTGCTGTTTGAAAACATTAGAAAACCAATAAAATTATTGAAAATCGATATGGTATCGATCAGAAAATATTGATTTTGTCAATTTCCAACAGTTTCCACAAAGTTTTATTGCAAATATTAAGTTTTACAAACTTTTGCAAAATATTGAAATTTCTATGCAAAAGCTATCATTTCAAGCTACTTTATCAACGTTTAACACGGTATTTTGAAAATTGATGTTGCTGTTTGAAAACATTAGAAAACCAATAAAATTATTGAAAATCGATATGGTATCGATCAAAAAATATTGATTTTGACAATTTCCAACAGTTTCCACAAAGTTTTATTGCAAATATTAAGTTTTACAAACTTTTGCAAAATATTGAAATTTCTATGCAAAATCTAGCATTTCAAGCTACTTTTTCAACGTTAAACACGGTATTTTGAAAATTGATGTTGCTGTTTGAAAACATTAGAAAACCAATAAAATTATTGAAAATCGATATGGTATCGATCAGAAAATATTGATTTTGACAATTTCCAACAGTTTCCACAAAGTTTTATTGCAAATATTAAGTTTTACAAACTTTTGCAAAATGTTGAAATTTCTATGCAAAAGCTAACATTTCAAGCTACTTTTTCAACGTTAAACTCGGTATTTTGAAAATTGATGTTGCTATTTGAAAAAATTAGAAAACCAATAAAATTATTGAAAATCGATATGGTATCGATCAGAAAATATTGATTTTGTCAATTTCCAACAGTTTCCACAAAGTTTTATTGCAAATATTAAGTTTTACAAACTTTTGCAAAATATTGAAATTTCTATGCAAAAGCTAGCATTTCAAGCGACTTTTTCAACGTTTAACACGGTATTTTGAAAATTGATGTTGCTGTTTGAAAACATTAGAAAACCAATAAAATTATTGAAAATCGATATGGTATCGATCAGAAAATATTGATTTTGACAATTTCCAACAGTTTCCACAAAGTTTTATTGCAAATATTAAGTTTTACAAACTTTTGAAAAATATTGAAATTTCTATGCAAAAGCTAGCATTTCAAGCTACTTTTTCAACGTTAAACACGGTATTTTGAAAATTGATGTTGCTGTTTGAAAACATTAGAAAACCAATAAAATTATTGAAAATCAATATGGTATCCATCAGAAAATATTGATATTGACAATTTCCAACAGTTTCCACAAAGTTTTATTGCAAATATTAAGTTTTACAAACTTTTGAAAAATATTGAAATTTCACTGCAAAGGCTAGCATTTCAAGCTACTTTTTCAACGTTAAACTCGGTATTTTGAAAATTGATGTTGCTGTTTGAAAACATTAGAAAACCAATAAAATTATTGGAAATCGATATGGTATCGATCAGAAAATATTGATTTTGACAATTTCCAACAGTTTCCACAAAGTTTTATTGCAAATATTAAGTTTTACAAACTTTTGCAAAATATTGAAATTTCTATGCAAAAGCTAGCATTTCAAGCTACTTTTTCAACGTTAAACACGGTATTTTGAAAATTGATGTTGCTGTTTGAAAACATTAGAAAACCAATAAAATTATTGAAAATCGATATGGTATCGATCAGAAAATATTGATTTTGACAATTTCCAACAGTTTCCACAAAGTTTTATTGCAAATATTAAGTTTTACAAACTTTTGCAAAATATTGAAATTTCTATGCAAAAGCTAGCATTTCAAGCTACTTTATCAACGTTTAACACGGTATTTTGAAAATTGATGTTGCTGTTTGAAAACATTAGAAAACCAATAAAATTATTGAAAATCGATATGGTATCGATCAGAAAATATTGATTTTGACAATTTCCAACAGTTTCCACAAAGTTTTATTGCAAATATTAAGTTTTACAAACTTTTGAAAAATATTGAAATTTCTATGCAAAAGCTAGCATTTCAAGCTACTTTTTCAACGTTAAACACGGTATTTTGAAAATTGATGTTGCTGTTTGAAAACATTACAAAACCAATAAAATTATTGAAAATCGATATGGTATCGATCAAAAAATATTGATTTTGACAATTTCCAACAGTTTCGACAAAGTTTTATTGCAAATATTAAGTTTTACAAACTTTTGCAAAATATTGAAATTTCTATGCAAAATCTAGCATTTCAAGCTACTTTTTCAACGTTAAACACGGTATTTTGAAAATTGATGTTGCTGTTTGAAAACATTAGAAAACCAATAAAATTATTGAAAATCGATATGGTATCGATCAGAAAATATTGATTTTGACAATTTCCAACAGTTTCCACAAAGTTTTATTGCAAATATTAAGTTTTACAAACTTTTGCAAAATGTTGAAATTTCTATGCAAAAGCTAGCATTTCAAGCTACTTTTTCAACGTTAAACTCGGTATTTTGAAAATTGATGTTGCTGTTTGAAAACATTAGAAAACCAATAAAATTATTGAAAATAGATATGGTATCGATCAGAAAATATTGATTTTGTCAATTTCCAACATTTTCCACAAAGTTTTATTGCAAATATTAAGTTTTACAAACTTTTGCAAAATATTGAAATTTCTATGCAAAAGCTAGCATTTCAAGCGACTTTTTCAACGTTTAACACGGTATTTTGAAAATTGATGTTGCTGTTTGAAAACATTAGAAAACCAATAAAATTATTGAAAATCGATATGGTATCGATCAGAAAATATTGATTTTGTCAATTTCCAACAGTTTCCACAAAGTTTTATTGCAAATATTAAGTTTTACAAACTTTTGCAAAATGTTGAAATTTCTATGCAAAAGCTAGCATTTCAAGCTACTTTTTCAACGTTAAACACGGTATTTTGAAAATTGATGTTGCTGTTTGAAAACATTAGAAAACCAATAAAATTATTGAAAATCGATATGGTATCGATCAGAAAATATTGATTTTGACAATTTCCAACAGTTTCCACAAAGTTTTATTGCAAATATTAAGTTTTACAAACTTTTGAAAAATATTGAAATTTCTATGCAAAAGCTAGCATTTCAAGCTACTTTTTCAACGTTAAACACGGTATTTTGAAAATTGATGTTGCTGTTTGAAAACATTACAAAACCAATAAAATTATTGAAAATCGATATGGTATCGATCAAAAAATATTGATTTTGACAATTTCCAACAGTTTCCACAAAGTTTTATTGCAAATATTAAGTTTTACAAACTTTTGCAAAATATTGAAATTTCTATGCAAAATCTAGCATTTCAAGCTACTTTTTCAACGTTAAACACGGTATTTTGAAAATTGATGTTGCTGTTTGAAAACATTAGAAAACCAATAAAATTATTGAAAATCGATATGGTATCGATCAGAAAATATTGATTTTGACAATTTCCAACAGTTTCCACAAAGTTTTATTGCAAATATTAAGTTTTACAAACTTTTGCAAAATGTTGAAATTTCTATGCAAAAGCTAGCATTTCAAGCTACTTTTTCAACGTTAAACTCGGTATTTTGAATATTGATGTTGCTGTTTGAAAACATTAGAAAACCAATAAAATTATTGAAAATCGATATGGTGTCGATCAGAAAATATTGATTTTGACAATTTCCAACAGTTTCCACAAAGTTTTATTGCAAATATTAAGTTTTACAAACTTTTGCAAAATGTTGAAATTTCTATGCAAAAGCTAGCATTTCAAGCTACTTTTTCAACGTTAAACTCGGTATTTTGAAAATTGATGTTGCTGTTTGAAAACATTAGAAAACCAATAAAATTATTGAAAATCGATATGGTATCGATCAGAAAATATTGATTTTGTCAATTTCCAACAGTTTCCACAAAGTTTTATTGCAAATATTAAGTTTTACAAACTTTTGCAAAATGTTGAAATTTCTATGCAAAAGCTAGCATTTCAAGCTACTTTATCAACGTTTAACACGGTATTTTGAAAATTGATGTTGCTGTTTGAAAACATTAGAAAACCAATAAAATTATTGAAAATCGATATGGTATCGATCAGAAAATATTGATTTTGACAATTTCCAACAGTTTCCACAAAGTTTTATTGCAAATATTAAGTTTTACAAACTTTTGAAAAATATTGAAATTTCTATGCAAAAGCTAGCATTTCAAGCTACTTTTTCAACGTTAAACACGGTATTTTGAAAATTGATGTTGCTGTTTGAAAACATTACAAAACCAATAAAATTATTGAAAATCGATATGGTATCGATCAAAAAATATTGATTTTGACAATTTCCAACAGTTTCGACAAAGTTTTATTGCAAATATTAAGTTTTACAAACTTTTGCAAAATATTGAAATTTCTATGCAAAATCTAGCATTTCAAGCTACTTTTTCAACGTTAAACACGGTATTTTGAAAATTGATGTTGCTGTTTGAAAACATTAGAAAACCAATAAAATTATTGAAAATCGATATGGTATCGATCAGAAAATATTGATTTTGACAATTTCCAACAGTTTCCACAAAGTTTTATTGCAAATATTAAGTTTTACAAACTTTTGCAAAATGTTGAAATTTCTATGCAAAAGCTAGCATTTCAAGCTACTTTTTCAACGTTAAACTCGGTATTTTGAAAATTGATGTTGCTGTTTGAAAACATTAGAAAACCAATAAAATTATTGAAAATAGATATGGTATCGATCAGAAAATATTGATTTTGTCAATTTCCAACATTTTCCACAAAGTTTTATTGCAAATATTAAGTTTTACAAACTTTTGCAAAATATTGAAATTTCTATGCAAAAGCTAGCATTTCAAGCGACTTTTTCAACGTTTAACACGGTATTTTGAAAATTGATGTTGCTGTTTGAAAACATTAGAAAACCAATAAAATTATTGAAAATCGATATGGTATCGATCAGAAAATATTGATTTTGTCAATTTCCAACAGTTTCCACAAAGTTTTATTGCAAATATTAAGTTTTACAAACTTTTGCAAAATGTTGAAATTTCTATGCAAAAGCTAGCATTTCAAGCTACTTTTTCAACGTTAAACACGGTATTTTGAAAATTGATGTTGCTGTTTGAAAACATTAGAAAACCAATAAAATTATTGAAAATCGATATGGTATCGATCAGAAAATATTGATTTTGACAATTTCCAACAGTTTCCACAAAGTTTTATTGCAAATATTAAGTTTTACAAACTTTTGAAAAATATTGAAATTTCTATGCAAAAGCTAGCATTTCAAGCTACTTTTTCAACGTTAAACACGGTATTTTGAAAATTGATGTTGCTGTTTGAAAACATTACAAAACCAATAAAATTATTGAAAATCGATATGGTATCGATCAAAAAATATTGATTTTGACAATTTCCAACAGTTTCCACAAAGTTTTATTGCAAATATTAAGTTTTACAAACTTTTGCAAAATATTGAAATTTCTATGCAAAATCTAGCATTTCAAGCTACTTTTTCAACGTTAAACACGGTATTTTGAAAATTGATGTTGCTGTTTGAAAACATTAGAAAACCAATAAAATTATTGAAAATCGATATGGTATCGATCAGAAAATATTGATTTTGACAATTTCCAACAGTTTCCACAAAGTTTTATTGCAAATATTAAGTTTTACAAACTTTTGCAAAATGTTGAAATTTCTATGCAAAAGCTAGCATTTCAAGCTACTTTTTCAACGTTAAACACGGTATTTTGAAAATTGATGTTGCTGTTTGAAAACATTACAAAACCAATAAAATTATTGAAAATCGATATGGTATCGATCAAAAAATATTGATTTTGACAATTTCCAACAGTTTCGACAAAGTTTTATTGCAAATATTAAGTTTTACAAACTTTTGCAAAATATTGAAATTTCTATGCAAAATCTAGCATTTCAAGCTACTTTTTCAACGTTAAACACGGTATTTTGAAAATTGATGTTGCTGTTTGAAAACATTAGAAAACCAATAAAATTATTGAAAATCGATATGGTATCGATCAGAAAATATTGATTTTGACAATTTCCAACAGTTTCCACAAAGTTTTATTGCAAATATTAAGTTTTACAAACTTTTGCAAAATGTTGAAATTTCTATGCAAAAGCTAGCATTTCAAGCTACTTTTTCAACGTTAAACTCGGTATTTTGAAAATTGATGTTGCTGTTTGAAAACATTAGAAAACCAATAAAATTATTGAAAATAGATATGGTATCGATCAGAAAATATTGATTTTGTCAATTTCCAACATTTTCCACAAAGTTTTATTGCAAATATTAAGTTTTACAAACTTTTGCAAAATATTGAAATTTCTATGCAAAAGCTAGCATTTCAAGCGACTTTTTCAACGTTTAACACGGTATTTTGAAAATTGATGTTGCTGTTTGAAAACATTAGAAAACCAATAAAATTATTGAAAATCGATATGGTATCGATCAGAAAATATTGATTTTGTCAATTTCCAACAGTTTCCACAAAGTTTTATTGCAAATATTAAGTTTTACAAACTTTTGCAAAATGTTGAAATTTCTATGCAAAAGCTAGCATTTCAAGCTACTTTTTCAACGTTAAACACGGTATTTTGAAAATTGATGTTGCTGTTTGAAAACATTAGAAAACCAATAAAATTATTGAAAATCGATATGGTATCGATCAGAAAATATTGATTTTGACAATTTCCAACAGTTTCCACAAAGTTTTATTGCAAATATTAAGTTTTACAAACTTTTGAAAAATATTGAAATTTCTATGCAAAAGCTAGCATTTCAAGCTACTTTTTCAACGTTAAACACGGTATTTTGAAAATTGATGTTGCTGTTTGAAAACATTACAAAACCAATAAAATTATTGAAAATCGATATGGTATCGATCAAAAAATATTGATTTTGACAATTTCCAACAGTTTCCACAAAGTTTTATTGCAAATATTAAGTTTTACAAACTTTTGCAAAATATTGAAATTTCTATGCAAAATCTAGCATTTCAAGCTACTTTTTCAACGTTAAACACGGTATTTTGAAAATTGATGTTGCTGTTTGAAAACATTAGAAAACCAATAAAATTA
Organism: Acanthosepion esculentum; assembly: GCA_964036315.1. Classification (NCBI taxonomy): domain Eukaryota; kingdom Metazoa; phylum Mollusca; class Cephalopoda; order Sepiida; family Sepiidae; genus Acanthosepion; species Acanthosepion esculentum. The sequence goes on along the minus strand of OZ038519.1, from coordinate 14,572,071 downwards.
TTGAAAATCGATATGGTATCGATCAGAAAATATTGATTTTGACAATTTCCAACAGTTTCCACAAAGTTTTATTGCAAATATTAAGTTTTACAAACTTTTGCAAAATGTTGAAATTTCTATGCAAAAGCTAGCATTTCAAGCTACTTTTTCAACGTTAAACTCGGTATTTTGAATATTGATGTTGCTGTTTGAAAACATTAGAAAACCAATAAAATTATTGAAAATCGATATGGTGTCGATCAGAAAATATTGATTTTGACAATTTCCAACAGTTTCCACAAAGTTTTATTGCAAATATTAAGTTTTACAAACTTTTGCAAAATGTTGAAATTTCTATGCAAAAGCTAGCATTTCAAGCTACTTTTTCAACGTTAAACTCGGTATTTTGAAAATTGATGTTGCTGTTTGAAAACATTAGAAAACCAATAAAATTATTGAAAATCGATATGGTATCGATCAGAAAATATTGATTTTGTCAATTTCCAACAGTTTCCACAAAGTTTTATTGCAAATATTAAGTTTTACAAACTTTTGCAAAATGTTGAAATTTCTATGCAAAAGCTAGCATTTCAAGCTACTTTTTCAACGTTAAACACGGTATTTTGAAAATTGATGTTGCTGTTTGAAAACATTAGAAAACCAATAAAATTATTGAAAATCGATATGGTATCGATCAGAAAATATTGATTTTGACAATTTCCAACAGTTTCCACAAAGTTTTATTGCAAATATTAAGTTTTACAAACTTTTGCAAAATGTTGAAATTTCTATGCAAAAGCTAGCATTTCAAGCTACTTTTTCAACGTTAAACTCGGTATTTTGAATATTGATGTTGCTGTTTGAAAACATTAGAAAACCAATAAAATTATTGAAAATCGATATGGTATCGATCAGAAAATATTGATTTTGTCAATTTCCAACAGTTTCCACAAAGTTTTATTGCAAATATTAAGTTTTACAAACTTTTGCAAAATATTGAAATTTCTATGCAAAATCTAGCATTTCAAGCTACTTTTTCAACGTTAAACACGGTATTTTGAAAATTGATGTTGCTGTTTGAAAACATTAGAAAACCAATAAAATTATTGAAAATCGATATGGTATCGATCAGAAAATATTGATTTTGACAATTTCCAACAGTTTCCACAAAGTTTTATTGCAAATATTAAGTTTTACAAACTTTTGAAAAATATTGAAATTTCTATGCAAAAGCTAGCATTTCAAGCTACTTTTTCAACGTTAAACACGGTATTTTGAAAATTGATGTTGCTGTTTGAAAACATTACAAAACCAATAAAATTATTGAAAATCGATATGGTATCGATCAAAAAATATTGATTTTGACAATTTCCAACAGTTTCCACAAAGTTTTATTGCAAATATTAAGTTTTACAAACTTTTGCAAAATATTGAAATTTCTATGCAAAATCTAGCATTTCAAGCTACTTTTTCAACGTTAAACACGGTATTTTGAAAATTGATGTTGCTGTTTGAAAACATTAGAAAACCAATAAAATTATTGAAAATCGATATGGTATCGATCAGAAAATATTGATTTTGACAATTTCCAACAGTTTCCACAAAGTTTTATTGCAAATATTAAGTTTTACAAACTTTTGCAAAATGTTGAAATTTCTATGCAAAAGCTAGCATTTCAAGCTACTTTTTCAACGTTAAACTCGGTATTTTGAATATTGATGTTGCTGTTTGAAAACATTAGAAAACCAATAAAATTATTGAAAATCGATATGGTATCGATCAGAAAATATTGATTTTGTCAATTTCCAACAGTTTCCACAAAGTTTTATTGCAAATATTAAGTTTTACAAACTTTTGCAAAATATTGAAATTTCTATGCAAAAGCTAGCATTTCAAGCGACTTTTTCAACGTTTAACACGGTATTTTGAAAATTGATGTTGCTGTTTGAAAACATTAGAAAACCAATAAAATTATTGAAAATCGATATGGTGTCGATCAGAAAATATTGATTTTGACAATTTCCAACAGTTTCCACAAAGTTTTATTGCAAATATTAAGTTTTACAAACTTTTGCAAAATGTTGAAATTTCTATGCAAAAGCTAGCATTTCAAGCTACTTTTTCAACGTTAAACTCGGTATTTTGAAAATTGATGTTGCTGTTTGAAAACATTAGAAAACCAATAAAATTATTGAAAATCGATATGGTATCGATCAGAAAATATTGATTTTGTCAATTTCCAACAGTTTCCACAAAGTTTTATTGCAAATATTAAGTTTTACAAACTTTTGCAAAATGTTGAAATTTCTATGCAAAAGCTAGCATTTCAAGCTACTTTTTCAACGTTAAACACGGTATTTTGAAAATTGATGTTGCTGTTTGAAAACATTAGAAAACCAATAAAATTATTGAAAATCGATATGGTATCGATCAGAAAATATTGATTTTGACAATTTCCAACAGTTTCCACAAAGTTTTATTGCAAATATTAAGTTTTACAAACTTTTGCAAAATGTTGAAATTTCTATGCAAAAGCTAGCATTTCAAGCTACTTTTTCAACGTTAAACTCGGTATTTTGAATATTGATGTTGCTGTTTGAAAACATTAGAAAACCAATAAAATTATTGAAAATCGATATGGTATCGATCAGAAAATATTGATTTTGTCAATTTCCAACAGTTTCCACAAAGTTTTATTGCAAATATTAAGTTTTACAAACTTTTGCAAAATATTGAAATTTCTATGCAAAATCTAGCATTTCAAGCTACTTTTTCAACGTTAAACACGGTATTTTGAAAATTGATGTTGCTGTTTGAAAACATTAGAAAACCAATAAAATTATTGAAAATCGATATGGTATCGATCAGAAAATATTGATTTTGACAATTTCCAACAGTTTCCACAAAGTTTTATTGCAAATATTAAGTTTTACAAACTTTTGCAAAATGTTGAAATTTCTATGCAAAAGCTAGCATTTCAAGCTACTTTTTCAACGTTAAACTCGGTATTTTGAAAATTGATGTTGCTGTTTGAAAACATTAGAAAACCAATAAAATTATTGAAAATCGATATGGTATCGATCAGAAAATATTGATTTTGTCAATTTCCAACAGTTTCCACAAAGTTTTATTGCAAATATTAAGTTTTACAAACTTTTGCAAAATATTGAAATTTCTATGCAAAAGCTAGCATTTCAAGCGACTTTTTCAACGTTTAACACGGTATTTTGAAAATTGATGTTGCTGTTTGAAAACATTAGAAAACCAATAAAATTATTGAAAATCGATATGGTATCGATCAGAAAATATTGATTTTGTCAATTTCCAACAGTTTCCACAAAGTTTTATTGCAAATATTAAGTTTTACAAACTTTTGCAAAATGTTGAAATTTCTATGCAAAAGCTAGCATTTCAAGCTACTTTTTCAACGTTAAACACGGTATTTTGAAAATTGATGTTGCTGTTTGAAAACATTAGAAAACCAATAAAATTATTGAAAATCGATATGGTATCGATCAGAAAATATTGATTTTGACAATTTCCAACAGTTTCCACAAAGTTTTGTTGCAAATATTAAGTTTTACAAACTTTTGAAAAATATTGAAATTTCTATGCAAAAGCTAGCATTTCAAGCTACTTTTTCAACGTTAAACACGGTATTTTGAAAATTGATGTTGCTGTTTGAAAACATTACAAAACCAATAAAATTATTGAAAATCGATATGGTATCGATCAAAAAATATTGATTTTGACAATTTCCAACAGTTTCCACAAAGTTTTATTGCAAATATTAAGTTTTACAAACTTTTGCAAAATATTGAAATTTCTATGCAAAATCTAGCATTTCAAGCTACTTTTTCAACGTTAAACACGGTATTTTGAAAATTGATGTTGCTGTTTGAAAACATTAGAAAACCAATAAAATTATTGAAAATCGATATGGTATCGATCAGAAAATATTGATTTTGACAATTTCCAACAGTTTCCACAAAGTTTTATTGCAAATATTAAGTTTTACAAACTTTTGCAAAATGTTGAAATTTCTATGCAAAAGCTAGCATTTCAAGCTACTTTTTCAACGTTAAACTCGGTATTTTGAATATTGATGTTGCTGTTTGAAAACATTAGAAAACCAATAAAATTATTGAAAATCGATATGGTATCGATCAAAAAATATTGATTTTGACAATTTCCAACAGTTTCCACAAAGTTTTATTGCAAATATTAAGTTTTACAAACTTTTGCAAAATGTTGAAATTTCTATGCAAAAGCTAGCATTTCAAGCTACTTTTTCAACGTTAAACTCGGTATTTTGAAAATTGATGTTGCTGTTTGAAAACATTAGAAAACCAATAAAATTATTGAAAATCGATATGGTATCGATCAGAAAATATTGATTTTGTCAATTTCCAACAGTTTCCACAAAGTTTTATTGCAAATATTAAGTTTTACAAACTTTTGCAAAATATTGAAATTTCTATGCAAAAGCTAGCATTTCAAGCGACTTTTTCAACGTTTAACACGGTATTTTGAAAATTGATGTTGCTGTTTGAAAACATTAGAAAACCAATAAAATTATTGAAAATCAATATGGTATCGATCAGAAAATATTGATTTTGTCAATTTCCAACAGTTTCCACAAAGTTTTATTGCAAATATTAAGTTTTACAAACTTTTGCAAAATGTTGAAATTTCTATGCAAAAGCTAGCATTTCAAGCTACTTTTTCAACGTTAAACACGGTATTTTGAAAATTGATGTTGCTGTTTGAAAACATTAGAAAACCAATAAAATTATTGAAAATCGATATGGTATCGATCAGAAAATATTGATTTTGACAATTTCCAACAGTTTCCACAAAGTTTTATTGCAAATATTAAGTTTTACAAACTTTTGAAAAATATTGAAATTTCTATGCAAAAGCTAGCATTTCAAGCTACTTTTTCAACGTTAAACACGGTATTTTGAAAATTGATGTTGCTGTTTGAAAACATTAGAAAACCAATAAAATTATTGAAAATCGATATGGTATCGATCAGAAAATATTGATTTTGACAATTTCCAACAGTTTCCACAAAGTTTTATTGCTAATATTAAGTTTTACAAACTTTTGAAAAATATTGAAATTTCTATGCAAAAGCTAGCATTTCAAGCTACTTTTTCAACGTTAAACACGGTATTTTGAAAATTGATGTTGCTGTTTGAAAACATTAGAAAACCAATAAAATTATTGAAAATCAATATGGTATCCATCAGAAAATATTGATATTGACAATTTCCAACAGTTTCCACAAAGTTTTATTGCAAATATTAAGTTTTACAAACTTTTGAAAAATATTGAAATTTCTCTGCAAAGGCTAGCATTTCAAGCTACTTTTTCAACGTTAAACTCGGTATTTTGAAAATTGATGTTGCTGTTTGAAAACATTAGAAAACCAATAAAATTATTGGAAATCGATATGGTATCGATCAGAAAATATTGATTTTGACAATTTCCAACAGTTTCCACAAATTTTTATTGCAAATATTAAGTTTTACCAACTTTTGAAAAATATTGAAATTTCTATGCAAAAGCTAGCATTTCAAGCTACTTTTTCAACGTTAAACTCGGTATTTTGAAAATTGATGTTGCTGTTTGAAAACATTAGAAAACCAATAAAATTATTGAAAATCGATATGGTATCGATCAGAAAATATTGATTTCGACAATTTCCAACAGTTTCCAAAAAGTTTTATTGCAAATATTAAGTTTTACAAACTTTTGCAAAATATTGAAATTTCTATGCAAAATCTAGCATTTCAAGCTACTTTTTCAACGTTAAACACGGTATTTTGAAAATTGATGTTGCTGTTTGAAAACATTAGAAAAGCAATAAAATTATTGAAAATCGATATGGTATCGATCAGAAAATATTGATTTTGACAATTTCCAACAATTTCCACAAAGTTTTATTGCAAATATTAAGTTTTACAAACTTTTGCAAAATATTGAAATTTCTATGCAAAAGCTAGCATTTCAAGCTACTTTTTCAACGTTTAACACGGTATTTTGAAAATTGATGTTGCTGTTTGAAAACATTAAAAAACCAATAATATTATTGAAAATCGATATGGTATCGATGAGAAAATATTGATTTTGACAATTTCCAACAGTTTCCACAAAGTTTTATTGCAAATATTAAGTTTTACAAACTTTTGCAAAATATTGAAATTTCTATGCAAAAGCTAGCATTTCAAGCTACTTTTTCAACGTTTAACACGGTATTTTGAAAATTGATGTTGCTGTTTGAAAACATTAGAAAACCAATAAAATTATTGAAAATCGATATGGTATCGATCAGAAAATATTGATTTTGACAATTTCCAACAGTTTCCACAAAGTTTTATTGCAAATATTAAGTTTTACAAACTTTTGCAAAATGTTGAAATTTCTATGCAAAAGCTAGCATTTCAAGCTACTTTTTCAACGTTAAACTCGGTATTTTGAAAATTGATGTTGCTGTTTGAAAACATTAGAAAACCAATAAAATTATTGAAAATCGATATGGTATCGATCAGAAAATATTGATTTTGTCAATTTCCAACAGTTTCCACAAAGTTTTATTGCAAATATTAAGTTTTACAAACTTTTGCAAAATATTGAAATTTCTATGTAAAAGCTAGCATTTCAAGCGACTTTTTCAACGTTTAACACGGTATTTTGAAAATTGATGTTGCTGTTTGAAAACATTAGAAAACCAATAAAATTATTGAAAATCGATATGGTATCGATCAGAAAATATTGATTTTGTCAATTTCCAACAGTTTCCACAAAGTTTTATTGCAAATATTAAGTTTTACAAACTTTTGCAAAATGTTGAAATTTCTATGCAAAAGCTAGCATTTCAAGCTACTTTTTCAACGTTAAACACGGTATTTTGAAAATTGATGTTGCTGTTTGAAAACATTAGAAAACCAATAAAATTATTGAAAATCGATATGGTATCGATCAGAAAATATTGATTTTGACAATTTCCAACAGTTTCCACAAAGTTTTATTGCAAATATTAAGTTTTACAAACTTTTGAAAAATATTGAAATTTCTATGCAAAAGCTAGCATTTCAAGCTACTTTTTCAACGTTAAACACGGTATTTTGAAAATTGATGTTGCTGTTTGAAAACATTAGAAAACCAATAAAATTATTGAAAATCAATATGGTATCCATCAGAAAATATTGATATTGACAATTTCCAACAGTTTCCACAAAGTTTTATTGCAAATATTAAGTTTTACAAACTTTTGAAAAATATTGAAATTTCTCTGCAAAGGCTAGCATTTCAAGCTACTTTTTCAACGTTAAACTCGGTATTTTGAAAATTGATGTTGCTCTTTGAAAACATTAGAAAACCAATAAAATTATTGGAAATCGATATGGTATCGATCAGAAAATATTGATTTTGACAATTTCCAACAGTTTCCACAAATTTTTATTGCAAATATTAAGTTTTACCAACTTTTGAAAAATATTGAAATTTCTATGCAAAAGCTAGCATTTCAAGCTACTTTTTCAACGTTAAACTCGGTATTTTGAAAATTGATGTTGCTGTTTGAAAACATTAGAAAACCAATAAAATTATTGAAAATCGATATGGTATCGATCAGAAAATATTGATTTCGACAATTTCCAACAGTTTCCAAAAAGTTTTATTGCAAATATTAAGTTTTACAAACTTTTGCAAAATATTGAAATTTCTATGCAAAATCTAGCATTTCAAGCTACTTTTTCAACGTTAAACACGGTATTTTGAAAATTGATGTTGCTGTTTGAAAACATTAGAAAAGCAATAAAATTATTGAAAATCGATATGGTATCGATCAGAAAATATTGATTTTGACAATTTCCAACAATTTCCACAAAGTTTTATTGCAAATATTAAGTTTTACAAACTTTTGCAAAATATTGAAATTTCTATGCAAAAGCTAGCATTTCAAGCTACTTTTTCAACGTTTAACACGGTATTTTGAAAATTGATGTTGCTGTTTGAAAACATTAAAAAACCAATAAAATTATTGAAAATCGATATGGTATCGATCAGAAAATATTGATTTTGACAATTTCCAACAGTTACCACAAAGTTTTATTGCAAATATTAAGTTTTACAAACTTTTGTAAAATATTGAAATTTCTATGTAAAAGCTAGCATTTCAAGCTACTTTTTCAACGTTAAACACGGTATCTTGAAAATTGATGTTGCTGTTTGAAAACATTAGAAAACCAATAAAATTATTGAAAATCGATAAGGTATCGATCAGAAAATATTGATTTTGACAATTTCCAACAGTTTCCACAAAGTTTTATTGCAAATATTAAGTTTTACAAACTTTTGAAAAATATTGAAATTTCTATGCAAAAGCTAGCATTTCAAGCTACTTTTTCAACGTTAAACTCGGTATTTTGAAAATTGATGTTGCTGTTTGAAAACATTAGAAAACCAATAAAATTATTGAAAATCGATATGGTATCGATGAGAAAATATTGATTTTGACAATTTCCAACAGTTTCCACAAAGTTTTATTGCAAATATTAAGTTTTACAAACTTTTGCAAAATATTGAAATTTCTATGCAAAAGCTAGCATTTCAAGCTACTTTTTCAACGTTTAACACGGTATTTTGAAAATTGATGTTGCTGTTTGAAAACATTAGAAAACCAATAAAATTATTGAAAATCGATATGATATCGATCAGAAAATATTGATTTTGACAATTTCCAACAGTTTCCACAAAGTTTTATTGCAAATATTAAGTTTTACAAACTTTTGCAAAATATTGAAATTTCTATGCATAAGCTAGCATTTCAAGCTACTTTTTCAACGTTAAACTCGGTATTTTGAAAATTGATGTTGCTGTTTGAAAACATTAAAAAACCAATAGAATTATTGAAAATCGATATGGTATCGATCAGAAAATATTGATTTCGACAATTTCCAACAGTTTCCACAAAGTTTTATTGCAAATATTAAGTTTTACAAACTTTTGCAAAATATTGAAATTTCTATGCAAAATCTAGCATTTCAAGTACTTTTTCAACGTTAAACACGGTATCTTGAAAATTGATGTTGCTGTTTGAAAACATTAGAAAACCAATAAAATTATTGAAAATCGATATGGTATCGATGAGAAAATATTGATTTTGACAATTTCCAACAGTTTCCACAAAGCTTTATTGCAAATATTAAGTTTTACAAACTTTTGAAAAATATTGAAATTTCTATGCAAAAGCTAGCATTTCAAGCTACTTTTTCAACGTTAAACTCGGTATTTTGAAAATTGATGTTGCTGTTTGAAAACATTAGAAAACCAATAAAATTATTGAAAATCGATATGGTATCGATGAGAAAATATTGATTTTGACAATTTCCAACAGTTTCCACAAAGCTTTATTGCAAATATTAAGTTTTACAAACTTTTGCAAAATATTGAAATTTCTATGCAAAATCTAGCATTTCAAGCGACTTTTTCAACGTTAAACACGGTATTTTGAAAATTGATGTTGCTGTTTGAAAACATTAAAAAACCAATAAAATTATTGAAAATCGATATGGTATCGATCAGAAAATATTGATTTTGACAATTTCCAACAGTTACCACAAAGTTTTATTGCAAATATTAAGTTTTACAAACTTTTGTAAAATATTGAAATTTCTATGCAAAATCTAGCATTTCAAGCTACTTTTTCAACGTTAAACACGGTATCTTGAAAATTGATGTTGCTGTTTGAAAACATTAGAAAACCAATAAAATTATTGAAAATCGATATGGTATCGATCAGAAAATATTGATTTTGACAATTTCCAACAGTTTCCACAAAGTTTTATTGCAAATATTAAGTTTTACAAACTTTTGAAAAATATTGAAATTTCTATGCAAAAGCTAGCATTTCAAGCTACTTTTTCAACGTTAAACTCGGTATTTTGAAAATTGATGTTGCTGTTTGAAAACATTAGAAAACCAATAAAATTATTGAAAATCGATATGGTATCGATCAGAAAATATTGATTTTTTCAATTTCCAACAGTTTCCACAAAGTTTTATTGCAAATATTAAGTTTTACAAACTTTTGCAAAATATTGAAATTTCTATGCAAAAGCTAGCATTTCAAGCTACTTTTTCAACGTTTAACACGGTATTTTGAAAATTGATGTTGCTGTTTGAAAACATTAGAAAACCAATAAAATTATTGAAAATCGATATGGTATCGATCAGAAAATATTGATTTTGACAATTTCCAACAGTTTCCACAAAGTTTTATTGCAAATATTAAGTTTTACAAACTTTTGCAAAATATTGAAATTCCTATGCAAAAGCTAGCATTTCAAGCTACTTTTTCAACGTTAAACACGGCATTTTGAAAATTGATGTTGCTGTTTGAAAACATTAGAAAACCAATAAAATTATTGAAAATCTATATGGTATCGATCAGAAAATATTGATTTTGACAATTTCCAACAGTTTCCACAAAGTTTTATTGCAAATATTAAGTTTTACAAACTTTTGCAAAATATTGAAATTCCTATGCAAAAGCTAGCATTTCAAGCTACTTTTTCAACGTTAAACACGGTATTTTGAAAATTGATGTTGCTGTTTGAAAACATTAGAAAACCAATAAAATTATTGAAAATCTATATGGTATCGATCAGAAAATATTGATTTTGACAATTTCCAACAGTTTCCACAAAGTTTTATTGCAAATATTAAGTTTTACAAACTTTTGAAAAATATTGAAATTTCTATGCAAAAGCTAGCATTTCAAGCTACTTTTTCAACGTTAAACTCGGTATTTTGAAAATTGATGTTGCTGTTTGAAAACATTAGAAAACCAATAAAATTATTGAAAATCGATATGGTATCGATCAGAAAATATTGATTTTGACAATTTCCAACAGTTTCCACAAAGTTTTATTGCAAATATTAAGTTTTACAAACTTTTGCAAAATATTGAAATTTCTATGCAAAAGCTAGCATTTCAAGCTACTTTTTCAACGTTTAACACGGTATTTTGAAAATTGATGTTGCTGTTTGAAAACATTAAAAAACCAATAAAATTATTGAAAATCGATATGGTATCGATCAGAAAATATTGATTTTGACAATTTCCAACAGTTACCACAAAGTTTTATTGCAAATATTAAGTTTTACAAACTTTTGTAAAATATTGAAATTTCTATGCAAAATCTAGCATTTCAAGCTACTTTTTCAACGTTAAACACGGTATCTTGAAAATTGATGTTGCTGTTTGAAAACATTAGAAAACCAATAAAATTATTGAAAATCGATATGGTATCGATCAGAAAATATTGATTTTGACAATTTCTAACAGTTTCCACAAAGTTTTATTGCAAATATTAAGTTTTACAAACTTTTGAAAAATATTGAAATTTCTATGCAAAAGCTAGCATTTCAAGCTACTTTTTCAACGTTAAACTCGGTATTTTGAAAATTGATGTTGCTGTTTTAAAACATTAGAAAACCAATAAAATTATTGAAAATCGATATGGTATCGATCAGAAAATATTGATTTTGACAATTTCCAACAGTTTCCACAAAGTTTTATTGCAAATATTAAGTTTTACAAACTTTTGCAAAATATTGAAATTCCTATGCAAAAGCTAGCATTTCAAGCTACTTTTTCAACGTTAAACACGGCATTTTGAAAATTGATGTTGCTGTTTGAAAACATTAGAAAACCAATAAAATTATTGAAAATCTATATGGTATCGATCAGAAAATATTGATTTTGACAATTTCCAACAGTTTCCACAAAGTTTTATTGCAAATATTAAGTTTTACAAACTTTTGCAAAATATTGAAATTCCTATGCAAAAGCTAGCATTTCAAGCTACTTTTTCAACGTTAAACACGGTATTTTGAAAATTGATGTTGCTGTTTGAAAACATTAGAAAACCAATAAAATTATTGAAAATCTATATGGTATCGATCAGAAAATATTGATTTTGACAATTTCCAACAGTTTCCACAAAGTTTTATTGCAAATATTAAGTTTTACAAACTTTTGAAAAATATTGAAATTTCTATGCAAAAGCTAGCATTTCAAGCTACTTTTTCAACGTTAAACTCGGTATTTTGAAAATTGATGTTGCTGTTTGAAAACATTAGAAAACCAATAAAATTATTGAAAATCGATATGGTATCGATCAGAAAATATTGATTTTGACAATTTCCAACAGTTTCCACAAAGTTTTATTGCAAATATTAAGTTTTACAAACTTTTGCAAAATATTGAAATTTCTATGCAAAAGCTAGCATTTCAAGCTACTTTTTCAACGTTTAACACGGTATTTTGAAAATTGATGTTGCTGTTTGAAAACATTAAAAAACCAATAAAATTATTGAAAATCGATATGGTATCGATCAGAAAATATTGATTTTGACAATTTCCAACAGTTACCACAAAGTTTTATTGCAAATATTAAGTTTTACAAACTTTTGTAAAATATTGAAATTTCTATGCAAAATCTAGCATTTCAAGCTACTTTTTCAACGTTAAACACGGTATCTTGAAAATTGATGTTGCTGTTTGAAAACATTAGAAAACCAATAAAATTATTGAAAATCGATATGGTATCGATCAGAAAATATTGATTTTGACAATTTCTAACAGTTTCCACAAAGTTTTATTGCAAATATTAAGTTTTACAAACTTTTGAAAAATATTGAAATTTCTATGCAAAAGCTAGCATTTCAAGCTACTTTTTCAACGTTAAACTCGGTATTTTGAAAATTGATGTTGCTGTTTTAAAACATTAGAAAACCAATAAAATTATTGAAAATCGATATGGTATCGATCAGAAAATATTGATTTTGACAATTTCCAACAGTTTCCACAAAGTTTTATTGCAAATATTAAGTTTTACAAACTTTTGCAAAATGTTGAAATTTCTATGCAAAAGCTAGCATTTCAAGCTACTTTTTCAACGTTAAACTCGGTATTTTGAAAATTGATGTTGCTGTTTGAAAACATTAGAAAACCAATAAAATTATTGAAAATCGATATGGTATCGATCAGAAAATATTGATTTTTTCAATTTCCAACAGTTTCCACAAAGTTTTATTGCAAATATTAAGTTTTACAAACTTTTGCAAAATATTGAAATTTCTATGCAAAAGCTAGCATTTCAAGCTACTTTTTCAACGTTTAACACGGTATTTTGAAAATTGATGTTGCTGTTTGAAAACATTAGAAAACCAATAAAATTATTGAAAATCTATATGGTATCGATCAGAAAATATTGATTTTGACAATTTCCAACAGTTTCCACGAAGTTTTATTGCAAATATTAAGTTTTACAAACTTTTGAAAAATATTGAAATTTCTATGCAAAAGCTAGCATTTCAAGCTACTTTTTCAACGTTAAACTCGGTATTTTGAAAATTGATGTTGCTGTTTGAAAACATTAGAAAACCAATAAAATTATTGAAAATCGATATGGTATCGATGAGAAAATATTGATTTTGACAATTTCCAACAGTTTCCACAAAGTTTTATTGCAAATATTAAGTTTTACAAACTTTTGCAAAATATTGAAATTCCTATGCAAAAGCTAGCATTTCAAGCGACTTTTTCAACGTTAAACACGGTATTTTGAAAATTGATGTTGCTGTTTGAAAACATTAGAAAACCAATAAAATTATTGAAAATCTATATGGTATCGATCAGAAAATATTGATTTTGACAATTTCCAACAGTTTCCACAAAGTTTTATTGCAAATATTAAGTTTTACAAACTTTTGAAAAATATTAAAATTTCTATGCATAAGCTAGCATTTCAAGCTACTTTTTCAACGTTAAACTCGGTATTTTGAAAATTGATGTTGCTGTTTGAAAACATTAAAAAACCAATAAAATTATTGAAAATCGATATGGTATCGATCAGAAAATATTGATTTCGACAATTTCCAACAGTTTTCACAAAGTTTTATTGCAAATATTAAGTTTTACAAACTTTTGCAAAATATTGAAATTTCTATGCAAAATCTAGCATTTCAAGCTACTTTTTCAACGTTAAACACGGCATTTTGAAAATTGATGTTGCTGTTTGAAAACATTAGAAAACCAATAAAATTATTGAAAATCTATATGGTATCGATCAGAAAATATTGATTTTGACAATTTCCAACAGTTTCCACAAAGTTTTATTGCAAATATTAAGTTTTACAAACTTTTGAAAAATATTGAAATTTCTATGCAAAAGCTAGCATTTCAAGCTACTTTTTCAACGTTTAACACGGTATTTTGAAAATTGATGTTGCTGTTTGAAAACATTAAAAAACCAATAAAATTATTGAGAATCGATATGGTATCGATCAGAAAATATTGATTTTGACAATTTCCAACAGTTACCACAAAGTTTTATTGCAAATATTAAGTTTTACAAACTTTTGTAAAATATTGAAATTTCTATGCAAAATCTAGCATTTCAAGCTACTTTTTCAACGTTAAACACGGTATCTTGAAAATTGATGTTGCTGTTTGAAAACATTAGAAAACCAATAAAATTATTGAAAATCGATATGGTATCGATCAGAAAATATTGATTTTGACAATTTCCAACAGTTTCCACAATGTTTTATTGCAAATATTAAGTTTTACAAACTTTTGAAAAATATTGAAATTTCTATGCAAAAGCTAGCATTTCAAGCTACTTTTTCAACGTTAAACTCGGTATTTTGAAAATTGATGTTGCTGTTTGAAAACATTAGAAAACCAATAAAATTATTGAAAATCGATATGGTATCGATCAGAAAATATTGATTTTGACAATTTCCAACAGTTTCCACAAAGTTTTATTGCAAATATTAAGTTTTACAAACTTTTGCAAAATATTGAAATTTCTATGCATAAGCTAGCATTTCAAGCTACTTTTTCAACGTTAAACTCGGTATTTTGAAAATTGATGTTGCTGTTTGAAAACATTAAAAAACCAATAAAATTATTGAAAATCGATATGGTATCGATCAGAAAATATTGATTTCGACAATTTCCAACAGTTTCCACAAAGTTTTATTGCAAATATTAAGTTTTACAAACTTTTGCAAAATATTGAAATTTCTATGCAAAATCTAGCATTTCAAGCTACTTTTTCAACGTTAAACACGGTATTTTGAAAATTGATGTTGCTGTTTGAAAACATTAGAAAACCAATAAAATTATTGAAAATCTATATGGTATCGATCAGGAAATATTGATTTTGACAATTTCCAACAGTTTCCACAAAGTTTTATTGCAAATATTAAGTTTTACAAACTTTTGCAAAATGTTCAAATTTCTATGCAAAAGCTAGCATTTCAAGCTACTTTTTCAACGTTAAACTCGGTATTTTGAAAATTGATGTTGCTGTTTGAAAACATTAGAAAACCAATAAAATTATTGAAAATCGATATGGTATCGATCAGAAAATATTGATTTTTTCAATTTCCAACAGTTTCCACAAAGTTTTATTGCAAATATTAAGTTTTACAAACTTTTGCAAAATATTGAAATTTCTATGCAAAAGCTAGCATTTCAAGCTACTTTTTCAACGTTTAACACGGTATTTTGAAAATTGATGTTGCTGTTTGAAAACATTAGAAAACCAATAAAATTATTGAAAATCGATATGGTATCGATCAGAAAATATTGATTTTGACAATTTCCAACAGTTTCCACAAAGTTTTATTGCAAATATTAAGTTTTACAAACTTTTGCAAAATATTGAAATTTCTATGCAAAATCTAGTATTTCAAGCTACTTTTTCAACGTTAAACACGGTATTTTGAAAATTGATGTTGCTGTTTGAAAACATTAGAAAACCAATAAAATTATTGAAAATCGATATGGTATCGATCAGAAAATATTGATTTTGACAATTTCTAACAGTTTCCACAATGTTTTATTGCAAATATTAAGTTTTACAAACTTTTGAAAAATATTGAAATTTCTATGCAAAAGCTAGCATTTCAAGCTACTTTTTCAACGTTAAACTCGGTATTTTGAAAATTGATGTTGCTGTTTGAAAACATTAGAAAACCAATAAAATTATTGAAAATCGATATGGTATCGATCAGAAAATATTGATTTTGACAATTTCCAACAGTTTCCACAAAGTTTTATTGCAAATATTAAGTTTTACAAACTTTTGCAAAATATTGAAATTCCTATGCAAAAGCTAGCATTTCAAGCTACTTTTTCAACGTTAAACACGGTATTTTGAAAATTGATGTTGCTGTTTGAAAACATTAGAAAACCAATAAAATTATTGAAAATCTATATGGTATCGATCAGAAAATATTGATTTTGACAATTTCCAACAGTTTCCACAAAGTTTTATTGCAAATATTATGTTTTACAAACTTTTGAAAAATATTGAAATTTCTATGCATAAGCTAGCATTTCAAGCTACTTTTTCAACGTTAAACTCGGTATTTTGAAAATTGATGTTGCTCTTTGAAAACATTAAAAAACCAATAAAATTATTGAAAATCGATATGGTATCGATCAGAAAATATTGATTTCGACAATTTCCAACAGTTTCCACAAAGTTTTATTGCAAATATTAAGTTTTACAAACTTTTGCAAAATATTGAAATTTCTATGCAAAAGCTAGCATTTCAAGCTACTTTTTCAACGTTAAACTCGGTATTTTGAAAATTGATGTTGCTGTTTGAAAACATTAGAAAACCAATAAAATTATTGAAAATCGATATGGTATCGATCAGAAAATATTGATTTTTTCAATTTCCAACAGTTTCCACAAAGTTTTATTGCAAATATTAAGTTTTACAAACTTTTGCAAAATATTGAAATTTCTATGCAAAAGCTAGCATTTCAAGCTACTTTTTCAACGTTTAACACGGTATTTTGAAAATTGATGTTGCTGTTTGAAAACATTAGAAAACCAATAAAATTATTGAAAATCGATATGGTATCGATCAGAAAATATTGATTTTGACAATTTCCAACAGTTTCCACAAAGTTTTATTGCAAATATTAAGTTTTACAAACTTTTGCAAAATATTGAAATTTCTATGCAAAATCTAGTATTTCAAGCTACTTTTTCAACGTTAAACACGGTATTTTGAAAATTGATGTTGCTGTTTGAAAACATTAGAAAACCAATAAAATTATTGAAAATCGATATGGTATCGATCAGAAAA
The DNA here is from genome assembly GCA_964036315.1 of Acanthosepion esculentum. Taxonomy (NCBI): domain Eukaryota; kingdom Metazoa; phylum Mollusca; class Cephalopoda; order Sepiida; family Sepiidae; genus Acanthosepion; species Acanthosepion esculentum. The sequence continues at coordinate 14,554,899 of OZ038519.1, read as the reverse complement.
TATTGATTTTGACAATTTCTAACAGTTTCCACAATGTTTTATTGCAAATATTAAGTTTTACAAACTTTTGAAAAATATTGAAATTTCTATGCAAAAGCTAGCATTTCAAGCTACTTTTTCAACGTTAAACTCGGTATTTTGAAAATTGATGTTGCTGTTTGAAAACATTAGAAAACCAATAAAATTATTGAAAATCGATATGGTATCGATCAGAAAATATTGATTTTGACAATTTCCAACAGTTTCCACAAAGTTTTATTGCAAATATTAAGTTTTACAAACTTTTGCAAAATATTGAAATTCCTATGCAAAAGCTAGCATTTCAAGCTACTTTTTCAACGTTAAACACGGTATTTTGAAAATTGATGTTGCTGTTTGAAAACATTAGAAAACCAATAAAATTATTGAAAATCTATATGGTATCGATCAGAAAATATTGATTTTGACAATTTCCAACAGTTTCCACAAAGTTTTATTGCAAATATTATGTTTTACAAACTTTTGAAAAATATTGAAATTTCTATGCATAAGCTAGCATTTCAAGCTACTTTTTCAACGTTAAACTCGGTATTTTGAAAATTGATGTTGCTCTTTGAAAACATTAAAAAACCAATAAAATTATTGAAAATCGATATGGTATCGATCAGAAAATATTGATTTCGACAATTTCCAACAGTTTCCACAAAGTTTTATTGCAAATATTAAGTTTTACAAACTTTTGCAAAATATTGAAATTTCTATGCAAAAGCTAGCATTTCAAGCTACTTTTTCAACGTTAAACTCGGTATTTTGAAAATTGATGTTGCTGTTTGAAAACATTAAAAAACCAATAAAATTATTGAAAATCGATATGGTATCGATCAGAAAATATTGATTTTGACAATTTCCAACAGTTTCCACAAAGTTTTATTGGAAATATTATGTTTTACAAATTTTGCAAAATATTGAAATTTCTATGCAAAAGCTAGCATTTCATGCTACTTTTTCAACGTTAAACACGGTATTTTGAAAATTGATGTTGCTGTTTGAAAATATTAGAAAACCAATAAAATTATTGAAAATCGATATGGTATCGATCAGAAAATATTGATTTTGTCAATTTCCAACAGTTTCCACAAAGTTTTATTGCAAATATTAAGTTTTACAAACTTTTGCAAAATATTGAAATTTCTATGCAAAAGCTAGCATTTCAAGCTACTTTTTCAACGTTAAACTCGGTATTTTGAAAATTGATGTTGCTGTTTCAAAACATTAAAAAACCAATAAAATTATTGAAAATCTATATGGTATCGATCAGAAAATATTGATTTTGTCAATTTCCAACAGTTTCCACAAAGTTTTATTGCAAATATTAAGTTTTACAAACTTTTGCAAAATATTGAAATTTCTATGCAAAAGCTATCATTTCAAGCTACTTTTTCAACGTTAAACTCGGTATTTTGAAAATTGATGTTGCTGTTTGAAAACATTAAAAAACCAATAAAATTATTGAAAATCGATATGGTATCGATCAGAAAATATTGATTTTGACAATTTCCAACAGTTTCCACAAAGTTTTATTGCAAATATTATGTTTTACAAACTTTTGCAAAATATTGAAATTTCTATGCAAAAGCTAGCATTTCAAGCTACTTTTTCAACGTTAAACACGGTATTTTGAAAATTGATGTTGCTGTTTGAAAATATTAGAAAACCAATAAAATTATTGAAAATCGATATGGTATCGATCAGAAAATATTGATTTTGTCAATTTCCAACAGTTTCCACAAAGTTTTATTGCAAATATTAAGTTTTACAAACTTTTGCAAAATATTGAAATTTCTATGCAAAAGCTAGCATTTCAAGCTACTTTTTCAACGTTAAACTCGGTATTTTGAAAATTGATGTTGCTGTTTCAAAACATTAGAAAACCAATAAAATTATTGAAAATCTATATGGTATCGATCAGAAAATATTGATTTTGACAATTTCCAACAGTTTCCACAAAGTTTTATTGCAAATATTAAGTTTTACAAACTTTTGCAAAATATTGAAATTCCTATGCAAAAGCTAGCATTTCAAGCTACTTTTTCAACGTTAAACACGGTATTTTGAAAATTGATGTTGCTGTTTGAAAACATTAGAAAACCAATAAAATTATTGAAAATCTATATGGTATCGATCAGAAAATATTGATTTTGACAATTTCCAACAGTTTCCACAAAGTTTTATTGCAAATATTATGTTTTACAAACTTTTGAAAAATATTGAAATTTCTATGCATAGGCTAGCATTTCAAGCTACTTTTTCAACGTTAAACTCGGTATTTTGAAAATTGATGTTGCTCTTTGAAAACATTAAAATACCAATAAAATTATTGAAAATCGATATGGTATCGATCAGAAAATATTGATTTCGACAATTTCCAACAGTTTCCACAAAGTTTTATTGCAAATATTAAGTTTTACAAACTTTTGCAAAATATTGAAATTTCTATGCAAAAGCTAGCATTTCAAGCTACTTTTTCAACGTTAAACTCGGTATTTTGAAAATTGATGTTGCTGTTTCAAAACATTAAAAAACCAATAAAATTATTGAAAATCGATATGGTATCGATCAGAAAATATTGATTTTGTCAATTTCCAACAGTTTCCACAAAGTTTTATTGCAAATATTAAGTTTTACAAACTTTTGCAAAATATTGAAATTTCTATGCAAAAGCTAGCATTTCAAGCTACTTTTTCAACGTTAAACTCGGTATTTTGAAAATTGATGTTGCTGTTTGAAAACATTAAAAAACCAATAAAATTATTGAAAATCGATATGGTATCGATCAGAAAATATTGATTTTGTCAATTTCCAACAGTTTCCACAAAGTTTTATTGCAAATATTAAGTTTTATAAACTTTTGCAAAATATTGAAATTTCTATGCAAAAGCTAGCATTTCAAGCTACTTTTTCAACGTTAAACACGGTATTTTGAAAATTGATGTTGCTGTTTGAAAACATTAGAAAATCAATAAAATTATTGAAAATCTATATGGTATCGATCAGAAAATATTGATTTTGACAATTTCCAACAGTTTCCACAAAGTTTTATTGCAAATATTAAGTTTTACAAACTTTTGAAAAATATTGAAATTTCTAGGCATAAGCTAGCATTTCAAGCTACTTTTTCAACGTTAAACTCGGTATTTTGAAAATTGATGTTGCTGTTTGAAAAGATTAGAAAACCAATAAAATTATTGAAAATCGATATGGTATCGATCAGAAAATATTGATTTTGTCAATTTCCAACAGTTTCCACAAAGTTTTATTGCAAATATTAAGTTTTACAAACTTTTGCAAAATATTGAAATTTCTATGCAAAAGCTAGCATTTCAAGCTACTTTTTCAACGTTAAACTCGGTATTTTGAAAATTGATGTTGCTGTTTCAAAACATTAAAAAACCAATAAAATTATTGAAAATCGATATGGTATCGATCAGAAAATATTAATTTTGACAATTTCCAACAGTTTCCACAAAGTTTTATTGCAAATATTAAGTTTTACAAACTTTTGCAAAATATTGAAATTTCTATGCAAAAGCTAGCATTTCAAGCTACTTTTTCAACGTTAAACACGGTATTTTGAAAATTGATGTTGCTGTTTGAAAATATTAGAAAACCAATAAAATTATTGAAAATCGATATGGTATCGATCAGAAAATATTAATTTTGACAATTTCCAACAGTTTCCACAGAGTTTTATTGCAAATATTAAGTTTTACAAACTTTTGCAAAATATTGAAAATCTATATCAGAAAATATTGATTTTGACAATTTCCAACAGTTTCCACAAAGTTTTATTGCAAATATTATGTTTTACAAACTTTTGCAAAATATTGAAATTTCTATGCAAAAGCTAGCATTTCAAGCTACTTTTTCAACGTTAAACACGGTATTTTGAAAATTGATGTTGCCGTTTGAAAATATTAGAAAACCAATAAAATTATTGAAAATCGATATGGTATCGATCAGAAAATATTGATTTTGTCAATTTCCAACAGTTTCCACAAAGTTTTATTGCAAATATTAAGTTTTACAAACTTTTGCAAAATATTGAAATTTCTATGCAAAAGCTAGCATTTCAAGCTACTTTTTCAACGTTAAACTCGGTATTTTGAAAATTGATGTTGCTGTTTCAAAACATTAAAAAACCAATAAAATTATTGAAAATCGATATGGTATCGATCAGAAAATATTGATTTTGTCAATTTCCAACAGTTTCCACAAAGTTTTATTGCAAATATTAAGTTTTACAAACTTTTGCAAAATATTGAAATTTCTATGCAAAAGCTATCATTTCAAGCTACTTTTTCAACGTTAAACTCGGTATTTTGAAAATTGATGTTGCTGTTTGAAAACATTAAAAAACCAATAAAATTATTGAAAATCGATATGGTATCGATCAGAAAATATTGATTTTGACAATTTCCAACAGTTTCCACAAAGTTTTATTGGAAATATTATGTTTTACAAACTTTTGCAAAATATTGAAATTTCTATGCAAAAGCTAGCATTTCAAGCTACTTTTTCAACGTTAAACACGGTATTTTGAAAATTGATGTTGCTGTTTGAAAATATTAGAAAACCAATAAAATTATTGAAAATCGATATGGTATCGATCAGAAAATATTGATTTTGTCAATTTCCAACAGTTTCCACAAAGTTTTATTGCAAATATTAAGTTTTACAAACTTTTGCAAAATATTGAAATTTCTATGCAAAAGCTAGCATTTCAAGCTACTTTTTCAACGTTAAACTCGGTATTTTGAAAATTGATGTTGCTGTTTCAAAACATTAAAAAACCAATAAAATTATTGAAAATCGATATGGTATCGATCAGAAAATATTGATTTTGTCAATTTCCAACAGTTTCCACAAAGTTTTATTGCAAATATTAAGTTTTACAAACTTTTGCAAAATATTGAAATTTCTATGCAAAAGCTATCATTTCAAGCTACTTTTTCAACGTTAAACTCGGTATTTTGAAAATTGATGTTGCTGTTTGAAAACATTAAAAAACCAATAAAATTATTGAAAATCGATATGGTATCGATCAGAAAATATTGATTTTGACAATTTCCAACAGTTTCCACAAAGTTTTATTGCAAATATTATGTTTTACAAAATTTGCAAAATATTGAAATTTCTATGCAAAAGCTAGCATTTCAAGCTACTTTTTCAACGTTAAACACGGTATTTTGAAAATTGATGTTGCTGTTTGAAAATATTAGAAAACCAATAAAATTATTGAAAATCGATATGGTATCGATCAGAAAATATTGATTTTGTCAATTTCCAACAGTTTCCACAAAGTTTTATTGCAAATATTAAGTTTTACAAACTTTTTCAAAATATTGAAATTTCTATGCAAAAGCTATCATTTCAAGCTACTTTTTCAACGTTAAACTCGGTATTTTGAAAATTGATGTTGCTGTTTGAAAACATTAAAAAACCAATAAAATTATTGAAAATCGATATGGTATCGATCAGAAAATATTGATTTTGACAATTTCCAACAGTTTCCACAAAGTTTTATTGCAAATATTAAGTTTTACAAACTTTTGCAAAATATTGAAATTTCTATGCAAAAGCTAGCATTTCAAGCTACTTTTTCAACGTTAAACACGGTATTTTGAAAATTGATGTTGCTGTTTGAAAATATTAGAAAACCAATAAAATTATTGAAAATCGATATGGTATCGATCAGAAAATATTGATTTTGTCAATTTCCAACAGTTTCCACAAAGTTTTATTGCAAATATTAAGTTTTACAAACTTATGCAAAATATTGAAATTTCTATGCAAAAGCTAGCATTTCAAGCTACTTTTTCAACGTTAAACTCGGTATTTTGAAAATTGATGTTGCTGTTTCAAAGCATTAAAAAACCAATAAAATTATTGAAAATCGATATGGTATCGATCAGAAAATATTGATTTTGACAATTTCCAACAGTTTCCACAAAGTTTTATTGCAAATATTAAGTTTTACAAACTTTTGAAAAATATTGAAATTTCTATGCAAAAGCTAGCATTTCAAGCTACTTTTTCAACGTTAAACTCGGTATTTTGAAAATTGATGTTGCTGTTTGAAAACATTAAAAAACCAATAAAATTATTGAAAATCGATATGGTATCGATCAGAAAATATTGATTTTGTCAATTTCCAACAGTTTCCACAAAGTTTTATTGCAAATATTAAGTTTTATAAACTTTTGCAAAATATTGAAATTTCTATGCAAAAGCTAGCATTTCAAGCTACTTTTTCAACGTTAAACACGGTATTTTGAAAATTGATGTTGCTGTTTGAAAACATTAGAAAATCGATAAAATTATTGAAAATCTATATGGTATCGATCAGAAAATATTGATTTTGACAATTTCCAACAGTTTCCACAAAGTTTTATTGCAAATATTAAGTTTTACAAACTTTTGAAAAATATTGAAATTTCTAGGCATAAGCTAGCATTTCAAGCTACTTTTTCAACGTTAAACTCGGTATTTTGAAAATTGATGTTGCTGTTTGAAAAGATTAGAAAACCAATAAAATTATTGAAAATCGATATGGTATCGATCAGAAAATATTGATTTTGTCAATTTCCAACAGTTTCCACAAACTTTTATTGCAAATATTAAGTTTTACAAACTTTTGCAAAATATTGAAATTTCTATGCAAAAGCTATCATTTCAAGCTACTTTTTCAACGTTAAACTCGGTATTTTGAAAATTGATGTTGCTGTTTGAAAACATTAAAAAACCAATAAAATTATTGAAAATCGATATGGTATCGATCAGAAAATATTGATTTTGACAATTTCCAACAGTTTCCACAAAGTTTTATTGCAAATATTATGTTTTACAAACTTTTGCAAAATATTGAAATTTCTATGCAAAAGCTAGCATTTCAAGCTACTTTTTCAACGTTAAACACGCTATTTTGAAAATTGATGTTGCTGTTTGAAAATATTAGAAAACCAATAAAATTATTGAAAATCGATATGGTATCGATCAGAAAATATTGATTTTGTCAATTTCCAACAGTTTCCACAAAGTTTTATTGCAAATATTAAGTTTTACAAACTTTTGCAAAATATTGAAATTTCTATGCAAAAGCTAGCATTTCAAGCTACTTTTTCAACGTTAAACTCGGTATTTTGAAAATTGATGTTGCTGTTTCAAAACATTAAAAAACCAATAAAATTATTGAAAATCGATATGGTATCGATCAGAAAATATTGATTTTGTCAATTTCCAACAGTTTCCACAAAGTTTTATTGCAAATATTAAGTTTTACAAACTTTTGCAAAATATTGAAATTTCTATGCAAAAGCTATCATTTCAAGCTACTTTTTCAACGTTAAACTCGGTATTTTGAAAATTGATGTTGCTGTTTGAAAACATTAAAAATCCAATAAAATTATTGAAAATCGATATGGTATCGATCAGAAAATATTGATTTTGACAATTTCCAACAGTTTCCACAAAGTTTTATTGGAAATATTATGTTTTACAAACTTTTGCAAAATATTGAAATTTCTATGCAAAAGCTAGCATTTCAAGCTACTTTTTCAACGTTAAACACGGTATTTTGAAAATTGATGTTGCTGTTTGAAAATATTAGAAAACCAATAAAATTATTGAAAATCGATATGGTATCGATCAGAAAATATTGATTTTGTCAATTTCCAACAGTTTCCACAAAGTTTTATTGCAAATATTAAGTTTTACAAACTTTTGCAAAATATTGAAATTTCTATGCAAAAGCTAGCATTTCAAGCTACTTTTTCAACGTTAAACTCGGTATTTTGAAAATTGATGTTGCTGTTTCAAAACATTAAAAAACCAATAAAATTATTGAAAATCTATATGGTATCGATCAGAAAATATTGATTTTGTCAATTTCCAACAGTTTCCACAAAGTTTTATTGCAAATATTAAGTTTTACAAACTTTTGCAAAATATTGAAATTTCTATGCAAAAGCTATCATTTCAAGCTACTTTTTCAACGTTAAACTCGGTATTTTGAAAATTGATGTTGCTGTTTGAAAACATTAAAAAACCAATAAAATTATTGAAAATCGATATGGTATCGATCAGAAAATATTGATTTTGACAATTTCCAACAGTTTCCACAAAGTTTTATTGCAAATATTATGTTTTACAAACTTTTGCAAAATATTGAAATTTCTATGCAAAATCTAGCATTTCAAGCTACTTTTTCAACGTTAAACACGGTATTTTGAAAATTGATGTTGCTGTTTGAAAACATTAGAAAACCAATAAAATTATTGAAAATCGATATGGTATCGATCAGAAAATATTGATTTTGTCAATTTCCAACAGTTTCCACAAAGTTTTATTGCAAATATTAAGTTTTACAAACTTTTGCAAAATATTGAAATTTCTATGCAAAAGCTAGCATTTCAAGCTACTTTTTCAACGTTTAACACGGTATTTTGAAAATTGATGTTGCTGTTTGAAAACATTAGAAAACCAATAAAATTATTGAAAATGGATATGGTATCGATCAGAAAATATTGATTTTGACAATTTCCAACAGTTTCCACAAAGTTTTATTGCAAATATTAAGTTTTACAAACTTTTGCAAAATGTTGAAATTTCTATGCAAAAGCTAGCATTTCAAGCTACTTTTTCAACGTTAAACTCGGTATTTTGAAAATTGATATTGCTGTTTCAAAACATTAGAAAACCAATAAAATTATTGAAAATCGATATGGTATCGATCAGAAAATATTGATTTTGTCAATTTCCAACAGTTTCCACAAAGTTTTATTGCAAATATTAAGTTTTACAAACTTTTGAAAAATATTGAAATTTCTATGCATAAGCTAGCATTTCAAGCTACTTTTTCAACGTTAAACTCGGTATTTTGAAAATTGATGTTGCTGTTTGAAAACATTAAAAAACCAATAAAATTATTGAAAATCGATATGGTATCGATCAGAAAATATTGATTTTGACAATTTCCAACAGTTTCCACAAAGTTTTATTGCAAATATTATGTTTTACAAACTTTTGCAAAATATTGAAATTTCTATGCAAAAGCTAGCATTTCAAGCTACTTTTTCAACGTTAAACACGGTATTTTGAAAATTGATGTTGCTGTTTGAAAATATTAGAAAACCAATAAAATTATTGAAAATCGATATGGTATCGATCAGAAAATATTGATTTTGTCAATTTCCAACAGTTTCCACAAAGTTTTATTGCAAATATTAAGTTTTACAAACTTTTGCAAAATATTGAAATTTCTATGCAAAAGCTAGCATTTCAAGCTACTTTTTCAACGTTAAACTCGGTATTTTGAAAATTGATGTTGCTGTTTCAAAACATTAAAAAACCAATAAAATTATTGAAAATCGATATGGTATCGATCAGAAAATATTGATTTTGTCAATTTCCAACAGTTTCCACAAAGTTTTATTGCAAATATTAAGTTTTACAAACTTTTGCAAAATATTGAAATTTCTATGCAAAAGCTATCATTTCAAGCTACTTTTTCAACGTTAAACTCGGTATTTTGAAAATTGATGTTGCTGTTTGAAAACATTAAAAATCCAATAAAATTATTGAAAATCGATATGGTATCGATCAGAAAATATTGATTTTGACAATTTCCAACAGTTTCCACAAAGTTTTATTGGAAATATTATGTTTTACAAACTTTTGCAAAATATTGAAATTTCTATGCAAAAGCTAGCATTTCAAGCTACTTTTTCAACGTTAAACACGGTATTTTGAAAATTGATGTTGCTGTTTGAAAATATTAGAAAACCAATAAAATTATTGAAAATCGATATGGTATCGATCAGAAAATATTGATTTTGTCAATTTCCAACAGTTTCCACAAAGTTTTATTGCAAATATTAAGTTTTACAAACTTTTGCAAAATATTGAAATTTCTATGCAAAAGCTAGCATTTCAAGCTACTTTTTCAACGTTAAACTCGGTATTTTGAAAATTGATGTTGCTGTTTCAAAACATTAAAAAACCAATAAAATTATTGAAAATCTATATGGTATCGATCAGAAAATATTGATTTTGTCAATTTCCAACAGTTTCCACAAAGTTTTATTGCAAATATTAAGTTTTACAAACTTTTGCAAAATATTGAAATTTCTATGCAAAAGCTATCATTTCAAGCTACTTTTTCAACGTTAAACTCGGTATTTTGAAAATTGATGTTGCTGTTTGAAAACATTAAAAAACCAATAAAATTATTGAAAATCGATATGGTATCGATCAGAAAATATTGATTTTGACAATTTCCAACAGTTTCCACAAAGTTTTATTGCAAATATTATGTTTTACAAACTTTTGCAAAATATTGAAATTTCTATGCAAAATCTAGCATTTCAAGCTACTTTTTCAACGTTAAACACGGTATTTTGAAAATTGATGTTGCTGTTTGAAAACATTAGAAAACCAATAAAATTATTGAAAATCGATATGGTATCGATCAGAAAATATTGATTTTGTCAATTTCCAACAGTTTCCACAAAGTTTTATTGCAAATATTAAGTTTTACAAACTTTTGCAAAATATTGAAATTTCTATGCAAAAGCTAGCATTTCAAGCTACTTTTTCAACGTTTAACACGGTATTTTGAAAATTGATGTTGCTGTTTGAAAACATTAGAAAACCAATAAAATTATTGAAAATGGATATGGTATCGATCAGAAAATATTGATTTTGACAATTTCCAACAGTTTCCACAAAGTTTTATTGCAAATATTAAGTTTTACAAACTTTTGCAAAATGTTGAAATTTCTATGCAAAAGCTAGCATTTCAAGCTACTTTTTCAACGTTAAACTCGGTATTTTGAAAATTGATATTGCTGTTTCAAAACATTAGAAAACCAATAAAATTATTGAAAATCGATATGGTATCGATCAGAAAATATTGATTTTGTCAATTTCCAACAGTTTCCACAAAGTTTTATTGCAAATATTAAGTTTTACAAACTTTTGAAAAATATTGAAATTTCTATGCATAAGCTAGCATTTCAAGCTACTTTTTCAACGTTAAACTCGGTATTTTGAAAATTGATGTTGCTGTTTGAAAACATTAAAAAACCAATAAAATTATTGAAAATCGATATGGTATCGATCAGAAAATATTGATTTTGACAATTTCCAACAGTTTCCACAAAGTTTTATTGCAAATATTAAGTTTTACAAACTTTTGAAAAATATTGAAATTTCTATGCAAAAGCTAGCATTTCAAGCTACTTTTTCAACGTTAAACTCGGTATTTTGAAAATTGATGTTGCTGTTTGAAAACATTAGAAAACCAATAAAATTATTGAAAATCGATATGGTATCGATCAGAAAATATTGATTTTGACAATTTCCAACAGTTTCCACAAAGTTTTATTGCAAATATTAAGTTTTACAAACTTTTGCAAAATGTTGAAATTTCTATGCAAAAGCTAGCATTTCAAGCTACTTTTTCAACGTTAAACTCGGTATTTTGAAAATTGATGTTGCTGTTTGAAAACGTTAAAAAACCAATAAAGTTATTGAAAATCGATATGGTATCGATCAGAAAATATTGATTTTGACAATTTCCAACAGTTTCCACAAAGTTTTATTGCAAATATTAAGTTTTACAAACTTTTGCAAAATATTGAAATTTCTATGCAAAAGCTAGCATTTCAAGCTACTTTTTCAACGTTTAACACGGTATTTTGAAAATTGATGTTGCTGTTTGAAAACATTAGAAAACCAATAAAATTATTGAAAATGGATATGGTATCGATCAGAAAATATTGATTTTGACAATTTCCAACAGTTTCCACAAAGTTTTATTGCAAATATTAAGTTTTACAAACTTTTGCAAAATGTTGAAATTTCTATGCAAAAGCTAGCATTTCAAGCTACTTTTTCAACGTTAAACTCGGTATTTTGAAAATTGATATTGCTGTTTCAAAACATTAGAAAACCAATAAAATTATTGAAAATCGATATGGTATCGATCAGAAAATATTGATTTTGTCAATTTCCAACAGTTTCCACAAAGTTTTATTGCAAATATTAAGTTTTACAAACTTTTGAAAAATATTGAAATTTCTATGCATAAGCTAGCATTTCAAGCTACTTTTTCAACGTTAAACTCGGTATTTTGAAAATTGATGTTGCTGTTTGAAAACATTAAAAAACCAATAAAATTATTGAAAATCGATATGGTATCGATCAGAAAATATTGATTTTGACAATTTCCAACAGTTTCCACAAAGTTTTATTGCAAATATTAAGTTTTACAAACTTTTGAAAAACATTGAAATTTCTATGCAAAAGCTAGCATTTCAAGCTACTTTTTCACCGTTAAACTCGGTATTTTGAAAATTGATGTTGCTGTTTGAAAACATTAGAAAACCAATAAAATTATTGAAAATCGATATGTTATCGATCAGAAAATATTGATTTTTACAATTTCCAACAGTTTCCACAAAGTTTTATTGCAAATATTAAGTTTTACAAACTTTTGAAAAATATTGAAATTTCTATGCATAAGCTAGCATTTCAAGCTACATTTTCAACGTTAAACTCGGTATTTTGAAAATTGATGTTGCTGTTTGAAAACATTAAAAAACCAATAAAATTATTGAAAATCGATATGGTATCGATCAGAAAATATTGATTTTGACAATTTCCAACAGTTTCCACAAAGTTTTATTGCAAATATTAAGTTTTACAAACTTTTGAAAAATATTGAAATTTCTATGCAAAAGCTAGCATTTCAAGCTACTTTTTCAACGTTAAATTCGGTATTTTGAAAATAGATGTTGCTGTTAGAAAACATTAGAAAACCAATAAAATTATTGAAAATCGATATGGTATCGATCAGAAAATATTGATTTTGTCAATTTCCAACAGTTTCCACAAAGTTTTATTGCAAATATTAAGTTTTACAAACTTTTGCAAAATATTGAAATTTCTATGCAAAAGCTAGCATTTCAAGCTACTTTTTCAACGTTAAACACGGTATTTTGTAAATTGATGTTGCTGTTTGAAAATATTAGAAAACCAATAAAATTATTGAAAATCAATATGGCATCCATCAGAAAATATTGATATTGACAATTTCCAACAGTTTCCACAAAGTTTTATTGCAAATATTAAGTTTTACAAAGTTTTGAAAAACATTGAAATTTCTATGCAAAAGCTAGCATTTCAAGCTACTTTTTCAACGTTAAACTCGGTATTTTGAAAATTGATGTTGCTGTTTGAAAACATTAGAAAACCAATAAAATTATTGAAAATCGATATGTTATCGATCAGAAAATATTGATTTTGACAATTTCCAACAGTTTCCACAAAGTTTTATTGCAAATATTAAGTTTTACAAACTTTTGAAAAATATTGAAATTTCTATGCAAAAGCTAGCATTTCAAGCTACTTTTTCAACGTTTGACACGGTATTTTGAAAATTGATGTTGCTGTTTCAAAACATTAGAAAACCAATAAAATTATTGAAAATGGATATGGTATCGATCAGAAAATATTGATTTTGTCAATTTCCAACAGTTTCCACAAAGTTTTATTGCAAATATTAAGTTTTATAAAGTTTTGAAAAATATTGAAATTTCTATGCAAAAGCTAGCATTTCAAGCTACTTTTTCAACGTTAAACACGGTATTTTGAAAATTGATGTTGCTGTTTGAAAATATTAGAAAACCAATAAAATTATTGAAAATCAATATGGCATCCATCAGAAAATATTGATATTGACAATTTCCAACAGTTTCCACAAAGTTTTATTGCAAATATTAAGTTTTACAAACTTTTGCAAAATATTGAAATTTCTATGCAAAATCTAGTATTTCAAGCTACTTTTTCAACGTTAAACACGGTATTTTGAAAATTGATGTTGCTGTTTGAAAACATTAGAAAACCAATAAAATTATTGAAAATCGATATGGTATCGATCAGAAAATATTGATTTTGACAATTTCTAACAGTTTCCACAATGTTTTATTGCAAATATTAAGTTTTACAAACTTTTGAAAAATATTGAAATTTCTATGCAAAAGCTAGCATTTCAAGCTACTTTTTCAACGTTAAACTCGGTATTTTGAAAATTGATGTTGCTGTTTGAAAACATTAGAAAACCAATAAAATTATTGAAAATCGATATGGTATCGATCAGAAAATATTGATTTTGACAATTTCCAACAGTTTCCACAAAGTTTTATTGCAAATATTAAGTTTTACAAACTTTTGCAAAATGTTGAAATTTCTATGCAAAAGCTAGCATTTCAAGCTGCTTTTTCAACGTTAAACACGGTATTTTGAAAATTGATGTTGCTGTTTGAAAACATTAGAAAACCAATAAAATTATTGAAAATCTATATGGTATCGATCAGAAAATATTGATTTTGACAATTTCCAACAGTTTCCACAAAGTTTTATTGCAAATATTAAGTTTTACAAACTTTTGCAAAATATTGAAATTTCTATGCAAAAGCTAGCATTTCAAGCTACTTTTTCAACGTTAAACTCGGTATTTTGAAAATTGATGTTGCTGTTTGAAAACATTAAAAAACCAATAAAATTATTGAAAATCGATATGGTATCGATCAGAAAATATTGATTTTGACAATTTCCAACAGTTTCCACAAAGTTTTATTGGAAATATTATGTTTTACAAACTTTTGCAAAATATTGAAATTTCTATGCAAAAGCTAGCATTTCATGCTACTTTTTCAACGTTAAACACGGTATTTTGAAAATTGATGTTGCTGTTTGAAAATATTAGAAAACCAATAAAATTATTGAAAATCGATATGGTATCGATCAGAAAATATTGATTTTGTCAATTTCCAACAGTTTCCACAAAGTTTTATTGCAAATATTAAGTTTTACAAACTTTTGCAAAATATTGAAATTTCTATGCTAAAGCTAGCATTTCAAGCTACTTTTTCAACGTTAAACTCGGTATTTTGAAAATTGATGTTGCTGTTTCAAAACATTAAAAAACCAATAAAATTATTGAAAATCGATATGGTATCGATCAGAAAATATTGATTTTGTCAATTTCCAACAGTTTCCACAAAGTTTTATTGCAAATATTAAGTTTTACAAACTTTTGCAAAATATTGAAATTTCTATGCAAAAGCTATCATTTCAAGCTACTTTTTCAACGTTAAACTCGGTATTTTGAAAATTGATGTTGCTGTTTGAAAACATTAAAAAACCAATAAAATTATTGAAAATCGATATGGTATCGATCAGAAAATATTGATTTTGACAATTTCCAACAGTTTCCACAAAGTTTTATTGCAAATATTAAGTTTTACAAACTTTTGAAAAATATTGAAATTTCTATGCAAAAGCTAGCATTTCAAGCTACTTTTTCAACGTTAAACTCGGTATTTTGAAAATTGATGTTGCTGTTTCAAAACATTAGAAAACCAATAAAATTATTGAAAATCTATATGGTATCGATCAGAAAATATTGATTTTGACAATTTCCAACAGTTTCCACAAAGTTTTATTGCAAATATTAAGTTTTACAAACTTTTGCAAAATATTGAAATTCCTATGCAAAAGCTAGCATTTCAAGCTACTTTTTCAACGTTAAACACGGTATTTTGAAAATTGATGTTGCTGTTTGAAAACATTAGAAAACCAATAAAATTATTGAAAATCTATATGGTATCGATCAGAAAATATTGATTTTGACAATTTCCAACAGTTTCCACAAAGTTTTATTGCAAATATTAAGTTTTACAAACTTTTGCAAAATGTTGAAATTTCTATGCAAAAGCTAGCATTTCAAGCTACTTTTTCAACGTTAAACTCGGTATTTTGAAAATTGATATTGCTGTTTCAAAACATTAGAAAACCAATAAAATTATTGAAAATCGATATGGTATCGATCAGAAAATATTGATTTTGTCAATTTCCAACAGTTTCCACAAAGTTTTATTGCAAATATTAAGTTTTACAAACTTTTGAAAAATATTGAAATTTCTATGCATAAGCTAGCATTTCAAGCTACTTTTTCAACGTTAAACTCGGTATTTTGAAAATTGATGTTGCTGTTTGAAAACATTAAAAAACCAATAAAATTATTGAAAATCGATATGGTATCGATCAGAAAATATTGATTTTGACAATTTCCAACAGTTTCCACAAAGTTTTATTGCAAATATTAAGTTTTACAAACTTTTGAAAAATATTGAAATTTCTATGCAAAAGCTAGCATTTCAAGCTACTTTTTCAACGTTAAACTCGGTATTTTGAAAATTGATGTTGCTGTTTGAAAACATTAGAAAACCAATAAAATTATTGAAAATCGATATGGTATCGATCAGAAAATATTGATTTTGACAATTTCCAACAGTTTCCACAAAGTTTTATTGCAAATATTAAGTTTTACAAACTTTTGAAAAATATTGAAATTTCTATGCATAAGCTAGCATTTCAAGCTACTTTTTCAACGTTAAACTCGGTATTTTGAAAATTGATGTTGCTGTTTGAAAACATTAAAAAACCAATAAAATTATTGAAAATCGATATGGTATCGATCAGAAAATATTGATTTTGACAATTTCCAACAGTTTCCACAAAGTTTTATTGCAAATATTAAGTTTTACAAACTTTTGAAAAATATTGAAATTTCTATGCAAAAGCTAGCATTTCAAGCTACTTTTTCAACGTTAAACTCGGTATTTTGAAAATTGATGTTGCTGTTTCAAAACATTAGAAAACCAATAAAATTATTGAAAATCTATATGGTATCGATCAGAAAATATTGATTTTGACAATTTCCAACAGTTTCCACAAAGTTTTATTGCAAATATTAAGTTTTACAAACTTTTGCAAAATATTGAAATTCCTATGCAAAAGCTAGCATTTCAAGCTACTTTTTCAACGTTAAACACGGTATTTTGAAAATTGATGTTGCTGTTTGAAAACATTAGAAAACCAATAAAATTATTGAAAATCTATATGGTATCGATCAGAAAATATTGATTTTGACAATTTCCAACAGTTTCCACAAAGTTTTATTGCAAATATTAAGTTTTACAAACTTTTGCAAAATGTTGAAATTTCTATGCAAAAGCTAGCATTTCAAGCTACTTTTTCAACGTTAAACTCGGTATTTTGAAAATTGATATTGCTGTTTCAAAACATTAGAAAACCAATAAAATTATTGAAAATCGATATGGTATCGATCAGAAAATATTGATTTTGTCAATTTCCAACAGTTTCCACAAAGTTTTATTGCAAATATTAAGTTTTACAAACTTTTGAAAAATATTGAAATTTCTATGCATAAGCTAGCATTTCAAGCTACTTTTTCAACGTTAAACTCGGTATTTTGAAAATTGATGTTGCTGTTTGAAAACATTAAAAAACCAATAAAATTATTGAAAATCGATATGGTATCGATCAGAAAATATTGATTTTGACAATTTCCAACAGTTTCCACAAAGTTTTATTGCAAATATTAAGTTTTACAAACTTTTGAAAAATATTGAAATTTCTATGCAAAAGCTAGCATTTCAAGCTACTTTTTCAACGTTAAACTCGGTATTTTGAAAATTGATGTTGCTGTTTGAAAACATTAGAAAACCAATAAAATTATTGAAAATCGATATGGTATCGATCAGAAAATATTGATTTTGACAATTTCCAACAGTTTCCACAAAGTTTTATTGCAAATATTAAGTTTTACAAACTTTTGCAAAATGTTGAAATTTCTATGCAAAAGCTAGCATTTCAAGCTACTTTTTCAACGTTAAACTCGGTATTTTGAAAATTGATGTTGCTGTTTGAAAACATTAAAAAACCAATAAAGTTATTGAAAATCGATATGGTATCGATCAGAAAATATTGATTTTGACAATTTCCAACAGTTTCCACAAAGTTTTATTGCAAATATTAAGTTTTACAAACTTTTGCAAAATATTGAAATTTCTATGCAAAAGCTAGCATTTCAAGCTACTTTTTCAACGTTTAACACGGTATTTTGAAAATTGATGTTGCTGTTTGAAAACATTAGAAAACCAATAAAATTATTGAAAATGGATATGGTATCGATCAGAAAATATTGATTTTGACAATTTCCAACAGTTTCCACAAAGTCTTATTGCAAATATTAAGTTTTACAAACTTTTGCAAAATGTTGAAATTTCTATGCAAAAGCTAGCATTTCAAGCTACTTTTTCAACGTTAAACTCGGTATTTTGAAAATTGATATTGCTGTTTCAAAACATTAGAAAACCAATAAAATTATTGAAAATCGATATGGTATCGATCAGAAAATATTGATTTTGTCAATTTCCAACAGTTTCCACAAAGTTTTATTGCAAATATTAAGTTTTACAAACTTTTGAAAAATATTGAAATTTCTATGCATAAGCTAGCATTTCAAGCTACTTTTTCAACGTTAAACTCGGTATTTTGAAAATTGATGTTGCTCTTTGAAAACATTAAAAAACCAATAAAATTATTGAAAATCGACATGGTATCGATCAGAAAATATTGATTTTGACAATTTCCAACAGTTTCCACAAAGTTTTATTGCAAATATTAAGTTTTACAAACTTTTGAAAAACATTGAAATTTCTATGCAAAAGCTAGCATTTCAAGCTACTTTTTCACCGTTAAACTCGGTATTTTGAAAATTGATGTTGCTGTTTGAAAACATTAGAAAACCAATAAAATTATTGAAAATCGATATGTTATCGATCAGAAAATATTGATTTTTACAATTTCCAACAGTTTCCACAAAGTTTTATTGCAAATATTAAGTTTTACAAACTTTTGAAAAATATTGAAATTTCTATGCATAAGCTAGCATTTCAAGCTACTTTTTCAACGTTAAACTCGGTATTTTGAAAATTGATGTTGCTGTTTGAAAACATTAAAAAACCAATAAAATTATTGAAAATCGATATGGTATCGATCAGAAAATATTGATTTTGACAATTTCCAACAGTTTCCACAAAGTTTTATTGCAAATATTAAGTTTTACAAACTTTTGAAAAATATTGAAATTTCTATGCAAAAGCTAGCATTTCAAGCTACTTTTTCAACGTTAAATTCGGTATTTTGAAAATAGATGTTGCTGTTAGAAAACATTAGAAAACCAATAAAATTATTGAAAATCGATATGGTATCGATCAGAAAATATTGATTTTGTCAATTTCCAACAGTTTCCACAAAGTTTTATTGCAAATATTAAGTTTTACAAACTTTTGCAAAATATTGAAATTTCTATGCAAAAGCTAGCATTTCAAGCTACTTTTTCAACGTTAAACACGGTATTTTGAAAATTGATGTTGCTGTTTGAAAATATTAGAAAACCAATAAAATTATTGAAAATCAATATGGCATCCATCAGAAAATATTGATATTGACAATTTCCAACAGTTTCCACAAAGTTTTATTGCAAATATTAAGTTTTACAAAGTTTTGAAAAACATTGAAATTTCTATGCAAAAGCTAGCATTTCAAGCTACTTTTTCAACGTTAAACTCGGTATTTTGAAAATTGATGTTGCTGTTTGAAAACATTAGAAAACCAATAAAATTATTGAAAATCGATATGTTATCGATCAGAAAATATTGATTTTGACAATTTCCAACAGTTTCCACAAAGTTTTATTGCAAATATTAAGTTTTACAAACTTTTGAAAAATATTGAAATTTCTATGCAAAAGCTAGCATTTCAAGCTACTTTTTCAACGTTTGACACGGTATTTTGAAAATTGATGTTGCTGTTTGAAAACATTAGAAAACCAATAAAATTATTGAAAATGGATATGGTATCGATCAGAAAATATTGATTTTGACAATTTCCAACAGTTTCCACAAAGTTTTATTGCAAATATTAAGTTTTACAAACTTTTGCAAAATGTTGAAATTTCTATGCAAAAGCTAGCATTTCAAGCTACTTTTTCAACGTTAAACTCGGTATTTTGAAAATTGATGTTGCTGTTTCAAAACATTAGAAAACCAATAAAATTATTGAAAATCGATATGGTATCGATCAGAAAATATTGATTTTGTCAATTTCCAACAGTTTCCACAAAGTTTTATTGCAAATATTAAGTTTTACAAAGTTTTGAAAAATATTGAAATTTCTATGCAAAAGCTAGCATTTCAAGCTACTTTTTCAACGTTAAACACGGTATTTTGAAAATTGATGTTGCTGTTTGAAAATATTAGAAAACCAATAAAATTATTGAAAATCAATATGGCATCCATCAGAAAATATTGATATTGACAATTTCCAACAGTTTCCACAAAGTTTTATTGCAAATATTAAGTTTTACAAACTTTTGAAAAACATTGAAATTTCTATGCAAAAGCTAGCATTTCAAGCTACTTTTTCAACGTTAAACTCGGTATTTTGAAAATTGACGTTGCTGTTTGAAAACATTAGAAAACCAATAAAATTATTGAAAATCGATATGTTATCGATCAGAAAATATCGATTTTGACAATTTCCAACAGTTTCCACAAAGTTTTATTGCAAATATTAAGTTTTACAAACTTTTGAAAAATATTGAAATTTCTATGCATAAGCTAGCATTTCAAGCTACTTTTTCAACGTTAAACTCGGTATTTTGAAAATTGATGTTGCTGTTTGAAAACATTAAAAAACCAATAAAATTATTGAAAATCGATATGGTATCGATCAGAAAATATTGATTTTGACAATTTCCAACAGTTTCCACAAAGTTTTATTGCAAATATTAAGTTTTACAAACTTTTGAAAAATATTGAAATTTCTATGCAAAAGCTAGCATTTCAAGCTACTTTTTCAACGTTAAACTCGGTATTTTGAAAATAGATGTTGCTGTTAGAAAACATTAGAAAACCAATAAAATTATTGAAAATCGATATGGTATCGATCAGAAAATATTGATTTTGTCAATTTCCAACAGTTTCCACAAAGTTTTATTACAAATATTAAGTTTTACAAACTTTTGCAAAATATTGAAATTTCTATGCAAAAGCTAGCATTTCAAGCTACTTTTTCAACGTTAAACACGGTATTTTGAAAATTGATGTTGCTGTTTGAAAATATTAGAAAACCAATAAAATTATTGAAAATCAATATGGCATCCATCAGAAAATATTGATATTGACAATTTCCAACAGTTTCCACAAAGTTTTATTGCAAATATTAAGTTTTACAAACTTTTGAAAAACATTGAAATTTTATGCAAAAGCTAGCATTTCAAGCTACTTTTTCAACGTTAAACTCGGTATTTTGAAAATTGATGTTGCTGTTTGAAAACATTAGAAAACCAATAAAATTATTGAAAATCGATATGTTATCGATCAGAAAATATTGATTTTGACAATTTCCAACAGTTTCCACAAAGTTTTATTGCAAATATTAAGTTTTACAAACTTTTGAAAAATATTGAAATTTCTATGCATAAGCTAGCATTTCAAGCTACTTTTTCAACGTTAAACTCGGTATTTTGAAAATTGATGTTGCTGTTTGAAAACATTAAAAAACCAATAAAATTATTGAAAATCGATATGGTATCGATCAGAAAATATTGATTTTGACAATTTCCAACAGTTTCCACAAAGTTTTATTGCAAATATTAAGTTTTACAAACTTTTGCAAAATATTGAAATTTCTATGCAAAAGCTAGCATTTCAAGCTACTTTTTCAACGTTAAACTCGGTATTTTGAAAATTGATGTTGCTGTTTGAAAACATTAAAAAACCAATAAAATTATTGAAAATCGATATGGTATCGATCAGAAAATATTGATTTTGACAATTTCCAACAGTTTCCACAAAGTTTTATTGCAAATATTAAGTTTTACAAACTTTTGCAAAATATTGAAATTTCTATGCAAAAGCTAGCATTTCAAGCTACTTTTTCAACGTTAAACACGGTATTTTGAAAATTGATGTTGCTGTTTGAAAACATTAGAAAACCAATAAAATTATTGAAAATCTATATGGTATCGATCAGAAAATATTGATTTTGACAATTTCCAACAGTTTCCACAAAGTTTTATTGCAAATATTAAGTTTTACAAACTTTTGAAAAATATTGAAATTTCTATGCAAAAGCTAGCATTTCAAGCTACTTTTTCAACGTTAAACACGGTATTTTGAAAATTGATGTTGCTGTTTGAAAATATTAGAAAACCAATAAAATTATTGAAAATCAATATGGTATCCATCAGAAAATATTGATATTGACAATTTCCAACAGTTTCCACAAAGTTTTATTGCAAATATTAAGTTTTACAAACTTTTGAAAAACATTGAAATTTCTATGCAAAAGCTAGCATTTCAAGCTACTTTTTCAACGTTAAACACGGTATTTTGAAAATTGATGTTGCTGTTTGAAAATATTAGAAAACCAATAAAATTATTGAAAATCAATATGGCATCCATCAGAAAATATTGATATTGACAATTTCCAACAGTTTCCACAAAGTTTTATTGCAAATATTAAGTTTTACAAACTTTTGAAAAACATTGAAATTTTATGCAAAAGCTAGCATTTCAAGCTACTTTTTCAACGTTAAACTCGGTATTTTGAAAATTGATGTTGCTGTTTGAAAACATTAGAAAACCAATAAAATTATTGAAAATCGATATGTTATCGATCAGAAAATATTGATTTTGACAATTTCCAACAGTTTCCACAAAGTTTTATTGCAAATATTAAGTTTTACAAACTTTTGAAAAATATTGAAATTTCTATGCATAAGCTAGCATTTCAAGCTACTTTTTCAACGTTAAACTCGGTATTTTGAAAATTGATGTTGCTGTTTGAAAACATTAAAAAACCAATAAAATTATTGAAAATCGATATGGTATCGATCAGAAAATATTGATTTTGACAATTTCCAACAGTTTCCACAAAGTTTTATTGCAAATATTAAGTTTTACAAACTTTTGCAAAATATTGAAATTTCTATGCAAAAGCTAGCATTTCAAGCTACTTTTTCAACGTTAAACTCGGTATTTTGAAAATTGATGTTGCTGTTTGAAAACATTAAAAAACCAATAAAATTATTGAAAATCGATATGGTATCGATCAGAAAATATTGATTTTGACAATTTCCAACAGTTTCCACAAAGTTTTATTGCAAATATTAAGTTTTACAAACTTTTGCAAAATATTGAAATTTCTATGCAAAAGCTAGCATTTCAAGCTACTTTTTCAACGTTAAACACGGTATTTTGAAAATTGATGTTGCTGTTTGAAAACATTAGAAAACCAATAAAATTATTGAAAATCTATATGGTATCGATCAGAAAATATTGATTTTGACAATTTCCAACAGTTTCCACAAAGTTTTATTGCAAATATTAAGTTTTACAAACTTTTGAAAAATATTGAAATTTCTATGCAAAAGCTAGCATTTCAAGCTACTTTTTCAACGTTAAACACGGTATTTTGAAAATTGATGTTGCTGTTTGAAAATATTAGAAAACCAATAAAATTATTGAAAATCAATATGGTATCCATCAGAAAATATTGATATTGACAATTTCCAACAGTTTCCACAAAGTTTTATTGCAAATATTAAGTTTTACAAACTTTTGAAAAACATTGAAATTTCTATGCAAAAGCTAGCATTTCAAGCTACTTTTTCAACGTTAAACACGGTATTTTGAAAATTGATGTTGCTGTTTGAAAATATTAGAAAACCAATAAAATTATTGAAAATCAATATGGCATCCATCAGAAAATATTGATATTGACAATTTCCAACAGTTTCCACAAAGTTTTATTGCAAATATTAAGTTTTACAAACTTTTGAAAAACATTGAAATTTTATGCAAAAGCTAGCATTTCAAGCTACTTTTTCAACGTTAAACTCGGTATTTTGAAAATTGATGTTGCTGTTTGAAAACATTAGAAAACCAATAAAATTATTGAAAATCGATATGTTATCGATCAGAAAATATTGATTTTGACAATTTCCAACAGTTTCCACAAAGTTTTATTGCAAATATTAAGTTTTACAAACTTTTGAAAAATATTGAAATTTCTATGCATAAGCTAGCATTTCAAGCTACTTTTTCAACGTTAAACTCGGTATTTTGAAAATTGATGTTGCTGTTTGAAAACATTAAAAAACCAATAAAATTATTGAAAATCGATATGGTATCGATCAGAAAATATTGATTTTGACAATTTCCAACAGTTTCCACAAAGTTTTATTGCAAATATTAAGTTTTACAAACTTTTGCAAAATATTGAAATTTCTATGCAAAAGCTAGCATTTCAAGCTACTTTTTCAACGTTAAACTCGTTATTTTGAAAATTGATGTTGCTGTTTGAAAACATTAAAAAACCAATAAAATTATTGAAAATCGATATGGTATCGATCAGAAAATATTGATTTTGACAATTTCCAACAGTTTCCACAAAGTTTTATTGCAAATATTAAGTTTTACAAACTTTTGCAAAATATTGAAATTTCTATGCAAAAGCTAGCATTTCAAGCTACTTTTTCAACGTTAAACACGGTATTTTGAAAATTGATGTTGCTGTTTGAAAACATTAGAAAACCAATAAAATTATTGAAAATCTATATGGTATCGATCAGAAAATATTGATTTTGACAATTTCCAACAGTTTCCACAAAGTTTTATTGCAAATATTAAGTTTTACAAACTTTTGAAAAATATTGAAATTTCTATGCAAAAGCTAGCATTTCAAGCTACTTTTTCAACGTTAAACACGGTATTTTGAAAATTGATGTTGCTGTTTGAAAATATTAGAAAACCAATAAAATTATTGAAAATCAATATGGTATCCATCAGAAAATATTGATATTGACAATTTCCAACAGTTTCCACAAAGTTTTATTGCAAATATTAAGTTTTACAAACTTTTGAAAAATATTGAAATTTCTATGCAAAAGCTAGCATTTCAAGCTACTTTTTCAACGTTAAACTCGGTATTTTGAAAATAGATGTTGCTGTTAGAAAACATTAGAAAACCAATAAAATTATTGAAAATCGATATGGTATCGATCAGAAAATATTGATTTTGTCAATTTCCAACAGTTTCCACAAAGTTTTATTGCAAATATTAAGTTTTACAAACTTTTGCAAAATATTGAAATTTCTATGCAAAAGCTAGCATTTCAAGCTACTTTTTCAACGTTTAACACGGTATTTTGAAAATTGATGTTGCTGTTTGAAAACATTAGAAAACCAATAAAATTATTGAAAATCGATATGGCATCGATCAGAAAATATTGATTTTGACAATTTCCAACAGTTTCCACAGTTTTATTGCAAATATTAAGTTTTACAAACTTTTGAAAAACATTGCAATTTCTATGCAAAAGCTAGCATTTCAAGCTACTTTTTCAACGTTAAACACGGTATTTTGAAAATTGATGTTGCTGTTTGAAAATATTAGAAAACCAATAAAATTATTGATAATGGTATCCATCAGAAAATATTGATATTGACAATTTCCAACAGTTTCCACAAAGTTTTATTGCAAATATTAAGTTTTACAAACTTTTGAAAAACATTGAAATTTCTATGCAAAAGCTAGCATTTCAAGCTACTTTTTCAACGTTAAACTCGGTATTTTGAAAATTGATGTTGCTGTTTGAAAACATTAAAAAACCAATAAAATTATTGAAAATCGATATGGTATCGATCAGAAAATATTGATTTTGTCAATTTCCAACAGTTTCCACAAAGTTTTATTGCAAATATTAAGTTTTACAAACTTTTGCAAAATAGTGAAATTTCTATGCAAAAGCTAGCATTTCAAGCTACTTTTTCAACGTTTAACACGGTATTTTGAAAATTGATGTTGCTGTTTGAAAACATTAGAAAACCAATAAAATTATTGAAAATCGATATGTTATCGATCAGAAAATATTGATTTTGACAATTTCCAACAGTTTCCACAAAGTTTTATTGCAAATATTAAGTTTTACAAACTTTTGCAAAATATTGAAATTTCTATGCAAAAGCTAGCATTTCAAGCTACTTTTTCAACGTTAAACACGGTATTTTGAAAATTGATGTTGCTGTTTGAAAATATTAGAAAACCAATAAAATTATTGAAAATCAATATGGTATCCATCAGAAAATATTGATATTGACAATTTCCAACAGTTTCCACAAAGTTTTATTGCAAATATTAAGTTTTACAAACTTTTGAAAAACATTGAAATTTCTATGCAAAAGCTAGCATTTCAAGCTACTTTTTCAACGTTAAACTCGGTATTTTGAAAATTGATGTTGCTGTTTGAAAACATTAGAAAACCAATAAAATTATTGAAAATCGATATGTTATCGATCAGAAAATATTGATTTTGACAATTTCCAACAGTTTCCACAAAGTTTTATTGCAAATATTAAGTTTTACAAACTTTTGAAAAATATTGAAATTTCTATGCATAAGCTAGCATTTCAAGCTACTTTTTCAACGTTAAACTCGGTATTTTGAAAATTGATGTTGCTGTTTGAAAACATTAAAAAACGAATAAAATTATTGAAAATCGATATGGTATCGATCAGAAAATATTGATTTTGACAATTTCCAACAGTTTCCACAAAGTTTTATTGCAAATATTAAGTTTTAAAAACTTTTGCAAAATATTGAAATTTCTATGCAAAAGCTAGCATTTCAAGCTACTTTTTCAACGTTAAACACGGTATTTTGAAAATTGATGTTGCTGTTTGAAAACATTAGAAAACCAATAAAATTATTGAAAATCGATATGTTATCGATCAGAAAATATTGATTTTGACAATTTCCAACAGTTTCCACAAAGTTTTATTGCAAATATTAAGTTTTGCAAACTTTTGAAAAATATTGAAATTTCTATGCATAAGCTAGCATTTCAAGCTACTTTTTCAACGTTAAACTCGGTATTTTGAAAATTGATGTTGCTGTTTGAAAACATTAAAAAACCAATAAAATTATTGAAAATCGATATGGTATCGATCAGAAAATATTGATTTTGACAATTTCCAACAGTTTCCACAAAGTTTTATTGCAAATATTATGTTTTACAATCTTTTGCAAAATATTGAAATTTCTATGCAAAAGCTAGCATTTCAAGCTACTTTTTCAACGTTAAACACGGTATTTTGAAAATTGATGTTGCTGTTTGAAAACATTAAAAAACCAATAAAAGTATTGAAAATCGATATGGTATCGATCAGAAAATATTGATTTTGACAATTTCCAACAGTTTCCACAAAGTTTTATTGCAAATATTAAGTTTTACAAACTTTTGCAAAATATTGAAATTTCTATGCAAAAGCTAGCATTTCAAGCTACTTTTTCAACGTTAAACACGGTATTTTGAAAATTGATGTTGCTGTTTGAAAACATTAGAAAACCAATAAAATTATTGAAAATCGATATGTTATCGATCAGAAAATATTGATTTTGACAATTTCCAACAGTTTCCACAAAGTTTTATTGCAAATATTAAGTTTTACAAACTTTTGAAAAATATTGAAATTTCTATGCATAAGCTAGCATTTCAAGCTACTTTTTCAACGTTAAACTCGGTATTTTGAAAATTGATGTTGCTGTTTGAAAAAATTAAAAAACCAATAAAATTATTGAAAATCGATATGGTATCGATCAGAAAATATTGATTTTGACAATTTCCAACAGTTTCCACAAAGTTTTATTGCAAATATTAAGTTTTACAAACTTTTGCAAAATATTGAAATTTCTATGCAAAATCTAGCATTTCAAGCTACTTTTTCAACGTTAAACACGGTATTTTGAAAATTGATGTTGCTGTTTGAAAACATTAGAAAACCAATAAAATTATTGAAAATCGATATGGTATCGATCAGAAAATATTGATTTTGACAATTTCCAACAGTTTCCACAAAGTTTTATTGCAAATATTAAGTTATACAAACTTTTCAAAAATATTGAAATTTCTATGCAAAAGCTAGCATTTCAAGCTACTTTTTCAACGTTAAACTCGGTATTTTGAAAATTGATGTTGCTGTTTGAAAACATTAGAAAACCAATAAAATTATTGAAAATCGATATGGTATCGATCAGAAAATATTGATTTTGTCAATTTCCAACAGTTTCCACAAAGTTTTATTGCAAATATTAAGTTTTACACACTTTTGCAAAATATTGAAATTTCTATGCAAAAGCTAGCATTTCAAGCTACTTTTTCAACGTTTAACACGGTATTTTGAAAATTGATGTTGCTGTTTGAAAACATTAGAAAACCAATAAAATTATTGAAAATCGATATGGTATCGATCAGAAAATATTGATTTTGACAATTTCCAACAGTTTCCACAAAGTTTTATTGCAAATATTAAGTTTAACAAACTTTTGAAAAATATTGAAATTTCTATGCATAAGCTAGCATTTCAAGCTACTTTTTCAACGTTAAACTCGGTATTTTGAAAATTGATGTTGCTCTTTCAAAACATTAGAAAACCAATAAAATTATTGAAAATCGATATGGTATCGATCAGAAAATATTGATTTTGACAATTTCCAACAGATTCCTCAAAGTTTTATTGCAAATATTAAGTTTTACAAACTTTTGCAAAATATTGAAATTTCTATGCAAAAGCTAGCATTTCAAGCTACTTTTTCAACGTTAAACACGGTATTTTGAAAATTGATGTTGCTGTTTGAAAATATTAGAAAACCAATAAAATTATTGAAAATCAATATGGCATCCATCAGAAAATATTGATATTGACAATTTCCAACAGTTTCCACAAAGTTTTATTGCAAATATTAAGTTTTACAAACTTTTGAAAAACATTGAAATTTCTATGCAAAAGCTAGCATTTCAAGCTACTTTTTCAACGTTAAACTCGGTATTTTGAAAATTGATGTTGCTGTTTGAAAACATTAAAAAACCAATAAAATTATTGAAAATCGATATGGTATCGATCAGAAAATATTGATTTTGTCAATTTCCAACAGTTTCCACAAAGTTTTATTGCAAATATTAAGTTTTACAAACTTTTGCAAAATAGTGAAATTTCTATGCAAAAGCTAGCATTTCAAGCTACTTTTTCAACGTTTAACACGGTATTTTGAAAATTGATGTTGCTGTTTGAAAACATTAGAAAACCAATAAAATTATTGAAAATCGATATGTTATCGATCAGAAAATATTGATTTTGACAATTTCCAACAGTTTCCACAAAGTTTTATTGCAAATATTAAGTTTTACAAACTTTTGCAAAATATTGAAATTTCTATGCAAAAGCTAGCATTTCAAGCTACTTTTTCAACGTTAAACACGGTATTTTGAAAATTGATGTTGCTGTTTGAAAACATTAGAAAACCAATAAAATTATTGAAAATCAATATGGTATCCATCAGAAAATATTGATATTGACAATTTCCAACAGTTTCCACAAAGTTTTATTGCAAATATTAAGTTTTACAAACTTTTGAAAAACATTGAAATTTCTATGCAAAAGCTAGCATTTCAAGCTACTTTTTCAACGTTAAACTCGGTATTTTGAAAATTGATGTTGCTGTTTGAAAACATTAGAAAACCAATAAAATTATTGAAAATCGATATGTTATCGATCAGAAAATATTGATTTTGACAATTTCCAACAGTTTCCACAAAGTTTTATTGCAAATATTAAGTTTTACAAACTTTTGAAAAATATTCAAATTTCTATGCATAAGCTAGCATTTCAAGCTACTTTTTCAACGTTAAACTCGGTATTTTGAAAATTGATGTTGCTGTTTCAAAACATTAAAAAACCAATAAAATTATTGAAAATCGATATGGTATCGATCAGAAAATATTGATTTTGACAATTTCCAACAGTTTCCACAAAGTTTTATTGCAAATATTAAGTTTTACAAACTTTTGAAAAATATTGAAATTTCTATGCAAAAGCTAGCATTTCAAGCTACTTTTTCAACGTTAAACTCGGTATTTTGAAAATAGATGTTGCTGTTTGAAAATATTAGAAAACCAATAAAATTATTGAAAATCAATATGGCATCCATCAGAAAATTTTGATATTGACAATTTCCAACAGTTTTCACAAAGTTTTATTGCAAATATTAAGTTTTACAAACTTTTGAAAAATATTGAAATTTCTATGCATAAGCTAGCATTTCAAGCTACTTTTTCAACGTTAAACTCGGTATTTTGAAAATTGATGTTGCTGTTTGAAAACATTAAAAAACGAATAAAATTATTGAAAATCGATATGGTATCGATCAGAAAATATTGATTTTGACAATTTCCAACAGTTTCCACAAAGTTTTATTGCAAATATTAAGTTTTAAAAACTTTTGCAAAATATTGAAATTTCTATGCAAAAGCTAGCATTTCAAGCTACTTTTTCAACGTTAAACACGGTATTTTGAAAATTGATGTTGCTGTTTGAAAACATTAGAAAACCAATAAAATTATTGAAAATCGATATGTTATCGATCAGAAAATATTGATTTTGACAATTTCCAACAGTTTCCACAAAGTTTTATTGCAAATATTAAGTTTTGCAAACTTTTGAAAAATATTGAAATTTCTATGCATAAGCTAGCATTTCAAGCTACTTTTTCAACGTTAAACTCGGTATTTTGAAAATTGATGTTGCTGTTTGAAAACATTAAAAAACCAATAAAATTATTGAAAATCGATATGGTATCGATCAGAAAATATTGATTTTGACAATTTCCAACAGTTTCCACAAAGTTTTATTGCAAATATTATGTTTTACAAACTTTTGCAAAATATTGAAATTTCTATGCAAAAGCTAGCATTTCAAGCTACTTTTTCAACGTTAAACACGGTATTTTGAAAATTGATGTTGCCGTTTGAAAACATTAAAAAACCAATAAAAGTATTGAAAATCGATATGGTATCGATCAGAAAATATTGATTTTGACAATTTCCAACAGTTTCCACAAAGTTTTATTGCAAATATTAAGTTTTACAAACTTTTGCAAAATATTGAAATTTCTATGCAAAAGCTAGCATTTCAAGCTACTTTTTCAACGTTAAACACGGTATTTTGAAAATTGATGTTGCTGTTTGAAAACATTAGAAAACCAATAAAATTATTGAAAATCGATATGTTATCGATCAGAAAATATTGATTTTGACAATTTCCAACAGTTTCCACAAAGTTTTATTGCAAATATTAAGTTTTACAAACTTTTGAAAAATATTGAAATTTCTATGCATAAGCTAGCATTTCAAGCTACTTTTTCAACGTTAAACTCGGTATTTTGAAAATTGATGTTGCTGTTTGAAAAAATTAAAAAACCAATAAAATTATTGAAAATCGATATGGTATCGATCAGAAAATATTGATTTTGACAATTTCCAACAGTTTCCACAAAGTTTTATTGCAAATATTAAGTTTTACAAACTTTTGCAAAATATTGAAATTTCTATGCAAAATCTAGCATTTCAAGCTACTTTTTCAACGTTAAACACGGTATTTTGAAAATTGATGTTGCTGTTTGAAAACATTAGAAAACCAATAAAATTATTGAAAATCGATATGGTTTCGATCAGAAAATATTGATTTTGACAATTTCCAACAGTTTCCACAAAGTTTTATTGCAAATATTAAGTTATACAAACTTTTGAAAAATATTGAAATTTCTATGCAAAAGCTAGCATTTCAAGCTACTTTTTCAACGTTAAACTCGGTATTTTGAAAATTGATGTTGCTGTTTGAAAACATTAGAAAACCAATAAAATTATTGAAAATCGATATGGTATCGATCAGAAAATATTGATTTTGTCAATTTCCAACAGTTTCCACAAAGTTTTATTGCAAATATTAAGTTTTACACACTTTTGCAAAATATTGAAATTTCTATGCAAAAGCTAGCATTTCAAGCTACTTTTTCAACGTTTAACACGGTATTTTGAAAATTGATGTTGCTGTTTGAAAACATTAGAAAACCAATAAAATTATTGAAAATCGATATGGTATCGATCAGAAAATATTGATTTTGACAATTTCCAACAGTTTCCACAAAGTTTTATTGCAAATATTAAGTTTAACAAACTTTTGAAAAATATTGAAATTTCTATGCATAAGCTAGCATTTCAAGCTACTTTTTCAACGTTAAACTCGGTATTTTGAAAATTGATGTTGCTCTTTCAAAACATTAGAAAACCAATAAAATTATTGAAAATCGATATGGTATCGATCAGAAAATATTGATTTTGACAATTTCCAACAGATTCCTCAAAGTTTTATTGCAAATATTAAGTTTTACAAACTTTTGCAAAATATTGAAATTTCTATGCAAAAGCTAGCATTTCAAGCTACTTTTTCAACGTTAAACACGGTATTTTGAAAATTGATGTTGCTGTTTGAAAATATTAGAAAACCAATAAAATTATTGAAAATCAATATGGCATCCATCAGAAAATATTGATATTGACAATTTCCAACAGTTTCCACAAAGTTTTATTGCAAATATTAAGTTTTACAAACTTTTGAAAAACATTGAAATTTCTATGCAAAAGCTAGCATTTCAAGCTACTTTTTCAACGTTAAACTCGGTATTTTGAAAATTGATGTTGCTGTTTGAAAACATTAGAAAACCAATAAAATTATTGAAAATCGATATGGTATCGATCAGAAAATATTGATTTTGACAATTTCCAACAGTTTCCACAGTTTTATTGCAAATATTAAGTTTTACAAACTTTTGAAAAACATTGCAATTTCTATGCAAAAGCTAGCATTTCAAGCTACTTTTTCAACGTTAAACTCGGTATTTTGAAAATTGATGTTGCTGTTTGAAAACATTAGAAAACCAATAAAATTATTGAAAATCGATATGTTATCGATCAGAAAATATTGATTTTGACAATTTCCAACAGTTTCCACAAAGTTTTATTGCAAATATTAAGTTTAACAAACTTTTGAAAAATATTGAAATTTCTATGCATAAGCTAGCATTTCAAGCTAATTTTTCAACGTTAAACTCGGTATTTTGAAAATTGATGTTGCTCTTTCAAAACATTAGAAAACCAATAAAATTATTGAAAATCGATATGGTATCGATCAGAAAATATTGATTTTGACAATTTCCAACAGATTCCTCAAAGTTTTATTGCAAATATTAAGTTTTACAAACTTTTGCAAAATATTGAAATTTCTATGCAAAAGCTAGCATTTCAAGCTACTTTTTCAACGTTAAACACGGTATTTTGAAAATTGATGTTGCTGTTTGAAAATATTAGAAAACCAATAAAATTATTGAAAATCAATATGGCATCCATCAGAAAATATTGATATTGACAATTTCCAACAGTTTCCACAAAGTTTTATTGCAAATATTAAGTTTTACAAACTTTTGAAAAACATTGAAATTTCTATGCAAAAGCTAGCATTTCAAGCTACTTTTTCAACGTTAAACTCGGTATTTTGAAAATTGATGTTGCTGTTTGAAAACATTAGAAAACCAATAAAATTATTGAAAATCGATATGGTATCGATCAGAAAATATTGATTTTGACAATTTCCAACAGTTTCCACAAAGTTTTATTGCAAATATTAAGTTTTACAAACTTTTGCAAAATATTGAAATTTCTATGCAAAAGCTAGCATTTCAAGCTACTTTTTCAACGTTAAACACGGTATTTTGAAAATTGATGTTGCTGTTTGAAAACATTAGAAAACCAATAAAATTATTGAAAATCGATATGTTATCGATCAGAAAATATTGATTTTGACAATTTCCAACAGTTTCCACAAAGTTTTATTGCAAATATTAAGTTTTACAAACTTTTGAAAAATATTGAAATTTCTATGCAAAAGCTAGCATTTCAAGCTAATTTTTCAACGTTAAACTCGGTATTTTGAAAATTGATGTTGCTGTTTGAAAACATTAAAAAACCAATAAAATTATTGAAAATCGATATGGTATCGATCAGAAAATATTGATTTTGACAATTTCCAACAGTTTCCGCAAAGTTTTATTGCAAATATTAAGTTTTACAAACTTTTCAAAAATATTGAAATTTCTATGCAAAAGCTAGCATTTCAAGCTACTTTTTCAACGTTAAACTCGGTATTTTGAAAATTGATGTTGCTGTTTGAAAACATTAGAAAACCAATAAAATTATTGAAAATCGATATGGTATCGATCAGAAAATATTGATTTTGTCAATTTCCAACAGTTTCCACAAAGTTTTATTGCAAATATTAAGTTTTACAAACTTTTGCAAAATATTGAAATTTCTATGCAAAAGCTTAGCATTTCAAGCTACTTTTTCAACGTTAAACACGGTATTTTGAAAATTGATGTTGCTGTTTGAAAACATTAGAAAACCAATAAAATTATTGAAAATCGATATGGTATCGATCAGAAAATATTGATTTTGACAATTTCCAA
Source organism: Acanthosepion esculentum (assembly GCA_964036315.1). Classification (NCBI taxonomy): domain Eukaryota; kingdom Metazoa; phylum Mollusca; class Cephalopoda; order Sepiida; family Sepiidae; genus Acanthosepion; species Acanthosepion esculentum. The sequence goes on along the minus strand of OZ038519.1, from coordinate 14,520,507 downwards.
CAGTTTCCACAAAGTTTTATTGCAAATATTAAGTTTTACAAACTTTTGCAAAATATTGAAATTTCTATGCAAAAGCTAGCATTTCAAGCTACTTTTTCAACGTTAAACACGGTATTTTGAAAATTGATGTTGCTGTTTGAAAATATTAGAAAACCAATAAAATTATTGAAAATCGATATGGTATCGATCGGAAAATATTGATTTTGTCAATTTCCAACAGTTTCCACAAAGTTTTATTGCAAATATTAAGTTTTACAAACATTTGAAAAACATTGAAATTTCTATGCAAAATCTAGCATTTCAAGCTACTTTTTCAACGTTAAACACGGTATTTTGAAAATTGATGTTGCTGTTTGAAAACATTAGAAAACCAATAAAATTATTGAAAATCGATATGGTATCGATCAGAAAATATTGATTTTGACAATTTGCAACAGTTTCCACAAAGTTTTATTGCAAATATTAAGTTATACAAACTTTTGAAAAATATTGAAATTTCTATGCAAAAGCTAGCATTTCAAGCTACTTTTTCAACGTTAAACTCGGTATTTTGAAAATTGATGTTGCTGTTTGAAAACATTAGAAAACCAATAAAATTATTGAAAATCGATATGGTATCGATCAGAAAATATTGATTTTGTCAATTTCCAACAGTTTCCACAAAGTTTTATTGCAAATATTAAGTTTTACAAACTTTTGCAAAATATTGAAATTTCTATGCAAAAGCTAGCATTTCAAGCTACTTTTTCAACGTTTAACACGGTATTTTGAAAATTGATGTTGCTGTTTGAAAACATTAGAAAACCAATAAAATTATTGAAAATCGATATGGTATCGATCAGAAAATATTGATTTTGACAATTTCCAAAAGTTTCCACAAAGTTTTATTGCAAACATTAAGTTTTACAAACTTTTGAAAAACATTGCAATTTCTATGCAAAAGCTAGCATTTCAAGCTACTTTTTCAACGTTAAACTCGGTATTTTGAAAATTGATGTTGCTGTTTGAAAACATTAGAAAACCAATAAAATTATTGAAAATCGATATGTTATCGATCAGAAAATATTGATTTTGACAATTTCCAACAGTTTCCACAAAGTTTTATTGCAAATATTAATTTTTACAAACTTTTGAAAAATATTGAAATTTCTATGCATAAGCTAGCATTTCAAGCTACTTTTTCAACGTTAAACTCGGTATTTTGAAAATTGATGTTGCTGTTTGAAAACATTAAAAAACCAATAAAATTATTGAAAATCGATATGGTATCGATCAGAAAATATTGATTTTGACAATTTCCAACAGTTTCCACAAAGTTTTATTGCAAATATTAAGTTTTACAAACTTTTGCAAAATGTTGAAATTTCTATGCAAAAGCTAGCATTTCAAGCTACTTTTTCAACGTTAAACTCGGTATTTTGAAAATTGATGTTGCTGTTTGAAAACATTAGAAAACCAATAAAATTATTGAAAATCGATATGGTATCGATCAGAAAATATTGATTTTGTCAATTTCCAACAGTTTCCACAAAGTTTTATTGCAAATATTAAGTTTTACAAACTTTTGCAAAATATTGAAATTTCTATGCAAAAGCTAGCATTTCAAGCTACTTTTTCAACGTGAAACACGGTATTTTGAAAATTGATGTTGCCGTTTGAAAATATTAGAAAACCAATAAAATTATTGAAAATCTATATGGTATCGATCAGAAAATATTGATTTTGTCAATTTCCAACAGTTTCCACAAAGTTTTATTGCAAATATTATGTTTTACAAACTTTTGCAAAATATTGAAATTTCTATGCATAAGCTAACATTTCAAGCCACTTTTTCAACGTTAAACTCGGTATTTTGAAAATTGATGTTGCTGTTTGAAAACATTAAAAAACCAATAAAATTATTGAAAATCGATATGGTATCGATCAGAAAATATTGATTTTGACAATTTCCAACAGTTTCCACAAAGTTTTATTGCAAATATTAAGTTTTACAAACTTTTGAAAAATATTGAAATTTCTATGCATAAGCTAGCATTTCAAGCTACTTTTTCAACGTTAAACTCGGTATTTTGAAAATTGATGTTGCTGTTTCAAAACATTAGAAAACCAATAAAATTATTGAAAATCGATATGGTATCGATCAGAAAATATTGATTTTGACAATTTCCAACAGATTCCTCAAAGTTTTATTGCAAATATTAAGTTTTACAAACTTTTGCAAAATATTGAAATTTCTATGCAAAAGCTAGCATTTCAAGCTACTTTTTCAACGTTAAACACGGTATTTTGAAAATTGATGTTGCTGTTTGAAAATATTAGAAAACCAATAAAATTATTGAAAATCAATATGGCATCCATCAGAAAATATTGATATTGACAATTTCCAAAAGTTTCCACAAAGTTTTATTGCAAATATTAAGTTTTACAAACTTTTGAAAAACATTGAAATTTCTATGCAAAAGCTAGCATTTCAAGCTACTTTTTCAACGTTAAACTCGGTATTTTGAAAATTGATGTTGCTGTTTGAAAACATTAGAAAACCAATAAAATTATTGAAAATCGATATGTTATCGATCAGAAAATATTGATTTTGACAATTTCCAACAGTTTCCACAAAGTTTTATTGCAAATATTAAGTTTTACAAACTTTTGAAAAATATTGAAATTTCTATGTATAAGCTAGCATTTCAAGCTACTTTTTCAACGTTAAACTCGGTATTTTGAAAATTGATGTTGCTGTTTGAAAACATTAAAAAACCAATAAAATTATTGAAAATCGATATGGTATCGATCAGAAAATATTGATTTTGACAATTTCCAACAGTTTCCACAAAGTTTTATTGCAAATATTAAGTTTTACAAACTTTTGCAAAATATTGAAATTTCTATGCAAAAGCTAGCATTTCAAGCTACTTTTTCAACGTTAAACACGGTATTTTGAAAATTGATATTGCTGTTTGAAAACATTAGAAAACCAATAAAATTATTGAAAATCTATATGGTATCGATCAGAAAATATTGATTTTGACAATTTCCAACAGTTTCCACAAAGTTTTATTGCAAATATTAAGTTTTACAAACTTTTGAAAAATATTGAAATTTCTATGCAAAAGCTAGCATTTCAAGCTACTTTTTCAACGTTAAACACGGTATTTTGAAAATTGATGTTGCTGTTTGAAAATATTAGAAAACCAATAAAATTATTGAAAATCAATATGGTATCCATCAGAAAATATTGATATTGACAATTTCCAACAGTTTCCACAAAGTTTTATTGCAAATATTAAGTTTTACAAACTTTTGAAAAACATTGAAATTTCTATGCAAAAGCTAGCATTTCAAGCTACTTTTTCAACGTTAAACTCGGTATTTTGAAAATTGATGTTGCTGTTTGAAAACATTAGAAAACCAATAAAATTATTGAAAATCGATATGTTATCGATCAGAAAATATTGATTTTGACAATTTCCAACAGTTTCCACAAAGTTTTATTGCAAATATTAAGTTTTACAAACTTTTGAAAAATATTGAAATTTCTATGCATAAGCTAGCATTTCAAGCTACTTTTTCAACGTTAAACTCGGTATTTTGAAAATTGATGTTGCTGTTTGAAAACATTAAAAAACCAATAAAATTATTGAAAATCGATATGGTATCGATCAGAAAATATTGATTTTGACAATTTCCAACAGTTTCCACAAAGTTTTATTGCAAATATTAAGTTTTACAAACTTTTGAAAAATATTGAAATTTCTATGCAAAAGCTAGCATTTCAAGCTACTTTTTCAACGTTAAACACGGTATTTTGAAAATTGATGTTGCTGTTTGAAAATATTAGAAAACCAATAAAATTATTGAAAATCAATATGGCATCCATCAGAAAATATTGATATTGACAATTTCCAACAGTTTCCACAAAGTTTTATTGCAAATATTAAGTTTTACAAACTTTTGAAAAATATTGAAATTTCTATGCATAAGCTAGCATTTCAAGCTACTTTTTCAACGTTAAACTCGGTATTTTGAAAATTGATGTTGCTGTTTGAAAACATTAAAAAACCAATAAAATTATTGACAATCGATATGGTATCGATCAGAAAATATTGATTTTGACAATTTCCAACAGTTTCCACAAAGTTTTATTGCAAATATTAAGTTTTACAAACTTTTGCAAAATATTGAAATTACTATGCAAAAGCTAGCATTTCAAGCTACTTTTTCAACGTTAAACTCGGTATTTTGAAAATTGATGTTGCTGTTTGAAAACATTAAAAAACCAATAAAAGTATTGAAAATCGATATGGTATCGATCAGAAAATATTGATTTTGACAATTTCCAACAGTTTCCACAGTTTTATTGCAAATATTAATTTTTACAAACTTTTGAAAAATATTGAAATTTCTATGCATAAGCTAGCATTTCAAGCTACTTTTTCAACGTTAAACTCGGTATTTTGAAAATTGATGTTGCTGTTTGAAAACATTAAAAAACCAATAAAATTATTGAAAATCGATATGGTATCGATCAGAAAATATTGATTTTGACAATTTCCAACAGTTTCCACAAAGTTTTATTGCAAATATTAAGTTTTACAAACTTTTGCAAAATGTTGAAATTTCTATGCAAAAGCTAGCATTTCAAGCTACTTTTTCAACGTTAAACTCGGTATTTTGAAAATTGATGTTGCTGTTTGAAAACATTAGAAAACCAATAAAATTATTGAAAATCGATATGGTATCGATCAGAAAATATTGATTTTGTCAATTTCCAACAGTTTCCACAAAGTTTTATTGCAAATATTAAGTTTTACAAACTTTTGCAAAATATTGAAATTTCTATGCAAAAGCTAGCATTTCAAGCTACTTTTTCAACGTGAAACACGGTATTTTGAAAATTGATGTTGCCGTTTGAAAATATTAGAAAACCAATAAAATTATTGAAAATCTATATGGTATCGATCAGAAAATATTGATTTTGTCAATTTCCAACAGTTTCCACAAAGTTTTATTGCAAATATTATGTTTTACAAACTTTTGCAAAATATTGAAATTTCTATGCATAAGCTAACATTTCAAGCCACTTTTTCAACGTTAAACTCGGTATTTTGAAAATTGATGTTGCTGTTTGAAAACATTAAAAAACCAATAAAATTATTGAAAATCGATATGGTATCGATCAGAAAATATTGATTTTGACAATTTCCAACAGTTTCCACAAAGTTTTATTGCAAATATTAAGTTTTACAAACTTTTGAAAAATATTGAAATTTCTATGCATAAGCTAGCATTTCAAGCTACTTTTTCAACGTTAAACTCGGTATTTTGAAAATTGATGTTGCTGTTTCAAAACATTAGAAAACCAATAAAATTATTGAAAATCGATATGGTATCGATCAGAAAATATTGATTTTGACAATTTCCAACAGATTCCTCAAAGTTTTATTGCAAATATTAAGTTTTAAAAACTTTTGCAAAATATTGAAATTTCTATGCAAAAGCTAGCATTTCAAGCTACTTTTTCAACGTTAAACACGGTATTTTGAAAATTGATGTTGCTGTTTGAAAATATTAGAAAACCAATAAAATTATTGAAAATCAATATGGCATCCATCAGAAAATATTGATATTGACAATTTCCAAAAGTTTCCACAAAGTTTTATTGCAAATATTAAGTTTTACAAACTTTTGAAAAACATTGAAATTTCTATGCAAAAGCTAGCATTTCAAGCTACTTTTTCAACGTTAAACTCGGTATTTTGAAAATTGATGTTGCTGTTTGAAAACATTAGAAAACCAATAAAATTATTGAAAATCGATATGTTATCGATCAGAAAATATTGATTTTGACAATTTCCAACAGTTTCCACAAAGTTTTATTGCAAATATTAAGTTTTACAAACTTTTGAAAAATATTGAAATTTCTATGTATAAGCTAGCATTTCAAGCTACTTTTTCAACGTTAAACTCGGTATTTTGAAAATTGATGTTGCTGTTTGAAAACATTAAAAAACCAATAAAATTATTGAAAATCGATATGGTATCGATCAGAAAATATTGATTTTGACAATTTCCAACAGTTTCCACAAAGTTTTATTGCAAATATTAAGTTTTACAAACTTTTGCAAAATATTGAAATTTCTATGCAAAAGCTAGCATTTCAAGCTACTTTTTCAACGTTAAACACGGTATTTTGAAAATTGATATTGCTGTTTGAAAACATTAGAAAACCAATAAAATTATTGAAAATCTATATGGTATCGATCAGAAAATATTGATTTTGACAATTTCCAACAGTTTCCACAAAGTTTTATTGCAAATATTAAGTTTTACAAACTTTTGAAAAATATTGAAATTTCTATGCAAAAGCTAGCATTTCAAGCTACTTTTTCAACGTTAAACACGGTATTTTGAAAATTGATGTTGCTGTTTGAAAATATTAGAAAACCAATAAAATTATTGAAAATCAATATGGTATCCATCAGAAAATATTGATATTGACAATTTCCAACAGTTTCCACAAAGTTTTATTGCAAATATTAAGTTTTACAAACTTTTGAAAAACATTGAAATTTCTATGCAAAAGCTAGCATTTCAAGCTACTTTTTCAACGTTAAACTCGGTATTTTGAAAATTGATGTTGCTGTTTGAAAACATTAGAAAACCAATAAAATTATTGAAAATCGATATGTTATCGATCAGAAAATATTGATTTTGACAATTTCCAACAGTTTCCACAAAGTTTTATTGCAAATATTAAGTTTTACAAACTTTTGAAAAATATTGAAATTTCTATGCATAAGCTAGCATTTCAAGCTACTTTTTCAACGTTAAACTCGGTATTTTGAAAATTGATGTTGCTGTTTGAAAACATTAAAAAACCAATAAAATTATTGAAAATCGATATGGTATCGATCAGAAAATATTGATTTTGACAATTTCCAACAGTTTCCACAAAGTTTTATTGCAAATATTAAGTTTTACAAACTTTTGAAAAATATTGAAATTTCTATGCAAAAGCTAGCATTTCAAGCTACTTTTTCAACGTTAAACACGGTATTTTGAAAATTGATGTTGCTGTTTGAAAATATTAGAAAACCAATAAAATTATTGAAAATCAATATGGCATCCATCAGAAAATATTGATATTGACAATTTCCAACAGTTTCCACAAAGTTTTATTGCAAATATTAAGTTTTACAAACTTTTGAAAAATATTGAAATTTCTATGCATAAGCTAGCATTTCAAGCTACTTTTTCAACGTTAAACTCGGTATTTTGAAAATTGATGTTGCTGTTTGAAAACATTAAAAAACCAATAAAATTATTGACAATCGATATGGTATCGATCAGAAAATATTGATTTTGACAATTTCCAACAGTTTCCACAAAGTTTTATTGCAAATATTAAGTTTTACAAACTTTTGCAAAATATTGAAATTACTATGCAAAAGCTAGCATTTCAAGCTACTTTTTCAACGTTAAACTCGGTATTTTGAAAATTGATGTTGCTGTTTGAAAACATTAAAAAACCAATAAAAGTATTGAAAATCGATATGGTATCGATCAGAAAATATTGATTTTGACAATTTCCAACAGTTTCCACAGTTTTATTGCAAATATTAAGTTTTACAAACTTTTGAAAAACATTGCAATTTCTATGCAAAAGCTAGCATTTCAAGCTACTTTTTCAACGTTAAACTCGGTATTTTGAAAATTGATGTTGCTGTTTGAAAACATTAGAAAACCAATAAAATTATTGAAAATCGATATGGTATCGATCAGAAAATATTGATTTTGTCAATTTCCAACAGTTTCCACAAAGTTTTATTGCAAATATTAAGTTTTACAAACTTTTGCAAAATATTGAAATTTCTATGCAAAAGCTAGCATTTCAAGCTACTTTTTCAACGTTAAACACGGTATTTTGAAAATTGATGTTGCCGTTTGAAAACATTAGAAAACCAATAAAATTATTGAAAATCTATATGGTATCGATCAGAAAATATTGATTTTGTCAATTTCCAACAGTTTCCACAAAGTTTTATTGCAAATATTAAGTTTTACAAACTTTTGCAAAATATTGAAATTTCTATGCAAAAGCTAGCATTTCAAGCTACTTTTTCAACGTTAAACACGGTATTTTGAAAATTGATGTTGCCGTTTGGAAACATTAGAAAACCAATAAAATTATTGAAAATCTATATGTATATATCTATAGATCAGAAAATATTGATTTTGTCAATTTCCAACAGTTTCCACAAAGTTTTATTGCAAATATTAAGTTTTACAAACTTTTGCAAAATATTGAAATTTCTATGCAAAAGCTAGCATTTCAAGCTACTTTTTCAACGTTAAACACGGTATTTTGAAAATTGATGTTGCTGTTTGAAAACATTAGAAAACCAATAAAATTATTGAAAATCGATATGGTATCGATCAGAAAATATTGATTTTGACAATTTCCAACAGTTTCCACAAAGTTTTATTGCAAATATTAAGTTTTACAAACTTTTGCAAAATATTGAAATTTCTATGCAAAAGCTAGCATTTCAAGCTACTTTTTCAACGTTAAACACGGTATTTTGAAAATTGATGTTGCTGTTTGAAAATATTAGAAAACCAATAAAATTATTGAAAATCGATATAGTATCGATCAGAAAATATTGATTTTGTCAATTTCCAACAGTTTCCACAAAGTTTTATTGCAAATATTAAGTTTTACAAACTTTTGAAAAACATTGAAATTTCTATGCAAAAGCTAGCATTTCAAGCTACTTTTTCAACGTTAAACTCGGTATTTTGAAAATTGATGTTGCTGTTTGAAAACATTAGAAAACCAATAAAATTATTGAAAATCGATATGTTATCGATCAGAAAATATTGATTTTGACAATTTCCAACAGTTTCCACAAAGTTTTATTGCAAATATTAAGTTTTACAAACTTTTGCAAAATGTTGAAATTTCTATGCAAAAGCTAGCATTTCAAGCTACTTTTTCAACGTTAAACTCGGTATTTTGAAAATTGATGTTGCTGTTTCAAAACATTAGAAAACCAATAAAATTATTGAAAATCGATATGGTATCGATCAGAAAATATTGATTTTGTCAATTTCCAACAGTTTCCACAAAGTTTTATTGCAAATATTAAGTTTTACAAACTTTTGAACAATATTGAAATTTCTATGCAAAAGCTAGCATTTCAACCTACTTTTTCAACGTTAAACTCGGTATTTTGAAAATAGATGTTGCTGTTAGAAAACATTAGAAAACCAATAAAATTATTTAAAATCGATATGGTATCGATCAGAAAATATTGATTTTGTCAATTTCCAACAGTTTCCACAAAGTTTTATTGCAAATATTAAGTTTTACAAACTTTTGCAAAATATTGAAATTTCTATGCAAAAGCTAGCATTTCAAGCTACTTTTTCAACGTTAAACACGGTATTTTGAAAATTGATGTTGCTGTTTGAAAATATTAGAAAACCAATAAAATTATTGAAAATCAAAATGGCATCCATCAGAAAATATTGATATTGACAATTTCCAACAGTTTCCACAAAGTTTTATTGCAAATATTAAGTTTTACAAACTTTTGAAAAACATTGAAATTTTATGCAAAAGCTAGCATTTCAAGCTACTTTTTCAACGTTAAACTCGGTAATTTGAAAATTGATGTTGCTGTTTGAAAACATTAGAAAACCAATAAAATTATTGAAAATCGATATGTTATCGATCAGAAAATATTGATTTTGACAATTTCCAACAGTTTCCACAAAGTTTTATTGCAAATATTAAGTTTTACAAACTTTTGAAAAATATTGAAATTTCTATGCATAAGCTAGCATTTCAAGCTACTTTTTCAACGTTAAACTCGGTATTTTGAAAATTGATGTTGCTGTTTGAAAACATTAAAAAACCAATAAAATTATTGAAAATCGATATGGTATCGATCAGAAAATATTGATTTTGACAATTTCCAACAGTTTCCACAAAGTTTTATTGCAAATATTAAGTTTTACAAACTTTTGCAAAATATTGAAATTTCTATGCAAAAGCTAGCATTTCAAGCTACTTTTTCAACGTTAAACTCGGTATTTTGAAAATTGATGTTGCTGTTTGAAAACATTAAAAAACCAATAAAATTATTGAAAATCGATATGGTATCGATCAGAAAATATTGATTTTGACAATTTCCAACAGTTTCCACAAAGTTTTATTGCAAATATTAAGTTTTACAAACTTTTGCAAAATATTGAAATTTCTATGCAAAAGCTAGCATTTCAAGCTACTTTTTCAACGTTAAACACGGTATTTTGAAAATTGATGTTGCTGTTTGAAAACATTAGAAAACCAATAAAATTATTGAAAATCTATATGGTATCGATCAGAAAATATTGATTTTGACAATTTCCAACAGTTTCCACAAAGTTTTATTGCAAATATTAAGTTTTACAAACTTTTGAAAAATATTGAAATTTCTATGCAAAAGCTAGCATTTCAAGCTACTTTTTCAACGTTAAACACGGTATTTTGAAAATTGATGTTGCTGTTTGAAAATATTAGAAAACCAATAAAATTATTGAAAATCAATATGGTATCCATCAGAAAATATTGATATTGACAATTTCCAACAGTTTCCACAAAGTTTTATTGCAAATATTAAGTTTTACAAACTTTTGAAAAACATTGAAATTTCTATGCAAAAGCTAGCATTTCAAGCTACTTTTTCAACGTTAAACTCGGTATTTTGAAAATTGATGTTGCTGTTTGAAAACATTAGAAAACCAATAAAATTATTGAAAATCGATATGTTATCGATCAGAAAATATTGATTTTGACAATTTCCAACAGTTTCCACAAAGTTTTATTGCAAATATTAAGTTTTACAAACTTTTGAAAAATATTGAAATTTCTATGCATAAGCTAGCATTTCAAGCTACTTTTTCAACGTTAAACTCGGTATTTTGAAAATTGATGTTGCTGTTTGAAAACATTAAAAAACCAATAAAATTATTGAAAATCGATATGGTATCGATCAGAAAATATTGATTTTGACAATTTCCAACAGTTTCCACAAAGTTTTATTGCAAATATTAAGTTTTACAAACTTTTGAAAAATATTGAAATTTCTATGCAAAAGCTAGCATTTCAAACTACTTTTTCAACGTTTAACACGGTATTTTGAAAATTGATGTTGCTGTTTGAAAACATTAGAAAACCAATAAAATTATTGAAAATCGATATGGCATCGATCAGAAAATATGGATTTTAACAATTTCCAACAGTTTCCACAGTTTTATTGCAAATATTAAGTTTTACAAACTTTTGAAAAACATTGCAATTTCTATGCAAAAGCTAGCATTTCAAGCTACTTTTTCAACGTTAAACACGGTATTTTGAAAATTGATGTTGCTGTTTGAAAACATTAGAAAACCAATAAAATTATTGAAAATCGATATGTTATCGATCAGAAAATATTGATTTTGACAATTTCCAACAGTTTCCACAAAGTTTTATTGCAAATATTAAGTTTTACAAACTTTTGAAAAATATTGAAATTTCTATGCAAAAGCTAGCATTTCAAGCTACTTTTTCAACGTTAAACTCGGTAATTTGAAAATTGATGTTGCTGTTTGAAAACATTAGAAAACCAATAAAATTATTGAAAATCGATATGTTATCGATCAGAAAATATTGATTTTGTCAATTTCCAACAGTTTCCACAAAGTTTTATTGCAAATATTAAGTTTTACAAACTTTTGAAAAATATTGAAATTTCTATGCATAAGCTAGCATTTCAAGCTACTTTTTCAACGTTAAACTCGGTATTTTGAAAATTGATGTTGCTGTTTGAAAACATTAAAAAACCAATAAAATTATTGAAAATCGATATGGTATCGATCAGAAAATATTGATTTTGACAATTTCCAACAGTTTCCACAAAGTTTTATTGCAAATATTAAGTTTTACAAACTTTTGCAAAATATTGAAATTTCTATGCAAAAGCTAGCATTTCAAGCTACTTTTTCAACGTTAAACTCGGTATTTTGAAAATTGATGTTGCTGTTTGAAAACATTAAAAAACCAATAAAATTATTGAAAATCGATATGGTATCGATCAGAAAATATTGATTTTGACAATTTCCAACAGTTTCCACAAAGTTTTATTGCAAATATTAAGTTTTACAAACTTTTGCAAAATATTGAAATTTCTATGCAAAAGCTAGCATTTCAAGCTACTTTTTCAACGTTAAACACGGTATTTTGAAAATTGATGTTGCTGTTTGAAAACATTAGAAAACCAATAAAATTATTGAAAATCTATATGGTATCGATCAGAAAATATTGATTTTGACAATTTCCAACAGTTTCCACAAAGTTTTATTGCAAATATTAAGTTTTACAAACTTTTGAAAAATATTGAAATTTCTATGCAAAAGCTAGCATTTCAAACTACTTTTTCAACGTTTAACACGGTATTTTGAAAATTGATGTTGCTGTTTGAAAACATTAGAAAACCAATAAAATTATTGAAAATCGATATGGCATCGATCAGAAAATATGGATTTTAACAATTTCCAACAGTTTCCACAGTTTTATTGCAAATATTAAGTTTTACAAACTTTTGAAAAACATTGCAATTTCTATGCAAAAGCTAGCATTTCAAGCTACTTTTTCAACGTTAAACACGGTATTTTGAAAATTGATGTTGCTGTTTGAAAACATTAGAAAACCAATAAAATTATTGAAAATCGATATGTTATCGATCAGAAAATATTGATTTTGACAATTTCCAACAGTTTCCACAAAGTTTTATTGCAAATATTAAGTTTTACAAACTTTTGAAAAATATTGAAATTTCTATGCAAAAGCTAGCATTTCAAGCTACTTTTTCAACGTTAAACTCGGTAATTTGAAAATTGATGTTGCTGTTTGAAAACATTAGAAAACCAATAAAATTATTGAAAATCGATATGTTATCGATCAGAAAATATTGATTTTGTCAATTTCCAACAGTTTCCACAAAGTTTTATTGCAAATATTAAGTTTTACAAACTTTTGAAAAATATTGAAATTTCTATGCATAAGCTAGCATTTCAAGCTACTTTTTCAACGTTAAACTCGGTATTTTGAAAATTGATGTTGCTGTTTGAAAACATTAAAAAACCAATAAAATTATTGAAAATCGATATGGTATCGATCAGAAAATATTGATTTTGACAATTTCCAACAGTTTCCACAAAGTTTTATTGCAAATATTAAGTTTTACAAACTTTTGCAAAATATTGAAATTTCTATGCAAAAGCTAGCATTTCAAGCTACTTTTTCAACGTTAAACTCGGTATTTTGAAAATTGATGTTGCTGTTTGAAAACATTAAAAAACCAATAAAATTATTGAAAATCGATATGGTATCGATCAGAAAATATTGATTTTGACAATTTCCAACAGTTTCCACAAAGTTTTATTGCAAATATTAAGTTTTACAAACTTTTGCAAAATATTGAAATTTCTATGCAAAAGCTAGCATTTCAAGCTACTTTTTCAACGTTAAACACGGTATTTTGAAAATTGATGTTGCTGTTTGAAAACATTAGAAAACCAATAAAATTATTGAAAATCTATATGGTATCGATCAGAAAATATTGATTTTGACAATTTCCAACAGTTTCCACAAAGTTTTATTGCAAATATTAAGTTTTACAAACTTTTGAAAAATATTGAAATTTCTATGCAAAAGCTAGCATTTCAAGCTACTTTTTCAACGTTAAACACGGTATTTTGAAAATTGATGTTGCTGTTTGAAAATATTAGAAAACCAATAAAATTATTGAAAATCAATATGGTATCCATCAGAAAATATTGATATTGACAATTTCCAACAGTTTCCACAAAGTTTTATTGCAAATATTAAGTTTTACAAACTTTTGAAAAACATTGAAATTTCTATGCAAAAGCTAGCATTTCAAGCTACTTTTTCAACGTTAAACTCGGTATTTTGAAACTTGATGTTGCTGTTTGAAAACATTAGAAAACCAATAAAATTATTGAAAATCGATATGTTATCGATCAGAAAATATTGATTTTGACAATTTCCAACAGTTTCCACAAAGTTTTATTGCAAATATTAAGTTTTACAAACTTTTGAAAAATATTGAAATTTCTATGCATAAGCTAGCATTTCAAGCTACTTTTTCAACGTTAAACTCGGTATTTTGAAAATTGATGTTGCTGTTTGAAAACATTAAAAAACAAATAAAATTATTGAAAATCGATATGGTATCGATCAGAAAATATTGATTTTGACAATTTCCAACAGTTTCCACAAAGTTTTATTGAAAATATTAAGTTTTACAAACTTTTGAAAAATATTGAAATTTCTATGCAAAAGCTAGCATTTCAAACTACTTTTTCAACGTTTAACACGGTATTTTGAAAATTGATGTTGCTGTTTGAAAACATTAGAAAACCAATAAAATTATTGAAAATCGATATGGCATCGATCAGAAAATATGGATTTTGACAATTTCCAACAGTTTCCACAGTTTTATTGCAAATATTAAGTTTTACAAACTTTTGAAAAACATTGCAATTTCTATGCAAAAGCTAGCATTTCAAGCTACTTTTTCAACGTTAAACACGGTATTTTGAAAATTGATGTTGCTGTTTGAAAACATTAGAAAACCAATAAAATTATTGAAAATCGATATGTTATCGATCAGAAAATATTGATTTTGACAATTTCCAACAGTTTCCACAAAGTTTTATTGCAAATATTAAGTTTTACAAACTTTTGAAAAATATTGAAATTTCTATGCATAAGCTAGCATTTCAAGCTACTTTTTCAACGTTAAACTCGGTATTTTGAAAATTGATGTTGCTGTTTCAAAACATTAAAAAACCAATAAAATTATTGAAAATCGATATGGTATCAATCAGAAAATATTGATTTTGACAATTTCCAACAGTTTCCACAAAGTTTTATTGCAAATATTAAGTTTTACAAACTTTTGAACAATATTGAAATTTCTATGCAAAAGCTAGCATTTCAACCTACTTTTTCAACGTTAAACTCGGTATTTTGAAAATAGATGTTGCTGTTAGAAAACATTAGAAAACCAATAAAATTATTTAAAATCGATATGGTATCGATCAGAAAATATTGATTTTGTCAATTTCCAACAGTTTCCACAAAGTTTTATTGCAAATATTAAGTTTTACAAACTTTTGCAAAATATTGAAATTTCTATGCAAAAGCTAGCATTTCAAGCTACTTTTTCAACGTTAAACACGGTATTTTGAAAATTGATGTTGCTGTTTGAAAATATTAGAAAACCAATAAAATTATTGAAAATCAAAATGGCATCCATCAGAAAATATTGATATTGACAATTTCCAACAGTTTCCACAAAGTTTTATTGCAAATATTAAGTTTTACAAACTTTTGAAAAACATTGAAATTTTATGCAAAAGCTAGCATTTCAAGCTACTTTTTCAACGTTAAACTCGGTATTTTGAAAATTGATGTTGCTGTTTGAAAACATTAGAAAACCAATAAAATTATTGAAAATCGATATGTTATCGATCAGAAAATATTGATTTTGACAATTTCCAACAGTTTCCACAAAGTTTTATTGCAAATATTAAGTTTTACAAACTTTTGAAAAATATTGAAATTTCTATGCATAAGCTAGCATTTCAAGCTACTTTTTCAACGTTAAACTCGGTATTTTGAAAATTGATGTTGCTGTTTGAAAACATTAAAAAACCAATAAAATTATTGAAAATCGATATGGTATCGATCAGAAAATATTGATTTTGACAATTTCCAACAGTTTCCACAAAGTTTTATTGCAAATATTAAGTTTTACAAACTTTTGCAAAATATTGAAATTTCTATGCAAAAGCTAGCATTTCAAGCTACTTTTTCAACGTTAAACTCGGTATTTTGAAAATTGATGTTGCTGTTTGAAAACATTAAAAAACCAATAAAATTATTGAAAATCGATATGGTATCGATCAGAAAATATTGATTTTGACAATTTCCAACAGTTTCCACAAAGTTTTATTGCAAATATTAAGTTTTACAAACTTTTGCAAAATATTGAAATTTCTATGCAAAAGCTAGCATTTCAAGCTACTTTTTCAACGTTAAACACGGTATTTTGAAAATTGATGTTGCTGTTTGAAAACATTAGAAAACCAATAAAATTATTGAAAATCTATATGGTATCGATCAGAAAATATTGATTTTGACAATTTCCAACAGTTTCCACAAAGTTTTATTGCAAATATTAAGTTTTACAAACTTTTGAAAAATATTGAAATTTCTATGCAAAAGCTAGCATTTCAAGCTACTTTTTCAACGTTAAACACGGTATTTTGAAAATTGATGTTGCTGTTTGAAAATATTAGAAAACCAATAAAATTATTGAAAATCAATATGGTATCCATCAGAAAATATTGATATTGACAATTTCCAACAGTTTCCACAAAGTTTTATTGCAAATATTAAGTTTTACAAACTTTTGAAAAACATTGAAATTTCTATGCAAAAGCTAGCATTTCAAGCTACTTTTTCAACGTTAAACTCGGTATTTTGAAAATTGATGTTGCTGTTTGAAAACATTAGAAAACCAATAAAATTATTGAAAATCGATATGTTATCGATCAGAAAATATTGATTTTGACAATTTCCAACAGTTTCCACAAAGTTTTATTGCAAATATTAAGTTTTACAAACTTTTGAAAAATATTGAAATTTCTATGCATAAGCTAGCATTTCAAGCTACTTTTTCAACGTTAAACTCGGTATTTTGAAAATTGATGTTGCTGTTTGAAAACATTAAAAAACCAATAAAATTATTGAAAATCGATATGGTATCGATCAGAAAATATTGATTTTGACAATTTCCAACAGTTTCCACAAAGTTTTATTGCAAATATTAAGTTTTACAAACTTTTGAAAAATATTGAAATTTCTATGCAAAAGCTAGCATTTCAAACTACTTTTTCAACGTTTAACACGGTATTTTGAAAATTGATGTTGCTGTTTGAAAACATTAGAAAACCAATAAAATTATTGAAAATCGATATGGCATCGATCAGAAAATATGGATTTTGACAATTTCCAACAGTTTCCACAGTTTTATTGCAAATATTAAGTTTTACAAACTTTTGAAAAACATTGCAATTTCTATGCAAAAGCTAGCATTTCAAGCTACTTTTTCAACGTTAAACACGGTATTTTGAAAATTGATGTTGCTGTTTGAAAACATTAGAAAACCAATAAAATTATTGAAAATCGATATGTTATCGATCAGAAAATATTGATTTTGACAATTTCCAACAGTTTCCACAAAGTTTTATTGCAAATATTAAGTTTTACAAACTTTTGAAAAATATTGAAATTTCTATGCATAAGCTAGCATTTCAAGCTACTTTTTCAACGTTAAACTCGGTATTTTGAAAATTGATGTTGCTGTTTCAAAACATTAGAAAACCAATAAAATTATTGAAAATCGATATGGTATCGATCAGAAAATATTGATTTTGACAATTTCCAACAGATTCCTCAAAGTTTTATTGCAAATATTAAGTTTTACAAACTTTTGCAAAATATTGAAATTTCTATGCAAAAGCTAGCATTTCAAGCTACTTTTTCAACGTTAAACACGGTATTTTGAAAATTGATGTTGCTGTTTGAAAATATTAGAAAACCAATAAAATTATTGAAAATCAATATGGCATCCATCAGAAAATATTGATATTGACAATTTCCAACAGTTTCCACAAAGTTTTATTGCAAATATTAAGTTTTACAAACTTTTGAAAAACATTGAAATTTCTATGCAAAAGCTAGCATTTCAAGCTACTTTTTCAACGTTAAACTCGGTATTTTGAAAATTGATGTTGCTGTTTGAAAACATTAGAAAACCAATAAAATTATTGAAAATCGATATGTTATCGATCAGAAAATATTGATTTTGACAATTTCCAACAGTTTCCACAAAGTTTTATTGCAAATATTAAGTTTTACAAACTTTTGAAAAATATTGAAATTTCTATGCATAAGCTAGCATTTCAAGCTACTTTTTCAACGTTAAACTCGGTATTTTGAAAATTGATGTTGCTGTTCGAAAACATTAAAAAACCAATAAAATTATTGAAAATCGATATGGTATCGATCAGAAAATATTGATTTTGACAATTTCCAACAGTTTCCACAAAGTTTTATTGCAAATATTAAGTTTTACAAACTTTTGCAAAATATTGAAATTTCTATGCAAAAGCTAGCATTTCAAGCTACTTTTTCAACGTTAAACACGCTATTTTGAAAATTGATGTTGCTCTTTGAAAACATTAGAAAACCAATAAAATTATTGAAAATCTATATGGTATCGATCAGAAAATATTGATTTTGACAATTTCCAACAGTTTCCACAAAGTTTTATTGCAAATATTAAGTTTTACAAACTTTTGAAAAATATTGAAATTTCTATGCAAAAGCTAGCATTTCAAGCTACTTTTTCAACGTTAAACACGGTATTTTGAAAATTGATGTTGCTGTTTGAAAATATTAGAAAACCAATAAAATTATTGAAAATCAATATGGTATCCATCAGAAAATATTGATATTGACAATTTCCAACAGTTTCCACAAAGTTTTATTGCAAATATTAAGTTTTACAAACTTTTGAAAAACATTGAAATTTCTATGCAAAAGCTAGCATTTCAAGCTACTTTTTCAACGTTAAACTCGGTATTTTGAAAATTGATGTTGCTGTTTGAAAACATTAGAAAACCAATAAAATTATTGAAAATCGATATGTTATCGATCAGAAAATATTGATTTTGACAATTTCCAACAGTTTCCACAAAGTTTTATTGCAAATATTAAGTTTTACAAACTTTTGAAAAATATTGAAATTTCTATGCATAAGCTAGCATTTCAAGCTACTTTTTCAACGTTAAACTCGGTATTTTGAAAATTGATGTTGCTGTTTGAAAACATTAAAAAACCAATAAAATTATTGAAAATCGATATGGTATCGATCAGAAAATATTGATTTTGACAATTTCCAACAGTTTCCACAAAGTTTTATTGCAAATATTAAGTTTTACAAACTTTTGAAAAACATTGAAATTTCTATGCAAAAGCTAGCATTTCAAGCTACTTTTTCAACGTTAAACTCGGTATTTTGAAAATTGATGTTGCTGTTTGAAAACATTAGAAAACCAATAAAATTATTGAAAATCGATATGTTATCGATCAGACAATATTGATTTTGACAATTTCCAACAGTTTCCACAAAGTTTTATTGCAAATATTAAGTTTTACAAACTTTTGAAAAATATTGAAATTTCTATGCATAAGCTAGCATTTCAAGCTACTTTTTCAACGTTAAACTCGGTATTTTGAAAATTGATGTTGCTGTTTGAAAACATTAAAAAACCAATAAAATTATTGAAAATCGATATGGTATCGATCAGAAAATATTGATTTTGACAATTTCCAACAGTTTCCACAAAGTTTTATTGCAAATATTAAGTTTTACAAACTTTTGAAAAATATTGAAATTTCTATGCAAAAGCTAGCATTTCAAGCTACTTTTTCAACGTTAAACACGGTATTTTGAAAATTGATGTTGCTGTTTGAAAATATTAGAAAACCAATAAAATTATTGAAAATCAATATGGTATCCATCAGAAAATATTGATATTGACAATTTCCAACAGTTTCCACAAAGTTTTATTGCAAATATTAAGTTTTACAAACTTTTGAAAAACATTGAAATTTCTATGCAAAAGCTAGCATTTCAAGCTACTTTTTCAACGTTAAACTCGGTATTTTGAAAATTGATGTTGCTGTTTGAAAACATTAGAAAACCAATAAAATTATTGAAAATCGATATGTTATCGATCAGAAAATATTGATTTTGACAATTTCCAACAGTTTCCACAAAGTTTTATTGCAAATATTAAGTTTTACAAACTTTTGAAAAATATTGAAATTTCTATGCATAAGCTAGCATTTCAAGCTACTTTTTCAACGTTAAACTCGGTATTTTGAAAATTGATGTTGCTGTTTGAAAACATTAAAAAACCAATAAAATTATTGAAAATCGATATGGTATCGATCAGAAAATATTGATTTTGACAATTTCCAACAGTTTCCACAAAGTTTTATTGCAAATATTAAGTTTTACAAACTTTTGCAAAATATTGAAATTTCTATGCAAAAGCTAGCATTTCAAGCTACTTTTTCAACGTTAAACACGGTATTTTGAAAATTGATGTTGCTGTTTGAAAACATTAGAAAACCAATAAAATTATTGAAAATCGATATGTTATCGATCAGAAAATATTGATTTTGACAATTTCCAACAGTTTCCACAAAGTTTTATTGCAAATATTAAGTTTTACAAACTTTTGAAAAATATTGAAATTTCTATGCAAAAGCTAGCATTTCAAGCTACTTTTTCAACGTTAAACTCGGTATTTTGAAAATTGATGTTGCTGTTTGAAAACATTAGAAAACCAATAAAATTATTGAAAATCGATATGGTATCGATCAGAAAATATTGATTTTGACAATTTCCAACAGTTTCCACAGTTTTATTGCAAATATTAAGTTTTACAAACTTTTGAAAAACATTGCAATTTCTATGCAAAAGCTAGCATTTCAAGCTACTTTTTCAACGTTAAACTCGGTATTTTGAAAATTGATGTTGCTGTTTGAAAACATTAGAAAACCAATAAAATTATTGAAAATCGATATGGTATCGATCAGAAAATATTGATTTTGTCAATTTCCAACAGTTTCCACAAAGTTTTATTGCAAATATTAAGTTTTACAAACTTTTGCAAAATATTGAAATTTCTATGCAAAAGCTAGCATTTCAAGCTACTTTTTCAACGTTAAACACGGTATTTTGAAAATTGATGTTGCCGTTTGAAAACATTAGAAAACCAATAAAATTATTGAAAATCTATATGGTATCGATCAGAAAATATTGATTTTGTCAATTTCCAACAGTTTCCACAAAGTTTTATTGCAAATATTAAGTTTTACAAACTTTTGCAAAATATTGAAATTTCTATGCAAAAGCTAGCATTTCAAGCTACTTTTTCAACGTTAAACACGGTATTTTGAAAATTGATGTTGCCGTTTGAAAACATTAGAAAACCAATAAAATTATTGAAAATCTATATGTATATATCTATAGATCAGAAAATATTGATTTTGTCAATTTCCAACAGTTTCCACAAAGTTTTATTGCAAATATTAAGTTTTACAAACTTTTGCAAAATATTGAAATTTCTATGCAAAAGCTAGCATTTCAAGCTACTTTTTCAACGTTAAACACGGTATTTTGAAAATTGATGTTGCTGTTTGAAAACATTAGAAAACCAATAAAATTATTGAAAATCGATATGGTATCGATCAGAAAATATTGATTTTGACAATTTCCAACAGTTTCCACAAAGTTTTATTGCAAATATTAAGTTTTACAAACTTTTGCAAAATATTGAAATTTCTATGCAAAAGCTAGCATTTCAAGCTACTTTTTCAACGTTAAACACGGTATTTTGAAAATTGATGTTGCTGTTTGAAAATATTAGAAAACCAATAAAATTATTGAAAATCGATATGGTATCGATCAGAAAATATTGATTTTGTCAATTTCCAACAGTTTCCACAAAGTTTTATTGCAAATATTAAGTTTTACAAACTTTTGAAAAACATTGAAATTTCTATGCAAAAGCTAGCATTTCAAGCTACTTTTTCAACGTTAAACTCGGTATTTTGAAAATTGATGTTGCTGTTTGAAAACATTAGAAAACCAATAAAATTATTGAAAATCGATATGGTATCGATCAGAAAATATTGATTTTGTCAATTTCCAACAGTTTCCACAAAGTTTTATTGCAAATATTAAGTTTTACAAACTTTTGCAAAATATTGAAATTTCTATGCAAAAGCTAGCATTTCAAGCTACTTTTTCAACGTTAAACATGGTATTTTGAAAATTGATGTTGCCGTTTGAAAACATTAGAAAACCAATAAAATTATTGAAAATCTATATGGTATCGATCAGAAAATATTGATTTTGTCAATTTCCAACAGTTTCCACAAAGTTTTATTGCAAATATTAAGTTTTACAAACTTTTGCAAAATATTGAAATTTCTATGCAAAAGCTAGCATTTCAAGCTACTTTTTCAACGTTAAACACGGTATTTTGAAAATTGATGTTGCCGTTTGAAAACATTAGAAAACCAATAAAATTATTGAAAATCTATATGTATATATCTATACATCAGAAAATATTGATTTTGTCAATTTCCAACAGTTTCCACAAAGTTTTATTGCAAATATTAAGTTTTACAAACTTTTGCAAAATATTGAAATTTCTATGCAAAAGCTAGCATTTCAAGCTACTTTTTCAACGTTAAACACGGTATTTTGAAAATTGATGTTGCTGTTTGAAAACATTAGAAAACCAATAAAATTATTGAAAATCGATATGGTATCGATCAGAAAATATTGATTTTGACAATTTCCAACAGTTTCCACAAAGTTTTATTGCAAATATTAAGTTTTACAAACTTTTGCAAAATATTGAAATTTCTATGCAAAAGCTAGCATTTCAAGCTACTTTTTCAACGTTAAACACGGTATTTTGAAAATTGATGTTGCTGTTTGAAAATATTAGAAAACCAATAAAATTATTGAAAATCGATATGGTATCGATCAGAAAATATTGATTTTGTCAATTTCCAACAGTTTCCACAAAGTTTTATTGCAAATATTAAGTTTTACAAACTTTTGAAAAACATTGAAATTTCTATGCAAAAGCTAGCATTTCAAGCTACTTTTTCAACGTTAAACTCGGTATTTTGAAAATTGATGTTGCTGTTTGAAAACATTAGAAAACCAATAAAATTATTGAAAATCGATATGGTATCGATCAGAAAATATTGATTTTGTCAATTTCCAACAGTTTCCACAAAGTTTTATTGCAAATATTAAGTTTTACAAACTTTTGCAAAATATTGAAATTTCTATGCAAAAGCTAGCATTTCAAGCTACTTTTTCAACGTTAAACACGGTATTTTGAAAATTGATGTTGCCGTTTGAAAACATTAGAAAACCAATAAAATTATTGAAAATCTATATGGTATCGATCAGAAAATATTGATTTTGTCAATTTCCAACAGTTTCCACAAAGTTTTATTGCAAATATTAAGTTTTACAAACTTTTGCAAAATATTGAAATTTCTATGCAAAAGCTAGCATTTCAAGCTACTTTTTCAACGTTAAACACGGTATTTTGAAAATTGATGTTGCCGTTTGAAAACATTAGAAAACCAATAAAATTATTGAAAATCTATATGTATATATCTATAGATCAGAAAATATTGATTTTGTCAATTTCCAACAGTTTCCACAAAGTTTTATTGCAAATATTAAGTTTTACAAACTTTTGCAAAATATTGAAATTTCTATGCAAAAGCTAGCATTTCAAGCTACTTTTTCAACGTTAAACACGGTATTTTGAAAATTGATGTTGCTGTTTGAAAACATTAGAAAACCAATAAAATTATTGAAAATCGATATGGTATCGATCAGAAAATATTGATTTTGACAATTTCCAACAGTTTCCACAAAGTTTTATTGCAAATATTAAGTTTTACAAACTTTTGCAAAATATTGAAATTTCTATGCAAAAGCTAGCATTTCAAGCTACTTTTTCAACGTTAAACACGGTATTTTGAAAATTGATGTTGCTGTTTGAAAATATTAGAAAACCAATAAAATTATTGAAAATCGATATGGTATCGATCAGAAAATATTGATTTTGTCAATTTCCAACAGTTTCCACAAAGTTTTATTGCAAATATTAAGTTTTACAAACTTTTGAAAAACATTGAAATTTCTATGCAAAAGATAGCATTTCAAGCTACTTTTTCAACGTTAAACTCGGTATTTTGAAAATTGATGTTGCTGTTTGAAAACATTAGAAAACCAATAAAATTATTGAAAATCGATATGTTATCGATCAGAAAATATTGATTTTGACAATTTCCAACAGTTTCCACAAAGTTTTATTGCAAATATTAAGTTTTACAAACTTTTGCAAAATGTTGAAATTTCTATGCAAAAGCTAGCATTTCAAGCTACTTTTTCAACGTTAAACTCGGTATTTTGAAAATTGATGTTGCTGTTTCAAAACATTAGAAAACCAATAAAATTATTGAAAATCGATATGGTATCGATCAGAAAATATTGATTTTGTCAATTTCCAACAGTTTCCACAAAGTTTTATTGCAAATATTAAGTTTTACAAACTTTTGAAAAATATTGAAATTTCTATGCATAAGCTAGCATTTCAAGCTACTTTTTCAACGTTAAACACGGTATTTTGAAAATTGATGTTGCTGTTTGAAAATATTAGAAAACCAATAAAATTATTGAAAATCAATATGGCATCCATCAGAAAATATTGATATTGACAATTTCCAACAGTTTCCACAAAGTTTTATTGCAAATATTAAGTTTTACAAACTTTTGAAAAACATTGAAATTTCTATGCAAAAGCTAGCATTTCAAGCTACTTTTTCAACGTTAAACTCGGTATTTTGAAAATTGATGTTGCTGTTTGAAAACATTAGAAAACCAATAAAATTATTGAAAATCGATATGTTATCGATCAGAAAATATTGATTTTGACAATTTCCAACAGTTTCCACAAAGTTTTATTGCAAATATTAAGTTTTACAAACTTTTGAAAAATATTGAAATTTCTATGCATAAGCTAGCATTTCAAGCTACTTTTTCAACGTTAAACTCGGTATTTTGAAAATTGATGTTGCTGTTTGAAAACATTAAAAAACCAATAAAATTATTGAAAATCGATATGGTATCGATCAGAAAATATTGATTTTGACAATTTCCAACAGTTTCCACAAAGTTTTATTGCAAATATTAAGTTTTACAAACTTTTGCAAAATATTGAAATTTCTATGCAAAAGCTAGCATTTCAAGCTACTTTTTCAACGTTAAACACGCTATTTTGAAAATTGATGTTGCTGTTTGAAAACATTAGAAAACCAATAAAATTATTGAAAATCTATATGGTATCGATCAGAAAATATTGATTTTGACAATTTCCAACAGTTTCCACAAAGTTTTATTGCAAATATTAAGTTTTACAAACTTTTGAAAAATATTGAAATTTCTATGCAAAAGCTAGCATTTCAAGCTACTTTTTCAACGTTAAACACGGTATTTTGAAAATTGATGTTGCTGTTTGAAAATATTAGAAAACCAATAAAATTATTGAAAATCAATATGGTATCCATCAGAAAATATTGATATTGACAATTTCCAACAGTTTCCACAAAGTTTTATTGCAAATATTAAGTTTTACAAACTTTTGAAAAACATTGAAATTTCTATGCAAAAGCTAGCATTTCAAGCTACTTTTTCAACGTTAAACTCGGTATTTTGAAAATTGATGTTGCTGTTTGAAAACATTAGAAAACCAATAAAATTATTGAAAATCGATATGTTATCGATCAGAAAATATTGATTTTGACAATTTCCAACAGTTTCCACAAAGTTTTATTGCAAATATTAAGTTTTACAAACTTTTGAAAAATATTGAAATTTCTATGCATAAGCTAGCATTTCAAGCTACTTTTTCAACGTTAAACACGGTATTTTGAAAATTGATGTTGCTGTTTGAAAACATTAGAAAACCAATAAAATTATTGAAAATCGATATGGTATCGATCAGAAAATATTGATTTTGACAATTTCCAACAGTTTCCACAAAGTTTTATTGCAAATATTAAGTTTTACAAACTTTTGCAAAATATTGAAATTTCTATGCAAAAGCTAGCATTTCAAGCTACTTTTTCAACGTTAAACACGGTATTTTGAAAATTGATGTTGCTGTTTGAAAATATTAGAAAACCAATAAAATTATTGAAAATCGATATGGTATCGATCAGAAAATATTGATTTTGTCAATTTCCAACAGTTTCCACAAAGTTTTATTGCAAATATTAAGTTTTACAAACTTTTGAAAAACATTGAAATTTCTATGCAAAAGATAGCATTTCAAGCTACTTTTTCAACGTTAAACTCGGTATTTTGAAAATTGATGTTGCTGTTTGAAAACATTAGAAAACCAATAAAATTATTGAAAATCGATATGTTATCGATCAGAAAATATTGATTTTGACAATTTCCAACAGTTTCCACAAAGTTTTATTGCAAATATTAAGTTTTACAAACTTTTGCAAAATGTTGAAATTTCTATGCAAAAGCTAGCATTTCAAGCTACTTTTTCAACGTTAAACTCGGTATTTTGAAAATTGATGTTGCTGTTTCAAAACATTAGAAAACCAATAAAATTATTGAAAATCGATATGGTATCGATCAGAAAATATTGATTTTGTCAATTTCCAACAGTTTCCACAAAGTTTTATTGCAAATATTAAGTTTTACAAACTTTTGAAAAATATTGAAATTTCTATGCATAAGCTAGCATTTCAAGCTACTTTTTCAACGTTAAACACGGTATTTTGAAAATTGATGTTGCTGTTTGAAAATATTAGAAAACCAATAAAATTATTGAAAATCAATATGGCATCCATCAGAAAATATTGATATTGACAATTTCCAACAGTTTCCACAAAGTTTTATTGCAAATATTAAGTTTTACAAACTTTTGAAAAACATTGAAATTTCTATGCAAAAGCTAGCATTTCAAGCTACTTTTTCAACGTTAAACTCGGTATTTTGAAAATTGATGTTGCTGTTTGAAAACATTAGAAAACCAATAAAATTATTGAAAATCGATATGTTATCGATCAGAAAATATTGATTTTGACAATTTCCAACAGTTTCCACAAAGTTTTATTGCAAATATTAAGTTTTACAAACTTTTGAAAAATATTGAAATTTCTATGCATAAGCTAGCATTTCAAGCTACTTTTTCAACGTTAAACTCGGTATTTTGAAAATTGATGTTGCTGTTTGAAAACATTAAAAAACCAATAAAATTATTGAAAATCGATATGGTATCGATCAGAAAATATTGATTTTGACAATTTCCAACAGTTTCCACAAAGTTTTATTGCAAATATTAAGTTTTACAAACTTTTGCAAAATATTGAAATTTCTATGCAAAAGCTAGCATTTCAAGCTACTTTTTCAACGTTAAACACGCTATTTTGAAAATTGATGTTGCTGTTTGAAAACATTAAAAAACCAATAAAATTATTGAAAATCTATATGGTATCGATCAGAAAATATTGATTTTGACAATTTCCAACAGTTTCCACAAAGTTTTATTGCAAATATTAAGTTTTACAAACTTTTGAAAAATATTGAAATTTCTATGCAAAAGCTAGCATTTCAAGCTACTTTTTCAACGTTAAACACGGTATTTTGAAAATTGATGTTGCTGTTTGAAAATATTAGAAAACCAATAAAATTATTGAAAATCAATATGGTATCCATCAGAAAATATTGATATTGACAATTTCCAACAGTTTCCACAAAGTTTTATTGCAAATATTAAGTTTTACAAACTTTTGAAAAACATTGAAATTTCTATGCAAAAGCTAGCATTTCAAGCTACTTTTTCAACGTTAAACTCGGTATTTTGAAAATTGATGTTGCTGTTTGAAAACATTAGAAAACCAATAAAATTATTGAAAATCGATATGTTATCGATCAGAAAATATTGATTTTGACAATTTCCAACAGTTTCCACAAAGTTTTATTGCAAATATTAAGTTTTACAAACTTTTGAAAAATATTGAAATTTCTATGCATAAGCTAGCATTTCAAGCTACTTTTTCAACGTTAAACTCGGTATTTTGAAAATTGATGTTGCTGTTTGAAAACATTAAAAAACCAATAAAATTATTGAAAATCGATATGGTATCGATCAGAAAATATTGATTTTGATAATTTCCAACAGTTTCCACAAAGTTTTATTGCAAATATTAAGTTTTACAAACTTTTGAAAAATATTGAAATTTCTATGCAAAAGCTAGCATTTCAAGCTACTTTTTCAACGTTAAACACGGTATTTTGAAAATTGATGTTGCTGTTTGAAAATATTAGAAAACCAATAAAATTATTGAAAATCAATATGGCATCCATCAGAAAATATTGATATTGACAATTTCCAACAGTTTCCACAAAGTTTTATTGCAAATATTAAGTTTTACAAACTTTTGAAAAATATTGAAATTTCTATGCATAAGCTAGCATTTCAAGCTACTTTTTCAACGTTAAACTCGGTATTTTGAAAATTGATGTTGCTGTTTGAAAACATTAAAAAACCAATAAAATTATTGACAATCGATATGGTATCGATCAGAAAATATTGATTTTGACAATTTCCAACAGTTTCCACAAAGTTTTATTGCAAATATTAAGTTTTACAAACTTTTGCAAAATATTGAAATTTCTATGCAAAAGCTAGCATTTCAAGCTACTTTTTCAACGTTAAACTCGGTATTTTGAAAATTGATGTTGCTGTTTGAAAACATTAAAAAACCAATAAAAGTATTGAAAATCGATATGGTATCGATCAGAAAATATTGATTTTGACAATTTCCAACAGTTTCCACAAAGTTTTATTGCAAATATTAAGTTTTACAAACTTTTGCAAAATATTGAAATTTCTATGCAAAAGCTAGCATTTCAAGCTACTTTTTCAACGTTAAACACGGTATTTTGAAAATTGATGTTGCTGTTTGAAAACATTAGAAAACCAATAAAATTATTGAAAATCGATATGTTATCGATCAGAAAATATTGATTTTGACAATTTCCAACAGTTTCCACAAAGTTTTATTGCAAATATTAAGTTTTACAAACTTTTGAAAAATATTGAAATTTCTATGCAAAAGCTAGCATTTCAAGCTACTTTTTCAACGTTAAACTCGGTATTTTGAAAATTGATGTTGCTGTTTGAAAACATTAGAAAACCAATAAAATTATTGAAAATCGATATGGTATCGATCAGAAAATATTGATTTTGTCAATTTCCAACAGTTTCCACAAAGTTTTATTGCAAATATTAAGTTTTACAAACTTTTGCAAAATATTGAAATTTCTATGCAAAAGCTAGCATTTCAAGCTACTTTTTCAACGTTTAACACGGTATTTTGAAAATTGATGTTGCTGTTTGAAAACATTAGAAAACAAATAAAATTATTGAAAATCGATATGGTATCGATCAGAAAATATTGATTTTGACAATTTCCAACAGTTTCCACAGTTTTATTGCAAATATTAAGTTTTACAAACTTTTGAAAAACATTGCAATTTCTATGCAAAAGCTAGCATTTCAAGCTACTTTTTCAACGTTAAACTCGGTATTTTGAAAATTGATGTTGCTGTTTGAAAACATTAGAAAACCAATAAAATTATTGAAAATCGATATGGTATCGATCAGAAAATATTGATTTTGTCAATTTCCAACAGTTTCCACAAAGTTTTATTGCAAATATTAAGTTTTACAAACTTTTGCAAAATATTGAAATTTCTATGCAAAAGCTAGCATTTCAAGCTACTTTTTCAACGTTAAACACGGTATTTTGAAAATTGATGTTGCCGTTTGAAAACATTAGAAAACCAATAAAATTATTGAAAATCTATATGGTATCGATCAGAAAATATTGATTTTGTCAATTTCCAACAGTTTCCACAAAGTTTTATTGCAAATATTAAGTTTTACAAACTTTTGCAAAATATTGAAATTTCTATGCAAAAGCTAGCATTTCAAGCTACTTTTTCAACGTTAAACACGGTATTTTGAAAATTGATGTTGCCGTTTGAAAACATTAGAAAACCAATAAAATTATTGAAAATCTATATGTATATATCTATAGATCAGAAAATATTGATTTTGTCAATTTCCAACAGTTTCCACAAAGTTTTATTGCAAATATTAAGTTTTACAAACTTTTGCAAAATATTGAAATTTCTATGCAAAAGCTAGCATTTCAAGCTACTTTTTCAACGTTAAACACGGTATTTTGAAAATTGATGTTGCTGTTTGAAAACATTAGAAAACCAATAAAATTATTGAAAATCGATATGGTATCGATCAGAAAATGTTGATTTTTACAATTTCCAACAGTTTCCACAAAGTTTTATTGCAAATATTAAGTTTTACAAACTTTTGCAAAATATTGAAATTTCTATGCAAAAGCTAGCATTTCAAGCTACTTTTTCAACGTTAAACACGGTATTTTGAAAATTGATGTTGCTGTTTGAAAATATTAGAAAACCAATAAAATTATTGAAAATCGATATGGTATCGATCAGAAAATATTGATTTTTTTCAATTTCCAACAGTTTCCACAAAGTTTTATTGCAAATATTAAGTTTTACAAACTTTTGAAAAACATTGAAATTTCTATGCAAAAGCTAGCATTTCAAGCTACTTTTTCAACGTTAAACTCGGTATTTTGAAAATTGATGTTGCTGTTTGAAAACATTAGAAAACCAATAAAATTATTGAAAATCGATATGTTATCGATCAGAAAATATTGATTTTGACAATTTCCAACAGTTTCCACAAAGTTTTATTGCAAATATTAAGTTTTACAAACTTTTGAAAAATATTGAAATTTCTATGCAAAAGCTAGCATTTCAAGCTACTTTTTCAACGTTAAACACGGTATTTTGAAAATTGATGTTGCTGTTTGAAAATATTAGAAAACCAATAAAATTATTGAAAATCAATATGGTATCCATCAGAAAATATTGATATTGACAATTTCCAACAGTTTCCACAAAGTTTTATTGCAAATATTAAGTTTTACAAACTTTTGAAAAACATTGAAATTTCTATGCAAAAGCTAGCATTTCAAGCTACTTTTTCAACGTTAAACTCGGTATTTTGAAAATTGATGTTGCTGTTTGAAAACATTAGAAAACCAATAAAATTATTGAAAATCGATATGTTATCGATCAGAAAATATTGATTTTGACAATTTCCAACAGTTTCCACAAAGTTTTATTGCAAATATTAAGTTTTACAAACTTTTGAAAAATATTGAAATTTCTATGCATAAGCTAGCATTTCAAGCTACTTTTTCAACGTTAAACTCGGTATTTTGAAAATTGATGTTGCTGTTTGAAAACATTAAAAAACCAATAAAATTATTGAAAATCGATATGGTATCGATCAGAAAATATTGATATTGACAATTTCCAACAGTTTCCACAAAGTTTTATTGCAAATATTAAGTTTTACAAACTTTTGAAAAATATTGAAATTTCTATGCATAAGCTAGCATTTCAAGCTACTTTTTCAACGTTAAACTCGGTATTTTGAAAATTGATGTTGCTGTTTGAAAACATTAGAAAACCAATAAAATTATTGAAAATCGATATGGTATCGATCAGAAAATATTGATTTTGTCAATTTCCAACAGTTTCCACAAAGTTTTATTGCAAATATTAAGTTTTACAAACTTTTGCAAAATATTGAAATTTCTATGCAAAAGCTAGCATTTCAAGCTACTTTTTCAACGTTTAACACGGTATTTTGAAAATTGATGTTGCTGTTTGAAAACATTAGAAAACCAATAAAATTATTGAAAATCGATATGGTATCGATCAGAAAATATTGATTTTGACAATTTCCAACAGTTTCCACAGTTTTATTGCAAATATTAAGTTTTACAAACTTTTGAAAAACATTGCAATTTCTATGCAAAAGCTAGCATTTCAAGCTACTTTTTCAACGTTAAACTCGGTATTTTGAAAATTGATGTTGCTGTTTGAAAACATTAGAAAACCAATAAAATTATTGAAAATCGATATGGTATCGATCAGAAAATATTGATTTTGTCAATTTCCAACAGTTTCCACAAAGTTTTATTGCAAATATTAAGTTTTACAAACTTTTGCAAAATATTGAAATTTCTATGCAAAAGCTAGCATTTCAAGCTACTTTTTCAACGTTAAACACGGTATTTTGAAAATTGATGTTGCCGTTTGAAAACATTAGAAAACCAATAAAATTATTGAAAATCTATATGGTATCGATCAGAAAATATTGATTTTGTCAATTTCCAACAGTTTCCACAAAGTTTTATTGCAAATATTAAGTTTTACAAACTTTTGCAAAATATTGAAATTTCTATGCAAAAGCTAGCATTTCAAGCTACTTTTTCAACGTTAAACACGGTATTTTGAAAATTGATGTTGCCGTTTGAAAACATTAGAAAACCAATAAAATTATTGAAAATCTATATGTATATATCTATAGATCAGAAAATATTGATTTTGTCAATTTCCAACAGTTTCCACAAAGTTTTATTGCAAATATTAAGTTTTACAAACTTTTGCAAAATATTGAAATTTCTATGCATAAGCTAGCATTTCAAGCCACTTTTTCAACGTTAAACTCGGTATTGTGAAAATTGATGTTGCTGTTTGAAAACATTAAAAAACCAATAAAATTATTGAAAATCGATATGGTATCGATCAGAAAATATTGATTTTGACAATTTCCAACAGTTTCCACAAAGTTTTATTGCAAATATTAAGTTTTACAAACTTTTGCAAAATATTGAAATTTCTATGCAAAAGCTAGCATTTCAAGCTACTTTTTCAACGTTAAACACGGTATTTTGAAAATTGATGTTGCTGTTTGAAAATATTAGAAAACCAATAAAATTATTGAAAATCGATATGGTATCGATCAGAAAATATTGATTTTGTCAATTTCCAACAGTTTCCACAAAGTTTTATTGCAAATATTAAGTTTTACAAACTTTTGAAAAACATTGAAATTTCTATGCAAAAGCTAGCATTTCAAGCTACTTTTTCAACGTTAAACTCGGTATTTTGAAAATTGATGTTGCTGTTTGAAAACATTAGAAAACCAATAAAATTATTGAAAATCGATATGTTATCGATCAGAAAATATTGATTTTGACAATTTCCAACAGTTTCCACAAAGTTTTATTGCAAATATTAAGTTTTACAAACTTTTGCAAAATGTTGAAATTTCTATGCAAAAGCTAGCATTTCAAGCTACTTTTTCAACGTTAAACTCGGTATTTTGAAAATTGATGTTGCTGTTTCAAAACATTAGAAAACCAATAAAATTATTGAAAATCGATATGGTATCGATCAGAAAATATTGATTTTGTCAATTTCCAACAGTTTCCACAAAGTTTTATTGCAAATATTAAGTTTTACAAACTTTTGAAAAATATTGAAATTTCTATGCATAAGCTAGCATTTCAAGCTACTTTTTCAACGTTAAACTCGGTATTTTGAAAATTGATGTTGCTGTTTGAAAACATTAAAAAACCAATAAAATTATTGAAAATCGATATGGTATCGATCAGAAAATATTGATTTTGACAATTTCCAACAGTTTCAACAAAGTTTTATTGCAAATATTAAGTTTTACAAACTTTTGCAAAATATTGAAATTTCTATGCAAAAGCTAGCATTTCAAGCTACTTTTTCAACGTTAAACTCGGTATTTTGAAAATTGATGTTGCTGTTTGAAAACATTAGAAAACCAATAAAATTATTGAAAATCGATATGTTATCGATCAGAAAATATTGATTTTGACAATTTCCAACAGTTTCCACAAAGTTTTATTGCAAATATTAAGTTTTACAAACTTTTGAAAAATATTGAAATTTCTATGCATAAGCTAGCATTTCAAGCTACTTTTTCAACGTTAAACTCGGTATTTTGAAAATTGATGTTGCTGTTTGAAAACATTAAAAAACCAATAAAATTATTGAAAATCGATATGGTATCGATCAGAAAATATTGATTTTGACAATTTCCAACAGTTTCCACAAAGTTTTATTGCAAATATTAAGTTTTACAAACTTTTGAAAAATATTGAAATTTCTATGCAAATGCTAGCATTTCAAACTACTTTTTCAAGGTTAAACTCGGTATTTTGAAAATTGATGTTGCTATTAGAAAACATTAGAAAACCAATAAAATTATTGAAAATCGATATGGTATCGATCAGAAAATATTGATTTTGTCAATTTCCAACAGTTTCCACAAAGTTTTATTGCAAATATTAAGTTTTACAAACTTTTGCAAAATATTGAAATTTCTATGCAAAAGCTAGCATTTCAAGCTACTTTTTCAACGTTTAACACGGTATTTTGAAAATTGATGTTGCTGTTTGAAAATATTAGAAAACCAATAAAATTATTGAAAATCAATATGGCATCCATCAGAAAATATTGATTTTGACAATTTCCAACAGTTTCCACAAAGTTTTATTGCAAATATTAAGTTTTACAAACTTTTGAAAAACATTGAAATTTCTATGCAAAAGCTAGCATTTCAAGCTACTTTTTCAACGTTAAACTCGGTATTTTGAAAATTGATGTTGCTGTTTGAAAACATTAGAAAACCAATAAAATTATTGAAAATCGATGTTATCGATCAGAAAATATTGATTTTGACAATTTCCAACAGTTTCCACAAAGTTTTATTGCAAATATTAAGTTTTACAAACTTTTGAAAAATATTGAAATTTCTATGCATAAGCTAGCATTTCAAGCTACTTTTTCAACGTTAAACTCGGTATTTTGAAAATTGATGTTGCTGTTTGAAAACATTAAAAAACCAATAAAATTATTGAAAATCGATATGGTATCGATCAGAAAATATTGATTTTGACAATTTCCAACAGTTTCCACAAAGTTTTATTGCAAATATTAAGTTTTACAAACTTTTGCAAAATATTGAAATTTCTATGCAAAAGCTAGCATTTCAAGCTACTTTTTCAACGTTAAACTCGGTATTTTGAAAATTGATGTTGCTGTTTGAAAACATTAAAAAACCAATAAAATTATTGAAAATCGATATGGTATCGATCAGAAAATATTGATTTTGACAATTTCCAACAGTTTCCACAAAGTTTTATTGCAAATATTAAGTTTTACAAACTTTTGCAAAATATTGAAATTTCTATGCAAAATCTAGCATTTCAAGCTACTTTTTCAACGTTTAACACGGTATTTTGAAAATTGATGTTGCTGTTTGAAAACATTAGAAAACCAATAAAATTATTGAAAATCGATATGGTATCGATCAGAAAATATTGATTTTGACAATTTCCAACAGTTTCCACAAACTTTTATTGCAAACATTAAGTTTTACAAACTTTTGAAAAACATTGCAATTTCTATGCAAAAGCTAGCATTTCAAGCTACTTTTTCAACGTTAAACTCGGTATTTTGAAAATTGATGTTGCTGTTTGAAAACATTAGAAAACCAATAAAATTATTGAAAATCGATATGTTATCGATCAGAAAATATTGATTTTGACAATTTCCAACAGTTTCCACAAAGTTTTATTGCAAATATTAATTTTTACAAACTTTTGAAAAATATTGAAATTTCTATGCATAAGCTAGCATTTCAAGCTACTTTTTCAACGTTAAACTCGGTATTTTGAAAATTGATGTTGCTGTTTGAAAACATTAAAAAACCAATAAAATTATTGAAAATCGATATGGTATCGATCAGAAAATATTGATTTTGACAATTTCCAACAGTTTCCACAAACTTTTATTGCAAACATTAAGTTTTACAAACTTTTGAA
This sequence comes from Acanthosepion esculentum, assembly GCA_964036315.1. Taxonomy (NCBI): domain Eukaryota; kingdom Metazoa; phylum Mollusca; class Cephalopoda; order Sepiida; family Sepiidae; genus Acanthosepion; species Acanthosepion esculentum. The sequence goes on along the minus strand of OZ038519.1, from coordinate 14,484,848 downwards.
AAACATTGCAATTTCTATGCAAAAGCTAGCATTTCAAGCTACTTTTTCAACGTTAAACTCGGTATTTTGAAAATTGATGTTGCTGTTTGAAAACATTAGAAAACCAATAAAATTATTGAAAATCGATATGTTATCGATCAGAAAATATTGATTTTGACAATTTCCAACAGTTTCCACAAAGTTTTATTGCAAATATTAATTTTTACAAACTTTTGAAAAATATTGAAATTTCTATGCATAAGCTAGCATTTCAAGCTACTTTTTCAACGTTAAACTCGGTATTTTGAAAATTGATGTTGCTGTTTGAAAACATTAAAAAACCAATAAAATTATTGAAAATCGATATGGTATCGATCAGAAAATATTGATTTTGACAATTTCCAACAGTTTCCACAAAGTTTTATTGCAAATATTAAGTTTTACAAACTTTTGCAAAATGTTGAAATTTCTATGCAAAAGCTAGCATTTCAAGCTACTTTTTCAACGTTAAACTCGGTATTTTGAAAATTGATGTTGCTGTTTGAAAACATTAGAAAACCAATAAAATTATTGAAAATCGATATGGTATCGATCAGAAAATATTGATTCTGACAATTTCCAACAGTTTCCACAAAGTTTTATTGCAAATATTAAGTTTTACAAACTTTTGAAAAATATTGAAATTTCTATGCAAAAGCTAGCATTTCAAGTTACTTTTTCAACGTTAAACTCGGTATTTTGAAAATTGATGTTGCTGTTTGAAAACATTAGAAAACCAATAGAATTATTGAAAATCGATATGGTATCGATCAGAAAATATTGATTTTGTCAATTTCCAACAGTTTTCACAAAGTTTTATTGCAAATATTAAGTTTTACAAAGTTTTGCAAAATATTGAAATTTCTATGCAAAAGCTAGCATTTCAAGCTACTTTTTCAACGTTAAACACGGTATTTTGAAAATTGATGTTGCCGTTTGAAAACATTAGAAAACCAATAAAATTATTGAAAATCTATATGGTATCGATCAGAAAATATTGATTTTGTCAATTTCCAACAGTTTCCACAAAGTTTTATTGCAAATATTAAGTTTTACAAACTTTTGCAAAATATTGAAATTTCTATGCAAAAGCTAGCATTTCAAGCTACTTTTTCAACGTTAAACACGGTATTTTGAAAATTGATGTTGCTGTTTGAAAACATTAGAAAACCAATAAAATTATTGAAAATCGATATGGTATCGATCAGAAAATATTGATTTTGACAATTTGCAACAGTTTCCACAAAGTTTTATTGCAAATATTAAGTTTTACAAACTTTTGAAAAATATTGAAATTTCTATGCAAAAGCTAGCATTTCAAGCTACTTTTTCAACGTTAAACTCGGTATTTTGAAAATTGATGTTGCTGTTTGAAAACATTAGAAAACCAATAGAATTATTGAAAATCGATATGGTATCGATCAGAAAATATTGATTTTGTCAATTTCCAACAGTTTCCACAAAGTTTTATTGCAAATATTAAGTTTTACAAAGTTTTGCAAAATATTGAAATTTCTATGCAAAAGCTAGCATTTCAAGCTACTTTTTCAACGTTAAACACGGTATTTTGAAAATTGATGTTGCCGTTTGAAAACATTAGAAAACCAATAAAATTATTGAAAATCTATATGGTATCGATCAGAAAATATTGATTTTGTCAATTTCCAACAGTTTCCACAAAGTTTTATTGCAAATATTAAGTTTTACAAACTTTTGCAAAATATTGAAATTTCTATGCAAAAGCTAGCATTTCAAGCTACTTTATCAACGTTTAACACGGTATTTTGAAAATTGATGTTGCTGTTTGAAAACATTAAAAAACCAATAAAATTATTGAAAAACGATATGGTATCGATCAGAAAATATTGATTTTAACAATTTCCAACAGTTTCCACAAAGTTTTATTGCAAATATTAAGTTTTACAAACTTTTGCAAAATATTGAAATTTCTATGCAAAATCTAGCATTTCAAGCCACTTTTTCAACGTTAAACACGGTATTTTGAAAATTGATGTTGCTGTTTGAAAACATTAGAAAACCAATAAAATTATTGAAAATCGATATGGTATCGATCAGAAAATATTGATTTTGTCAATTTCCAACAGTTTCCACAAAGTTTTATTGCAAATATTAAGTTTTACAAACTTTTGCAAAATATTGAAATTTCTATGCAAAAGCTAGCATTTCAAGCTACTTTTTCAACGTTTAACACGGTATTTTGAAAATTGATGTTGCCGTTTGAAAACATTAGAAAACCAATAAAATTATTGAAAATCTATATGGTATCGATCAGAAAATATTGATTTTGACAATTTCCAACAGTTTCCACAAAGTTTTATTGCAAATATTAAGTTTTACAAACTTTTGCAAAATATTGAAATTTCTATGCAAAATCTAGCATTTCAAGCCACTTTTTCAACGTTAAACACGGTATTTTGAAAATTGATGTTGCTGTTTGAAAACATTAGAAAACCAATAAAATTATTGAAAATCGATATGTTATCGATCAGAAAATATTGATTTTGACAATTTCCAACAGTTTCCACAAAGTTTTATTGCAAATATTAAGTTTTACAAACTTTTGAAAAATATTGAAATTTCTATGCATAAGCTAGCATTTCAAGCTACTTTTTCAACGTTAAACTCGGTATTTTGAAAATTGATGTTGCTGTTTGAAAACATTAAAAAACCAATAAAATTATTGAAAATCGATATGGTATCGATCAGAAAATATTGATTTTGACAATTTCCAACAGTTTCCACAAAGTTTTATTGCAAATATTAAATTTTACAAACTTTTGCAAAATATTGAAATTTCTATGCAAAAGCTAGCATTTCAAGCTACTTTTTCAACGTTTAACACGGTATTTTGAAAATTGATGTTGCTGTTTGAAAATATTAGAAAACCAATAAAATTATTGAAAATCAATATGGCATCCATCAGAAAATATTGATTTTGACAATTTCCAACAGTTTCCACAAAGTTTTATTGCAAATATTAAGTTTTACAAACTTTTGAAAAACATTGAAATTTCTATGCAAAAGCTAGCATTTCAAGCTACTTTTTCAACGTTAAACTCGGTATTTTGAAAATTGATGTTGCTGTTTGAAAACATTAGAAAACCAATAAAATTATTGAAAATCGATATGTTATCGATCAGAAAATATTGATTTTGTCAATTTCCAACAGTTTCCACAAAGTTTTATTGCAAATATTAAGTTTTACAAACTTTTGAAAAATATTGAAATTTCTATGCATAAGCTAGCATTTCAAGCTACTTTTTCAACGTTAAACTCGGTATTTTGAAAATTGATGTTGCTGTTTGAAAACATTAAAAAACCAATAAAATTATTGAAAATCGATATGGTATCGATCAGAAAATATTGATTTTGACAATTTCCAACAGTTTCCACAAAGTTTTATTGCAAATATTAAGTTTTACAAACTTTTGCAAAATATTGAAATTTCTATGCAAAAGCTAGCATTTCAAGCTACTTTTTCAACGTTAAACTCGGTATTTTGAAAATTGATGTTGCTGTTTGAAAACATTAGAAAACCAATAAAATTATTGAAAATCGATATGTTATCGATCAGAAAATATTGATTTTGACAATTTCCAACAGTTTCCACAAAGTTTTATTGCAAATATTAAGTTTTACAAACTTTTGAAAAATATTGAAATTTCTATGCATAAGCTAGCATTTCAAGCTACTTTTTCAACGTTAAACTCGGTATTTTGAAAATTGATGTTGCTGTTTGAAAACATTAAAAAACCAATAAAATTATTGAAAATCGATATGGTATCGATCAGAAAATATTGATTTTGACAATTTCCAACAGTTTCCACAAAGTTTTATTGCAAATATTAAGTTTTACAAACTTTTGAAAAATATTGAAATTTCTATGCAAAAGCTAGCATTTCAAACTACTTTTTCAAGGTTAAACTCGGTATTTTGAAAATTGATGTTGCTATTAGAAAACATTAGAAAACCAATAAAATTATTGAAAATCGATATGGTATCGATCAGAAAATATTGATTTTGTCAATTTCCAACAGTTTCCACAAAGTTTTATTGCAAATATTAAGTTTTACAAACTTTTGCAAAATATTGAAATTTCTATGCAAAAGCTAGCATTTCAAGCTACTTTTTCAACGTTTAACACGGTATTTTGAAAATTGATGTTGCTGTTTGAAAATATTAGAAAACCAATAAAATTATTGAAAATCAATATGGCATCCATCAGAAAATATTGATTTTGACAATTTCCAACAGTTTCCACAAAGTTTTATTGCAAATATTAAGTTTTACAAACTTTTGAAAAACATTGAAATTTCTATGCAAAAGCTAGCATTTCAAGCTACTTTTTCAACGTTAAACTCGGTATTTTGAAAATTGATGTTGCTGTTTGAAAACATTAGAAAACCAATAAAATTATTGAAAATCGATGTTATCGATCAGAAAATATTGATTTTGACAATTTCCAACAGTTTCCACAAAGTTTTATTGCAAATATTAAGTTTTACAAACTTTTGAAAAATATTGAAATTTCTATGCATAAGCTAGCATTTCAAGCTACTTTTTCAACGTTAAACTCGGTATTTTGAAAATTGATGTTGCTGTTTGAAAACATTAAAAAACCAATAAAATTATTGAAAATCGATATGGTATCGATCAGAAAATATTGATTTTGACAATTTCCAACAGTTTCCACAAAGTTTTATTGCAAATATTAAGTTTTACAAACTTTTGCAAAATATTGAAATTTCTATGCAAAAGCTAGCATTTCAAGCTACTTTTTCAACGTTAAACTCGGTATTTTGAAAATTGATGTTGCTGTTTGAAAACATTAAAAAACCAATAAAATTATTGAAAATCGATATGGTATCGATCAGAAAATATTGATTTTGACAATTTCCAACAGTTTCCACAAAGTTTTATTGCAAATATTAAGTTTTACAAACTTTTGCAAAATATTGAAATTTCTATGCAAAAGCTAGCATTTCAAGCTACTTTTTCAACGTTAAACTCGGTATTTTGAAAATTGATGTTGCTGTTTGAAAACATTAAAAAACCAATAAAATTATTGAAAATCGATATGGTATCGATCAGAAAATATTGATTTTGACAATTTCCAACAGTTTCCACAAAGTTTTATTGCAAATATTAAGTTTTACAAACATTTGAAAAATATTGAAATTTCTATGCAAAAGCTAGCATTTCAAGCTACTTTTTCAACGTTAAACACGGTATTTTGAAAATTGATGTTGCTGTTTGAAAATATTAGAAAACCAATAAAATTATTGAAAATCAATATGGTATCCATCAGAAAATATTGATATTGACAATTTCCAACAGTTTCCACAAAGTTTTATTGCAAATATTAAGTTTTACACACTTTTGAAAAACATTGAAATTTCTATGCAAAAGCTAGCATTTCAAGCTACTTTTTCAACGTTAAACTCGGTATTTTGAAAATTGATGTTGCTGTTTGAAAACATTAGAAAACCAATAAAATTATTGAAAATCGATATGTTATCAATCAGAAAATATTGATTTTGACAATTTCCAACAGTTTCCACAAAGTTTTATTGCAAATATTAAGTTTTACAAACTTTTGCAAAATATTGAAATTTCTATGCAAAATCTAGCATTTCAAGCTACTTTTTCAACGTTAAACACGGTATTTTGAAAATTGATGTTGCTGTTTGAAAACATTAGAAAACCAATAAAATTATTGAAAATCGATATGGTATCGATCAGAAAATATTGATTTTGTCAATTTCCAACAGTTTCCACTAAGTTTTATTGCAAATATTAAGTTTTACAAACTTTTGCAAAATATTGAAATTTCTATGCAAAAGCTAGCATTTCAAGCTACTTTTTCAACGTTTAACACGGTATTTTGAAAATTGATGTTGCTGTTTGAAAACATTAGAAAACCAATAAAATTATTGAAAATCGATATGGTATCGATCAGAAAATATTGATTTTGACAATTTCCAACAGTTTCCACAAAGTTTTATTGCAAATATTAAGTTTTACAAACTTTTGAAAAATATTGAAATTTCTATGCATAAGCTAGCATTTCAAGCTACTTTTTCAACGTTAAACTCGGTATTTTGAAAATTGATGTTGCTGTTTGAAAGCATTAAAAAACCAATAAAATTATTGAAAATCGATATGGTATCGATCAGAAAATATTGATTTTGACAATTTCCAACAGTTTCCACAAAGTTTTATTGCAAATATTAAGTTTTACAAACTTTTGCAAAATATTGAAATTTCTATGCAAAAGCTAGCATTTCAAGCTACTTTTTCAACGTTTAACACGGTATTTTGAAAATTGATGTTGCTGTTTGAAAACATTAGAAAACCAATAAAATTATTGAAAATCGATATGGTATCGATCAGAAAATATTGATTTTGACAATTTCCAACATTTTCCACGAAGTTTTATTGCAAATATTAAGTTTTACAAACTTTTGCAAAATGTTGAAATTTCTATGCAAAAGCTAGCATTTCAAGCTACTTTTTCAACGTTAAACTCGGTATTTTGAAAATTGATGTTGCTGTTTAAAAACATTAGAAAACCAATAAAATTATTGAAAATCGATATGGTATCGATCAGAAAATATTGATTTTGTCAATTTCCAACAGTTTCCACAAAGTTTTATTGCAAATATTAAGTTTTACAAACTTTTGCAAAATATTGAAATTTCTATGCAAAAGCTAGCACTTCAAGCTACTTTTTCAACGTTAAACACGGTATGTTGAAAATTGATGTTGCTGTTTCAAAACTTTAGAAAACCAATAAAATTATTGAAAATCGATATGGTATCGATCAGAAAATATTGATTTTGTCAATTTCCAACAGTTTCCACAAAGTTTTATTGCAAATATTAAGTTTTACAAACTTTTGCAAAATATTGAAATTTCTATGCAAAATCTAGCATTTCAAGCTACTTTTTCAACGTTAAACACGGTATTTTGAAAATTGATGTTGCTGTTTGAAAACATTAGAAAACCAATAAAATTATTGAAAATCGATATGGTATCGATCAGAAAATATTGATTTTGACAATTTCCAACATTTTCCACAAAGTTTTATTGCAAATATTAAGTTTTACAAACTTTTGAAAAATATTGAAATTTCTATGCAAAAGCTAGCATTTCAAGCTACTTTTTTAACGTTAAACACGGTATTTTGAAAATTGAAGTTGCTGTTTGAAAACATTAGAAAACCAATAAAATTATTGAAAATCGATATGGTATCGATCAGAAAATATTGATTTTGACAATTTCCAACAGTTTCCACAAAGTTTTATTGCAAATATTAAGTTTTACAAACTTTTGAAAAATATTGAAATTTCTATGCATAAGCTAGCATTTCAAGCCACTTTTTCAACGTTAAACTCGGTATTTTGAAAATTGAGGTTGCTGTTTGAAAACATTAAAAAACCAATAAAATTATTGAAAATCGATATGGTATCGATCAGAAAATATTGATTTTGAGAATTTCCAACAGTTTCCACAAAGTTTTATTGCAAATATTAAGTTTTACAAACTTTTGCAAAATGTTGAAATTTCTATGCAAAAGCTCGCATTTCAAGCTACTTTTTCAACGTTAAACTTGGTATTTTGAAAATTGATGTTGCTGTTTGAAAACATTAGAAAACCAATAAAATTATTGAAAATCGATATGGTATCGATCAGAAAATATTGATTTTGACAATTTCCAACAGTTTCCACAAAGTTTTATTGCAAATATTAAGTTTTACAAACTTTTGCAAAATATTGAAATTTCTATGCAAAAGCTAGCACTTCAAGCTACTTTTTCAACGTTAAACACGGTATGTTGAAAATTGATGTTGCTGTTTCAAAACTTTAGAAAACCAATAAAATTATTGAAAATCGATATGGTATCGATCAGAAAATATTGATTTTGTCAATTTCCAACAGTTTCCACAAAGTTTTATTGCAAATATTAAGTTTTACAAACTTTTGCAAAATATTGAAATTTCTATGCAAAATCTAGCATTTCAAGCTACTTTTTCAACGTTAAACACGGTATTTTGAAAATTGATGTTGCTGTTTGAAAACATTAGAAAACCAATAAAATTATTGAAAATCGATATGGTATCGATCAGAAAATATTGATTTTGACAATTTCCAACATTTTCCACAAAGTTTTATTGCAAATATTAAGTTTTACAAACTTTTGAAAAATATTGAAATTTCTATGCAAAAGCTAGCATTTCAAGCTACTTTTTTAACGTTAAACACGGTATTTTGAAAATTGAAGTTGCTGTTTGAAAACATTAGAAAACCAATAAAATTATTGAAAATCGATATGGTATCGATCAGAAAATATTGATTTTGACAATTTCCAACAGTTTCCACAAAGTTTTATTGCAACTATTAAGTTTTACAAACTTTTGAAAAATATTGAAATTTCTATGCATAAGCTAGCATTTCAAGCCACTTTTTCAACGTTAAACTCGGTATTTTGAAAATTGATGTTGCTGTTTGAAAACATTAAAAAACCAATAAAATTATTGAAAATCGATATGGTATCGATCAGAAAATATTGATTTTGAGAATTTCCAACAGTTTCCACAAAGTTTTATTGCAAATATTAAGTTTTACAAACTTTTGCAAAATGTTGAAATTTCTATGCAAAAGCTCGCATTTCAAGCTACTTTTTCAACGTTAAACTTGGTATTTTGAAAATTGATGTTGCTGTTTGAAAACATTAGAAAACCAATAAAATTATTGAAAATCGATATGGTATCGATCAGAAAATATTGATTTTGACAATTTCCAACAGTTTCCACAAAGTTTTATTGCAAATATTAAGTTTTACAAACTTTTGCAAAATGTTGAAATTTCTATGCAAAAGCTAGCATTTCAAGCTACTTTTTCAACGTTAAACTCGGTATTTTGAAAATTGATGTTGCTGTTTGAAAACATTAGAAAACCAATAAAATTATTGAAAATCGATATGGTATCGATCAGAAAATATTGATTTTGTCAATTTCCAACAGTTTCCACAAAGTTTTATTGCAAATATTAAGTTTTACAAACTTTTGCAAAATGTTGAAATTTCTATGCAAAAGCTAGCATTTCAAGCTACTTTTTCAACGTTAAAATCGGTATTTTGAAAATTGATGTTGCTGTTTGAAAACATTAGAAAACCAATAAAATTATTGAAAATCGATATGGTATCGATCAGAAAATATTGATTTTGACAATTTCCAACAGTTTCCACAAAGTTTTATTGCAAATATTAAGTGTTACAAACTTTTGCAAAATATTGAAATTTCTATGCAAAATCTAGCATTTCAAGCCACTTTTTCAACGTTAAACACGGTATTTTGAAAATTGATGTTGCTGTTTGAAAACATTAGAAAAAGCTAGCATTTCAAGCTACTCTTTCAACGTTAAACTCGGTATTTTGCAAATTGATGTTGCTGTTTCAAAACTTTAGAAAACCAATAAAATTATTGAAAATCGATATGGTATCGATCAGAAAATATTGATTTTGTCAATTTCCAACAGTTTCCACAAAGTTTTATTGCAAATATTAAGTTTTACAAACTTTTGCAAAATATTGAAATTTCTATGCAAAAGCTAGCATTTCAAGCTACTTTTTTAACGTTAAACACGGTATTTTGAAAATTGAAGTTGCTGTTTGAAAACATTAGAAAACCAATAAAATTATTGAAAATCGATATGGTATCGATCAGAAAATATTGATTTTGACAATTTCCAACAGTTTCCACAAAGTTTTATTGCAACTATTAAGTTTTACAAACTTTTGAAAAATATTGAAATTTCTATGCATAAGCTAGCATTTCAAGCCACTTTTTCAACGTTAAACTCGGTATTTTGAAAATTGATGTTGCTGTTTGAAAACATTAAAAAACCAATAAAATTATTGAAAATCGATATGGTATCGATCAGAAAATATTGATTTTGAGAATTTCCAACAGTTTCCACAAAGTTTTATTGCAAATATTAAGTTTTACAAACTTTTGCAAAATGTTGAAATTTCTATGCAAAAGCTCGCATTTCAAGCTACTTTTTCAACGTTAAACTTGGTATTTTGAAAATTGATGTTGCTGTTTGAAAACATTAGAAAACCAATAAAATTATTGAAAATCGATATGGTATCGATCAGAAAATATTGATTTTGACAATTTCCAACAGTTTCCACAAAGTTTTATTGCAAATATTAAGTTTTACAAACTTTTGCAAAATGTTGAAATTTCTATGCAAAAGCTAGCATTTCAAGCTACTTTTTCAACGTTAAACTCGGTATTTTGAAAATTGATGTTGCTGTTTGAAAACATTAGAAAACCAATAAAATTATTGAAAATCGATATGGTATCGATCAGAAAATATTGATTTTGTCAATTTCCAACAGTTTCCACAAAGTTTTATTGCAAATATTAAGTTTTACAAACTTTTGCAAAATGTTGAAATTTCTATGCAAAAGCTAGCATTTCAAGCTACTTTTTCAACGTTAAAATCGGTATTTTGAAAATTGATGTTGCTGTTTGAAAACATTAGAAAACCAATAAAATTATTGAAAATCGATATGGTATCGATCAGAAAATATTGATTTTGACAATTTCCAACAGTTTCCACAAAGTTTTATTGCAAATATTAAGTGTTACAAACTTTTGCAAAATATTGAAATTTCTATGCAAAATCTAGCATTTCAAGCCACTTTTTCAACGTTAAACACGGTATTTTGAAAATTGATGTTGCTGTTTGAAAACATTAGAAAAAGCTAGCATTTCAAGCTACTCTTTCAACGTTAAACTCGGTATTTTGCAAATTGATGTTGCTGTTTCAAAACTTTAGAAAACCAATAAAATTATTGAAAATCGATATGGTATCGATCAGAAAATATTGATTTTGTCAATTTCCAACAGTTTCCACAAAGTTTTATTGCAAATATTAAGTTTTACAAACTTTTGCAAAATATTGAAATTTCTATGCAAAATCTAGCATTTCAAGCTACTTTTTCAACGTTAAACACGGTATTTTGAAAATTGATGTTGCTGTTTGAAAACATTAGAAAACCAATAAAATTATTGAAAATCGATATGGTATCGATCAGAAAATATTGATTTTGACAATTTCCAACATTTTCCACAAAGTTTTATTGCAAATATTAAGTTTTACAAACTTTTGAAAAATATTGAAATTTCTATGCAAAAGCTAGCATTTCAAGCTACTTTTTTAACGTTAACGGTATTTTGAAAATTGATGTTGCTGTTTGAAAACATTAGAAAACCAATAAAATTATTGAAAATCGATATGGTATCGATCAGAAAATATTGATTTTGACAATTTCCAACAGTTTCCACAAAGTTTTATTGCAAATATTAAGTTTTACAAACTTTTGAAAAATATTGAAATTTCTATGCATAAGCTAGCATTTCAAGCCACTTTTTCAACGTTAAACTCGGTATTGTGAAAATTGATGTTGCTGTTTGAAAACATTAAAAAACCAATAAAATTATTGAAAATCGATATGGTATCGATCAGAAAATATTGATTTTGACAATTTCCAACAGTTTCCACAAAGTTTTATTGCAAATATTAAGTTTTACAAACTTTTGCAAAATGTTGAAATTTCTATGCAAAAGCTCGCATTTCAAGCTACTTTTTCAACGTTAAACTTGGTATTTTGAAAATTGATGTTGCTGTTTGAAAACATTAGAAAACCAATAAAATTATTGAAAATCGATATGGTATCGATCAGAAAATATTGATTTTGACAATTTCCAACAGTTTCCACAAAGTTTTATTGCAAATATTCAGTTTTACAAACTTTTGCAAAATGTTGAAATTTCTATGCAAAAGCTAGCATTTCAAGCTACTTTTTCAACGTTAAACTCGGTATTTTGAAAATTGATGTTGCTGTTTGAAAACACTAGAAAACCAATAAAATTATCGAAAATCGATATGGTATCGATCAGAAAATATTGATTTTGTCAATTTCCAACAGTTTCCACAAAGTTTTATTGCAAATATTAAGTTTTACAAACTTTTGCAAAATATTGAAATTTCTATGCAAAAGCTAGCATTTCAAGCTACTTTATCAACGTTTAACACGGTATTTTGAAAATTGATGTTGCTGTTTGAAAACATTAAAAAACCAATAAAATTATTGAAAATCGATATGGTATCGATCAGAAAATATTGATTTTAACAATTTCCAACAGTTTCCACAAAGTTTTATTGCAAATATTATGTTTTACAAACTTTTGAAAAATATTGAAATTTCTATGCAAAAGCTAGCATTTCAAGCTACTTTTTCAACGTTTAACACGCTATTTTGAAAATTGATGTTGCTGTTTGAAAACATTAGAAAACCAATAAAATTATTGAAAATCGATATGGTATCGATCAGAAAATATTGATTTTGACAATTTCCAACAGTTTCCACAAAGTTTTATTGCAAATATTAAGTTTTACAAACTTTTGCAAAATGTTGAAATTTCTATGCAAAAGCTAGCATTTCAAGCTACTTTTTCAACGTTAAACTCGGTATTTTGAAAATTGATGTTGCTGTTTAAAAACATTAGAAAACCAATAAAATTATTGAAAATCGATATGGTATCGATCAGAAAATATTGATTTTGTCAATTTCGAACAGTTTCCACAAAGTTTTATTGCAAATATTAAGTTTTACAAACTTTTGCAAAATATTGAAATTTCTATGCAAAAGCTAGCATTTCAAGCTACTTTTTCAACGTTTAACACGGTATTTTGAAAATTGATGTTGCTGTTTGAAAACATTAGAAAACCAATAAAATTATTGAAAATCGATATGGTATCGATCAGAAAATATTGATTTTGACAATTTCCAACAGTTTCCACAAAGTTTTATTGCAAATATTCAGTTTTACAAACTTTTGCAAAATGTTGAAATTTCTATGCAAAAGCTAGCATTTCAAGCTACTTTTTCAACGTTAAACTCGGTATTTTGAAAATTGATGTTGCTGTTTGAAAACACTAGAAAACCAATAAAATTATCGAAAATCGATATGGTATCGATCAGAAAATATTGATTTTGTCAATTTCCAACAGTTTCCACAAAGTTTTATTGCAAATATTAAGTTTTACAAACTTTTGCAAAATATTGAAATTTCTATGCAAAAGCTAGCATTTCAAGCTACTTTATCAACGTTTAACACGGTATTTAGAAAATTGATGTTGCTGTTTGAAAACATTAGAAAACCAATAAAATTATTGAAAATCGATATGGTATCGATCAGAAAATATTGATTTTGACAATTTCCAACAGTTTCCACAAAGTTTTATTGGAAATATTAAGTTTTACAAACTTTTGCAAAATGTTGAAATTTCTATGCAAAAGCTAGCATTTCAAGCTCCTTTTTCAACGTTAAACTCGGTATTTTGAAAATTGATGTTGCTGTTTGAAAACACTAGAAAACCAATAAAATTATCGAAAATCGATATGGTATCGATCAGAAAATACTGATTTTGTCAATTTCCAACAGTTTCCACAAAGTTTTATTGCAAATATTAAGTTTTACAAACTTTTGCAAAATATTGAAATTTCTATGCAAAAGCTAGCATTTCAAGCTACTTTATCAACGTTTAACACGGTATTTTGAAAATTGATGTTGCTGTTTGAAAACATTAAAAAACCAATAAAATTATTGAAAATCGATATGGTATCGATCAGAAAATATTGATTTTAACAATTTCCAACAGTTTCCACAAAGTTTTATGGCAAATATTAAGTTTTACAAACTTTTGCAAAATATTGAAATTTCTATGCAAAATCTAGCATTTAAAGCTACTTTTTCAACGTTAAACACGGTATTTTGAAAATTGATGTTGCTGTTTGAAAACATTAGAAAACCAATAAAATTATTGAAAATCGATATGGTATCGATCAGAAAATATTGATTTTGACAATTTCCAACAGTTTCCACAAAGTTTTATTGCAAATATTAAGTTTTACAAACTTTTGAAAAATATTGAAATTTCTATGCAAAAGCTAGCATTTCAAGCTACTTTTTCAACGTTAAACTCGGTATTTTGAAAATTGATGTTGCTGTTTGAAAACATTAGAAAACCAATAAAATTATTGAAAATCGATATGGTATCGATCAGAAAATATTGATTTTGACAATTTCCAACAGTTTCCACAAAGTCTTATTGCAAATATTAAGTTTTACAAACTTTTGCAAAATGTTGAAATTTCTATGCAAAAGCTAGCATTTCAAGCTACTTTTTCAACGTTAAACTCGGTATTTTGAAAATTGATGTTGCTGTTTCAAAACATTAGAAAACCAATAAAATTATTGAAAATCGATATGGTATCGATCAGAAAATATTGATTTTGTCAATTTCCAACAGTTTCCACAAAGTTTTATTGCAAATATTAAGTTTTACAAAGTTTTGCAAAATATTGAAATTTCTATGCAAAAGGTAGCATTTCAAGCTACTTTTTCAACGTTAAACACGGTATTTTGAAAATTGATGTTGCTGTTTTAAAACATTAAAAAACCAATAAAATTATTGAAAATCGATATGGTATCGATCAGAAAATATTGATTTTAACAATTTCCAACAGTTTCCACAAAGTTTTATTGCAAATATTAAGTTTTACAAACTTTTGCAAAATATTGAAATTTCTATGCAAAATCTAGCATTTCAAGTTACTTTTTCAACGTTAAACACGGTATTTTGAAAATTGATGTTGCTGTTTGAAAACATTAGAAAACCAATGAAATTATTGAAAATCGATATGGTATCGATCAGAAAATATTGATTTTGACAATTTCCAACAGTTTCCACAAAGTTTTATTGCAAATATTAAGTTTTACAAACTTTTGAAAAATATTGAAATTTCTATGCAAAAGCTAGCATTTCAAGCTACTTTTTCAACGTTAAACTCGGTATTTTGAAAATTGATGTTGCTGTTTGAAAACATTAGAAAACCAATAAAATTATTGAAAATCGATATGGTATCGATCAGAAAATATTGATTTTGACAATTTCCAACAGTTTCCACAAAGTTTTATTGCAAATATTAAGTTTTACAAACTTTTGCAAAATATTGAAATTTCTATGCAAAAGCTAGCATTTCAAGCTACTTTTTCAACGTTTAACACGATATTTTGAAAATTGATGTTGCTGTTTGAAAACATTAGAAAACCAATAAAATTATTGAAAATCGATATGGTATCGATCAGAAAATATTGATTTTGACAATTTCCAACAGTTTCCACAAAGTTTTATTGCAAATATTAAGTTTTACAAACTTTTGCAAAATGTTGAAATTTTTATGCAAAAGCTAGCATTTCAAGCTACTTTTTCAACGTTAAACTCGGTATTTTGAAAATTGATGTTGCTGTTTGAAAACATTAGAAAACCAATAAAATTATTGAAAATCGATATGGTATCGATCAGAAAATATTGATTTTGTCAATTTCCAACAGTTTCCACAAAGTTTTATTGCAAATATTAAGTTTTACAAACTTTTGCAAAATATTGAAAGTTCTATGCAAAAGCTAGCATTTCAAGATACTTTTTCAACGTTTAACACGGTATTTTGAAAATTGATGTTGCCGTTTGAAAACATTAGAAAACCAATAAAATTATTGAAAATCTATATGGTATCGATCAGAAAATATTGATTTTGACAATTTCCAACAGTTTCCACAAAGTTTTATTGCAAATATTAAGTTTTACAAACTTTTGAAAAATATTGAAATTTCTATGCAAAAGCTAGCATTTCAAGCTACTTTTTCAACGTTAAACTCGGTATTTTGAAAATTGATGTTGCTGTTTGAAAACATTAGAAAACCAATAAAATTATTGAAAATCGATATGGTATCGATCAGAAAATATTGATTTTGACAATTTCCAACAGTTTCCACAAAGTTTTATTGCAAATATTAAGTTTTACAAACTTTTGCAAAATGTTGAAATTTCTATGCAAAAGCTAGCATTTCAAGCTACTTTTTCAACGTTAAACTCGGTATTTTGAAAATTGATGTTGCTGTTTGAAAACACAAGAAAACCAATAACATTATCGAAAATCGATATGGTATCGATCAGAAAATATTGATTTTGTCAATTTCCAACAGTTTCCACAAAGTTTTATTGCAAATATTAAGTTTTACAAACTTTTGCAAAATATTGAAATTTCTATGCAAAAGCTAGCATTTCAAGCTACTTTTTCAACGTTTAACACGGTATTTTGAAAATTGATGTTGCTGTTTGAAAACATTAGAAAACCAATAAAATTATTGAAAATCGATATGGTATCGATCAGAAAATATTGATTTTGACAATTTCCAACAGTTTCCACAAAGTTTTATTGCAAATATTAAGTTTTACAAACTTTTGCAAAATGTTGAAATTTTTATGCAAAAGCTAGCATTTCAAGCTACTTTTTCAACGTTAAACTCGGTATTTTGAAAATTGATGTTGCTGTTTGAAAACATTAGAAAACCAATAAAATTATTGAAAATCGATATGGTATCGATCAGAAAATATTGATTTTGTCAATTTCCAACAGTTTCCACAAAGTTTTATTGCAAATATTAAGTTTTACAAACTTTTGCAAAATATTGAAAGTTCTATGCAAAAGCTAGCATTTCAAGATACTTTTTCAACGTTTAACACGGTATTTTGAAAATTGATGTTGCCGTTTGAAAACATTAGAAAACCAATAAAATTATTGAAAATCTATATGGTATCGATCAGAAAATATTGATTTTGACAATTTCCAACAGTTTCCACAAAGTTTTATTGCAAATATTAAGTTTTACAAACTTTTGCAAAATATTGAAATTTCTATGCAAAATCTAGCATTTCAAGCCACTTTTTCAACGTTAAACACGGTATTTTGAAAATTGATGTTGCTGTTTGAAAACATTAGAAAACCAATAAAATTATTGAAAATCGATATGGTATCGATCAGAAAATATTGATTTTGACAATTTCCAACAGTTTCCACAAAGTTTTATTGCAAATATTAAGTTTTACAAACTTTTGAAAAATATTGAAATTTCTATGCAAAAGCTAGCATTTCAAGCTACTTTTTCAACGTTAAACTCGGTATTTTGAAAATTGATGTTGCTGTTTGATAACATTAGAAAACCAATAAAATTATTGAAAATCGATATGGTATCGATCAGAAAATATTGATTTTGACAATTTCCAACAGTTTCCACAAAGTTTTATTGCAAATATTAAGTTTTACAAACTTTTGCAAAATGTTGAAATTTCTATGCAAAAGCTAGCATTTCAAGCTACTTTTTCAAAGTTAAACTCGGTATTTTGAAAATTGATGTTGCTGTTTGAAAACACAAGAAAACCAATAAAATTATCGAAAATCGATATGGTATCGATCAGAAAATATTGATTTTGTCAATTTCCAACAGTTTCCACAAAGTTTTATTGCAAATATTAAGTTTTACAAACTTTTGCAAAATATTGAAATTTCTATGCAAAAGCTAGCATTTCAAGCTACTTTATCAACGTTTAACACGGTATTTTGAAAATTGATGTTGCTGTTTGAAAACATTAAAAAACCAATAAAATTATTGAAAATCGATATGGTATCGATCAGAAAATATTGATTTTAACAATTTCCAACAGTTTCCACAAAGTTTTATTGCAAATATTAAGTTTTACAAACTTTTGCAAAATATTGAAATTTCTATGCAAAATCTAGCATTTAAAGCTACTTTTTCAACGTTAAACACGGTATTTTGAAAATTGATGTTGCTGTTTGAAAACATTAGAAAACCAATAAAATTATTGAAAATCGATATGGTATCGATCAGAAAATATTGATTTTGACAATTTCCAACAGTTTCCACAAAGTTTTATTGCAAATATTAAGTTTTACAAACTTTTGAAAAATATTGAAATTTCTATGCAAAAGCTAGCATTTCAAGCTACTTTTTCAACGTTAAACTCGGTATTTTGAAAATTGATGTTGCTGTTTGATAACATTAGAAAACCAATAAAATTATTGAAAATCGATATGGTATCGATCAGAAAATATTGATTTTGACAATTTCCAACAGTTTCCACAAAGTTTTATTGCAAATATTAAGTTTTACAAACTTTTGCAAAATGTTGAAATTTCTATGCAAAAGCTAGCATTTCAAGCTACTTTTTCAAAGTTAAACTCGGTATTTTGAAAATTGATGTTGCTGTTTGAAAACACAAGAAAACCAATAAAATTATCGAAAATCGATATGGTATCGATCAGAAAATATTGATTTTGTCAATTTCCAACAGTTTCCACAAAGTTTTATTGCAAATATTAAGTTTTACAAACTTTTGCAAAATATTGAAATTTCTATGCAAAAGCTAGCATTTCAAGCTACTTTATCAACGTTTAACACGGTATTTTGAAAATTGATGTTGCTGTTTGAAAACATTAAAAAACCAATAAAATTATTGAAAATCGATATGGTATCGATCAGAAAATATTGATTTTAACAATTTCCAACAGTTTCCACAAAGTTTTATTGCAAATATTAAGTTTTACAAACTTTTGCAAAATATTGAAATTTCTATGCAAAATCTAGCATTTAAAGCTACTTTTTCAACGTTAAACACGGTATTTTGAAAATTGATGTTGCTGTTTGAAAACATTAGAAAACCAATAAAATTATTGAAAATCGATATGGTATCGATCAGAAAATATTGATTTTGACAATTTCCAACAGTTTCCACAAAGTTTTATTGCAAATATTAAATTTTACAAACTTTTGAAAAATATTGAAATTTCTATGCAAAAGCTAGCATTTCAAGCTACTTTTTCAACGTTAAACTCGGTATTTTGAAAATTGATGTTGCTGTTTGAAAACATTAGAAAACCAATAAAATTATTGAAAATCGATATGGTATCGATCAGAAAATATTGATTTTGACAATTTCCAACAGTTTCCACAAAGTCTTATTGCAAATATTAAGTTTTACAAACTTTTGCAAAATGTTGAAATTTCTATGCAAAAGCTAGCATTTCAAGCTACTTTTTCAACGTTAAACTCGGTATTTTGAAAATTGATGTTGCTGTTTCAAAACATTAGAAAACCAATAAAATTATTGAAAATCGATATGGTATCGATCAGAAAATATTGATTTTGTCAATTTCCAACAGTTTCCACAAAGTTTTATTGCAAATATTAAGTTTTACAAACTTTTGCAAAATATTGAAATTTCTATGCAAAAGGTAGCATTTCAAGCTACTTTTTCAACGTTAAACACGGTATTTTGAAAATTGATGTTGCTGTTTGAAAACATTAGAAAACCAATAAAATTATTGAAAATCGATATGGTATCGATCAGAAAATATTGATTTTGTCAATTTCCAACAGTTTCCACAAAGTTTTATTGCAAATATTAAGTTTTACAAACTTTTGCAAAATATTGAAATTTCTATGCAAAAGCTAGCATTTCAAGCTACTTTTTCAACGTTTAACACGTTATTTTGAAAATTGATGTTGCCGTTTGAAAACATTAGAAAACCAATAAAATTATTGAAAATCTATATGGTATCGATCAGAAAATATTGATTTTGACAATTTCCAACAGTTTCCACAAAGTTTTATTGCAAATATTAAGTTTTACAAACTTTTGCAAAATATTGAAATTTCTATGCAAAATCTAGCATTTCAAGCCACTTTTTCAACGTTAAACACGGTATTTTGAAAATTGATGTTGCTGTTTGAAAACATTAGAAAACCAATAAAATTATTGAAAATCGATATGGTATCGATCAGAAAATATTGATTTTGACAATTTCCAACAGTTTCCACAAAGTTTTATTGCAAATATTAAGTTTTACAAACTTTTGAAAAATATTGAAATTTCTATGCAAAAGCTAGCATTTCAAGCTACTTTTTCAACGTTAAACTCGGTATTTTGAAAATTGATGTTGCTGTTTGAAAACATTAGAAAACCAATAAAATTATTGAAAATCGATATGGTATCGATCAGAAAATATTGATTTTGACAATTTCCAACAGTTTCCACAAAGTTTTATTGCAAATATTAAGTTTTACAAACTTTTGCAAAATGTTGAAATTTCTATGCAAAAGCTAGCATTTCAAGCTACTTTTTCAACGTTAAACTCGGTATTTTGAAAATTGATGTTGCTGTTTCAAAACTTTAGAAAACCAATAAAATTATTGAAAATCGATATGGTATCGATCAGAAAATATTGATTTTGTCAATTTCCAACAGTTTCCACAAAGTTTTATTGCAAATATTAAGTTTTACAAACTTTTGCAAAATATTGAAATTTCTATGCAAAATCTAGCATTCCCAGCTACTTTTTCAACGTTAAACACGGTATTTTGAAAATTGATGTTGCTGTTTGAAAACATTAGAAAACCAATAAAATTATTGAAAATCGATATGGTATCGATCAGAAAATATTGATTTTGACAATTTCCAACATTTTCCACAAAGTTTTATTGCAAATATTAAGTTTTACAAACTTTTGAAAAATATTGAAATTTCTATGCAAAAGCTAGCATTTCAAGCTACTTTTTTAACGTTAAACACGGTATTTTGAAAATTGATGTTGCTGTTTGAAAACATTAGAAAACCAATAAAATTATTGAAAATCGATATGGTATCGATCAGAAAATATTGATTTTGACAATTTCCAACAGTTTCCACAAAGTTTTATTGCAAATATTAAGTTTTACAAACTTTTGAAAAATATTGAAATTTCTATGCATAAGCTAGCATTTCAAGCCACT
This sequence comes from Acanthosepion esculentum, assembly GCA_964036315.1. Classification (NCBI taxonomy): domain Eukaryota; kingdom Metazoa; phylum Mollusca; class Cephalopoda; order Sepiida; family Sepiidae; genus Acanthosepion; species Acanthosepion esculentum. Next base: position 14,464,035 of record OZ038519.1, on the reverse strand, counting down.
TTTTCAACGTTAAACTCGGTATTTTGAAAATTGATGTTGCTGTTTGAAAACATTAAAAAACCAATAAAATTATTGAAAATCGATATGGTATCGATCAGAAAATATTGATTTTGACAATTTCCAACAGTTTCCACAAAGTTTTATTGCAAATATTAAGTTTTACAAACTTTTGCAAAATGTTGAAATTTCTATGCAAAAGCTCGCATTTCAAGCTACTTTTTCAACGTTAAACTTGGTATTTTGAAAATTGATGTTGCTGTTTGAAAACATTAGAAAACCAATAAAATTATTGAAAATCGATATGGTATCGATCAGAAAATATTGATTTTGACAATTTCCAACAGTTTCCACAAAGTTTTATTGCAAATATTAAGTTTTACAAACTTTTGCAAAATGTTGAAATTTCTATGCAAAAGCTAGCATTTCAAGCTACTTTTTCAACGTTAAACTCGGTATTTTGAAAATTGATGTTGCTGTTTGAAAACATTAGAAAACCAATAAAATTATTGAAAATCGATATGGTATCGCTCAGAAAATATTGATTTTGTCAATTTCCAACAGTTTCCACAAAGTTTTATTGCAAATATTAAGTTTTACAAACTTTTGCAAAATATTGAAATTTCTATGCAAAATCTAGCATTTCAAGCTACTTTTTCAACGTTAAACACGGTATTTTGAAAATTGATGTTGCTGTTTGAAAACATTAGAAAACCAATAAAATTATTGAAAATCGATATGGTATCGATCAGAAAATATTGATTTTGACAATTTCCAACATTTTCCACAAAGTTTTATTGTAAATATTAAGTTTTACAAACTTTTGAAAAATATTGAAATTTCTATGCAAAAGCTAGCATTTCAAGCTACTTTTTTAACGTTAAACACGGTATTTTGAAAATTGATGTTGCTGTTTGAAAACATTAGAAAACCAATAAAATTATTGAAAATCGATATGGTATCGATCAGAAAATATTGATTTTGACAATTTCCAACAGTTTCCACAAAGTTTTATTGCAAATATTAAGTTTTACAAACTTTTGAAAAATATTGAAATTTCTATGCATAAGCTAGCATTTCAAGCCACTTTTTCAACGTTAAACTCGGTATTTTGAAAATTGATGTTGCTGTTTGAAAACATTAAAAAACCAATAAAATTATTGAAAATCGATATGGTATCGATCAGAAAATATTGATTTTGACAATTTCCAACAGTTTCCACAAAGTTTTATTGCAAATATTAAGTTTTACAAACTTTTGCAAAATGTTGAAATTTCTATGCAAAAGCTCGCATTTCAAGCTACTTTTTCAACGTTAAACTTGGTATTTTGAAAATTGATGTTGCTGTTTGAAAACATTAGAAAACCAATAAAATTATTGAAAATCGATATGGTATCGATCAGAAAATATTGATTTTGACAATTTCCAACAGTTTCCACAAAGTTTTATTGCAAATATTAAGTTTTACAAACTTTTGCAAAATGTTGAAATTTCTATGCAAAAGCTAGCATTTCAAGCTACTTTTTCAACGTTAAACTCGGTATTTTGAAAATTGATGTTGCTGTTTCAAAACATTAGAAAACCAATAAAATTATTGAAAATCGATATGGTATCGATCAGAAAATATTGATTTTGTCAATTTCCAACAGTTTCCACAAAGTTTTATTGCAAATATTAAGTTTTACAAACTTTTGCAAAATGTTGAAATTTCTATGCAAAAGCTAGCATTTCAAGCTACTTTTTCAACGTTAAACTCGGTATTTTGAAAATTGATGTTGCTGTTTGAAAACATTAGAAAACCAATAAAATTATTGAAAATCGATATGGTATCGATCAGAAAATATTGATTTTGACAATTTCCAACAGTTTCCACAAAGTTTTATTGCAAATATTAAGTTTTACAAACTTTTGCAAAATATTGAAATTTCTATGCAAAAGCTAGCATTTCAAGCTACTTTTTCAACGTTAAACACGGTATTTTGAAAATTGATGTTGCTGTTTGAAAACATTAGAAAACCAATAAAATTATTGAAAATCGATATGGTATCGATCAGAAAATATTGACTTTGACAATTTCCAACAGTTTCCACAAAGTTTTATTGCAAATATTAAGTTTTACAAACTTTTGAAAAATATTGAAATTTCTATGCAAAATCTAGCATTTCAAGCTACTTTTTCAACGTTAAACACGGTATTTTGAAAATTGATGTTGCTGTTTGAAAACATTAGAAAACCAATAAAATTATTGAAAATCGATATGGTATCGATCAGAAAATATTGATTTTGACAATTTCCAACAGTTTCCACAAAGTTTTATTGCAATATTAAGTTTTACAAACTTTTGAAAAATATTGAAATTTCTATGCAAAAGCTAGCATTTCAAGCTACTTTTTCAACGTTAAACTCGGTATTTTGAAAATTGATGTTGCTGTTTGAAAACATTAGAAAACCAATAAAATTATTGAAAATCGATATGGTATCGATCAGAAAATATTGATTTTGTCAATTTCCAACAGTTTCCATAAAGTTTTATTGCAAATATTAAGTTTTACAAACTTTTGCAAAATATTGAAATTTCTATGCAAAAGCTAGCATTTCAAGCTACTTTTTCAACGTTTAACACGGTATTTTGAAAATTGATGTTGCTGTTTGAAAACATTAGAAAACCAATAAAATTATTGAAAATCGATATGGTATCGATCAGAAAATATTGATTTTGACAATTTCCAACAGTTTCCACAAAGTTTTATTGCAAATATTAAGTTTTACAAACTTTTGCAAAATGTTGAAATTTCTATGCAAAAGCTAGCATTTCAAGCTACTTTTTCAACGTTAAACTCGGTATTTTGAAAATTGATGTTGCTGTTTAAAAACATTAGAAAACCAATAAAATTATTGAAAATCGATATGGTATCGATCAGAAAATATTGATTTTGTCAATTTCCAACAGTTTCCACAAAGTTTTATTGCAAATATTAAGTTTTACAAACTTTTGCAAAATATTGAAATTTCTATGCAAAAGCTAGCATTTCAAGCTACTTTTTCAACGTTAAACTCGGTATTTTGAAAATTGATGTTGCTGTTTGAAAACACTAGAAAACCAATAAAATTATCGAAAATCGATATAGTATCGATCAGAAAATATTGATTTTGTCAATTTCCAACAGTTTCCACAAAGTTTTATTGCAAATATTAAGTTTTACAAACTTTTGCAAAATATTGAAATTTCTATGCAAAAGCTAGCATTTCAAGCTACTTTATCAACGTTTAACACGGTATTTTGAAAATTGATGTTGCTGTTTGAAAACATTAAAAAACCAATAAAATTATTGAAAATCGATATGGTATCGATCAGAAAATATTGATTTTAACAATTTCCAACAGTTTCCACAAAGTTTTATTGCAAATATTAAGTTTTACAAACTTTTGCAAAATATTGAAATTTCTATGCAAAATCTAGCATTTCAAGCTACTTTTTCAACGTTAAACACGGTATTTTGAAAATTGATGTTGCTGTTTGAAAACATTAGAAAACCAATAAAATTATTGAAAATCGATATGGTATCGATCAGAAAATATTGATTTTGACAATTTCCAACAGTTTCCACAAAGTTTTATTGCAAATATTAAGTTTTACAAACTTTTGCAAAATATTGAAATTTCTATGCAAAATCTAGCATTTCAAGCTACTTTTTCAACGTTAAACACGGTATTTTGAAAATTGATGTTGCTGTTTGAAAACATTAGAAAACCAATAAAATTATTGAAAATCGATATGGTATCGATCAGAAAATATTGATTTTGACAATTTCCAACAGTTTCCACAAAGTTTTATTGCAAATATTAAGTTTTACAAACTTTTGCAGAATATTGAAATTTCTATGCAAAATCTAGCATTTCAAGCTACTTTTTCAACGTTAAACACGGTATTTTGAAAATTGATGTTGCTGTTTGAAAACATTAGAAAACCAATAAAATTATTGAAAATCGATATGGTATCGATCAGAAAATATTGATTTTGACAATTTCCAACATTTTCCACAAAGTTTTATTGCAATATTAAGTTTTACAAACTTTTGAAAAATATTGAAATTTCTATGCAAAAGCTAGCATTTCAAGCTACTTTTTCAACGTTAAACTCGGTATTTTGAAAATTGATGTTGCTGTTTGAAAACATTAGAAAACCAATAAAATTATTGAAAATCGATATGGTATCGATCAGAAAATATTGATTTTGTCAATTTCCAACAGTTTCCACAAAGTTTTATTGCAAATATTAAGTTTTACAAACTTTTGCAAAATATTGAAATTTCTATGCAAAAGCTAGCATTTCAAGCTACTTTATCAACGTTAAATTCGGTATTTTGAAAATTGATGTTGCTGTTTGAAAACATTAAAAAACCAATAAAATTATTGAAAATCGATATGGTATCGATCAGAAAATATTGATTTTGACAATTTCCAACGGTTTCCACAAAGTTTTATTGCAAATATTAAGTTTTACAAACTTTTGCAAAATATTGAAATTTCTATGCAAAATCTAGCATTTCAAGCTACTTTTTCAACGTTAAACACGGTATTTTGAAAATTGATGTTGCTGTTTGAAAACATTAGAAAACCAATAAAATTATTGAAAATCGATATGGTATCGATCAGAAAATATTGATTTTGACAATTTCCAACAGTTTCCACATAGTTTTATTGCAAATATTAAGTTTTACAAACTTTTGCAAAATATTGAAATTTCTATGCAAAAGCTAGCATTTCAAGCTACTTTATCAACGTTTAACACGGTATTTTGAAAATTGATGTTGCTGTTTGAAAACATTAAAAAACCAATAAAATTATTGAAAATCGATATGGTATCGATCAGAAAATATTGATTTTAACAATTTCCAACAGTTTCCACAAAGTTTTATTGCAAATATTAAGTTTTACAAACTTTTGCAAAATATTGAAATTTCTATGCAAAATCTAGCATTTCAAGCTACTTTTTCAACGTTAAACACGGTATTTTGAAAATTGATGTTGCTGTTTGAAAACATTAGAAAACCAATAAAATTATTGAAAATCGATATGGTATCGATCAGAAAATATTGATTTTGACAATTTCCAACAGTTTCCACAAAGTTTTATTGCAAATATTAAGTTTTACAAACTTTTGCAAAATATTGAAATTTCTATGCAAAATCTAGCATTTCAAGCTACTTTTTCAACGTTAAACACGGTATTTTGAAAATTGATGTTGCTGTTTGAAAACATTAGAAAACCAATAAAATTATTGAAAATCGATATGGTATCGATCAGAAAATATTGATTTTGACAATTTCCAACAGTTTCCACAAAGTTTTATTGCAAATATTAAGTTTTACAAACTTTTGCAGAATATTGAAATTTCTATGCAAAATCTAGCATTTCAAGCTACTTTTTCAACGTTAAACACGGTATTTTGAAAATTGATGTTGCTGTTTGAAAACATTAGAAAACCAATAAAATTATTGAAAATCGATATGGTATCGATCAGAAAATATTGATTTTGACAATTTCCAACAGTTTCCACAAAGTTTTATTGCAATATTAAGTTTTACAAACTTTTGAAAAATATTGAAATTTCTATGCAAAAGCTAGCATTTCAAGCTACTTTTTCAACGTTAAACTCGGTATTTTGAAAATTGATGTTGCTGTTTGAAAACATTAGAAAACCAATAAAATTATTGAAAATCGATATGGTATCGATCAGAAAATATTGATTTTGTCAATTTCCAACAGTTTCCACAAAGTTTTATTGCAAATATTAAGTTTTACAAACTTTTGCAAAATATTGAAATTTCTATGCAAAAGCTAGCATTTCAAGCTACTTTATCAACGTTAAATTCGGTATTTTGAAAATTGATGTTGCTGTTTGAAAACATTAAAAAACCAATAAAATTATTGAAAATCGATATGGTATCGATCAGAAAATATTGATTTTGACAATTTCCAACGGTTTCCACAAAGTTTTATTGCAAATATTAAGTTTTACAAACTTTTGCAAAATATTGAAATTTCTATGCAAAAGCTAGCATTTCAAGCTACTTTTTCAACGTTAAACACGGTATTTTGAAAATTGATGTTGCTGTTTGAAAATATTAGAAAACCAATAAAATTATTGAAAATCAATATGGTATCCATCAGAAAATATTGATATTGACAATTTCCAACCGTTTCCACAAAGTTTTATTGCAAATATTAATTTTTACAAACTTTTGAAAAACATTGAAATTTCTATGCAAAAGCTAGCATTTCAAGCTACTTTTTCAACGTTAAACTCGGTATTTTGAAAATTGATGTTGCTGTTTGAAAACATTAAAAAACCAATAAAATTATTGAAAATCGATATGGTATCGATCAGAAAATATTGATTTTGACAATTTCCAACAGTTTCCACAAAGTTTTATTGCAAATATTAAGTTTTACAAACTTTTGCAAAATATTGAAATTTCTATGCAAAAGCTAGCATTTCAAGCTACTTTATCAACGTTTAACACGGTATTTTGAAAATTGATGTTGCTGTTTGAAAACATTAAAAAACCAATAAAATTATTGAAAATCGATATGGTATCGATCAGAAAATATTGATTTTAACAATTTCCAACAGTTTCCACAAAGTTTTATTGCAAATATTAAGTTTTACAAACTTTTGCAAAATATTGAAATTTCTATGCAAAATCTAGCATTTCAAGCTACTTTTTCAACGTTAAACACGGTATTTTGAAAATTGATGTTGCTGTTTGAAAACATTAGAAAACCAATAAAATTATTGAAAATCGATATGGTATCGATCAGAAAATATTGATTTTGACAATTTCCAACAGTTTCCACAAAGTTTTATTGCAAATATTAAGTTTTACAAACTTTTGCAAAATATTGAAATTTCTATGCAAAATCTAGCATTTCAAGCTACTTTTTCAACGTTAAACACGGTATTTTGAAAATTGATGTTGCTGTTTGAAAACATTAGAAAACCAATAAAATTATTGAAAATCGATATGGTATCGATCAGAAAATATTGATTTTGACAATTTCCAACAGTTTCCACAAAGTTTTATTGCAAATATTAAGTTTTACAAACTTTTGCAGAATATTGAAATTTCTATGCAAAATCTAGCATTTCAAGCTACTTTTTCAACGTTAAACACGGTATTTTGAAAATTGATGTTGCTGTTTGAAAACATTAGAAAACCAATAAAATTATTGAAAATCGATATGGTATCGATCAGAAAATATTGATTTTGACAATTTCCAACAGTTTCCACAAAGTTTTATTGCAATATTAAGTTTTACAAACTTTTGAAAAATATTGAAATTTCTATGCAAAAGCTAGCATTTCAAGCTACTTTTTCAACGTTAAACTCGGTATTTTGAAAATTGATGTTGCTGTTTGAAAACATTAGAAAACCAATAAAATTATTGAAAATCGATATGGTATCGATCAGAAAATATTGATTTTGTCAATTTCCAACAGTTTCCACAAAGTTTTATTGCAAATATTAAGTTTTACAAACTTTTGCAAAATATTGAAATTTCTATGCAAAAGCTAGCATTTCAAGCTACTTTATCAACGTTAAATTCGGTATTTTGAAAATTGATGTTGCTGTTTGAAAACATTAAAAAACCAATAAAATTATTGAAAATCGATATGGTATCGATCAGAAAATATTGATTTTGACAATTTCCAACGGTTTCCACAAAGTTTTATTGCAAATATTAAGTTTTACAAACTTTTGCAAAATATTGAAATTTCTATGCAAAAGCTAGCATTTCAAGCTACTTTTTCAACGTTAAACACGGTATTTTGAAAATTGATGTTGCTGTTTGAAAATATTAGAAAACCAATAAAATTATTGAAAATCAATATGGTATCCATCAGAAAATATTGATATTGACAATTTCCAACCGTTTCCACAAAGTTTTATTGCAAATATTAATTTTTACAAACTTTCGAAAAACATTGAAATTTCTATGCAAAAGCTAGCATTTCAAGCTACTTTTTCAACGTTAAACTCGGTATTTTGAAAATTGATGTTGCTGTTTGAAAACATTAAAAAACCAATAAAATTATTGAAAATCGATATGGTATCGATCAGAAAATATTGATTTTGACAATTTCCAACAGTTTCCACAAAGTTTTATTGCAAATATTAAGTTTTACAAACTTTTGCAAAATATTGAAATTTCTATGCAAAAGCTAGCATTTCAAGCTACTTTTTCAACGTTTAACACGGTATTTTGAAAATTGATGTTGCTGTTTGAAAACATTAGAAAACCAATAAAATTATTGAAAATCGATATGGTATCGATCAGAAAATATTGATTTTGACAATTTCCAACAGTTTCCACAAAGTTTTATTGCAAATATTAAGTTTTACAAACTTTTGCAAAATGTTGAAATTTCTATGCAAAAGCTAGCATTTCAAGCTACTTTTTCAACGTTAAACTCGGTATTTTGAAAATTGATGTTGCTGTTTGAAAACATTAGAAAACCAATAAAATTATTGAAAATCGATATGGTATCGATCAGAAAATATTGATTTTGTCAATTTCCAACAGTTTCCACAAAGTTTTATTGCAAATATTAAGTTTTACAAACTTTTGCAAAATGTTGAAATTTCTATGCAAAAGCTAGCATTTCAAGCTACTTTTTCAACGTTAAACTCGGTATTTTGAAAATTGATGTTGCTGTTTGAAAACATTAGAAAACCAATAAAATTATTGAAAATCGATATGGTATCGATCAGAAAATATTGATTTTGTCAATTTCCAACAGTTTCCACAAAGTTTTATTGCAAATATTAAGTTTTACAAACTTTTGCACAATATTGAAATTTCTATGCAAAAGCTAGCATTTCAAGCTACTTTTTCAACGTTAAACACGGTATTTTGAAAATTGATGTTGCTGTTTGAAAACATTAGAAAACCAATAAAATTATTGAAAATCGATATGTTATCGATCAGAAAATATTGATTTTGACAATTTCCAACAGTTTCCACAAAGTTTTATTGCAAATATTAAGTTTTACAAACTTTTGAAAAATATTGAAATTTCTATGCATAAGCTAGCATTTCAAGCTACTTTTTCAACGTTAAACTCGGTATTTTGAAAATTGATGTTGCTGTTTGAAAACATTAAAAAACCAATAAAATTATTGAAAATCGATATGGTATCGATCAGAAAATATTGATTTTGACAATTTCCAACAGTTTCCACAAAGTTTTATTGCAAATATTAAGTTTTACAAACTTTTGCAAAATATTGAAATTTCTATGCAAAAGCTAGCATTTCAAGCTACTTTTTCAACGTTTAACACGGTATTTTGAAAATTGATGTTGCTGTTTGAAAACATTAGAAAACCAATAAAATTATTGAAAATCGATATGGTATCGATCAGAAAATATTGATTTTGACAATTTCCAACAGTTTCCACAAAGTTTTATTGCAAATATTAAGTTTTACAAACTTTTGCAAAATGTTGAAATTTCTATGCAAAAGCTAGCATTTCAAGCTACTTTTTCAACGTTAAACTCGGTATTTTGAAAATTGATGTTGCTGTTTGAAAACACTAGAAAACCAATAAAATTATCGAAAATCGATATAGTATCGATCAGAAAATATTGATTTTGTCAATTTCCAACAGTTTCCACAAAGTTTTATTGCAAATATTAAGTTTTACAAACTTTTGCAAAATATTGAAATTTCTATGCAAAAGCTAGCATTTCAAGCTACTTTATCAACGTTTAACACGGTATTTTGAAAATTGATGTTGCTGTTTGAAAACATTAAAAAACCAATAAAATTATTGAAAATCGATATGGTATCGATCAGAAAATATTGATTTTAACAATTTCCAACAGTTTCCACAAAGTTTTATTGCAAATATTAAGTTTTACAAACTTTTGCAAAATATTGAAATTTCTATGCAAAATCTAGCATTTCAAGCTACTTTTTCAACGTTAAACACGGTATTTTGAAAATTGATGTTGCTGTTTGAAAACATTAGAAAACCAATAAAATTATTGAAAATCGATATGGTATCGATCAGAAAATATTGATTTTGTCAATTTCCAACAGTTTCCACAAAGTTTTATTGCAAATATTAAGTTTTACAAACTTTTGCAAAATATTGAAATTTCTATGCAAAAGCTAGCATTTCAAGCTACTTTTTCAACGTTAAACTCGGTATTTTGAAAATTGATGTTGCTGTTTGAAAACATTAAAAAACCAATAAAATTATTGAAAATCGATATGGTATCGATCAGAAAATATTGATTTTGACAATTTCCAACAGTTTCCACAAAGTTTTATTGCAAATATTAAGTTTTACAAACTTTTGCACAATGTTGAAATTTCTATGCAAAATCTTGCATTTCAAGCTACTTTTTCAACGTTAAACTCGGTATTTTGAAAATTGATGTTGCTGTTTGAAAACATTATAAAACCAATAAAATTATTGAAAATCGATATGGTATCGATCAGAAAATATTGATTTTGACAATTTCCAACAGTTTCCACAAAGTTTTATTGCAAATATTAAGTTTTACAAACTTTTGCAAAATATTGAAATTTCTATGCAAAATCTAGCATTTCAAGCTACTTTTTCAACGTTAAACACGGTATTTTGAAAATTGATGTTGCTGTTTGAAAACATTAGAAAACCAATAAAATTATTGAAAATCGATATGGTATCGATCAGAAAATATTGATTTTGACAATTTCCAACAGTTTCCACAAAGTTTTATTGCAAATATTAAGTTTTACAAACTTTTGCAGAATATTGAAATTTCTATGCAAAAGCTAGCATTTCAAGCTACTTTTTCAACGTTAAACTCGGTATTTTGAAAATTGATGTTGCTGTTTGAAAACATTAGAAAACCAATAAAATTATTGAAAATCGATATGGTATCGATCAGAAAATATTGATTTTGTCAATTTCCAACAGTTTCCACAAAGTTTTATTGCAAATATTAAGTTTTACAAACTTTTGCAAAATATTGAAATTTCTATGCAAAAGCTAGCATTTCAAGCTACTTTATCAACGTTAAATTCGGTATTTTGAAAATTGATGTTGCTGTTTGAAAACATTAAAAAACCAATAAAATTATTGAAAATCGATATGGTATCGATCAGAAAATATTGATTTTGACAATTTCCAACGGTTTCCACAAAGTTTTATTGCAAATATTAAGTTTTACAAACTTTTGCAAAATATTGAAATTTCTATGCAAAAGCTAGCATTTCAAGCTACTTTTTCAACGTTAAACACGGTATTTTGAAAATTGATGTTGCTGTTTGAAAATATTAGAAAACCAATAAAATTATTGAAAATCAATATGGTATCCATCAGAAAATATTGATATTGACAATTTCCAACCGTTTCCACAAAGTTTTATTGCAAATATTAATTTTTACAAACTTTTGAAAAACATTGAAATTTCTATGCAAAAGCTAGCATTTCAAGCTACTTTTTCAACGTTAAACTCGGTATTTTGAAAATTGATGTTGCTGTTTGAAAACATTAGAAAACCAATAAAATTATTGAAAATCGATATGTTATCGATCAGAAAATATTGATTTAGACAATTTCCAACAGTTTCCACAAAGTTTTATTGCAAATAATAAGTTTTACAAACTTTTGAAAAATATTGAAATTTCTATGCATAAGCTAGCATTTCAAGCTACTTTTTCAACGTTAAACTCGGTATTTTGAAAATTGATGTTGCTGTTTGAAAACATTAAAAAACCAATAAAATTATTGAAAATCGATATGGTATCGATCAGAAAATATTGATTTTGACAATTTCCAACAGTTTCCACAAAGTTTTATTGCAAATATTAAGTTTTACAAACTTTTGCAAAATATTGAAATTTCTATGCAAAAGCTAGCATTTCAAGCTACTTTTTCAACGTTTAACACGGTATTTTGAAAATTGATGTTGCTGTTTGAAAACATTAGAAAACCAATAAAATTATTGAAAATCGATATGGTATCGATCAGAAAATATTGATTTTGACAATTTCCAACAGTTTCCACAAAGTTTTATTGCAAATATTAAGTTTTACAAACTTTTGCAAAATGTTGAAATTTCTATGCAAAAGCTAGCATTTCAAGCTACTTTTTCAACGTTAAACTCGGTATTTTGAAAATTGATGTTGCTGTTTGAAAACATTAGAAAACCAATAAAATTATTGAAAATCGATATGTTATCGATCAGAAAATATTGATTTTGACAATTTCCAACAGTTTGCACAAAGTTTTATTGCAAATAATAAGTTTTACAAACTTTTGAAAAATATTGAAATTTCTATGCATAAGCGAGCATTTCAAGCTACTTTTTCAACGTTAAACTCGGTATTTTGAAAATTGATGTTGCTGTTTGAAAACATTAAAAAACCAATAAAATTATTGAAAATCGATATGGTATCGATCAGAAAATATTGATTTTGACAATTTCCAACAGTTTCCACAAAGTTTTATTGCAAATATTAAGTTTTACAAACTTTTGCACAATGTTGAAATTTCTATGCAAAATCTTGCATTTCAAGCTACTTTTTCAACGTTAAACTCGGTATTTTGAAAATTGATGTTGCTGTTTGAAAACATTATAAAACCAATAAAATTATTGAAAATCGATATGGTATCGATCAGAAAATATTGATTTTGACAATTTCCAACAGTTTCCACAAAGTTTTATTGCAAATATTAAGTTTTACAAACTTTTGCAAAATATTGAAATTTCTATGCAAAATCTAGCATTTCAAGCTACTTTTTCAACGTTAAACACGGTATTTTGAAAATTGATGTTGCTGTTTGAAAACATTAGAAAACCAATAAAATTATTGAAAATCGATATGGTATCAATCAGAAAATATTGATTTTGACAATTTCCAACAGTTTCCACAAAGTTTTATTGCAAATATTAAGTTTTACAAACTTTTGCAGAATATTGAAATTTCTATGCAAAAGCTAGCATTTCAAGCTACTTTTTCAACGTTAAACTCGTTATTTTGAAAATTGATGTTGCTGTTTGAAAACATTAGAAAACCAATAAAATTATTGAAAATCGATATGGTATCGATCAGAAAATATTGATTTTGTCAATTTCCAACAGTTTCCACAAAGTTTTATTGCAAATATTAAGTTTTACAAACTTTTGCAAAATATTGAAATTTCTATGCAAAAGCTAGCATTTCAAGCTACTTTATCAACGTTAAATTCGGTATTTTGAAAATTGATGTTGCTGTTTGAAAACATTAAAAAACCAATAAAATTATTGAAAATCGATATGGTATCGATCAGAAAATATTGATTTTGACAATTTCCAACGGTTTCCACAAAGTTTTATTGCAAATATTAAGTTTTACAAACTTTTGCAAAATATTGAAATTTCTATGCAAAAGCTAGCATTTCAAGCTACTTTTTCAACGTTAAACACGGTATTTTGAAAATTGATGTTGCTGTTTGAAAATATTAGAAAACCAATAAAATTATTGAAAATCAATATGGTATCCATCAGAAAATATTGATATTGACAATTTCCAACCGTTTCCACAAAGTTTTATTGCAAATATTAATTTTTACAAACTTTTGAAAAACATTGAAATTTCTATGCAAAAGCTAGCATTTCAAGCTACTTTTTCAACGTTAAACTCGGTATTTTGAAAATTGATGTTGCTGTTTGAAAACATTAGAAAACCAATAAAATTATTGAAAATCGATATGTTATCGATCAGAAAATATTGATTTAGACAATTTCCAACAGTTTCCACAAAGTTTTATTGCAAATAATAAGTTTTACAAACTTTTGAAAAATATTGAAATTTCTATGCATAAGCTAGCATTTCAAGCTACTTTTTCAACGTTAAACTCGGTATTTTGAAAATTGATGTTGCTGTTTGAAAACATTAAAAAACCAATAAAATTATTGAAAATCGATATGGTATCGATCAGAAAATATTGATTTTGACAATTTCCAACAGTTTCCACAAAGTTTTATTGCAAATATTAAGTTTTACAAACTTTTGCAAAATATTGAAATTTCTATGCAAAAGCTAGCATTTCAAGCTACTTTTTCAACGTTTAACACGGTATTTTGAAAATTGATGTTGCTGTTTGAAAACATTAGAAAACCAATAAAATTATTGAAAATCGATATGGTATCGATCAGAAAATATTGATTTTGACAATTTCCAACAGTTTCCACAAAGTTTTATTGCAAATATTAAGTTTTACAAACTTTTGCAAAATGTTGAAATTTCTATGCAAAAGCTAGCATTTCAAGCTACTTTTTCAACGTTAAACTCGGTATTTTGAAAATTGATGTTGCTGTTTGAAAACATTAGAAAACCAATAAAATTATTGAAAATCGATATGTTATCGATCAGAAAATATTGATTTTGACAATTTCCAACAGTTTCCACAAAGTTTTATTGCAAATAATAAGTTTTACAAACTTTTGAAAAATATTGAAATTTCTATGCATAAGCTAGCATTTCAAGCTACTTTTTCAACGTTAAACTCGGTATTTTGAAAATTGATGTTGCTGTTTGAAAACATTAAAAAACCAATAAAATTATTGAAAATCGATATGGTATCGATCAGAAAATATTGATTTTGACAATTTCCAACAGTTTCCACAAAGTTTTATTGCAAATATTAAGTTTTACAAACTTTTGCAAAATGTTGAAATTTCTATGCAAAAGCTAGCATTTCAAGCTACTTTTTCAACGTTAAACTCGGTATTTTGAAAATTGATGTTGCTGTTTGAAAACATTAGAAAACCAATAAAATTATTGAAAATCGATATGGTATCGATCAGAAAATATTGATTTTGTCAATTTCCAACAGTTTCCACAAAGTTTTATTGCAAATATTAAGTTTTACAAACTTTTGCAAAATATTGAAATTTCTATGCAAAAGCTAGCATTTCAAGCTACTTTTTCAACGTTTAACACGGTATTTTGAAAATTGATGTTGCTGTTTGAAAACATTAGAAAACCAATAAAATTATTGAAAATCGATATGGTATCGATCAGAAAATATTGATTTTGACAATTTCCAACAGTTTCCACAAAGTTTTATTGCAAATATTAAGTTTTACAAACTTTTGCAAAATGTTGAAATTTCTATGCAAAAGCTAGCATTTCAAGCTACTTTTTCAACGTTAAACTCGGTATTTTGAAAATTGATGTTGCTGTTTGAAAACATTAGAAAACCAATAAAATTATTGAAAATCGATATGTTATCGATCAGAAAATATTGATTTTGACAATTTCCAACAGTTTCCACAAAGTTTTATTGCAAATATTAAGTTTTACAAACTTTTGCACAATATTGAAATTTCTATGCAAAAGCTAGCATTTCAAGCTACTTTTTCAACGTTAAACACGGTATTTTGAAAATTGATGTTGCTGTTTGAAAACATTATAAAACCAATAAAATTATTGAAAATCGATATGGTATCGATCAGAAAATATTGATTTTGACAATTTCCAACAGTTTCCACAAAGTTTTATTGCAAATATTAAGTTTTACAAACTTTTGCAAAATATTGAAATTTCTATGCAAAATCTAGCATTTCAAGCTACTTTTTCAACGTTAAACACGGTATTTTGAAAATTGATGTTGCTCTTTGAAAACATTAGAAAACCAATAAAATTATTGAAAATCGATATGGTATCGATCAGAAAATATTGATTTTGACAATTTCCAACAGTTTCCACAAAGCTTTATTGCAATATTAAGTTTTACAAACTTTTGAAAAATATTGAAATTTCTATGCAAAAGCTAGAATTTCAAGCTACTTTTTCAACGTTAAACTCGGTAGTTTGAAAATTGATGTTGCTGTTTGAAAACATTAGAAAACCAATAAAATTATTGAAAATCGATATGGTATCGATCAGAAAATATTGATTTTGTCAATTTCCAACAGTTTCCACAAAGTTTTATTGCAAATATTAAGTTTTACAAACTTTTGCAAAATATTGAAATTTCTATGCAAAAGCTAGCATTTCAAGCTACTTTTTCAACGTTAAACTCGGTATTTTGAAAATTGATGTTGCTGTTTGAAAACATTAAAAAACCAATAAAATTATTGAAAATCGATATGGTATCGATCAGAAAATATTGATTTTGAAAATTTCCAACAGTTTCCACAAAGTTTTATTGCAAATATTAAGTTTTACAGACTTTTGCAAAATATTGAAATTTCTATGCAAAAGCTAGCATTTCAAGCTACTTTTTCAACGTTAAACACGGTATTTTGAAAATTGATGTTGCTGTTTGAAAATATTAGAAAACCAATAAAATTATTGAAAATCAATATGGTATCCATCAGAAAATATTGATATTGACAATTTCCAACAGTTTCCACAAAGTTTTATTGCAAATATTAAGTTTTACAAACTTTTGAAAAATATTGAAATTTCTCTGCAAAGGCTAGCATTTCAAGCTACTTTTTCAACGTTAAACTCGGTATTTTGAAAATTGATGTTGCTGTTTGAAAACATTAGAAAACCAATAAAATTATTGAAAATCGATATGGTATCGATCAGAAAATATTGATTTTTTCAATTTTCACAAAGTTTTATTGCAAATATTAAGTTTTACAAACTTTTGCAAAATATTGAAATTTCTATGCAAAAGCTAGCATTTCAAGCTACTTTTTCAACGTTTAACACGGTATTTTGAAAATTGATGTTGCTGTTTGAAAACATTAGAAAACCAATAAAATTATTGAAAATCGATATGGTATCGATCAGAAAATATTGATTTTGACAATTTCCAACAGTTTCCACAAAGTTTTATTGCAAATATTAAGTTTTACAAACTTTTGAAAAATATTGAAATTTCTATGCAAAAGCTAGCATTTCAAGCTACTTTTTCAACGTTAAACACGGTATTTTGAAAATTGATGTTGCTGTTTGAAAACATTAGAAAACCAATAAAATTATTGAAAATCGATATGGTATCGATCAGAAAATATTGATTTTGACAATTTCCAACAGTTTCCACAAAGTTTTATTGCAAATATTAAGTTTTACAAACTTTTGCAAAATGTTGAAATTTCTATGCAAAAGCTAGCATTTCAAGCTACTTTTTCAACGTTAAACACGGTATTTTGAAAATTGATGTTGCTGTTTCAAAACATTAGAAAACCAATAAAATTATTGAAAATCGACATGGTATCGATCAGAAAATATTGATTTTGTCAATTTCCAACAGTTTCCACAAAGATTTATTGCAAATATTAAGTTTTACAAACTTTTGCAAAATGTTGAAATTTCTATGCAAAAGCTAGCATTTCAAGCTACTTTTTCAACGTTAAACACGGTATTTTGAAAATTGATGTTGCTGTTTGAAAACATTAGAAAACCAATAAAATTATTGAAAATCGATATGGTATCGATCAGAAAATAATGATTTTGTCAATTTCCAACAGTTTCCACAAAGTTTTATTGCAAATATTAAGTTTTACAAACTTTTGCACAATATTGAAATTTCTATGCAAAAGCTAGCATTTCAAGCTACTTTTTCAACGTTAAACACGGTATTTTGAAAATTGATGTTGCTGTTTGAAAACATTAGAAAACCAATAAAATTATTGAAAATCGATATGTTATCGATCAGAAAATATTGATTTTGACAATTTCCAACAGTTTCCACAAAGTTTTATTGCAAATATTAAGTTTTACAAACTTTTGCAAAATGTTGAAATTTCTATGCAAAAGCTAGCATTTCAAGCTACTTTTTCAACGTTAAACACGGTATTTTGAAAATTGATGTTGCTGTTTGAAAACATTAGAAAACCAATAAAATTATTGAAAATCGATATGGTATCGATCAGAAAATAATGATTTTGTCAATTTCCAACAGTTTCCACAAAGTTTTATTGCAAATATTAAGTTTTACAAACTTTTGCACAATATTGAAATTTCTATGCAAAAGCTAGCATTTCAAGCTACTTTTTCAACGTTAAACACGGTATTTTGAAAATTGATGTTGCTGTTTGAAAACATTAGAAAACCAATAAAATTATTGAAAATCGATATGTTATCGATCAGAAAATATTGATTTTGACAATTTCCAACAGTTTCCACAAAGTTTTATTGCAAATATTAAGTTTTACAAACTTTTGCAAAATGTTGAAATTTCTATGCAAAAGCTAGCATTTCAAGCTACTTTTTCAACGTTAAACACGGTATTTTGAAAATTGATGTTGCTGTTTGAAAACATTAGAAAACCAATAAAATTATTGAAAATCGATATGGTATCGATCAGAAAATAATGATTTTGACAATTTCCAACAGTTTCCACAAAGTTTTATTGCAAATATTAAGTTTTACAAACTTTTGCACAATATTGAAATTTCTATGCAAAAGCTAGCATTTCAAGCTACTTTTTCAACGTTAAACACGGTATTTTGAAAATTGATGTTGCTGTTTGAAAACATTAGAAAACCAATAAAATTATTGAAAATCGATATGTTATCGATCAGAAAATATTGATTTTGACAATTTCCAACAGTTTCCACAAAGTTTTATTGCAAATATTAAGTTTTACAAACTTTTGAAAAATATTGAAATTTCTATGCATAAGCTAGCATTTCAAGCTACTTTTTCAACGTTAAACTCGGTATTTTGAAAATTGATGTTGCTGTTTGAAAACATTAAAAAACCAATAAAATTATTGAAAATCGATATGGTATCGATCAGAAAATATTGATTTTGACAATTTCCAACAGTTTCCACAAAGTTTTATTGCAAATATTAAGTTTTACAAACTTTTGCAAAATATTGAAATTTCTATGCAAAAGCTAGCATTTCAAGCTACTTTTTCAACGTTTAACACGGTATTTTGAAAATTGATGTTGCTGTTTGAAAACATTAGAAAACCAATAAAATTATTGAAAATCGATATGGTATCGATCAGAAAATATTGATTTTGACAATTTCCAACAGTTTCCACAAAGTTTTATTGCAAATATTAAGTTTTACAAACTTTTGCAAAATGTTGAAATTTCTATGCAAAAGCTAGCATTTCAAGCTACTTTTTCAACGTTAAACTCGGTATTTTGAAAATTGATGTTGCTCTTTGAAAACATTAGAAAACCAATAAAATTATTGAAAATCGATATGGTATCGATCAGAAAATATTGATTTTGTCAATTTCCAACAGTTTCCACAAAGTTTTATTGCAAATATTAAGTTTTACAAACTTTTGCAAAATGTTGAAATTTCTATGCAAAAGCTAGCATTTCAAGCTACTTTTTCAACGTTAAACTCGGTATTTTGAAAATTGATGTTGCTGTTTGAAAACATTAGAAAACCAATAAAATTATTGAAAATCGATATGGTATCGATCAGAAAATATTGATTTTGACAATTTCCAACAGTTTCCACAAAGTTTTATTGCAAATATTAAGTTTTACAAACTTTTGCACAATATTGAAATTTCTATGCAAAAGCTAGCATTTCAAGCTACTTTTTCAACGTTAAACACGGTATTTTGAAAATTGATGTTGCTGTTTGAAAACATTATAAAACCAATAAAATTATTGAAAATCGATATGGTATCGATCAGAAAATATTGATTTTGACAATTTCCAACAGTTTCCACAAAGTTTTATTGCAAATATTAAGTTTTACAAACTTTTGCAAAATATTGAAATTTCTATGCAAAATCTAGCATTTCAAGCTACTTTTTCAACGTTAAACACGGTATTTTGAAAATTGATGTTGCTCTTTGAAAACATTAGAAAACCAATAAAATTATTGAAAATCGATATGGTATCGATCAGAAAATATTGATTTTGACAATTTCCAACAGTTTCCACAAAGCTTTATTGCAATATTAAGTTTTACAAACTTTTGAAAAATATTGAAATTTCTATGCAAAAGCTAGCATTTCAAGCTACTTTTTCAACGTTAAACTCGGTATTTTGAAAATTGATGTTGCTGTTTGAAAACATTAGAAAACCAATAAAATTATTGAAAATCGATATGGTATCGATCAGAAAATATTGATTTTGTCAATTTCCAACAGTTTCCAAAGTTTTATTGCAAATATTAAGTTTTACAAACTTTTGCAAAATATTGAAATTTCTATGCAAAAGCTAGCATTTCAAGCTACTTTTTCAACGTTAAACTCGGTATTTTGAAAATTGATGTTGCTGTTTGAAAACATTAAAAAACCAATAAAATTATTGAAAATCGATATGGTATCGATCAGAAAATATTGATTTTGAAAATTTCCAACAGTTTCCACAAAGTTTTATTGCAAATATTAAGTTTTACAGACTTTTGCAAAATATTGAAATTTCTATGCAAAAGCTAGCATTTCAAGCTACTTTTTCAACGTTAAACACGGTATTTTGAAAATTGATGTTGCTGTTTGAAAATATTAGAAAACCAATAAAATTATTGAAAATCGATATGGTATCCATCAGAAAATATTGATATTGACAATTTCCAACAGTTTCCACAAAGTTTTATTGCAAATATTAAGTTTTACAAACTTTTGAAAAATATTGAAATTTCTCTGCAAAGGCTAGCATTTCAAGCTACTTTTTCAACGTTAAACTCGGTATTTTGAAAATTGATGTTGCTGTTTGAAAACATTAGAAAACCAATAAAATTATTGAAAATCGATATGGTATCGATCAGAAAATATTGATTTTTTCAATTTTCACAAAGTTTTATTGCAAATATTAAGTTTTACAAACTTTTGCAAAATATTGAAATTTCTATGCAAAAGCTAGCATTTCAAGCTACTTTTTCAACGTTTAACACGGTATTTTGAAAATTGATGTTGCTGTTTGAAAACATTAGAAAACCAATAAAATTATTGAAAATCGATATGGTATCGATCAGAAAATATTGATTTTGACAATTTCCAACAGTTTCCACAAAGTTTTATTGCAAATATTAAGTTTTACAAACTTTTGAAAAATATTGAAATTTCTATGCAAAAGCTAGCATTTCAAGATACTTTTTCAACGTTAAACACGGTATTTTGAAAATTGATGTTGCTGTTTGAAAACATTAGAAAACCAATAAAATTATTGAAAATCGATATGGTATCGATCAGAAAATATTGATTTTGACAATTTCCAACAGTTTCCACAAAGTTTTATTGCAAATATTAAGTTTTACAAACTTTTGCAAAATGTTGAAATTTCTATGCAAAAGCTAGCATTTCAAGCTACTTTTTCAACGTTAAACACGGTATTTTGAAAATTGATGTTGCTGTTTCAAAACATTAGAAAACCAATAAAATTATTGAAAATCGACATGGTATCGATCAGAAAATATTGATTTTGTCAATTTCCAACAGTTTCCACAAAGATTTATTGCAAATATTAAGTTTTACAAACTTTTGCAAAATGTTGAAATTTCTATGCAAAAGCTAGCATTTCAAGCTACTTTTTCAACGTTAAACACGGTATTTTGAAAATTGATGTTGCTGTTTGAAAACATTAGAAAACCAATAAAATTATTGAAAATCGATATGGTATCGATCAGAAAATATTGATTTTGACAATTTCCAACAGATTCCACAAAGTTTTATTGCAAATATTAAGTTTTACAAACTTTTGAAAAATATTGAAATTTCTATGCAAAAGCTAGCATTTCTATCTACTTTTTCAACGTTAAACTCGGTATTTCGAAAATTGATGTTGCTGTTTGAAAAAATTAGAAAACCAATAAAATTATTGAAAATCGATATGGTATCGATCAGAAAATATTGATTTTGTCAATTTCCAACAGTTTCCACAAAGTTTTATTGCAAATATTAAGTTTTACAAACTTTTGCAAAATGTTGAAATTTCTATGCAAAAGCTAGCATTTCAAGCTACTTTTTCAACGTTAAACACGGTATTTTTAAAATTGATGTTGCTGTTTCAAAACATTAGAAAACCAATAAAATTATTGAAAATCGACATGGTATCGATCAGAAAATATTGATTTTGTCAATTTCCAACAGTTTCCACAAAGATTTATTGCAAATATTAAGTTTTACAAACTTTTGCAAAATGTTGAAATTTCTATGCAAAAGCTAGCATTTCAAGCTACTTTTTCAACGTTAAACACGGTATTTTGAAAATTGATGTTGCTGTTTGAAAACATTAGAAAACCAATAAAATTATTGAAAATCGATATGGTATCGATCAGAAAATATTGATTTTGACAATTTCCAACAGATTCCACAAAGTTTTATTGCAAATATTAAGTTTTACAAACTTTTGAAAAATATTGAAATTTCTATGCAAAAGCTAGCATTTCTATCTACTTTTTCAACGTTAAACTCGGTATTTCGAAAATTGATGTTGCTGTTTGAAAAAATTAGAAAACCAATAAAATTATTGAAAATCGATATGGTATCGATCAGAAAATATTGATTTTGTCAATTTCCAACAGTTTCCACAAAGTTTTATTGCAAATATTAAGTTTTACAAACTTTTGCAAAATATTGAAATTTCTATGCAAAAGCTAGCATTTCAAGCTACTTTATCAACGTTTAACACGGTATTTTGAAAATTGATGTTGCTGTTTGACAACATTAAAAAACCAATAAAATTATTGAAAATCGATATGGTATCGATCAGAAAATATTGATTTTGACAATTTCCAACAGATTCCACAAAGTTTTATTGCAAATATTAAGTTTTACAAACTTTTGCAAAATGTTGAAATTTCTATGCAAAATCAAGCATTTCAAGCTACTTTTTCAACGTTAAACACGGTATTTTGAAAATTGATGTTGCTGTTTGAAAACATTAGAAAACCAATAAAATTATTGAAAATCAATATGGTATTCATCAGAAAATATTGATATTGACAATTTCCAACAGTTTCCACAAAGTTTTATTGCAAATATTAAGTTTTACAAACTTTTGAAAAACATTGAATTTTCTATGCAAAAGCTAGCATTTCAAGCTACTTTTTCAACGTTAAACTCGGTATTTTGAAAATTGATGTTGCTGTTTGAAAACATTAGAAAACCAATAAAATTATTGAAAATCGATATGGTATCGATCAGAAAATATTGATTTTGTCAATTTCCAACAGTTTCCACAAAGTTTTATTGCAAATATTAAGTTTTACAAACTTTTGCAAAATATTGTAATTTCTATGCAAAAGCTAGCATTTCAAGCTACTTTTTCAACGTTTAACACGGTATTTTGAAAATTGATGTTGCTGTTTGAAAACATTAGAAAACCAATAAAATTATTGAAAATCGATATGGAATCGATCAGAAAATATTGATTTTGACAATTTCCAACAGTTTCCACAAAGTTTTATTGCAAATATTAAGTTTTACAAACTTTTGAAAAATATTGAAATTTCTATGCAAAAGCTAGCATTTCAAGCTACTTTTTCAACGTTAAACACGGTATTTTGAAAATTGATGTTGCTGTTTGAAAACATTAGAAAACCAATAAAATTATTGAAAATCGATATGGTATCGATCAGAAAATATTGATTTTGTCAATTTCCAACAGTTTCCACAAAGTTTTATTGCAAATATTAAGTTTTACAAACTTTTGCAAAATATTGAAATTTCTATGCAAAAGCTAGCATTTCAAGCTACTTTTTCAACGTTTAACACGGTATTTTGAAAATTGATGTTGCTGTTAGAAAACATTAGAAAACCAATAAAATTATTGAAAATCGATATGGTATCGATCAGAAAATATTGATTTTGTCAATTTCCAACAGTTTCCACAAAGTTTTATTGCAAATATTAAGTTTTACAAACTTTTGCAAAATATTGAAATTTCTATGCAAAAGCTAGCATTTCAAGCTACTTTTTCAACGTTTAACACGGTATTTTGAAAATTGATGTTGCTGTTAGAAAACATTAGAAAACCAATAAAATTATTGAAAATCGATATGGTATCGAACAGAAAATATTGATTTTGTCAATTTCCAACAGTTTCCACAAAGTTTTATTGCAAATATTAAGTTTTACAAACTTTTGCAAAATATTGAAATTTCTATGCAAAAGCTAGCATTTCAAGCTACTTTTTCAACGTTTAACACGGTATTTTGAAAATTGATGTTGCTGTTAGAAAACATTAGAAAACCAATAAAATTATTGAAAATCGATATGGTATCGATCAGAAAATATTGATTTTGTCAATTTCCAACAGTTTCCACAAAGTTTTATTGCAAATATTAAGTTTTACAAACTTTTGAAAAATATTGAAATTTCTATGCAAAAGCTAGCATTTCTATCTACTTTTTCAACGTTAAACTCGGTATTTTGAAAATTGATGTTGCTGTTTGAAAAAATTAGAAAACCAATAAAATTATTGAAAATCGATATGGTATCGATCAGAAAATATTGATTTTGTCAATTTCCAACAGTTTCCACAAAGTTTTATTGCAATATTAAGTTTTACAAACTTTTGAAAAATATTGAAATTTCTATGCAAAAGCTAGCATTTCAAGCTACTTTTTCAACGTTAAACTCGGTATTTTGAAAATTGATGTTGCTGTTTGAAAACATTAGAAAAACAATAAAATTATTGAAAATCAATATGGTATTCATCAGAAAATATTGATATTGACAATTTCCAACAGTTTCCACAAAGTTTTATTGCAAATATTAAGTTTTACAAACTTTTGAAAAACATTGAATTTTCTATGCAAAAGCTAGCATTTCTATCTACTTTTTCAACGTTAAACTCGGTATTTTGAAAATTGATGTTGCTGTTTGAAAAAATTAGAAAACCAATAAAATTATTGAAAATCGATATGGTATCGATCAGAAAATATTGATTTTGTCAATTTCCAACAGTTTCCACAAAGTTTTATTGCAATATTAAGTTTTACAAACTTTTGAAAAATATTGAAATTTCTATGCAAAAGCTAGCATTTCAAGCTACTTTTTCAACGTTAAACTCGGTATTTTGAAAATTGATGTTGCTGTTTGAAAACATTAGAAAAACAATAAAATTATTGAAAATCAATATGGTATTCATCAGAAAATATTGATATTGACAATTTCCAACAGTTTCCACAAAGTTTTATTGCAAATATTAAGTTTTACAAACTTTTGAAAAACATTGAATTTTCTATGCAAAAGCTAGCATTTCAAGCTACTTTTTCAACGTTTAACACGGTATTTTGAAAATTGATGTTGCTGTTAGAAAACATTAGAAAACCAATAAAATTATTGAAAATCGATATGGTATCGATCAGAAAATATTGATTTTGTCAATTTCCAACAGTTTCCACAAAGTTTTATTGCAAATATTAAGTTTTACAAACTTTTGCAAAATATTGAAATTTCTATGCAAAAGCTAGCATTTCAAGCTACTTTTTCAACGTTAAACACGGTATTTTGAAAATTGATGTTGCTGTTTGAAAACATTAGAAAACCAATAAAATTATTGAAAATCGATATGGTATCGATCAGAAAATATTGATTTTGACAATTTCCAACAGATTCCACAAAGTTTTATTGCAAATATTAAGTTTTACAAACTTTTGAAAAATATTGAAATTTCTATGCAAAAGCTAGCATTTCTATCTACTTTTTCAACGTTAAACTCGGTATTTTGAAAATTGATGTTGCTGTTTGAAAAAATTAGAAAACCAATAAAATTATTGAAAATC
Organism: Acanthosepion esculentum; assembly: GCA_964036315.1. Classification (NCBI taxonomy): domain Eukaryota; kingdom Metazoa; phylum Mollusca; class Cephalopoda; order Sepiida; family Sepiidae; genus Acanthosepion; species Acanthosepion esculentum. The sequence goes on along the minus strand of OZ038519.1, from coordinate 14,438,378 downwards.
GATATGGTATCGATCAGAAAATATTGATTTTGTCAATTTCCAACAGTTTCCACAAAGTTTTATTGCAATATTAAGTTTTACAAACTTTTGAAAAATATTGAAATTTCTATGCAAAAGCTAGCATTTCAAGCTACTTTTTCAACGTTAAACTCGGTATTTTGAAAATTGATGTTGCTGTTTGAAAACATTAGAAAAACAATAAAATTATTGAAAATCAATATGGTATTCATCAGAAAATATTGATATTGACAATTTCCAACAGTTTCCACAAAGTTTTATTGCAAATATTAAGTTTTACAAACTTTTGAAAAACATTGAATTTTCTATGCAAAAGCTAGCATTTCTATCTACTTTTTCAACGTTAAACTCGGTATTTTGAAAATTGATGTTGCTGTTTGAAAAAATTAGAAAACCAATAAAATTATTGAAAATCGATATGGTATCGATCAGAAAATATTGATTTTGTCAATTTCCAACAGTTTCCACAAAGTTTTATTGCAATATTAAGTTTTACAAACTTTTGAAAAATATTGAAATTTCTATGCAAAAGCTAGCATTTCAAGCTACTTTTTCAACGTTAAACTCGGTATTTTGAAAATTGATGTTGCTGTTTGAAAACATTAGAAAAACAATAAAATTATTGAAAATCAATATGGTATTCATCAGAAAATATTGATATTGACAATTTCCAACAGTTTCCACAAAGTTTTATTGCAAATATTAAGTTTTACAAACTTTTGAAAAACATTGAATTTTCTATGCAAAAGCTAGCATTTCAAGCTACTTTTTCAACGTTTAACACGGTATTTTGAAAATTGATGTTGCTGTTAGAAAACATTAGAAAACCAATAAAATTATTGAAAATCGATATGGTATCGATCAGAAAATATTGATTTTGTCAATTTCCAACAGTTTCCACAAAGTTTTATTGCAAATATTAAGTTTTACAAACTTTTGCAAAATATTGAAATTTCTATGCAAAAGCTAGCATTTCAAGCTACTTTTTCAACGTTAAACACGGTATTTTGAAAATTGATGTTGCTGTTTGAAAACATTAGAAAACCAATAAAATTATTGAAAATCGATATGGTATCGATCAGAAAATATTGATTTTGACAATTTCCAACAGATTCCACAAAGTTTTATTGCAAATATTAAGTTTTACAAACTTTTGAAAAATATTGAAATTTCTATGCAAAAGCTAGCATTTCTATCTACTTTTTCAACGTTAAACTCGGTATTTTGAAAATTGATGTTGCTGTTTGAAAAAATTAGAAAACCAATAAAATTATTGAAAATCGATATGGTATCGATCAGAAAATATTGATTTTGTCAATTTCCAACAGTTTCCACAAAGTTTTATTGCAATATTAAGTTTTACAAACTTTTGAAAAATATTGAAATTTCTATGCAAAAGCTAGCATTTCAAGCTACTTTTTCAACGTTAAACTCGGTATTTTGAAAATTAATGTTGCTGTTTGAAAACATTAGAAAACCAATATAATTATTGAAAATCAATATGGTATTCATCAGAAAATATTGATATTGACAATTTCCAACAGTTTCCACAAAGTTTTATTGCAAATATTAAGTTTTACAAACTTTTGAAAAACATTGAATTTTCTATGCAAAAGCTAGCATTTCAAGCTACTTTTTCAACGTTAAACTCGGTATTTTGAAAATTGATGTTGCTGTTTGAAAACATTAGAAAACCAATAAAATTATTGAAAATCGATATGGTATCGATCAGAAAATATTGATTTTGTCAATTTCCAACAGTTTCCACAAAGTTTTATTGCAAATATTAAGTTTTACAAACTTTTGCAAAATATTGAAATTTCTATGCAAAAGCTAGCATTTCAAGCTACTTTTTCAACGTTTAACACGGTATTTTGAAAATTGATGTTGCTGTTTGAAAACATTAGAAAACCAATAAAATTATTGAAAATCGATATGGTATCGATCAGAAAATATTGATTTTGACAATTTCAAACAGTTTCCACAAAGTTTTATTGCAAATATTAAGTTTTACAAACTTTTGAAAAATATTGAAATTTCTATGCAAAAGCTAGCATTTCAAGCTACTTTTTCAACGTTTAACACGGTATTTTGAAAATTGATGTTGCTGTTAGAAAACATTAGAAAACTAATAAAATTATTGAAAATCGATATGGTATCGATCAGAAAATATTGATTTTGTCAATTTCCAACAGTTTCCACAAAGTTTTATTGCAAATATTAAGTTTTACAAACTTTTACAAAATATTGAAATTTCTATGCAAAAGCTAGCATTTCAAGCTACTTTTTCAACGTTTAACACGGTATTTTGAAAATTGATGTTGCTGTTAGAAAACATTAGAAAACCAATAAAATTATTGAAAATCGATATGGTATCGATCAGAAAATATTGATTTTGTCAATTTCCAACAGTTTCCACAAAGTTTTATTGCAAATATTAAGTTTTACAAACTTTTGAAAAATATTGAAATTTCTATACAAAAGCTAGCATTTCAAGCTACTTTTTCAACGTTAAACACGGTATTTTGAAAATTGATGTTGCTGTTTGAAAACATTAGAAAACCAATAAAATTATTGAAAATCGATATGGTATCGATCAGAAAATATTGATTTTGTCAATTTCCAACAGTTTCCACAAAGTTTTATTGCAAATATTAAGTTTTACAAACTTTTGCAAAATATTGAAATTTCTATGCAAAAGCTAGCATTTCAAGCTACTTTTTCAACGTTTAACACGGTATTTTGAAAATTGATGTTGCTGTTAGAAAACATTAGAAAACCAATAAAATTATTGAAAATCGATATGGTATCGATCAGAAAATATTGATTTTGTCAATTTCCAACAGTTTCCACAAAGTTTTATTGCAAATATTAAGTTTTACAAACTTTTGCAAAATATTGAAATTTCTATGCAAAAGCTAGCATTTCAAGCTACTTTTTCAACGTTTAACACGGTATTTTGAAAATTGATGTTGCTGTTTGAAAACATTAGAAAACCAATAAAATTATTGAAAATCGATATGGTATCGATCAGAAAATATTGATTTTGACAATTTCCAACAGTTTCCACAAAGTTTTATTGCAAATATTAAGTTTTACAAACTTTTGCAAAATGTTGAAATTTCTATGCAAAAGCTAGCATTTCAAGCTACTTTTTCAACGTTAAACTCGGTATTTTGAAAATTCATGTTGCTGTTTCCAAACATTAGAAAACCAATAAAATTATTGAAAATCGATATGGTATCGATCAGAAAATATTGATTTTGTCAATTTCCAACAGTTTCCACAAAGTTTTATTGCAAATATTAAGTTTTACAAACTTTTGCAAAATATTGAAATTTCTTTGCAAAAGCTAGCATTTCAAGCTACTTTTTCAACGTTAAACTCGGTATTTTGAAAATTGATGTTGCTGTTTGACAACATTAGAAAACCAATAAAATTATTGAAAATCGATATGGTATCGATCAGAAAATATTGATTTTGTCAATTTCCAACAGTTTCCACAAAATTTTATTGCAAATATTAAGTTTTACAAACATTTGCAAAATATGGAAATTTCTATGCAAAAGCTAGCATTTCAAGCTACTTTTTCAACGTTTAACACGGTATTTTGAAAATTGATGTTGCTGTTAGAAAACATTAGAAAACCAATAAAATTATTGAAAATCGATATGGTATCGATCAGAAAATATTGATTTTGTCAATTCCCAACAGTTTCCACAAAGTTTTATTGCAAATATTAAGTTTTACAAACTTTTGCAAAATATTGAAATTTCTATGCAAAAGTTAGCATTTCAAGCTACTTTTTCAACGTTTAACACGGTATTTTGAAAATTGTTGTTGCTGTTAGAAAACATTAGAAAACCAATAAAATTATTGAAAATCGATATGGTATCGATCAGAAAATATTGATTTTGTCAATTTCCAACAGTTTCCACAAATTTTTATTGCAAATATTAAGTTTTACAAACTTTTGCAAAATATTGAAATTTCTATGCAAAAGCTAGCATTTCAAGCTACTTTTTCAACGTTAAACACGGTATTTTGAAAATTGATGTTGCTGTTTGAAAACATTAGAAAACCAATAAAATTATTGAAAATCGATATGGTATCGATCAGAAAATATTGATTTTGACAATTTCCAACAGATTCCACAAAGTTTTATTGCAAATATTAAGTTTTACAAACTTTTGCAAAATATTGAAATTTCTATGCAAAAGCTAGCATTTCAAGCTACTTTTTCAACGTTTAACACGGTATTTTGAAAATTGATGTTGCTGTTAGAAAACATTAGAAAACCAATAAAATTATTGAAAATCGATATGGTATCGATCAGAAAATATTGATTTTGTCAATTTCCAACAGTTTCCACAAAGTTTTATTGCAAATATTAAGTTTTACAAACTTTTGCAAAATATTGCAATTTCTATGCAAAAGCTAGCATTTCAAGCTACTTTTTCAACGTTTAACACGGTATTTTGAAAATTGATGTTGCTGTTAGAAAACATTAGAAAACCAATAAAATTATTGAAAATCGATATGGTATCGATCAGAAAATATTGATTTTGTCAATTTCCAACAGTTTCCACAAAGTTTTATTGCAAATATTAAGTTTTACAAACTTTTGCAAAATATTGAAATTTCTATGCAAAAGCTAGCATTTCAAGCTACTTTTTCAACGTTTAACACGGTATTTTGAAAATTGATGTTGCTGTTAGAAAACATTAGAAAACCAATAAAATTATTGAAAATCGATATGGTATCGATCAGAAAATATTGATTTTGTCAATTTCCAACAGTTTCCACAAAGTTTTATTGCAAATATTAAGTTTTACAAACTTTTGAAAAATATTGAAATTTCTATACAAAAGCTAGCATTTCAAGCTACTTTTTCAACGTTAAACACGGTATTTTGAAAATTGATGTTGCTGTTTGAAAACATTAGAAAACCAATAAAATTATTGAAAATCGATATGGTATCGATCAGAAAATATTGATTTTGTCAATTCCCAACAGTTTCCACAAAGTTTTATTGCAAATATTAAGTTTTACAAACTTTTGCAAAATATTGAAATTTCTATGCAAAAGCTAGCATTTCAAGCTACTTTTTCAACGTTTAACACGTTATTTTGAAAATTGATGTTGCTGTTAGAAAACATTAGAAAACCAATAAAATTATTGAAAATCGATATGGTATCGATCAGAAAATATTGATTTTGTCAATTTCCAACAGTTTCCACAAAGTTTTATTGCAAATATTAAGTTTTACAAACTTTTGCAAAATATTGAAATTTCTATGCAAAAGCTAGCATTTCAAGCTACTTTTTCAACGTTTAACACGGTATTTTGAAAATTGATGTTGCTGTTAGAAAACATTAGAAAACCAATAAAATTATTGAAAATCGATATGGTATCGATCAGAAAATATTGATTTTGTCAATTTCCAACAGTTTCCACAAAGTTTTATTGCAAATATTAAGTTTTACAAACTTTTGAAAAATATTGAAATTTCTATACAAAAGCTAGCATTTCAAGCTACTTTTTCAACGTTAAACACGGTATTTTGAAAATTGATGTTGCTGTTTGAAAACATTAGAAAACCAATAAAATTATTGAAAATCGATATGGTATCGATCAGAAAATATTGATTTTGTCAATTTCCAACAGTTTCCACAAAGTTTTATTGCAAATATTAAGTTTTACAAACTTTTGCAAAATATTGAAATTTCTATGCAAAAGCTAGCATTTCAAGCTACTTTTTCAACGTTTAACACGGTATTTTGAAAATTGATGTTGCTGTTAGAAAACATTAGAAAACCAATAAAATTATTGAAAATCGATATGGTATCGATCAGAAAATATTGATTTTGTCAATTTCCAACAGTTTCCACAAAGTTTTATTGCAAATATTAAGTTTTACAAACTTTTGCAAAATATGGAAATTTCTATGCAAAAGCTAGCATTTCAAGCTACTTTTTCAACGTTTAACACGGTATTTTGAAAATTGATGTTGCTGTTAGAAAACATTAGAAAACCAATAAAATTATTGAAAATCGATATGGTATCGATCAGAAAATATTGATTTTGTCAATTCCCAACAGTTTCCACAAAGTTTTATTGCAAATATTAAGTTTTACAAACTTTTGCAAAATATTGAAATTTCTATGCAAAAGCTAGCATTTCAAGCTCCTTTTTCAACGTTTAACACGGTATTTTGAAAATTGATGTTGCTGTTAGAAAACATTAGAAAACCAATAAAATTATTGAAAATCGATATGGTATCGATCAGAAAATATTGATTTTGTCAATTTCCAACAGTTTCCACAAAGTTTTATTGCAAATATTAAGTTTTACAAACTTTTGCAAAATACTGAAATTTCTATGCAAAAGCTAGCATTTCAAGCTACTTTTTCGACGTTAAACACGGTATTTTGAAAATTGATGTTGCTGTTTGAAAACATTAGAAAACCAATAAAATTATTGAAAATCAATATGGTATTCATCAGAAAATATTGATTTTGTCAATTTCCAACAGTTTCCACAAAGTTTTATTGCAATATTAAGTTTTACAAACTTTTGAAAAATATTGAAATTTCTATACAAAAGCTAGCATTTCAAGCTACTTTTTCAACGTTAAACTCGGTATTTTGAAAATTGATGTTGCTGTTTGAAAACATTAGAAAACCAATAAAATTATTGAAAATCAATATGGTATTCATCAGAAAATATTGATATTGACAATTTCCAACAGTTTCCACAAAGTTTTATTGCAAATATTAAGTTTTACAAACTTTTGAAAAACATTGAATTTTCTATGCAAAAGCTAGCATTTCAAGCTACTTTTTCAACGTTAAACTCGGTATTTTGAAAATTGATGTTGCTGTTTGAAAACATTAGAAAACCAATAAAATTATTGAAAATCGATATGGTATCGATCAGAAAATATTGATTTTGTCAATTTCCAACAGTTTCCACAAAGTTTTATTGCAAATATTAAGTTTTACAAACTTTTGCAAAATATTGAAATTTCTATGCAAAAGCTAGCATTTCAAGCTACTTTTTCAACGTTTAACACGGTATTTTGAAAATTGATGTTGCTGTTTGAAAACATTAGAAAACCAATAAAATTATTGAAAATCGATATGGTATCGATCAGAAAATATTGATTTTGACAATTTCCAACAGTTTCCACAAAGTTTTATTGCAAATATTAAGTTTTACAAACTTTTGAAAAATATTGAAATTTCTATACAAAAGCTAGCATTTCAAGCTACTTTTTCAACGTTAAACACGGTATTTTGAAAATTGATGTTGCTGTTTGAAAACATTAGAAAACCAATAAAATTATTGAAAATCGATATGGTATCGATCAGAAAATATTGATTTTGTCAATTTCCAACAGTTTCCACAAAGTTTTATTGCAAATATTAAGTTTTACAAACTTTTGCAAAATATTGAAATTTCTATGCAAAAGCTAGCATTTCAAGCTACTTTTTCAACGTTTAACACGGTATTTTGAAAATTGATGTTGCTGTTAGAAAACATTAGAAAACCAATAAAATTATTGAAAATCGATATGGTATCGATCAGAAAATATTGATTTTGTCAATTTCCAACAGTTTCCACAAAGTTTTATTGCAAATATTAAGTTTTACAAACTTTTGCAAAATATTGAAATTTCTATGCAAAAGCTAGCATTTCAAGCTACTTTTTCAACGTTTAACACGGTATTTTGAAAATTGATGTTGCTGTTAGAAAACATTAGAAAACCAATAAAATTATTGAAAATCGATATGGTATCGATCAGAAAATATTGATTTTGTCAATTTCCAACAGTTTCCACAAAGTTTTATTGCAAATATTAAGTTTTACAAACTTTTGCAAAATATTGAAATTTCTATGCAAAAGCTAGCATTTCAAGCTACTTTTTCAACGTTTAACACGGTATTTTGAAAATTGATGTTGCTGTTTGAAAACATTAGAAAACCAATAAAATTATTGAAAATCGATATGGTATCGATCAGAAAATATTGATTTTGACAATTTCCAACAGTTTCCACAAAGTTTTATTGCAAATATTAAGTTTTCCAAACTTTTGAAAAACATTGAAATTTCTATGCAAAAGCTAGCATTTCAAGCTACTTTTTCAACGTTTAACACGGTATTTTGAAAATTGATGTTGCTGTTTCCAAACATTAGAAAACCAATAAAATTATTGAAAATCGATATGGTATCGATCAGAAAATATTGATTTTGTCAATTTCCAACAGTTTCCACAAAGTTTTATTGCAAATATTAAGTTTTACAAACTTTTGCAAAATATTGAAATTTCTATGCAAAAGCTAGCATTTCAAGCTACTTTTTCAACGTTTAACACGGTATTTTGAAAATTGATGTTGCTGTTTGAAAACATTAGAAAACCAATAAAATTATTGAAAATCGATATGGTATCGATCAGAAAATATTGATTTTGACAATTTCCAACAGTTTCCACAAAGTTTTATTGCAAATATTAAGTTTTACAAACTTTTGAAAAATATTGAAATTTCTATACAAAAGCTAGCATTTCAAGCTACTTTTTCAACGTTAAACACGGTATTTTGAAAATTGATGTTGCTGTTTGAAAACATTAGAAAACCAATAAAATTATTGAAAATCGATATGGTATCGATCAGAAAATATTGATTTTGTCAATTTCCAACAGTTTCCACAAAGTTTTATTGCAAATATTAAGTTTTACAAACTTTTGCAAAATATTGAAATTTCTATGCAAAAGCTAGCATTTCAAGCTACTTTTTCAACGTTTAACACGGTATTTTGAAAATTGATGTTGCTGTTAGAAAACATTAGAAAACCAATAAAATTATTGAAAATCGATATGGTATCGATCAGAAAATATTGATTTTGTCAATTTCCAACAGTTTCCACAAAGTTTTATTGCAAATATTAAGTTTTACAAACTTTTGCAAAATATTGAAATTTCTATGCAAAAGCTAGCATTTCAAGCTACTTTTTCAACGTTTAACACGGTATTTTGAAAATTGATGTTGCTGTTAGAAAACATTAGAAAACCAATAAAATTATTGAAAATCGATATGGTATCGATCAGAAAATATTGATTTTGACAATTTCCAACAGTTTCCACAAAGTTTTATTGCAAATATTAAGTTTTACAAACTTTTGCAAAATATTGAAATTTCTATGCAAAAGCTAGCATTTCAAGCTACTTTTTCAACGTTTAACACGGTATTTTGAAAATTGATGTTGCTGTTTGAAAACATTAGAAAACCAATAAAATTATTGAAAATCGATATGGTATCGATCAGAAAATATTGATTTTGACAATTTCCAACAGTTTCCACAAAGTTTTATTGCAAATATTAAGTTTTACAAACTTTTGAAAAACATTGAAATTTCTATGCAAAAGCTAGCATTTCAAGCTACTTTTTCAACGTTTAACACGGTATTTTGAAAATTGATGTTGCTGTTTGAAAACATTAGAAAACCAATAAAATTATTGAAAATCGATATGGTATCGATCAGAAAATATTGATTTTGACAATTTCCAACAGTTTCCACAAAGTTTTATTGCAAATATTAAGTTTTACAAACTTTTGCAAAATGTTGAAATTTCTATGCAAAAGCTAGCATTTCAAGCTACTTTTTCAACGTTAAACTCGGTATTTTGAAAATTCATGTTGCTGTTTCCAAACATTAGAAAACCAATAAAATTATTGAAAATCGATATGGTATCGATCAGAAAATATTGATTTTGTCAATTTCCAACAGTTTCCACAAAGTTTTATTGCAAATATTAAGTTTTACAAACTTTTGCAAAATATTGAAATTTCTTTGCAAAAGCTAGCATTTCAAGCTACTTTTTCAACGTTAAACTCGGTATTTTGAAAATTGATGTTGCTGTTTGAAAACATTAGAAAACCAATAAAATTATTGAAAATCGATATGGTATCGATCAGAAAATATTGATTTTGACAATTTCCAACAGTTTCCACAAAGTTTTATTGCAAATATTAAGTTTTACAAACTTTTGCAAAATGTTGAAATTTCTATGCAAAAGCTAGCATTTCAAGCTACTTTTTCAACGTTTAACACGGTATTTTGAAAATTGATGTTGCTGTTAGAAAACATTAGAAAACCAATAAAATTATTGAAAATCGATATGGTATCGATCAGAAAATATTGATTTTGTCAATTTCCAACAGTTTCCACAAAGTTTTATTGCAAATATTAAGTTTTACAAACTTTTGCAAAATATTGAAATTTCTATGCAAAAGCAAGCATTTCAAGCTACTTTTTCAACGTTTAACACGGTATTTTGAAAATTGATGTTGCTGTTTCAAAACATTAGAAAACCAATAAAATTATTGAAAATCGATATGGTATCGATCAGAAAATATTGATTTTGTCAATTTCCAACAGTTTCCACAAAGTTTTATTGCAAATATTAAGTTTTACAAACTTTTGCAAAATATTGAAATTTCTATGCAAAAGCTAGCATTTCAAGCTACTTTTTCAACGTTAAACTCGGTATTTTGAAAATTGATGTTGCTGTTTGAAAACATTAGAAAACGAATAAAATTATTGAAAATCGATATGTTATCGATCAGAAAATATTGATTTTGACAATTTCCAACAGTTTCCACAAAGTTTTATTGCAAATATTAAGTTTTACAAACATTTGCAAAATGTTGAAATTTCTATGCAAAAGCTAGCATTTCAAGCTACTTTTTCAACGTTAAACTCGGTATTTTGAAAATTCATGTTGCTGTTTCCAAACATTAGAAAACCAATAAAATTATTGAAAATCGATATGGTATCGATCAGAAAATATTGATTTTGTCAATTTCCAACAGTTTCCACAAAGTTTTATTGCAAATATTAAGTTTTACAAACTTTTGCAAAATATTGAAATTTCTTTGCAAAAGCTAGCATTTCAAGCTACTTTTTCAACGTTAAACTCGGTATTTTGAAAATTGATGTTGCTGTTTGACAACATTAGAAAACCAATAAAATTATTGAAAATCGATATGGTATCGATCAGAAAATATTGATTTTGACAATTTCCAACAGTTTCCACAAAGTTTTATTGCAAATATTAAGTTTTACAAACTTTTGCAAAATGTTGAAATTTCTATGCAAAAGCTAGCATTTCAAGCTACTTTTTCAACGTTTAACACGGTATTTTGAAAATTGATGTTGCTGTTTGAAAACATTAGAAAACCAATAAAATTATTGAAAATCGATATGGTATCGATCAGAAAATATTGATTTTGACAATTTCCAACAGTTTCCACAAAGTTTTATTGCAAATATTAAGTTTTACAAACTTTTGCAAAATATTGAAATTTCTATGCAAAAGCAAGCATTTCAAGCTACTTTTTCAACGTTAAACTCGGTATTTTGAAAATTGATGTTGCTGTTTCAAAACATTAGAAAACCAATAAAATTATTGAAAATCGATATGGTATCGATCAGAAAATATTGATTTTGTCAATTTCCAACAGTTTCCACAAAGTTTTATTGCAAATATTAAGTTTTACAAACTTTTGCAAAATATTGAAATTTCTATGCAAAAGCTAGCATTTCAAGCTACTTTTTCAACGTTAAACTAGGTATTTTGAAAATTGATGTTGCTGTTTGAAAACATTAGAAAACCAATAAAATTATTGAAAATCGATATGGTATCGATCAGAAAATATTGATTTTGACAATTTCCAACAGTTTCCACAAAGTTTTATTGCAAATATTAAGTTTTACAAACTTTTGAAAAACATTGAAATTTCTATGCAAAAGCTAGCATTTCAAGTTACTTTTTCAACGTTAAACTCGGTATTTTGAAAATTGATGTTGCTGTTTGAAAACATTAGAAAACCAATAAAATTATTGAAAATCGATATGTTATCGATCAGAAAATATTGATTTTGACAATTTCCAACAGTTTCCACAAAGTTTTATTGCAAATATTCAGTTTTACAAACTTTTGCAAAATATTGAAATTTCTATGCAAAAGCTAGCATTTCAAGCTACTTTTTCAACGTTTAACACGGTATTTTGAAAATTGATGTTGCAGTTTGAAAACATTAGAAAACCAATAAAATTATTGAAAATGGATATGGTATCGATCAGAAAATATTGATTTTGACAATTTCCAACAGTTTCCACAAAGTTTTATTGCAAATATTAAGTTTTACAAACTTTTGCAAAATGTTGAACTTTCTATGCAAAAGCTAGCATTTCAAGCTACTTTTTCAACGTTAAACTCGGTATTTTGAAAATTGATGTTGCTGTTTCAAAACATTAGAAAACCAATAAAATTATTGAAAATCGATATGGTATCGATGAGAAAATATTGATTTTGACAATTTCCAACAGTTTCCACAAAGTTTTATTGCAAATATTAAGTTTTACAAACTTTTGAAAAATATTGAAATTTCTATGCAAAAGCTAGCATTTCAAGCTACTTTTTCAACGTTAAACACGGTATTTTGAAAATTGATGTTGCTGTTTGAAAATATTAGAAAACCAATAAAATTATTGAAAATCGATATGTTATCGATCAGAAAATATTGATTTTGACAATTTCCAACAGTTTCCACAAAGTTTTATTGCAAATATTAAGTTTTAAAAACTTTTGCAAAATATTGAAATTTCTATGCAAAAGCTAACATTTCAAGCTACTTTTTCAACGTTTAACACGGTATTTTGAAAATTGATGTTGCTGTTTGAAAACATTAGAAAACCAATAAAATTATTGAAAATCGATATGGTATCGATCAGAAAATATTGATTTTGACAATTTCCAACAGTTTCCACAAAGTTTTATTGCAAATATTAAGTTTTACAAACTTTTGAAAAACATTGAAATTTCTATGCAAAAGCTAGCATTTCAAGCTACTTTTTCAACGTTAAACTAGGTATTTTGAAAATTGATGTTGCTGTTTGAAAACATTAGAAAACCAATAAAATTATTGAAAATCGATATGTTATCGATCAGAAAATATTGATTTTAACAATTTCCAACAGTTTCCACAAAGTTTTATTGCAAATATTAAGTTTTACAAACTTTTGCAAAATATTGAATTTTCTATGCAAAAGCTAGCATTTCAAGCTACTTTTTCAACGTTAAACTCGGTATTTTGAAAATTGATGTTGCTGTTTGAAAACATTAAGAAACCAATAAAATTATTGAAAATCGATATGGTATCGATCAGAAAATATTGATTTTGACAATTTCCAACAGTTTCCACAAAGTTTTATTGCAAATATTAAGTTTTACAAACTTTTGCAAAATGTTGAACTTTCTATGCAAAAGCTAGCATTTCAAGCTACTTTTTCAACGTTAAACTCGGTATTTTGAAAATTGATGTTGCTGTTTCAAAACATTAGAAAACCAATAAAATTATTGAAAATCGATATGGTATCGATGAGAAAATATTGATTTTGACAATTTCCAACAGTTTCCACAAAGTTTTATTGCAAATATTAAGTTTTACAAACTTTTGAAAAATATTGAAATTTCTATGCAAAAGCTAGCATTTCAAGCTACTTTTTCAACGTTAAACACGGTATTTTGAAAATTGATGTTGCTGTTTGAAAATATTAGAAAACCAATAAAATTATTGAAAATCGATATGTTATCGATCAGAAAATATTGATTTTGACAATTTCCAACAGTTTCCACAAAGTTTTATTGCAAATATTAAGTTTTAAAAACTTTTGCAATATATTGAAATTTCTATGCAAAAGCTAACATTTCAAGCTACTTTTTCAACGTTTAACACGGTATTTTGAAAATTGATGTTGCTGTTTGAAAACATTAGAAAACCAATAAAATTATTGAAAATCGATATGGTATCGATCAGAAAATATTGATTTTGACAATTTCCAACAGTTTCCACAAAGTTTTATTGCAAATATTAAGTTTTACAAACTTTTGAAAAACATTGAAATTTCTATGCAAAAGCTAGCATTTCAAGCTACTTTTTCAACGTTAAACTAGGTATTTTGAAAATTGATGTTGCTGTTTGAAAACATTAGAAAACCAATAAAATTATTGAAAATCGATATGTTATCGATCAGAAAATATTGATTTTAACAATTTCCAACAGTTTCCACAAAGTTTTATTGCAAATATTAAGTTTTACAAACTTTTGCAAAATATTGAAATTTCTATGCAAAAGCTAGCATTTCAAGCTACTTTTTCAACGTTAAACTCGGTATTTTGAAAATTGATGTTGCTGTTTGAAAACATTAAGAAACCAATAAAATTATTGAAAATCGATATGGTATCGATCAGAAAATATTGATTTTGACAATTTCCAACAGTTTCCACAAAGTTTTATTGCAAATATTAAGTTTTACAAACTTTTGAAAAATATTGAAATTTCTATGCAAAAGCTAGCATTTCAAGCTACTTTTTCAACGTTAAACACGGTATTTTGAAAATTGATGTTGCTGTTTGAAAACATTAGAAAACCAATAAAATTATTGAAAATCGATATGGTATCGATCAGAAAATATTGATTTTGACAATTTCCAACAGTTTCCACAAAGTTTTATTGCAAATATTAAGTTTTACAAACTTTTGAAAAATATTGAAATTTCTATGCAAAAGCTAGCATTTCAAGCTACTTTTTCAACGTTAAACTCGGTATTTTGAAAATTGATGTTGCTGTTTGAAAACATTAAGAAACCAATAAAATTATTGAAAATCGATATGGTATCGATCAGAAAATATTGATTTTGACAATTTCCAACAGTTTCCACAAAGTTTTATTGCAAATATTAAGTTTTACAAACTTTTGCAAAATATTGAAATTTCTATGCAAAAGCTAGCATTTCAAGCTACTTTTTCAACGTTAAACACGGTATTTTGAAAATTGATGTTGCTGTTTGAAAACATTAGAAAACCAATAAAATTATTGAAAATCTATATGGTATCGATCAGAAAATATTGATTTTGACAATTTCCAACAGTTTCCACAAAGTTTTATTGCAAATATTAAGTTTTACAAACTTTTGAAAAACATTGAAATTTCTATGCAAAAGCTAGCATTTCAAGCTACTTTTTCAACGTTAAACTCGGTATTTTGAAAATTGATGTTGCTGTTTGAAAACATTAAAAAACCAATAAAATTATTGAAAATCGATATGGTATCGATCAGAAAATATTGATTTTGACAATTTCCAACAGTTTCCACAAAGTTTTATTGCAAATATTAAGTTTTACAAACTTTTGAAAAATATTGAAATTTCTATGCATAAGCTAGCATTTCAAGCCACTTTTTCAACGTTAAACTCGGTATTTTGAAAATTGATGTTGCTCTTTGAAAACATTAAAAAACCAATAAAATTATTGAAAATCGATATGGTATCGATCAGAAAATATTGATTCTGACAATTTCCAACAGTTTCCACAAAGTTTTATTGCAAATATTAAGTTTTACAAACATTTGCAAAATGTTGAAATTTCCATGCAAAAGCTAGCATTTCAAGCTACTTTTTCAACGTTAAACTCGGTATTTTGAAAATTGATGTTGCTGTTTCGAAACATTAGAAAACCAATAAAATTATTGAAAATCGATATGGTATCGATCAGAAAATATTGATTTTGACAATTTCCAACAGTTTCCACAAAGTTTTATTGCAAATATTAAGTTTTACAAACTTTTGAAAAATATTGAAATTTCTATGCAAAAGCTAGCATTTCAAGCTACTTTTTCAACGTTAAACTCGGTATTTTGAAAATTGATGTTGCTGTTTGAAAACATTAGAAAACCAATAAAATTATTGAAAATCGATATGGTATCGATCAGAAAATATTGATTTTGACAATTTCCAACAGTTTCCACAAAGTTTTATTGCAAATATTAAGTTTTACAAACTTTTGAAAAATATTGAAATTTCTATGCAAAAGCTAGCATTTCAAGCTACTTTTTCAACGTTAAACACGGTATTTTGAAAATTGATGTTGCTGTTTGAAAATATTAGAAAACCAATAAAATTATTGAAAATCGATATGTTATCGATCAGAAAATATTGATTTTGACAATTTCCAACAGTTTCCACAAAGTTTTATTGCAAATATTAAGTTTTACAAACTTTTGCAAAATATTGAAATTTCTATGCAAAATCTAGCATTTCAAGCTACTTTTTCAACGTTAAACACGGTATTTTGAAAATTGATGTTGCTGTTTGAAAACATTAGAAAACCAATAAAATTATTGAAAATGGATATGGTATCGATCAGAAAATATTGATTTTGACAATTTCCAACAGTTTCCACAAAGTTTTATTGCAAATATTAAGTTTTACAAACTTTTGAAAAATATTGAAATTTCTATGCATAAGCTAGCATTTCAAGCCACTTTTTCAACGTTAAACTCGGTATTTTGAAAATTGATGTTGCTCTTTGAAAACATTAAAAAACCAATAAAATTATTGAAAATCGATATGGTATCGATCAGAAAATATTGATTTTGACAATTTCCAACAGTTTCCACAAAGTTTTATTGCAAATATTAAGTTTTACAAACATTTGCAAAATGTTGAAATTTCCATGCAAAAGCTAGCATTTCAAGCTACTTTTTCAACGTTAAACTCGGTATTTTGAAAATTGATGTTGCTGTTTCGAAACATTAGAAAACCAATAAAATTATTGAAAATCGATATGGTATCGATCAGAAAATATTGATTTTGACAATTTCCAACAGTTTCCACAAAGTTTTATTGCAAATATTAAGTTTTACAAACTTTTGAAAAATATTGAAATTTCTATGCAAAAGCTAGCATTTCAAGCTACTTTTTCAACGTTAAACTCGGTATTTTGAAAATTGATGTTGCTGTTTGAAAACATTAGAAAACCAATAAAATTATTGAAAATCGATATGGTATCGATCAGAAAATATTGATTTTGACAATTTCCAACAGTTTCCACAAAGTTTTATTGCAAATATTAAGTTTTACAAACTTTTGAAAAATATTGAAATTTCTATGCAAAAGCTAGCATTTCAAGCTACTTTTTCAACGTTAAACACGGTATTTTGAAAATTGATGTTGCTGTTTGAAAATATTAGAAAACCAATAAAATTATTGAAAATCGATATGTTATCGATCAGAAAATATTGATTTTGACAATTTCCAACAGTTTCCACAAAGTTTTATTGCAAATATTAAGTTTTACAAACTTTTGAAAAATATTGAAATTTCTATGCAAAAGCTAGCATTTCAAGCTACTTTTTCAACGTTAAACACGGTATTTTGAAAATTGATGTTGCTGTTTGAAAATATTAGAAAACCAATAAAATTATTGAAAATCAATATGGTATCCATCAGAAAATATTGATTTTGACAATTTCCAACAGTTTCCACAAAGTTTTATTGCAAATATTAAGTTTTACAAACTTTTGAAAAATATTGAAATTTCTATGCAAAAGCTAGCATTTCAAGCTACTTTTTCAACGTTAAACACGGTATTTTGAAAATTGATGTTGCTGTTTGAAAATATTAGAAAACCAATAAAATTATTGAAAATCAATATGGTATCCATCAGAAAATATTGATATTGACAATTTCCAACAGTTTCCACAAAGTTTTATTGCAAATATTAAGTTTTACAAACTTTTGAAAAATATTGAAATTTCTATGCAAAAGCTAGCATTTCAAGCTACTTTTTAAACGTTAAACACGGTATTTTGAAAATTGATGTTGCTGTTTGAAAATATTAGAAAACCAATAAAATTATTGAAAATCGATATGTTATCGATCAGAAAATATTGATTTTGACAATTTCCAACAGTTTCCACAAAGTTTTATTGCAAATATTAAGTTTTACAAACTTTTGCAAAATATTGAAATTTCTATGCAAAATCTAGCATTTCAAGCTACTTTTTCAACGTTAAACACGGTATTTTGAAAATTGATGTTGCTGTTTGAAAACATTAGAAAACCAATAAAATTATTGAAAATGGATATGGTATCGATCAGAAAATATTGATTTTGACAATTTCCAACAGTTTCCACAAAGTTTTATTGCAAATATTAAGTTTTACAAACTTTTGAAAAATATTGAAATTTCTATGCATAAGCTAGCATTTCAAGCCACTTTTTCAACGTTAAACTCGGTATTTTGAAAATTGATGTTGCTCTTTGAAAACATTAAAAAACCAATAAAATTATTGAAAATCGATATGGTATCGATCAGAAAATATTGATTTTGACAATTTCCAACAGTTTCCACAAAGTTTTATTGCAAATATTAAGTTTTACAAACATTTGCAAAATGTTGAAATTTCCATGCAAAAGCTAGCATTTCAAGCTACTTTTTCAACGTTAAACTCGGTATTTTGAAAATTGATGTTGCTGTTTCGAAACATTAGAAAACCAATAAAATTATTGAAAATCGATATGGTATCGATCAGAAAATATTGATTTTGACAATTTCCAACAGTTTCCACAAAGTTTTATTGCAAATATTAAGTTTTACAAACTTTTGAAAAATATTGAAATTTCTATGCAAAAGCTAGCATTTCAAGCTACTTTTTCAACGTTAAACTCGGTATTTTGAAAATTGATGTTGCTGTTTGAAAACATTAGAAAACCAATAAAATTATTGAAAATCGATATGGTATCGATCAGAAAATATTGATTTTGACAATTTCCAACAGTTTCCACAAAGTTTTATTGCAAATATTAAGTTTTACAAACTTTTGAAAAATATTGAAATTTCTATGCAAAAGCTAGCATTTCAAGCTACTTTTTCAACGTTAAACACGGTATTTTGAAAATTGATGTTGCTGTTTGAAAATATTAGAAAACCAATAAAATTATTGAAAATCGATATGTTATCGATCAGAAAATATTGATTTTGACAATTTCCAACAGTTTCCACAAAGTTTTATTGCAAATATTAAGTTTTACAAACTTTTGAAAAATATTGAAATTTCTATGCAAAAGCTAGCATTTCAAGCTACTTTTTCAACGTTAAACACGGTATTTTGAAAATTGATGTTGCTGTTTGAAAATATTAGAAAACCAATAAAATTATTGAAAATCAATATGGTATCCATCAGAAAATATTGATATTGACAATTTCCAACAGTTTCCACAAAGTTTTATTGCAAATATTAAGTTTTACAAACTTTTGAAAAACATTGAAATTTCTATGCAAAAGCTAGCATTTCAAGCTACTTTTTCAACGTTAAACTCGGTATTTTGAAAATTGATGTTGCTGTTTGAAAACATTAAAAAACCAATAAAATTATTGAAAATCGATATGGTATCGATCAGAAAATATTGATTTTGACAATTTCCAACAGTTTCCACAAAGTTTTATTGCAAATATTAAGTTTTACAAACTTTTGAAAAATATTGAAATTTCTATGCATAAGCTAGCATTTCAAGCCACTTTTTCAACGTTAAACTCGGTATTTTGAAAATTGATGTTGCTCTTTGAAAACATTAAAAAACCAATAAAATTATTGAAAATCGATATGGTATCGATCAGAAAATATTGATTTTGACAATTTCCAACAGTTTCCACAAAGTTTTATTGCAAATATTAAGTTTTACAAACATTTGCAAAATGTTGAAATTTCCATGCAAAAGCTAGCATTTCAAACTACTTTTTCAACGTTAAACTCGGTATTTTGAAAATTGATGTTGCTGTTTCGAAACATTAGAAAACCAATAAAATTATTGAAAATCGATATGGTATCGATCAGAAAATATTGATTTTGACAATTTCCAACAGTTTCCACAAAGTTTTATTGCAAATATTAAGTTTTACAAACTTTTGCAAAATATTGAAATTTCTATGCAAAATCTAGCATTTCAAGCTACTTTTTCAACGTTAAACACGGTATTTTGAAAATTGATGTTGCTGTTTGAAAACATTAGAAAACCAATAAAATTATTGAAAATCGATATGGTATCGATCAGAAAATATTGATTTTGACAATTTCCAACAGTTTCCACAAAGATTTATTGCAAATATTAAGTTTTACAAACTTTTGAAAAATATTGAAATTTCTATGCAAAAGCTAGCATTTCAAGCTACTTTTTCAACGTTAAACTCGGTATTTTGAAAATTGATGTTGCTGTTTGAAAACATTAAAAAACCAATAAAATTATTGAAAATCGATATGGTATCGATCAGAAAATATTGATTTTGACAATTTCCAACAGTTTCCACAAAGTTTTATTGCAAATATTAAGTTTTACAAACTTTTGAAAAATATTGAAATTTCTATGCAAAAGCTAGCATTTCAAGCTACTTTTTCAACGTTAAACACGGTATTTTGAAAATTGATGTTGCTCTTTGAAAATATTAGAAAACCAATAAAATTATTGAAAATCAATATGGTATCCATCAGAAAATATTGATATTGACAATTTCCAACAGTTTCCACAAAGTTTTATTGCAAATATTAAGTTTTACAAACATTTGCAAAATGTTGAAATTTCCATGCAAAAGCTAGCATTTCAAGCTACTTTTTCAACGTTAAACTCGGTATTTTGAAAATTGATGTTGCTGTTTCGAAACATTAGAAAACCAATAAAATTATTGAAAATCGATATGGTATCGATCAGAAAATATTGATTTTGACAATTTCCAACAGTTTCCACAAAGTTTTATTGCAAATATTAAGTTTTACAAACTTTTGAAAAATATTGAAATTTCTATGCAAAAGCTAGCATTTCAAGCTACTTTTTCAACGTTAAACTCGGTATTTTGAAAATTGATGTTGCTGTTTGAAAACATTAGAAAACCAATAAAATTATTGAAAATCGATATGGTATCGATCAGAAAATATTGATTTTGACAATTTCCAACAGTTTCCACAAAGTTTTATTGCAAATATTAAGTTTTACAAACTTTTGAAAAATATTGAAATTTCTATGCAAAAGCTAGCATTTCAAGCTACTTTTTCAACGTTAAACACGGTATTTTGAAAATTGATGTTGCTGTTTGAAAATATTAGAAAACCAATAAAATTATTGAAAATCGATATGTTATCGATCAGAAAATATTGATTTTGACAATTTCCAACAGTTTCCACAAAGTTTTATTGCAAATATTAAGTTTTACAAACTTTTGAAAAATATTGAAATTTCTATGCAAAAGCTAGCATTTCAAGCTACTTTTTCAACGTTAAACACGGTATTTTGAAAATTGATGTTGCTGTTTGAAAATATTAGAAAACCAATAAAATTATTGAAAATCAATATGGTATCCATCAGAAAATATTGATATTGACAATTTCCAACAGTTTCCACAAAGTTTTATTGCAAATATTAAGTTTTACAAACTTTTGAAAAACATTGAAATTTCTATGCAAAAGCTAGCATTTCAAGCTACTTTTTCAACGTTAAACTCGGTATTTTGAAAATTGATGTTGCTGTTTGAAAACATTAAAAAACCAATAAAATTATTGAAAATCGATATGGTATCGATCAGAAAATATTGATTTTGACAATTTCCAACAGTTTCCACAAAGTTTTATTGCAAATATTAAGTTTTACAAACTTTTGAAAAATATTGAAATTTCTATGCATAAGCTAGCATTTCAAGCCACTTTTTCAACGTTAAACTCGGTATTTTGAAAATTGATGTTGCTCTTTGAAAACATTAAAAAACCAATAAAATTATTGAAAATCGATATGGTATCGATCAGAAAATATTGATTTTGACAATTTCCAACAGTTTCCACAAAGTTTTATTGCAAATATTAAGTTTTACAAACATTTGCAAAATGTTGAAATTTCCATGCAAAAGCTAGCATTTCAAACTACTTTTTCAACGTTAAACTCGGTATTTTGAAAATTGATGTTGCTGTTTCGAAACATTAGAAAACCAATAAAATTATTGAAAATCGATATGGTATCGATCAGAAAATATTGATTTTGACAATTTCCAACAGTTTCCACAAAGTTTTATTGCAAATATTAAGTTTTACAAACTTTTGCAAAATATTGAAATTTCTATGCAAAATCTAGCATTTCAAGCTACTTTTTCAACGTTAAACACGGTATTTTGAAAATTGATGTTGCTGTTTGAAAACATTAGAAAACCAATAAAATTATTGAAAATCGATATGGTATCGATCAGAAAATATTGATTTTGACAATTTCCAACAGTTTCCACAAAGATTTATTGCAAATATTAAGTTTTACAAACTTTTGAAAAATATTGAAATTTCTATGCAAAAGCTAGCATTTCAAGCTACTTTTTCAACGTTAAACTCGGTATTTTGAAAATTGATGTTGCTGTTTGAAAACATTAAAAAACCAATAAAATTATTGAAAATCGATATGGTATCGATCAGAAAATATTGATTTTGACAATTTCCAACAGTTTCCACAAAGTTTTATTGCAAATATTAAGTTTTACAAACTTTTGAAAAATATTGAAATTTCTATGCAAAAGCTAGCATTTCAAGCTACTTTTTCAACGTTAAACACGGTATTTTGAAAATTGATGTTGCTCTTTGAAAATATTAGAAAACCAATAAAATTATTGAAAATCAATATGGTATCCATCAGAAAATATTGATATTGACAATTTCCAACAGTTTCCACAAAGTTTTATTGCAAATATTAAGTTTTACAAACTTTTGAAAAACATTGAAATTTCTATGCAAAAGGTAGCATTTCAAGCTACTTTTTCAACGTTAAACTCGGTATTTTGAAAATTGATGTTGCTGTTTGAAAACATTAAAAAACCAATAAAATTATTGAAAATCGATATGGTATCGATCAGAAAATATTGATTTTGACAATTTCCAACAGTTTCCACAAAGTTTTATTGCAAATATTAAGTTTTACAAACTTTTGAAAAATATTGAAATTTCTATGCATAAGCTAGCATTTCAAGCCACTTTTTCAACGTTAAACTCGGTATTTTGAAAATTGATGTTGCTCTTTGAAAACATTAAAAAACCAATAAAATTATTGAAAATCGATATGGTATCGATCAGAAAATATTGATTTTGACAATTTCCAACAGTTTCCACAAAGTTTTATTGCAAATATTAAGTTTTACAAACATTTGCAAAATGTTGAAATTTCCATGCAAAAGCTAGCATTTCAAACTACTTTTTCAACGTTAAACTCGGTATTTTGAAAATTGATGTTGCTGTTTCGAAACATTAGAAAACCAATAAAATTATTGAAAATCGATATGGTATCGATCAGAAAATATTGATTTTGACAATTTCCAACAGTTTCCACAAAGTTTTATTGCAAATATTAAGTTTTACAAACTTTTGCAAAATATTGAAATTTCTATGCAAAATCTAGCATTTCAAGCTACTTTTTCAACGTTAAACACGGTATTTTGAAAATTGATGTTGCTGTTTGAAAACATTAGAAAACCAATAAAATTATTGAAAATCGATATGGTATCGATCAGAAAATATTGATTTTGACAATTTCCAACAGTTTCCACAAAGATTTATTGCAAATATTAAGTTTTACAAACTTTTGAAAAATATTGAAATTTCTATGCAAAAGCTAGCATTTCAAGCTACTTTTTCAACGTTAAACTCGGTATTTTGAAAATTGATGTTGCTGTTTGAAAACATTAAAAAACCAATAAAATTATTGAAAATCGATATGGTATCGATCAGAAAATATTGATTTTGACAATTTCCAACAGTTTCCACAAAGTTTTATTGCAAATATTAAGTTTTACAAACTTTTGCAAAATATTGAAATTTCTATGCAAAAGCTAGCATTTCAAGCTACTTTTTCAACGTTAAACTCGGTATTTTGAAAATTGATGTTGCTGTTTGAAAACATTAGAAAACCAATAAAATTATTTAAAATCTATATGGTATCGATCAGAAAATATTGATTTTGACAATTTCCAACAGTTTCCACAAAGTTTTATTGCAAATATTAAGTTTTACAAACTTTTGAAAAATATTGAAATTTCTATGCAAAAGCTAGCATTTCAAGCTACTTTTTCAACGTTAAACACGGTATTTTGAAAATTGATGTTGCTCTTTGAAAATATTAGAAAACCAATAAAATTATTGAAAATCAATATGGTATCCATCAGAAAATATTGATATTGACAATTTCCAACAGTTTCCACAAAGTTTTATTGCAAATATTAAGTTTTACAAACTTTTGAAAAACATTGAAATTTCTATGCAAAAGGTAGCATTTCAAGCTACTTTTTCAACGTTAAACTCGGTATTTTGAAAATTGATGTTGCTGTTTGAAAACATTAAAAAACCAATAAAATTATTGAAAATCGATATGGTATCGATCAGAAAATATTGATTTTGACAATTTCCAACAGTTTCCACAAAGTTTTATTGCAAATATTAAGTTTTACAAACTTTTGAAAAATATTGAAATTTCTATGCATAAGTTAGCATTTCAAGCCACTTTTTCAACGTTAAACTCGGTATTTTGAAAATTGATGTTGCTCTTTGAAAACATTAAAAAACCAATAAAATTATTGAAAATCGATATGGTATCGATCAGAAAATATTGATTTTGACAATTTCCAACAGTTTCCACAAAGTTTTATTGCAAATATTAAGTTTTACAAACATTTGCAAAATGTTGAAATTTCCATGCAAAAGCTAGCATTTCAAACTACTTTTTCAACGTTAAACTCGGTATTTTGAAAATTGATGTTGCTGTTTCGAAACATTAGAAAACCAATAAAATTATTGAAAATCGATATGGTATCGATCAGAAAATATTGATTTTGACAATTTCCAACAGTTTCCACAAAGTTTTATTGCAAATATTAAGTTTTACAAACTTTTGAAAAATATTGAAATTTCTATGCAAAAGCTAGCATTTCAAGCTACTTTTTCAACGTTAAACTCGGTATTTTGAAAATTGATGTTGCTGTTTGAAAACATTAGAAAACCAATAAAATTATTGAAAATCGATATGGTATCGATCAGAAAATATTGATTTTGACAATTTCCAACAGTTTCCACAAAGTTTTATTGCAAATATTAAGTTTTACAAACTTTTGAAAAATATTGAAATTTCTATGCAAAAGCTAGCATTTCAAGCTACTTTTTCAACGTTAAACTCGGTATTTTGAAAATTGATGTTGCTGTTTGAAAACATTAAAAAACCAATAAAATTATTGAAAATCGATATGGTATCGATCAGAAAATATTGATTTTGACAATTTCCAACAATTTCCACAAAGTTTTATTGCAAATATTAAGTTTTACAAACTTTTGCAAAATATTGAAATTTCTATGCAAAAGCTAGCATTTCACGCTACTTTTTCAACGTTAAACACGGTATTTTGAAAATTGATGTTGCTGTTTGAAAACATTAGAAAACCAATAAAATTATTGAAAATCTATATGGTATCGATCAGAAAATATTGATTTTGACAATTTCCAACAGTTTCCACAAAGTTTTATTGCAAATATTAAGTTTTACAAACTTTTGAAAAATATTGAAATTTCTATGCAAAAGCTAGCATTTCAAGCTACTTTTTCAACGTTAAACACGGTATTTTGAAAATTGATGTTGCTGTTTGAAAATATTAGAAAACCAATAAAATTATTGAAAATCAATATGGTATCCATCAGAAAATATTGATATTGACAATTTCCAACAGTTTCCACAAAGTTTTATTGCAAATATTAAGTTTTACAAACTTTTGAAAAACATTGAAATTTCTATGCAAAAGCTAGCATTTCAAGCTACTTTTTCAACGTTAAACTCGGTATTTTGAAAATTGATGTTGCTGTTTGAAAACATTAAAAAACCAATAAAATTATTGAAAATCGATATGGTATCGATCAGAAAATATTGATTTTGACAATTTCCAACAGTTTCCACAAAGTTTTATTGCAAATATTAAGTTTTACAAACTTTTGAAAAATATTGAAATTTCTATGCATAAGCTAGCATTTCAAGCCACTTTTTCAACGTTAAACTCGGTATTTTGAAAATTGATGTTGCTCTTTGAAAACATTAAAAAACCAATAAAATTATTGAAAATCGATATGGTATCGATCAGAAAATATTGATTTTGACAATTTCCAACAGTTTCCACAAAGTTTTATTGCAAATATTAAGTTTTACAAACATTTGCAAAATGTTGAAATTTCCATGCAAAAGCTAGCATTTCAAACTACTTTTTCAACGTTAAACTCGGTATTTTGAAAATTGATGTTGCTGTTTCGAAACATTAGAAAACCAATAAAATTATTGAAAATCGATATGGTATCGATCAGAAAATATTGATTTTGACAATTT
Organism: Acanthosepion esculentum; assembly: GCA_964036315.1. NCBI lineage: Eukaryota > Metazoa > Mollusca > Cephalopoda > Sepiida > Sepiidae > Acanthosepion > Acanthosepion esculentum. The sequence goes on along the minus strand of OZ038519.1, from coordinate 14,412,086 downwards.
CCAACAGTTTCCACAAAGTTTTATTGCAAATATTAAGTTTTACAAACTTTTGCAAAATATTGAAATTTCTATGCAAAATCTAGCATTTCAAGCTACTTTTTCAACGTTAAACACGGTATTTTGAAAATTGATGTTGCTGTTTGAAAACATTAGAAAACCAATAAAATTATTGAAAATCGATATGGTATCGATCAGAAAATATTGATTTTGACAATTTCCAACAGTTTCCACAAAGATTTATTGCAAATATTAAGTTTTACAAACTTTTGAAAAATATTGAAATTTCTATGCAAAAGCTAGCATTTCAAGCTACTTTTTCAACGTTAAACTCGGTATTTTGAAAATTGATGTTGCTGTTTGAAAACATTAGAAAACCAATAAAATTATTGAAAATCTATATGGTATCGATCAGAAAATATTGATTTTGACAATTTCCAACAGTTTCCACAAAGTTTTATTGCAAATATTAAGTTTTACAAACTTTTGAAAAATATTGAAATTTCTATGCAAAAGCTAGCATTTCAAGCTACTTTTTCAACGTTAAACTCGGTATTTTGAAAATTGATGTTGCTGTTTGAAAACATTAAAAAACCAATAAAATTATTGAAAATCGATATGGTATCGATCAGAAAATATTGATTTTGACAATTTCCAACAATTTCCACAAAGTTTTATTGCAAATATTAAGTTTTACAAACTTTTGCAAAATATTGAAATTTCTATGCAAAAGCTAGCATTTCAAGCTACTTTTTCAACGTTAAACACGGTATTTTGAAAATTGATGTTGCTGTTTGAAAACATTAGAAAACCAATAAAATTATTGAAAATCTATATGGTATCGATCAGAAAATATTGATTTTGACAATTTCCAACAGTTTCCACAAAGTTTTATTGCAAATATTAAGTTTTACAAACTTTTGAAAAATATTGAAATTTCTATGCAAAAGCTAGCATTTCAAGCTACTTTTTCAACGTTAAACACGGTATTTTGAAAATTGATGTTGCTGTTTGAAAATATTAGAAAACCAATAAAATTATTGAAAATCAATATGGTATCCATCAGAAAATATTGATTTTGACAATTTCCAACAGTTTCCACAAAGTTTTATTGCAAATATTAAGTTTTACAAACTTTTGAAAAATATTGAAATTTCTATGCAAAAGCTAGCATTTCAAGCTACTTTTTCAACGTTAAACTCGGTATTTTGAAAATTGATGTTGCTGTTTGAAAACATTAAAAAACCAATAAAATTATTGAAAATCGATATGGTATCGATCAGAAAATATTGATTTTGACAATTTCCAACAATTTCCACAAAGTTTTATTGCAAATATTAAGTTTTACAAACTTTTGCAAAATATTGAAATTTCTATGCAAAAGCTAGCATTTCAAGCTACTTTTTCAACGTTAAACACGGTATTTTGAAAATTGATGTCGCTGTTTGAAAACATTAGAAAACCAATAAAATTATTGAAAATCTATATGGTATCGATCAGAAAATATTGATTTTGACAATTTCCAACAGTTTCCACAAAGTTTTATTGCAAATATTAAGTTTTACAAACTTTTGAAAAATATTGAAATTTCTATGCAAAAGCTAGCATTTCAAGCTACTTTTTCAACGTTAAACACGGTATTTTGAAAATTGATGTTGCTCTTTGAAAACATTAAAAAACCAATAAAATTATTGAAAATCGATATGGTATCGATCAGAAAATATTGATTTTGACAATTTCCAACAGTTTCCACAAAGTTTTATTGCAAATATTAAGTTTTACAAACTTTTGCAAAATATTGAAATTTCTATGCAAAATCTAGCATTTCAAGCTACTTTTTCAACGTTAAACACGGTATTTTGAAAATTGATGTTGCTGTTTGAAAACATTAGAAAACCAATAAAATTATTGAAAATCGATATGGTATCGATCAGAAAATATTGATTTTGACAATTTCCAACAGTTTCCACAAAGATTTATTGCAAATATTAAGTTTTACAAACTTTTGAAAAATATTGAAATTTCTATGCAAAAGCTAGCATTTCAAGCTACTTTTTCAACGTTAAACTCGGTATTTTGAAAATTGATGTTGCTGTTTGAAAACATTAGAAAACCAATAAAATTATTGAAAATCTATATGGTATCGATCAGAAAATATTGATTTTGACAATTTCCAACAGTTTCCACAAAGTTTTATTGCAAATATTAAGTTTTACAAACTTTTGAAAAATATTGAAATTTCTATGCAAAAGCTAGCATTTCAAGCTACTTTTTCAACGTTAAACACGGTATTTTGAAAATTGATGTTGCTCTTTGAAAATATTAGAAAACCAATAAAATTATTGAAAATCAATATGGTATCCATCAGAAAATATTGATATTGACAATTTCCAACAGTTTCCACAAAGTTTTATTGCAAATATTAAGTTTTACAAACTTTTGAAAAACATTGAAATTTCTATGCAAAAGCTAGCATTTCAAGCTACTTTTTCAACGTTAAACTCGGTATTTTGAAAATTGATGTTGCTGTTTGAAAACATTAAAAAACCAATAAAATTATTGAAAATCGATATGGTATCGATCAGAAAATATTGATTTTGACAATTTCCAACAGTTTCCACAAAGTTTTATTGCAAATATTAAGTTTTACAAACTTTTGAAAAATATTGAAATTTCTATGCATAAGTTAGCATTTCAAGCCACTTTTTCAACGTTAAACTCGGTATTTTGAAAATTGATGTTGCTCTTTGAAAACATTAAAAAACCAATAAAATTATTGAAAATCGATATGGTATCGATCAGAAAATATTGATTTTGACAATTTCCAACAGTTTCCACAAAGTTTTATTGCAAATATTAAGTTTTACAAACATTTGCAAAATGTTGAAATTTCCATGCAAAAGCTAGCATTTCAAACTACTTTTTCAACGTTAAACTCGGTATTTTGAAAATTGATGTTGCTGTTTCGAAACATTAGAAAACCAATAAAATTATTGAAAATCGATATGGTATCGATCAGAAAATATTGATTTTGACAATTTCCAACAGTTTCCACAAAGTTTTATTGCAAATATTAAGTTTTACAAACATTTGAAAAATATTGAAATTTCTATGCAAAAGCTAGCATTTCAAGCTACTTTTTCAACGTTAAACTCGGTATTTTGAAAATTGATGTTGCTGTTTGAAAACATTAGAAAACCAATAAAATTATTGAAAATCGATATGGTATCGATCAGAAAATATTGATTTTGACAATTTCCAACAGTTTCCACAAAGTTTTATTGCAAATATTAAGTTTTACAAACTTTTGCAAAATGTTGAAATTTCTATGCAAAAGCTAGCATTTCAAGCTACTTTTTCAACGTTAAACTCGGTATTTTGAAAATTGATGTTGCTGTTTGAAAACATTAGAAAACCAATAAAATTATTGAAAATCGATATGGTATCGATCAGAAAATATTGATTTTGTCAATTTCCAACAGTTTCCACAAAGTTTTATTGCAAATATTAAGTTTTACAAACTTTTGCAAAATATTGAAATTTCTATGCAAAATCTAGCATTTCAAGCTACTTTTTCAACGTTAAACACGGTATTTTGAAAATTGATGTTGCTGTTTGAAAACATTAGAAAACCAATAAAATTATTGAAAATCGATATGGTATCGATCAGAAAATATTGATTTTGACAATTTCCAACAGTTTCCACAAAGTTTTATTGCAAATATTAAGTTTTACAAACTTTTGAAAAATATTGAAATTTCTATGCATAAGCTAGCATTTCAAGCCACTTTTTCAACGTTAAACTCGGTATTTTGAAAATTGATGTTGCTCTTTGAAAACATTAAAAAACCAATAAAATTATTGAAAATCGATATGGTATCGATCAGAAAATATTGATTTTGACAATTTCCAACAGTTTCCACAAAGTTTTATTGCAAATATTAAGTTTTACAAACATTTGCAAAATGTTGAAATTTCCATGCAAAAGCTAGCATTTCAAGCTACTTTTTCAACGTTAAACTCGGTATTTTGAAAATTGATGTTGCTGTTTGAAAACATTAGAAAACCAATAAAATTATTGAAAATCGATATGGTATCGATCAGAAAATATTGATTTTGACAATTTCCAACAGTTTCCACAAAGTTTTATTGCAAATATTAAGTTTTACAAACTTTTGCAAAATGTTGAAATTTCAATGCAAAAGCTAGCATTTCAAGCTACTTTTTCAACGTTAAACTCGGTATTTTGAAAATTGATGTTGCTGTTTGAAAACATTAGAAAACCAATAAAATTATTGAAAATCGATATGGTATCGATCAGAAAATATTGATTTTGTCAATTTCCAACAGTTTCCACAAAGTTTTATTGCAAATATTAAGTTTTACAAACTTTTGCAAAATGTTGAAATTTCTATGCAAAAGCTAGCATTTCAAGCTACTTTTTCAACGTTAAACTCGGTATTTTGAAAATTGATGTTGCTGTTTGAAAACATTAGAAAACCAATAAAATTATTGAAAATCGATATGGTATCGATCAGAAAATATTGATTTTGACAATTTCCAACAGTTTCCACAAAGTTTTATTGCAAATATTAAGTTTTACAAACTTTTGTAAAATATTGAAATTTCTATGCATAAGCTAGCATTTCAAGCCACTTTTTCAACGTTAAACTCGGTATTTTGAAAATTGATGTTGCTGTTTGAAAACATTAAAAAACCAATAAAATTATTGAAAATCGATATGGTATCGATCAGAAAATATTGATTTTGACAATTTCCAACAGTTTCCACAAAGTTTTATTGCAAATATTAAGTTTTACAAACTTTTGCAAAATGTTGAAATTTCTATGCAAAAGCTAGCATTTCAAGCTACTTTTTCAACGTTAAACTCGGTATTTTGAAAATTGATGTTGCTGATTCAAAACATTAGAAAACCAATAAAATTATTGAAAATCGATATGGTATCGATCAGAAAATATTGATTCTGTCAATTTCCAACAGTTTCTACAAAGTTTTATTGCAAATATTAAGTTTTACAAACTTTTGCAAAATATTGAAATTTCTATGCAAATCTAGCATTTCAAGCTACTTTTTCAACGTTAAACACGGTATTTTGAAAATTGATGTTGCTGTTTGAAAACATTAGAAAACCAATAAAATTATTGAAAATCGATATGGTATCGATCAGAAAATATTGATTTTGACAATTTCCAACAGTTTCCACAAAGTTTTATTGCAAATATTAAGTTTTACAAACCTTTGAAAAATATTGAAATTTCTATGCATAAGCTAGCATTTCAAGCCACTTTTTCAACGTTCAACTCGGTATTTTGAAAATTGATGCTGCTGTTTGAAAACATTAAAAAACCAATAAAATTATTGAAAATCGATATGGTATCGATCAGAAAATATTGATTTTGACAATTTCCAACAGTTTCCACAAAGTTTTATTGCAAATATTAAGTTTTACAAACTTTTGCAAAATATTGAAATTTCTATGCAAAATCTAGCATTTCTAGCTACTTTTTCAACGTTAAACACGGTATTTTGAAAATTGATGTTGCTGTTTGAAAACATTAGAAAAGCAATAAAATTATTGAAAATCGATATGGTATCGATCAGAAAATATTGATTTTGACAATTTCCAACATTTTCCACAAAGTTTTATTGCAAATATTAAGTTTTACAAACTTTTGAAAAATATTGAAATTTCTATGTAAAAGCTAGCATTTCAAGCTACTTTTTTAACGTTAAACTCGGTATTTTGAAAATTGATGTTGCTGTTTGAAAACATTAGAAAACCAATAAAATTATTGAAAATCGATATGGTATCGATCAGAAAATATTGATTTTGTCAATTTCCAACAGTTTCCACAAAGTTTTATTGCAAATATTAAGTTTTACAAACTTTTGCAGAATATTGAAATTTCTATGCAAAAGCTAGCATTTCAAGCTACTTTTTCAACGTTAAACACGGTATTTTGAAAATTGATGTTGCTGTTTGAAAACATTAGAAAACCAATAAAATTATTGAAAATCGATATGGTATCGATCAGAAAATATTGATTTTGACAATTTCCAACAGTTTCCACAAAGTTTTATTGCAAATATTAAGTTTTACAAACTTTTGCAAAATATTGAAATTTCTATGCAAAAGCTAGCATTTCAAGCTACTTTTTCAACGTTTAACACGGTATTTTGAAAATTGATGTTGCTGTTTGAAAACATTAGAAAACCAATAAAATTATTGAAAATCGATATGGTATCGATCAGAAAATATTGATTTTGACAATTTCCAACAGTTTCCACAAAGTTTTATTGCAAATATTAAGTTTTACAAACTTTTGAAAAACATTGAAATTTCTATGCAAAAGCTAGCATTTCAAGCTACTTTTTCAACGTTTAACACGGTATTTTGAAAATTGATGTTGCTGTTTGAAAACATTAGAAAACCAATAAAATTATTGAAAATCGATATGGTATCGATCAGAAAATATTGATTTTGACAATTTCCAACAGTTTCCACAAAGTTTAATTGCAAACTTTTGCAAAATGTTGAAATTTCTATGCAAAAGCTAGCATTTCAAGCTACTTTTTCAACGTTAAACTCGGTATTTTGAAAATTCATGTTGCTGTTTCCAAACATTAGAAAACCAATAAAATTATTGAAAATCGATATGGTATCGATCAGAAAATATTGATTTTGTCAATTTCCAACAGTTTCAACAAAGTTTTATTGCAAATATTAAGTTTTACAAACTTTTGCAAAATATTGAAATTTCTTTGCAAAAGCTAGCATTTCAAGCTACTTTTTCAACGTTAAACTCGGTATTTTGAAAATTGATGTTGCTGTTTGACAACATTAGAAAACCAATAAAATTATTGAAAATCGATATGGTATCGATCAGAAAATATTGATTTTGACAATTTCCAACAGTTTCCACAAAGTTTTATTGCAAATATTAAGTTTTACAAACTTTTGCAAAATGTTGAAATTTCTATGCAAAAGCTAGCATTTCAAGCTACTTTTTCAACGTTTAACACGGTATTTTGAAAATTGATGTTGCTGTTTGAAAACATTAGAAAACCAATAAAATTATTGAAAATCGATATGGTATCGATCAGAAAATATTGATTTTGACAATTTCCAACAGTTTCCACAAAGTTTTATTGCAAATATTAAGTTTTACAAACTTTTGCAAAATATTGAAATTTTTATGCAAAAGCTAGCATTTCAAGCTACTTTATCAAAGTTAAACTCGGTATTTTGAAAATTGATGTTGCTGTTTGAAAACATTAGAAAACCAATAAAATTATTGAAAATCGATATGGTATCGATCAGAAAATATTGATTTTGACAATTTCCAACAGTTTCCACAAAGTTTTATTGCAAATATTAAGTTTTACAAACTTTTGAAAAATATTGAAATTTCTATGCTAAAGCTAGCATTTCAAGCTACTTTTTCAACGTTAAACTCGGTATTTTGAAAATTGATGTTGCTGTTTGAAAACATTAGAAAACCAATAAAATTATTGAAAATCGATATGGTATCGATCAGAAAATATTGATTTTGACAATTTCCAACAGTTTCCACAAAGTTTTATTGCAAATATTAAGTTTTACAAACTTTTGCAAAATGTTGAAATTTCAATGCAAAAGCTAGCATTTCCTGCTACTTTTTCAACGTTAAACTCGGTATTTTGAAAATTGATGTTGCTGTTTGAAAACATTAAAAAACCAATAAAATTATTGAAAATCGATATGGTATCGATCAGAAAATATTGATTTCGACAATTTCCAACAGTTTCCATAAAGTTTTATTGAAAATATTAAGTTTTACAAACTTTTGCAAAATATTGAAATTTCTATGCAAAATCTAGCATTTCAAGCTACTTTTTCAACGTTAAACACGGTATTTTGAAAATTGATGTTGCTGTTTGAAAACATTAGAAAACCAATAAAATTATTGAAAATCGATATGGTATCGATCAGAAAATATTGATTTTGACAATTTCCAACAGTTTCCACAAAGTTTTATTGCAAATATTAAGTTTTACAAACTTTTGAAAAATATTGAAATTTCTATGCATAAGCTAGCATTTCAAGCCACTTTTTCAACGTTAAACTCGGTATTTTGAAAATTGATGTTGCTCTTTGAAAACATGAAAAAACCAATAAAATTATTGAAAATCGATATGGTATCGATCAGAAAATATTGATTTTGACAATTTCCAACAGTTTCCACAAAGTTTTATTGCAAATATTAAGTTTTACAAACATTTGCAAATTTTGAAATTTCTATGCAAAAGCTAGCATTTCAAGCTACTTTTTCAACGTTAAACTCGGTATTTTGAAAATTGATGTTGCTGTTTGAAAACATTAGAAAACCAATAAAATTATTGAAAATCGATATGGTATCGATCAGAAAATATTGATTTTGACAATTTCCAACAGTTTCCACAAAGTTTAATTGCAAACTTTTGCAAAATGTTGAAATTTCTATGCAAAAGCTAGCATTTCAAGCTACTTTTTCAACGTTAAACACGGTATTTTTAAAATTGATGTTGCTGTTTGAAAACATTAGAAAACCAATAAAATTATTGAAAATCTACATGGTATCGATCAGAAAATATTGATTTTTTCAATTTCCAACAGTTTCCACAAAGTTTTATTGCAAATATTAAGTTTTACAAACTTTTGAAAAATATTGAAATTTCTATGCAAAAGCTAGCATTTCAAGCTACTTTTTCAACGTTAAACACGGTATTTTGAAAATTGATGTTGCTGTTTGAAAACATTCGAAAACCAATAAAATTATTGAAAATCAATATGGTATCCATCAGAAAATATTGATATTGACAATTTCCAACAGTTTCCACAAAGTTTTATTGCAAATATTAAGTTTTACAAACTTTTGAAAAATATTGAAATTTCTCTGCAAAGGTTAGCATTTCAAGCTACTTTTTCAACGTTAAACTCGGTATTTTGAAAATTGATGTTGCTGTTTGAAAACATTAGAAAACCAATAAAATTATTGAAAATCGATATGGTATCGATCAGAAAATATTGATTTTGTCTATTTCCAACAGTTTCCACAAAGTTTTATTGCAAATATTAAGTTTTACAAACTTTTGCAAAATATTGAAATTTCTATGCAAAAGCTAGCATTTCAAGCTACTTTTTCAACGTTTAACACGGTATTTTGAAAATTGATGTTGCTGTTTGAAAACATTAAAAAACCAATAAAATTATTGAAAATCGATATGGTATCGAACAGAAAATATTGATTTTGACAATTTCCAAGAGTTTCCACAAAGTTTTATTGCAAATATTAAGTTTCACAAACTTTTGCAAAATATTGAAATTTCTATGCAAAAGCTATCATTTCAAGCTACTTTTTCAACGTTAAGCTCGGTATTTTGAAAATTGATGTTGCTGTTTGAAAACATTAGAAAACCAATAAAATTATTGAAAATCGATATGGTATCGATCAGAAAATATTGATTTTGTCAATTTCCAAAAGTTTCCACAAAGTTTTATTGCAAATATTAAGTTTTACAAACTTTTGCAAAATATTGAAATTTCTATGCAAAAGCTAGCATTTCAAGCTACTTTATCAACGTTTAACACGGTATTTTGAAAATTGATGTTGCTGTTTGAAAACATTAAAAAACCAATAAAATTATTGAAAATCGATATGGTATCGATCAGAAAATATTGATTTTGACAATTTCCAACAGTTTCCACAAAGTTTTATTGCAAATATTAAGTTTTACAAACTTTTGAAAAATATTGAAATTTCTATGCAAAAGCTAGCATTTCAAGCTACTTTTTCAACGTTAAACTCGGTATTTTGAAAATTGATGTTGCTGTTTGAAAACATTAAAAAACCAATAAAATTCTTGAAAATCGATATGGTATCGATCAGAAAATATTGATTTTGACAATTTCCAACAGTTTCAACAAAGTTTTATTGCAAATATTAAGTTTTACAACCTTTTGCAAAATATTGAAATTTCGATGCAAAATCTAGCATTTCAAGCTACTTTTTCAACGTTAAACTCGGTATTTTGAAAATTGATGTTGCAGTTTGAAAACATTAGAAAACCAATAAAATTATTGAAAATCGATATGGAATCGATCAGAAAATATTGATTTTGACAATTTCCAACAGTTTCCACAAAGTTTTATTGCAAATATTAAGTTTTACAAACTTTTGAAAAATATTGAAATTTCTATGCAAAAGCTAGCATTTCAAGCTACTTTTTCAACGTTAAAATCGGTATTTTGAAAATTGATGTTGCTGTTTGAAAGCATTAGAAAACCAATAAAATTATTGAAAATCGATATGGTATCGATCAGAAAATATTGATTTTGACAATTTCCAACAGTTTCCACAAAGTTTTATTGCAAATATTAAGTTTTACAAACTTTTGAAAATTATTGAAATTTCAATGCAGAAGCTAGCATTTCAAGCTACTTTTTCAACGTTAAACTCGGTATTTTGAAAATTGATGTTGCTGTTTGAAAACATTAGAAAACCAATAAAATTATTGAAAATCGATATGGTATCGATCAGAAAATATTGATTTTGACCATTTCCAACAGTTTCCACAAAGTTTTATTGCAAATATTAAGTGTTACAAACTTTTGAAAAATATTGAATTTTCTATGCAAAAGCTAGCATTTCAAGCTACTTTTTCAACGTTAAGCTCGGTATTTTGAAAATTGATGTTGCTGTTTGAAAACATTAGAAAACCAATAAAATTATTGAAAATCGATATGGTATCGATCAGAAAATATTGACTTTGACAATTCCCAAAAGTTTCCACAAAGTTTTATTGCAAATATTAAGTTTTACAAACTTTTGCAAAATATTGAAATTTGTATGCAAAAGCTAGCATTTCAAGCTACTTTTTCAACGTTAAACTCGGTATTTTGAAAATTGATGTTGCTGATTGAAAACATTAGAAAACCAATAAAATTATTGAAAATGGATATGGTATCGATCAGAAAATATTGATTTTGACAATTTCCAACAGTTTCCACAAAGTTTTATTGCAAATATTAAGTTTTACAAACTTTTGAAAAATATTGAAATTTCTATGCAAAAGCTAGCATTTCAAGCTACTTTTTCAACGTTTAACACGGTATTTTGAAAATTGATGTTGCTGTTTGAAAACATTAAAAAACCAATAAAATTATTGAAAATCGATATGGTATCGAACAGAAAATATTGATTTTGACAATTTCCAAGAGTTTCCACAAAGTTTTATTGCAAATATTAAGTTTCACAAACTTTTGCAAAATATTGAAATTTCTATGCAAAAGCTATCATTTCAAGCTACTTTTTCAACGTTAAGCTCGGTATTTTGAAAATTGATGTTGCTGTTTGAAAACATTAGAAAACCAATAAAATTATTGAAAATCGATATGGTATCGATCAGAAAATATTGATTTTGACAATTTCCAACAGTTTCCACAAAGTTTTATTGCAAATATTAAGTTTTACAAACTTTTGAAAAATATTGAAATTTCTATGGAAAAGCTAGCATTTCAAGCTACTTTTTCAACGTTAAAATCGGTATTTTGAAAATTGATGTTGCTGTTTGAAAACATTAGAAAACCAATAAAATTATTGAAAATCGATATGGTATCGATCAGAAAATATTGATTTTGACAATTTCCAACAGTTTCCACAAAGTTTTATTGCAAATATTAAGTTTTACAAACTTTTGCAAAATATTGAAATTTTTATGCAAAAGCTAGCATTTCAAGCTACTTTATCAAAGTTAAACTCGGTATTTTGAAAATTGATGTTGCTGTTTGAAAACATTAGAAAACCAATAAAATTATTGAAAATCGATATGGTATCGATCAGAAAATATTGATTTTGACAATTTCCAACAGTTTCCACAAAGTTTTATTGCAAATATTAAGTTTTACAAACTTTTGAAAAATATTGAAATTTCTATGCAAAAGCTAGCATTTCAAGCTACTTTTTCAACGTTAAACTCGGTATTTTGAAAATTGATGTTGCTGTTTGAAAACATTAGAAAACCAATAAAATCATTGAAAATCGATATGGTATCGATCAGAAAATATTGATTTTGACAATTTCCAACAGTTTCCACAAAGTTTTATTGCAAATATTAAGTTTTACAAACTTTTGAAAAATATTGAAATTTCTATGCAAAAGCTAGCATTTCAAGCTACTTTTTCAACGTTAAACACGGTATTTTGAAAATTGATGTTGCCGTTTGAAAACATTAGAAAACCAATAAAATTATTGAAAATCGATATGGTATCCATCAGAAAATATTGATTTTGACAATTTCCAACAGTTTCCACAAAGTTTTATTGCAAATATTAAGTTTTACAAACTTTTGCAAAATATTGAAATTTCTATGCAAAAGCTAGCATTTCAAGCTACTTTTTCAACGTTAAACACGATATTTTGAAAAATTGATGTTGCTGTTTGAAAACATTAGAAAACCAATAAAATTATTGAAAATCGATATGGTATCGATCAGAAAATATTGATTTTGACAATTTCCAACAGTTTCCACAAAGTTTTATTGCAAATATTAAGTTTTACAAACTTTTGAAAAATATTGAAATTTCTATGCAAAAGCTAGCATTTCAAGCTACTTTTTCAACGTTAAACTCGGTATTTTGAAAATTGATGTTGCTGTTTGAAAACATTAGAAAACCAATAAAATCATTGAAAATCGATATGGTATCGATCAGAAAATATTGATTTTGACAATTTCCAAGAGTTTCCACAAAGTTTTATTGCAAATATTAAGTTTTACAAACTTTTGAAAAATATTGAAATTTCTATGCAAAAGCTAGCATTTCAAGCTACTTTTTCAACGTTAAACACGGTATTTTGAAAATTGATGTTGCTGTTTGAAAACATTAGAAAACCAATAAAATTATTGAAAATCGATATGGTATCCATCAGAAAATATTGATTTTGACAATTTCCAACAGTTTCCACAAAGTTTTATTGCAAATATTAAGTTTTACAAACTTTTGCAAAATATTGAAATTTCTATGCAAAAGCTAGCATTTCAAGCTACTTTTTCAACGTTTAACACGGTATTTTGAATATTGATGTTGCTGTTTGAAAACATTAAAAAACCAATAAAATTATTGAAAATCGATATGGTATCGATCAGAAAATATTGATTTTGACAATTTCCAACAGTTTCCACAAAGTTTTATTGCAAATATTAAGTTTTACAAACTTTTGCAAAATATTGAAATTTCTATGCAAAATCTAGCATTTCAAGCTACTTTTTCAACGTTAAACACGGTATTTTGAAAATTGATGTTGCTGTTTGAAAACATTAGAAAACCAATAAAATTATTGAAAATCGATATGGTATCGATCAGAAAATATTGATTTTGACAATTTCCAACAGTTTCCACAAAGTTTTATTGCAAATATTAAGTTTTACAAACTTTTGCAAAATATTGAAATTTGTATGCAAAAGCTAGCATTTCAAGCTACTTTATCAACGTTTAACACGGTATTTTGAAAATTGATGTTGCTGTTTGAAAACATTAAAAAACCAATAAAATTATTAAAAATCGATATGGTATCGATCAGAAAATATTGATTTTGACAATTTCCAACAGTTTCCACAAAGTTTTATTGCAAATATTAAGTTTTACAAACTTTTGCAAAATATTGAAATTTCTATGCAAAATCTAACATTTCAAGCTACTTTTTCAACGTTAAACACGGTATTTTGAAAATTGATGTTGCTGTTTGAAAACATTAGAAAACCAATAAAATTATTGAAAATCGATATGGTATCGATCAGAAAATATTGATTTTGTCAATTTCCAACAGTTTCCACAAAGTTTTATTGCAAATATTAAGTTTTACAAACTTTTGAAAAATATTGAAATTTCTATGCAAAAGCTAGCATTTCAAGCTACTTTTTCAACGTTAAACTCGGTATTTTGAAAATTGATGTTGCTGTTTGAAAACATTAGAAAACCAATAAAATTATTGAAAATCGATATGGTATCGATCAGAAAATATTGATTTTGTCAATTTCCAACAGTTTCCACAAAGTTTTATTGCAAATATTAACTTTTACAAACTTTTGCAAAATATTGAAATTTCTATGCAAAAGCTAGCATTTCAAGCTATTTTATCAACGTTTAACACGGTATTTTGAAAATTGATGTTGCTGTTTGAAAACATTAAAAAACCAATAAAATTATTGAAAATCGATATGGTATCGATCAGAAAATATTGATTTTGACAATTTCCAACAGTTTCCACAAAGTTTTATTGCAAATATTAAGTTTTACAAACTTTTGCAAAATATTGAAATTTCTATGCAAAATCTAGCATTTCAAGCTACTTTTTCAACGTTAAACACGGTATTTTTAAAATTGATGTTGCTGTTTGAAAACATTAGAAAACCAATAAAATTATTGAAAATCGATATGGTATCGATCAGAAAATATTGATTTTGACAATTTCCAACAGTTTCCACAAAGTTTTATTGCAAATATTAAGTTTTACAAACTTTTGCAAAATATTGAAATTTGTATGCAAAAGCTAGCATTTCAAGCTACTTTATCAACGTTTAACACGGTATTTTGAAAATTGATGTTGCTGTTTGAAAACATTAAAAAACCAATAAAATTATTGAAAATCGATATGGTATCGATCAGAAAATATTGATTTTGACAATTTCCAACAGTTTCCACAAAGTTTTATTGCAAATATTAAGTTTTACAAACTTTTGCAAAATATTGAAATTTCTATGCAAAATCTAGCATTTCAAGCTACTTTTTCAACGTTAAACACGGTATTTTTAAAATTGATGTTGCTGTTTGAAAACATTAGAAAACCAATAAAATTATTGAAAATCGATATGGTATCGATCAGAAAATATTGATTTTGACAATTTCCAACAGTTTCCACAAAGTTTTATTGCAAATATTAAGTTTTACAAACTTTTGCAAAATATTGAAATTTCTATGCAAAATCTAGCATTTCAAGCTACTTTTTCAACGTTAAACTCGGTATTTTGAAAATTGATGTTGCTGTTTGAAAACATTAAAAAACCAATAAAATTATTGAAAATCGATATGGTATCGATCAGAAAATATTGATTTTGACAATTTCCAACAGTTTCTACAAAGTTTTATTGCAAATATTAAGTTTTACAAACTTTTGCAAAATATTGAAATTTCTATGCAAAATCTAGCATTTCAAGCTACTTTTTCAACGTTAAACACGGTATTTTGAAAATTGATGTTGCTGTTTGAAAACATTAGAAAACCAATAAAATTATTGAAATCGATATGGTATCGATCAGAAAATATTGATTTTGTCAATTTCCAACAGTTTCCACAAAGTTTTATTGCAAATATTGTTTTACAAACTTTTGAAAAATATTGAAATTTCTATGCAAAAGCTAGCATTTCAAGCTACTTTATCAACGTTTAACACGGTATTTTGAAAATTGATGTTGCTGTTTGAAAACATTAAAAAACCAATAAAATTATTGAAAATCAATATGGTATCGATCAGAAAATATTGATTTTGACAATTTCCAACAGTTTCCACAAAGTTTTATTGCAAATATTAAGTTTTACAAACTTTTGCAAAATATTGAAATTTCTATGCAAAATCTAGCATTTCAAGCTACTTTTTCAACGTTAAACACGGTATTTTGAAAATTGATGTTGCTGTTTGAAAGCATTAGAAAACCAATAAAATTATTGAAAATCTATATGGTATCGATCAGAAAATATTGATTTTGACAATTTCCAACAGTTTCCACAAAATTTTATTGCAAATATTAAGTTTTACAAACTTTTGCAAAATGTTGAAATTTCTATGCAAAAGCTAGCATTTCAAGCTACTTTTTCAACGTTAAACTCGGTATTTTGAAAATTGATGTTGCTGTTTGAAAACATTAGAAAACCAATAAAATTATTGAAAATCGATATGGTATCGATCAGAAAATATTGATTTTGTCAATTTCCAACAGTTTCCACAAAGTTTTATTGCAAATATTAAGTTTTACAAACTTTTGCAAAATATTGAAATTTCTATGCAAAAGCTAGCATTTCAAGCTACTTTTTCAACGTTAAACTCGGTATTTTGAAAATTGATGTTGCTGTTTGAAAACATTAGAAAACCAATAAAATTATTGAAAATCGATATGGTATCGATCAGAAAATATTGATTTTGTCAATTTCCAACAGTTTCCACAAAGTTTTATTGCAAATATTAAGTTTTACAAACTTTTGCAAAATATTGAAATTTCTATGCAAAAGCTAGCATTTCAAGCTATTTTATCAACGTTTAACACGGTATTTTGAAAATTGATGTTGCTGTTTGAAAACATTAAAAAACCAATAAAATTATTGAAAATCGATATGGTATCGATCAGAAAATATTGATTTTGACAATTTCCAACAGTTTCCACAAAGTTTTATTGCAAATATTAAGTTTTACAAACTTTTGCAAAATATTGAAATTTCTATGCAAAATCTAGCATTTCAAGCTACTTTTTCAACGTTAAACACGGTATTTTGAAAATTGATGTTGCTGTTTGAAAACATTAGAAAACCAATAAAATTATTGAAAATCGATATGGTATCGATCAGAAAATATTGATTTTGACAATTTCCAACAGTTTCCACAAAGTTTTATTGCAAATATTAAGTTTTACAAACTTTTGCAAAATATTGAAATTTGTATGCAAAAGCTAGCATTTCAAGCTACTTTATCAACGTTTAACACGGTATTTTGAAAATTGATGTTGCTGTTTGAAAACATTAAAAAACCAATAAAATTATTGAAAATCGATATGGTATCGATCAGAAAATATTGATTTTGACAATTTCCAACAGTTTCCACAAAGTTTTATTGCAAATATTAAGTTTTACAAACTTTTGCAAAATATTGAAATTTCTATGCAAAATCTAGCATTTCAAGCTACTTTTTCAACGTTAAACACGGTATTTTGAAAATTGATGTTGCTGTTTGAAAACATTAGAAAACCAATAAAATTATTGAAAATCGATATGGTATCGATCAGAAAATATTGATTTTGACAATTTCCAACAGTTTCCACAAAGTTTTATTGCAAATATTAAGTTTTACAAACTTTTGCAAAATATTGAAATTTCTATGCAAAATCTAGCATTTCAAGCTACTTTTTCAACGTTAAACTCGGTATTTTGAAAATTGATGTTGCTGTTTGAAAACATTAAAAAACCAATAAAATTATTGAAAATCGATATGGTATCGATCAGAAAATATTGATTTTGACAATTTCCAACAGTTTCTACAAAGTTTTATTGCAAATATTAAGTTTTACAAACTTTTGCAAAATATTGAAATTTCTATGCAAAATCTAGCATTTCAAGCTACTTTTTCAACGTTAAACACGGTATTTTGAAAATTGATGTTGCTGTTTGAAAACATTAGAAAACCAATAAAATTATTGAAAATCTATATGGTATCGATCAGAAAATATTGATTTTGACAATTTCCAACAGTTTCCACAAAGTTTTATTGCAAATATTAAGTTTTACAAACTTTTGCAAAATGTTGAAATTTCTATGCAAAAGCTAGCATTTCAAGCTACTTTTTCAACGTTAAACACAGTATTTTGAAAATTGATGTTGCTGTTTGAAAACATTAGAAAACCAATAAAATTATTGAAAATCGATATGGTATCGATCAGAAAATATTGATTTTGACAATTTCCAACAGTTTCCACAAAGTTTTATTGCAAATATTAAGTTTTACAAACTTTTGAAAAATATTGAAATTTCTATGCAAAATCTAGCATTTCAAGCTACTTTTTCAACGTTAAACACGGTATTTTGAAAATTGATGTTGCTGTTTGAAAACATTAGAAAACCAATAAAATTATTGAAAATCGATATGGTATCGATCAGAAAATATTGATTTTGACAATTTCCAACAGTTTCCACAAAGTTTTATTGCAAATATTAAGTTTTACAAACTTTTGAAAAATATTGAAATTTCTATGCAAAAGCTAGCATTTCAAGCTACTTTTTCAACGTTAAACTCGGTATTCTGAAAATTGATGTTGCTGTTTGAAAACATTAAAAAACCAATAAAATTATTGAAAATCGATATGGTATCGATCAGAAAATATTGATTTTGACAATTTCCAACAGTTTCCACAAAGTTTTATTGCAAATATTAAGTTTTACAAACTTTTGCAAAATATTGAAATTTCTATGCAAAATCTAGCATTTCAAGCTACTTTTTCAACGTTAAACACGGTATTTTGAAAATTGATGTTGCTGTTTGAAAACATTAGAAAAGCAATAAAATTATTGAAAATCGATATGGTATCGATCAGAAAATATTGATTTTGACAATTTCCAACAGTTTCCACAAAGTTTTATTGCAAATATTAAGTTTTACAAACTTTTGAAAAATATTGAAATTTCTATGCAAAAGCTAGCATTTCAAGCTACTTTTTCAACGTTAAGCTCGGTATTTTGAAAATTGATGTTGCTGTTTGAAAACATTAAAAAACCAATAAAATTATTGAAAATCGATATGGTATCGATCAGAAAATATTGATTTTGTCAATTTCCAACAGTTTCCACAAAGTTTTATTGCAAATATTAAGTTTTACAAACTTTTGCAAAATATTGAAATTTCTATGCAAAATCTAGCATTTCAAGCTCCTTTTTCAACGTTAAACACGGTATTTTGAAAATTGATTTTGCTGTTTGAAAACATTAGAAAACCAATAAAATTATTGAAAATCGATATGGTATCGATCAGAAAATATTGATTTTGTCAATTTCCAACAGTTTCCACAAAGTTTTATTGCAAATATTAAGTTTTACAAACTTTTGCAAAATATTGAAATTTCTATGCAAAAGCTAGCATTTCAAGCTACTTTATCAACGTTTAACACGGTATTTTGAAAATTGATGTTGCTGTTTGAAAACATTAAAAAACCAATAAAATTATTGAAAATCGATATGGTATCGATCAGAAAATATTGATTTTGACAATTTCCAACAGTTTCCACAAAGTTTTATTGCAAATATTAAGTTTTACAAACTTTTGCAAAATATTGAAATTTCTATGCAAAATCTAGCATTTCAAGCTACTTTTTCAACGTTAAACACGGTATTTTGAAAATTGATGTTGCTGTTTGAAAACATTAGAAAACCAATAAAATTATTGAAAATCGATATGGTATCGATCAGAAAATATTGATTTTGACAATTTCCAACAGTTTCCACAAAGTTTTATTGCAAATATTAAGTTTTACAAACTTTTGCAAAATATTGAAATTTCTATGCAAAATCTAGCATTTCAAGCTACTTTTTCAACGTTAAACACGGTATTTTGAAAATTGATGTTGCTGTTTGAAAACATTAGAAAACCAATAAAATTATTGAAAATCGATATGGTATCGATCAGAAAATATTGATTTTGACAATTTCCAACAGTTTCCACAAAGTTTTATTGCAAATATTAAGTTTTACAAACTTTTGAAAAATATTGAAATTTCTATGCATAAGCTAGCATTTCAAGCTACTTTTTCAACGTTAAACTCGGTATTTTGAAAATTGATGTTGCTGTTTGAAAACATTAAAAAACCAATAAAATTATTGAAAATCGATATGGTATCGATCAGAAAATATTGATTTTGACAATTTCCAACAGTTTCCACAAAGTTTTATTGCAAATATTAAGTTTTACAAACTTTTGCAAAATATTGAAATTTCTATGCAAAATCTAGCATTTCAAGCTACTTTTTCAACGTTAAACACGGTATTTTGAAAATTGATGTTGCTGTTTGAAAACTACAAGCAACAGAAACTTATTTACTTCAAAATCTGATGGAACTATAAGAATATGTTGAATCGTTCCATCAGATTTTGAAGTAAATAAGTTTCTGTTGCTTGTAGTTGATCAGTTAAGAGATGTTCAATGTTCGTACGTACGTGTGTGCGCGTGTTTGTGTGTGTGTCATAGCGTCTTTATAGCGTTTTCCCTTAAGGGACAAAGCGACCTTTCCACAGCACTGCATCACTGTGGTCTGCGAAGACAAGAAAGAGAGAGTTGAAGGTAGCGCTGATATTTATAATGTTGCATGTCACGTGATAGGCTCGAAACAAAGATTTTTGGCGGAATTGTATTTTCGTTCAGGTCAGAAACTAGGTCGATACAATTCGTACGTAGTTGAACAATCAAGAGTCAGAGAAATATCAAGGCTCTGTGATCCACATTTTGCACAAAATTGAACATGTTATTTTCAGCTATTTGAAATGATGCAGAAGTAAATTTCTACATACTGAAGCAATGCAGACCACTTTCAGACCAAGCTACCGAAACCGATTTAACCACGAAGGACCCAGAAATCCAAAATTTAAAGTTTTGTCTAAACTTTTCCAGAGACAATGCTCGAATAATTAAATCGGCAGGGTTTTCTGAGGAAGGCACATATTTGAATTTTATTGATAATCAATGTTGAGAATCTAACTCTAGAGCAACTTTGATGTTTTTTAATCTTTACTTGAGAAACTGGTTTTAGGTTTGTATGTTGCCGGGCCATAACCAAG
The DNA here is from genome assembly GCA_964036315.1 of Acanthosepion esculentum. NCBI lineage: Eukaryota > Metazoa > Mollusca > Cephalopoda > Sepiida > Sepiidae > Acanthosepion > Acanthosepion esculentum. The sequence continues at coordinate 14,391,469 of OZ038519.1, read as the reverse complement.
ACAACACTATGTGAGCGTTACAATAATTACATCTTTGATACAAACATTTGATAAAGGTTTCAAGATGTTCTTTGCACTGTTAAGTATACTGATAACAACTCAAGTGAAGGCAAAGACTGTTCTTTTATGGGCGCTTAGCAAAAATTAAGGAGGCCATAGAATCCAGTAGTGGTGTGGAATCTTCCACGACAGCCAGTTTACCCTCCGCTGGGAAATGCACTCTTCCTGTTACGATTTTACCAACATCATACTTACAAAGTAATCAACAAGCATTCATTGGTTAATCACCTTCAATCTAGCTTGCTAATTAGTCAGTTTCGACCAATCAGATCGCTCCCACGCGCAAAATCCAAGTCAGTTCTGAGCCTCCCACGTGGTACAGCGAAGATATATAAACAAAACACGTTTGATACTCACTCTCTTCAGGTTCCTGCTTTTCTCGACTTCTTAACTTCTCTACGTCACTCGTACATCTCAACACGCCGCCAAAATGTGACCCTAAAGGAACTCTCGTCTCGACTGATCCAGTCAGACGTTAAAAGAACTGTACATAATTCATGCAAGTATTATCTTTGAACTCTATTTAACTTGTTCATAAATTCCAGACATGCTACACTATTCTTATACATTCTAATAGTCGACTTATTCAATATGAGCTCAGATACAATTTTACCAAGTCAAAGAGACGTAACTCCGTCTAACCTTTCAGTTTAAACACATGTATATTCAGTTCAATAATAAATCCTATTGTTATGTTTTGAATCATTATTCTTGTCTTTTATTAATTGTTGTGGATGGAAGATTATGAACACACACAATTTTAAGCCTTCTGATCATTCAAACCTGATATCTCTTAACATCTTCATACAACCGCAACAATGGAATTCAAAATTTTAAGAACGGTTTCTCTCAACAACAGGTCTCAATAGCAACAGTCTCCCTCATTTTCCACAGTCTATACTTTACTATATAGATATAATTTAGGAATGAATTAATTTTTTCTTGCACTTAGTCAAAAATACCAAAATTAATCTACGTTATCATTTTGAAAGGAAAAATAATTAAAAGAAATGCTTTAAAATCTTTTATTCATGATCTTTCATTTTAAAAACATCCAAATAGCCATTTGATTGTCATCATCGTCTTCAGCATTCTTTTATCTCACTCTGTTGTCATCAACACCGTGATTTTTGTAAGCCATGTGGAAGAGTGGAATCCCATAAATCTAAAGTGACGCCAATAAAATTGATTGTCCTCAAATTTGCTTCATTTTCCACTGCAAGGCAGCTTCTTTTATCTGAGTATATAATATTCATTTTTGAAAAAAACCTTTCTGTCTTGGAAGAACTGATAGCAATCGTATTGATAATAGTTTTCGCTTTTTATGCACTTTGAAGAATTACAGGATTATGAAAGTTTTTCAGGACATTTTCCACATAGTCACGAAAATCATTAATGGGAATATTTTAATGAAAAATTTTACTGGAGTCATTCAGCTTTTCTTCAGCAGCTTTATAGGGAATAAATATTTCTTGAATATTCCAAATATGGCAAGTTCAACAGTTCATGAAATTTGTATTCACCTTTATTCGATCACCTGAATTTACATCCCAACTGATTATGTGACTACAATCTAATATTAGCAGTTCTTCGGGTTCGCTGAGCTCATAAATTTCCAAGAACAGGTTCTTGCGAACCTGTGCGAACCCGCTGAATCCTACCACTGATAGAATCCTGTCTTATATCGGAAGCAAAACCATATGCCTTTTTGGAGGCATCACAAAATAAATACATTTCCGCAGGTATTGAAATAACAACTGCACATCTGGGAAATTTCAAGGAACTTCCAGGTATTATAATTTAGTCTCAGGACAATTTTAATTTCCACAAGTCACTTAGAAGTAGTCTCCCTTTAATTGTCAGTGATAAGCACAACGATAAGTATTCAAACACACTGGAATTTTGCGCCAATATTTTTCTTTTGGTGTTGGCAGAGAAATCTAAAACTCCCATTGAAATTTCTAAAGCAACTTTGAGGGTATTATACTTATATCCTTATGTTTTTTTCTAAGTCACTACTATGTTCTGCAATTTTTATCGTCTTCTAGACACTTCTTTAATGAAAATGGCTTGCAATTTGTGTTACACGGAACGTAACTCAAAAGTCAAAACTTCCATCATTCTTTTCACGGATTCTTTATATAACAACTCTTCGAGAGAATCACTTGTCTTAATCAAATTATCGACATAAAAATATGCATTTGTGATAACATTTTTTAGTACTAATAGTACTAAAATTTTCTAGTGTGGAGTAGTTAGATTTGTAAGTGGTCAGGTAAAAACACTTTTGTCTTCTTTCTATTACTACTACTACAGTCGCTATTTTTTTCTTTTGTTACTGTAATGTTTTCATCACCTCACAAGATTAATCGAAAATTTCTGTAGTGATGATAATTTGTACCTGTTCATGATTGATTTCCTGACAATTTAGTGAATATGATAAAACTTAAATATCTGTTGCCAGGTGAAACTTCGTCTAAAAAAAAACATGGTTAAAAAAGCATTAACTGTCTGCCTTTAACTTGTAGAGTTTACAAGATACTAAATCGGCAGGAGTTCGCTCATTGATATGTTTGAATATTTCTTTAATAATGAATTGTCTGTTTAAATATTCTTCATTTAACAAATCAATAGCTAAATAATTCTCGTCATTAATTGTATGATGCTGAATTAATATGCCTTTAAGTAGGTACTGTAGGGAACTCCCACGGTACCTAATAGTTAGCTGAAAAACGAGCATAGCCGGATGAAAAAGGCCTCAAACTTAATAAATAAAAAATGCATCGTTAAAATCTTTATGTTAAGAGGGAAGAACAAAGTATTTTCTAATTATTTTTTTAAATTCTTTACTTCTTTCTAACACGTTCGAAATGTTTGTTAAAAATCGTGTTTTTTATGCGTCAACGGTGTAATGGAAATTTTCTAACCTGTTTTTCGGTAAAATGACACATTTTGGAAAGTCTTGCAAAATCAAATAATGAAACTGTTAGGACTTATTCACAAATGAATGAATTTATTTTTGAAATTATTATTTGTAGAACATTTTGGCAAAATTATTTTTTTTTTTACATCTGCTAGGAATGAAATTCGTCCTCCAAATTTTTTGTTCAATTAAAAGCAGTTCCTTGGAGAATGTAAATCATTATTTTTTTTTATAAACTTTTACAAAATTCCCTAAAATCTGTTCCAAATAGTAAAATAAAAACTGCAATAAAACTATCTAATTATTTAATTTGATAAGCTAATTAAAAGCTTATCAAATTAAATAATTGTTTATAAATATCTTTTAGAAATAATATCTATTAAGGAAATTATAGTTTGAGGAAAAAAATCGATGAATAATGAATTTTTACAAGAATTTTTTTTTAATTATTCGTTTCGAGTCTATGCTATTAGTTCTGGAATTGGGCCATAAATGCAAATTTATCCTTTTTGTAGAGCTTTACACTAAAAAAGGGACATTTGTTGAGTTATGCACCAGGAAAGCCTACAGAACCCACCTTTGTCTCAGTATCAAATTCATTGCCTTTCCTTTTCACTCGCCGTTCGATCTGTGTACATGAATACACCACTTTCAAATTCTGCTTCTGTCAGAAAAACTTCCCTGTATAAACTGTTAACTATTTTTTATCCTTATACAGGATTTCTATGTGATTGTTTATGTTTGTTGTTGTTGTCAATAACATAATATTTAACGATATTATTTTTACGCTGACTTACCACAAATTATTCCCTTTAATTTCAATACTTTAATTTCAATATTTCCCTTTGTTTTGATGCTGAAAAAATAATCCAGGGGAAGCAACGGTTCAATGGTTATCCCCCTTTGCTATAATTTTATTGTTGTATCGTGGAACTTTTTTATTTTTGGAAAAGTAAAGTTATATATATATATATATATATATATATATATATATATATATATATATATATATATATATATATATTACGTCCATTCACTTTTTTGGCATACATTTTCGATACCTAAGGTTTAAAATTAAATTTTAAAAATGAAAAATCTTTCTTGAAGATTTCATTTTAGTTTTAATTGAAAGTTTAATAATTAAATTTATTATTTCCATTAAGTAAAATATTCTGGAGTTTAGAAATTATATAGATTGGAATGTCAAATTTAATTTTGATTTCTTAAAATTTTCTTAAAAGCGGCCATTTTCTTAATTTTAAGAAATTTGTAAAGAAAACAAGTTTTTCTATTTTTAAATTCTTTCAAAACATATATATTTCTGACACGTTAGTTTAGTAAAATTAGAAAATTTTAAGTTAAATTAATCTTATTTTAAATAAATATTATTTACTTATAACATAAAAAAATAATATACAACCAATTATTAACGATTGTCCTGTTCATCTGATCCAACGTTTGATGGACTGCTGATAGACGAAGCGATGATTATGGATGACCCAATTGTCAGAAATCTAAGTGAATGCATATTTTTGGTTTTTAACTACCTAGTAATTTTTACGAATGAACATATTTTCCGCAATTATTTAATACTTTATTGACTTTTATTTACCTTTCGAAGATGCAAAAATAAAAAAAATTTAAATACTATAAAATTTTCTTCAATTAATTTTATAATTTAATAAGAAATGAAATACCATGATTACTCAATTGAAGTATGTCCCACACATAAATACATAAAATGAAAATATTTAGCGAAATAGTAATTGAAAAAAGTAAAACATAGTTTAAGCTTTAAACTTTTAAAGCTAGATAGAAATTTTGAAAACCTGTTGAAACGTAACTGAAGCGACATAATAAAGGGATAAAACTTTTAGATGATAATAATGCCAATTTCAGTCTACCTACCGTACATGAAAATAATGAACGTATTAAGTAAAAAAATACAAAATAAAAAATTATTTTAAAAATAGAATAGCACAACTAAGTTGATTAATCTTTTCAATTTTGGATTTGTAAATTTTTTTTCACTTAATTACTATATTGCATCCAGGAAATAGCCCAATACAGAATTTTACACGATTTTAAACTATTATAAATTATTATAATTAAAAAAACTTTAAAAATGAAAAAATTCTTGTAAAACTTCATTATTCATCAGAAAAATTTTATTTCTTCAATGTCATTAATATTACTTATTTACAAAAATAATTAAAAGCTTTTCTAATTAAGTAATGCCATAGTTTTATTGGATTCGTTATTTTTCAATTCAGAGCAGATTTTCAGTGAGATAGCTCAAATATGAAAAAAAAGTAGGTGATTTACAATCTCCGAGGACTCTTATTTTTAACAAAAAAAAAACAGAAATAGAAAGGTTTTGTGCAAAATTTCATGAAATTAAGTAAGTGGAGGGTAACATATTTAAAAAGTATATATATATATATATATATTGCCAAAATTTTCTAAAAAAAAAAAACATTTCAAAAATAATTTCATTCATTTGTGAATAAGTCCTGAAAATTTCATTAAAATCGGACAATTATTTGATTTTTACAAGAATTTCCAAATTATTTTTTTTTCAACTGAATAAAGCGCAAAAAACAATGTTATTTTCTGACACCACGATGACGTAAACAAAAGAAGACTTTATCCAAAAATTTGAACGTGTTAAGAAAGGATTAAAAAATTTCAAAAAATTATTAAAAAATACTTTGTCCTTTCATCTTAATAATAACATACACATTTTGACGATAAAAATTTATTTTCGTTAAGTTTGTTACCTTTTTCACTAAGCTATCTGTTTTCCCGCGAAAAAGTGAAGGGACCTAATATATATATATATATATATATATATATATATATATATATATATATATATATATATAACTTCTGTAAAATTAAGGAAGTAATTTGCTTTTTACGTCCAGCACTAAAACTTTCTGGAATCGTTGTATTTAGGTGTAAATTTACATGCTTAATGCAAAAATAGCAAAGAAATTTTGATAAAATCTACCGTTTTGGAATTACCGATAATAAAAATTCGAACTCAGTCCGCCATTACTGGTTTTGTTTAACTATATTCACTGCGGAACATTCTGTGTGCGGAATCGTAATTAACGGTCACTTTTACTGCTCTTAGCTGATCTTACTCGTCTAAATTACTGCGCACTTAAGTTGTGTCGAAATGCAACTGTTGTTTTTTTTAAGTAAAGCTTTCTTTCTTAAATTAAAAAACAAACAAATTAAATAATAAAATAAAGAACCCTAACCCCAACCCTAACCCTAATCTCAACCCTAACACTAACTTTAAATTAAAAAAAGTTAAAAGTTAAATAACCCTAACCTTAATCTTTATCACATAATATCCGTTATTAATATAAAAAATAAAATAAAATAATAAAATAAAGAACCCTAACCCTTTGTAAAGAGCATGATTATGTACCAAAAAAAAAAAAAATGCTAGAAACGAAATAAGGGTTTATTGCATTATTTAATTTATTTTTAATTTGTCCCTTTTTCTACATAGAAAGAAAAGGGTTTTCTGTTAAAAAATAAAGCAACACTTGTCCACTTGTCATTGCTTTCCAACAGTGCATTGTAATTTAGACGAGTAAGATCAGTAAAAGCAGTAAATAGACCTTAATCACGTTTCCGCGAAAGTGTAAATGTAGCTAAACAAGGCCAGCAATGGCGGACGAATGAACGCGACTGAGTTCGAATTTTTATTGTCGATAACTGCAAAACGGTATATTTTATCATAAATTTTGTTGTTATTTTCTAGTTTCGATGATCCTTTCTTAAGTTTTTTTTTTTTTTTTTTTGTAATCCAAAGAAGAGGCTGTAATTATAATCGATCCTGCCTTGGCATCTCGACATCAATCACTTTCCCTGCCGTTATGACGTGACTTCCCCGCGTCTTCTTTTCTATAAATATTTTTATGTCAGTTTTTCTGATGACCTTGGTGCTAGGACTGCATGAATTTAAGCGTACTACTAGATTGGCAGTTAGGTCTCGCCGTTTCATTGCTGTAACCGTATGTTTTATATGAATAGTTTCTTTCTTTATTAGCAAAATTTATGTGGAAAACTCTCCATTTGTTGCTTCCATGTCCGACCTGTTTTCCTATATATCAATAACGTAATCAGTTTCGAACTTGACATTCTAAAAACTCATGGAGCTATTTTACGCTATATCGATATTGTGAACAGAACCATCTTTTAAAATGGTAAAAAAAAAAACAATATTTTTCGATTCTGACTAATGAGTGCCAATCAAAAAAAATGAAAGGTTATGTCGGGGTCATAATAATCCTTAATATTTTGTGTTTTCTGCTTTGTCTCTGAGGATATCTTCTTTCAGATTTATCAAAAATCGCTTCATTATCTTCCTTTGAATTTGATGTTGCAAAAAAACATGGGAAGCAACTCGTTTCAGAGGTTATCTCCCCTTGCAGTTTTATGTAATTTTAGCTTCTCTCTTTATCATGGAATAATGCTTAATTTACTCTTTTTGGAAAAGTAAAGATATACCGAAATGGTTACGTTATACTCGAGTGAAATACTTAATTGTTCTCGGGTCTAGTTTTTGTCTTATTTTTCATATAAACAATGCATGTCGGACAAAAAGCATATATGACGTTGGTTTCTCAGACAAAAAAAAATGAAATTGATATTTCTTCGTGCTTTCATGGCAACTGTTTTATTTGTTATCAGACATCAACCTGATGAGAAATAAAATATTCAGTATAGATGAAGTATAGATAGAGGTGACTGGGGATAGGGTCGTCTTAAGAGCATTATAGGCTTCTAAGCAAACCAATGTGCTGGGGTTCCTCCGACAACCACTCACTTAAATAAAAAGTAAATGGTCGGTTAATTTTATTGGCTGTTATGAAAAGGGGTTTGAGAGGAAGTAAAAGAAGGCTGAGTCCTTATAACTTGAGTGAAGCTTTATTCCACTAGAAATCTACTCCGGTAGCGAACCGTAACAAGAAAATGGCCGACTACCTCATGGAGAGAGAAAGACAAAAACAAAGGGAAATCAATCAGTCCTGGAAAGTCAGGGAAAAATTAAAGAGTTCTTTTATTTTCACCACATTGACACTTCAACAAAACCGGTGTTAATAAAACATTAAAAACTTACTGTACAGCAGCAATTAATCAACATTATAAACAATACGCAAGGCTTGAAAAACGCAATAATACTCAGTAAACCACGCAGATTAAATGGTACAGTATGAATTACTACGAATTTATTATAGCAAGCATTTGCAGCATTTCTTTTCAGAGAATTGCTTTATTATTGACTTGAAGTCAATGGTCTTTAGGAATAGGATGTCATTTTCCATGCACAACGAAACTATCCCATTGTGTTACGAAGCTGATTTATTATAAGTTTCAGTCTTGAAAAAGAATGTTCTCCTATACAGTAGGTTACCATTGTTCGCATGCACACTCTTAGTGCAATTTCAATATTCAGGAATACAGATTTCAAATTGTCTAAAATTATGTTTCTGTACAGAGCAGGGAAGGTCTTTTTCTGTGTGGTTTCATATGGTTCTATTTATAGTAATATTTGTTCTTCCCACTTTGAATTCTATCGTGACACTTTGCTCAATTTGGTTAAGTTTAGAACAAGGCTTAAATCGGAGGTTCTCTCTGGCAGCAAGTCACGTGGGATTCGACAGTGTGGTCGCCTTTCGTCTGGAACTCAGGAACAACTGGCTTGGTCTCTTCAGTGTTCTCCTTATATTGACTTTCACCCAAAACTGGCATGGGGCTTGACGTAGTTAGGGGACCTGATATTTCACTAGTCAGTGATTCGCCTTCAGTGAGATTCCACACAGATCTACGCGTGTCTACATTTTTACTAAAAGGACTTTTCGCGCGTCAACACTTGACTCAACTTTCAACCTCTTTCTGTCTCTCTCTGAATTCATTACACATTTTTTTTAAAGTGTTATCTACACTACTAAACAGAAACTGTAATTCAAGCATTAAGACAAAAAATACAGTCCAGGGTGAATAACTCTGTCAAAACAAGAACAAACAAAAATCTCTCATTACATTACTTTCAAATTTATCCCTCGATAAATTTTCCTTAATATTACATGTGAACATTTTTCTAAACAAAGGAACATTCCTGAACTGTAACTCATTGAGATACTTATTTCACATTTCGTCAGACATCCTTATAAACAAAAAACAAGCTTTTCCAAATTGTATTAATTGTATATATATGTTCAGTGTTTTTTCTAAATTGAATTCATGACTACCGTTGTTTCTTTGTTCAATTTTGCCTTGAGATTTATTCAATTTGTATGTCTATGCTTAATATTGTTGTGATTAATATGAAGAACATGCTTTTCACACATATCATCTCAAACAAAAAAACCTTCTGATTTCACACTCATTTCATAGCAATCCCAACAAAATTGGTAACCCAATAGGATACAAATCCTATAAAATTCCAACAAAATACTGAAAACGCAAAGTAGATTTGCACACCGGCAAAATCGGATCAAAACGATTAAAAACATTTTTTCGCAATAAGGTTTGAAATTAATTTTCTGACCAATGAAAGGAGGCGATTTCCTAAACTGAGAAAAAAGTAACGAGCCAGTGTGAAAATGAAGTCAGCCATAAATAGAGAGACTCAAATCAATCAGAGTCAGAAGGGCGCAGATATCAAAGAGGACATAGGACTGACAGTCAAAGTCCATCACTGACTCAACCCGGCACTAAGAGCAGAAAGTGGGATAGGAAAGCAGAATAACAACAACTACAAATTTACAACTGACTCCAAAAACAATTCCACCCGATAAGTACATTTTCCTCTTATCTTTTATTTCTCATCCACACTCTCCTTTTCAACTTAAATTGATCGCCCCTTTTTCCTTTTTCACCAACTCGGCAGATACAACAAAAACAAGAAACAGACATTACTACTCCGTTGAAAGACAGTAAACACATTGAAGAAAATAGACGAAGACAGCGGAATGTGTATTTTTTACACTTTTATTATAACAGAAGCTGCCAGTATCCAAGATGGCTACTCTCACCGTCCCGGAAGTCCCTTTCTCCCTCCCTCTCAACTTCCTCCCGGTGTAGGGTTGTGAACTCTGAATGCAACACCACTCCCATATTTTAATTTGTATTTTCGACTCGTCTCCCTGGTATATTAACGACAAAGTCGGCATATTTCGCGGTTAGTGTGAATTTCCGCTTATTATGTCCACCTCTCTCTCTCGTTTGTTGTGTTTTAGTATTGGGTGGTCTTGATGTGGAGGTAGTTGCGGTTTGGTTGTGAGAGGTACGATCAGGGCCATATCGGGTAGCATGTGGGCTAGCAGTGTCATTAGAAGCAGGGTTGGCGGGGATATTGTTTAGGGAGCTGTATTTGCGTCTGGACTGGGTGGGGGGTAGTGTGTGATACTTTTGGGGGTGTTGTTTAGGCTTGTATAACTTTATGTCACTGATGTGTCTGAAGATGATGTGCCTGTTATTGTAGTCGTTGTCTGCGACTAGTTCATAACGGCTGCCTTGTACATCAGTTACCATGTGTGGTGTTGGGTTAAATTGGGATGCAAATTTATTTATTTTTGATGATCGCTTTACCAAAACTCTGTCTCCCTGAATGATCTTGGGGTATTTTCGCCAACGGGAAGCATTAATCTTGGCGTCAGCGACCTCTTTCCTGTGACTGTCGCGGATTTTTGCCTCCTGGATTTGGTTTTCAGTGGGGTTGGGTTGTTGAGGAAACTCTGAGCATCATTTCTCCAGGTGTCAATCCAGTGGCAGGGTGTGGAGTAGAGCGGTAGTCACGGAGAAGCTCATCGATGATTTCCTGGATTGGGCGTCGTTTTTCAAGTCCAATTTGAATTGCTTTTTTTATTGGTTTCATAAAGCATTCAGCTTCATTTCCCTGTGGGTGATAAGGGTATGAGGCTTTGATTCTTATACCTCGTTTTGTGGACCAGCCATGGAATTCTTGTCCATTGAATGGGGGCCATTGTCTTATTTATGACATTCTGGGTGGCCAGTTTTGTATATTTCTCCTAATGCAGGGAGGACATGTTGGGCCCCAGTTGAGCGAACAATTTTTGCATCTGGAAATCTACTCAGGTTGCAGCGTATCACCAGTATGTGTCTTTGGTCTGGGAGGGGGCCGAACAAGTCAGTTGATATGTTTTGCCAGGGTTTCTCAGGGATTGGGGTGGATGTAAGAGGTGCTTTCATTGGTGTTGCTGTTGTTATTTGACATTCATGGCAGTTTTCCACCTGGAGTTTTATGGCATTGTCCATCCCAGGAAACCAGAAATGTGCTCTTAGGCGGCGTTTGATGGCATCTTGTCCTGGGTGTGATCCCTCATGGGCTAGGGAAATGGCTTCCTGCTGTAGGCTCTTTGGAAGGAGCATTTGGTCGCCTTTGTGGATGATGTCATTTTCAATTGACAGCTCGCTGAAGAGTTTGTAATATCCTCGTAGGGTGGGGTCATTGTGTGGCGGCAGGTTGAGAGCTATGAAGTGGCGTAGTCGTATAAGATCCGTGTCGTTAAGTTGTTCTTCACGTAGGCGTGATAGCAGTTGCAAAGAGGGGTGTGTTGTGTAATAGGAACAGTAGTTTTTGGTGTTCCTTTGTTTCTTCGGCAATACGTTGAGGTAACTTGTGTAGTGTCGGTAACTTGTGTAGTGTCGGTAACTTGTGTAGTGTCGGCTCATGAAGTCTGCCGGGTTGTCTTTTCCTTTTTTCCATACGACACAATGGTTGATGTCTTGGTGGCGTAGGAGGATTCTTTCGATTCTAGCTGATGGTTTCCTTTTGGATTTCCAGAGTGATTGGAGTGGTTGTTGGTCAGTGACCACAGTAACTTGTAGGCCACCAGCTAGAATATGGCGGAATTGGCGGAAACCGAAGTCAATAGCTGTTGCCTCCTGTTGAGAGTAGTTCTTTTCGGCGGCTGTGGTGGTTCGTGATGCGAGTGCGACAGCTTTTGTCTGTTCTATAGACTGGCCTTGAGCAAGGATTGCACAGAGACCTGTGAGGTGAGCGTCGACAAAGATTAAGGTCTTTTTGTTTGTGTCGTAGTGTCTGAGGAGCACATCAGTGGTAAATGTGTCTTTTATATTTTGAAAATCTTTTTCATGAGCTTCTGTCCATTTGAAAACAGCATTCTGTTTTGTCAGTTCACGTAGGTTTGCTGTGGCAGCAGCAAGATCAGGGATGAAGGTGCCATTCGATCTGATCATGCAGATAAACGATCGCAGTTCATCTTTTGATGTTGGTCTCCCAGCTTCCTGTACTGTTTGGACTTTATTTGGGTCTGGTTTTATCTCATCCTCGTCGCCAGTTGAAGAAAATAGACGAAGACAGCGGAATGTGGGTTTTTTACACTTTTATTATAACAGAAGCTGCCAGTATCCAAGATGGCTACTCTCACCGTCCCGGAAGTCCCTTTCTCCCTCCCTCTCAACTTCCTCCCGGTGTAGGGAAGATAACTCTGAATGCAACACAATTTTTTATTCAAGTTACATTTACTTAAATGAACTAAAAGGCATTTATCTTTTATGCAAACAGGAGACATTAATATACAAATTTGTTTATTCTGTATGAATGTTATTAAATATACTATATTCTATTTTTCTACAAACATTCCTTATCGTGTTGTCTTTTCTTGAAATTTGCGTGTGTTTTGTGGACAGTATATCCCGCATTAAATTCTCCTTTTAATACGGATATGCTGTACTCCACAAGTGGTGACCAATCGACGTGAAATTAACTCGCAAATTTCCACCTGAAAGAAAAGCTTCAACAAAATAAGCACACATTTTTTTAACATATAACCATAATCATCAATATAGCTACACACTCTCTCGTTGACAGTAACACAAACCTAAGAACAAAGGGAATCACCTCAATCTACAAGTCGACAGGAATTAGTTCAGCAATACCAACGGCTAATGGCCTACATGAATTGATAAAAAAATTTCCTACATTAACCACGCCTTTAACACATACAGATGAAATCCGTCACACTGCTAAACATTATATCACCACATCTGGACCACCTACACACGCATCACCACGCAGATTACATCCGGACAAATATAAAATAGCAAAAGACGAATTTCAACATATGTTTCAATTCGGCATCATACGTCCTTCAAGTAGCCCATACGCCTCTCCGCTATATATGGTTCCAAAACCAGAAGCTGGCGCATGGCGACCTTGTGGGGATTTTAGGAATCTCAATGCAAAAACTGTTCCTGATAGATATTCTATACCGCACTTACATGATTTCGCCATAGGTTTGCAAGGAACCACAGTCTTTACAAAATTGGATTTGGTTAAGGCATACTACCAAATTCCAGTAGCAGAAGAAAACATAAGGAAAACTGCAATTACCACTCCTTTTGGAATCTATGAATTCACCAGGATGCCATTTGGGTTACGTAATGCCGCCCAAACCTTTCAAAGACTTATTGATGATGTTTTGAGAGTATTGCCTTTTACCTTTGCATATATCGATGACGTGCTTATCGCCAGTCGTGATAGAAAAGAACACCTATACCATATTCAACAAGTCTTCGAGAGACTGGCACATTTTGGCTTAAAGATAAATGTCCACAAATGCGATTTTGCTGTTTCAAAGTTAAATTTCTTGGGCCATATGATCGACAAAAACGGAATCACACCTGTCCCAGAGAAAGTAGCAGCAATACAAAACTTTCCGCAGCCGACATCACTGCGTCAATTAAGACGATTTCTCGGTTTAATAAATTACTACCGTAGATTTATTCCAGGTTGTTCCAGAATTTTGACCCCACTTACAAACTTGCTGCAAAAACAGAAGAAGAAAAATGCAAAAATGCTGATGGACGGAGAAGCGTTAGCTGCATTTCAAAATGCTAAAAAAGCGTTAGCAGATTTTACTAAGCTCTCTTATATCAGTGACGATGCTAACTCAACACTTACATTGACAACTGACGCCTCAGGAGATTCAATTGGAGCAGTTCTACATCAGAAGCTAAATGGCGCAGAAGAGCCAATCTCCTTCTTCTCGGTCAAATTAAACAAAGCACAGCAGAAGTATAGTACATTCTCGAGTGAGTTACTAGCTATTTACTTATCAATAAAGCATTTTCAGCATCTGCTCGAGGGTCGAAACTTTACTATTTTCACAGACCACAAACCCCTGACTTACGCTTTACATGTGAATACAGATAAATACACACCCAGAGATACCCGACAACTGGATTACATATCCCAATTTACATCGGATATCCGCTATATTAAAGGTTCAGACAATATCGTGGCAGATACACTCTCGCGCTCCACGATACAATCTATCGATTCTGTCACCCTTACCTTCGACCTCATTGCAAATGAACAACAGGAAGATACCACATTACACAAAATAAAAGCGGACACTTCTTTACAATTGAAAGAACATCCCGTCCTATTTGGAACAAAAACTCTAACTCTGTGATGTTGGGACTGGGTATTCAAGACCATATATTCCACCTTCATAGAGAAAAAAGATATTTCTGCATTTTCACAACCTCTCACATCCCGGACGCTGAGCAACCGACAAGTTGATTAGCAGTTGTTTTAAACATGCATACTGACATAAAAAGCTGGACTCAAACTTGTTTAAATTGCCAAAAAAGCAAAGTAAACAGACATACTAAGTCCCCTCCTGGGCATTTTCGAAAACCAGCGTACTTGGATTTACCTACAAAGAAAAGTACGTCGGAACACTCTACAACCGCATCAAATACCAATGTAAGTGAAACATTTTCTACACCTCCAAACACACCTAAAAACATTACCACAAGATCGAGTAGACACGTACACTGGCCTACTCATTTTAAAACATATATTAGATATTGAAAAATATTTTCAATATTTATCAATCTGCAGGGGGGTTTATAGGATACAAATCCTATAACATTCCAACAAAATACTGAAAACACAAAGTAGATTTGCACACCCGCAAAATCGGATCAAAACAATTAAAAATATTTTTTCGCAATAAGGTTTGAAATTAATTTTCTGACCAATGAAAGGGGGCGATTTCCTAAACTGAGAAAAAAGTAACGAGCCAGTGTGAAAAGGAAGTCAGCCATAAATAGAGAGACTCAAATCAATCAGAGTCAGAAGGGCGCAGATATCAAAGAGGACATAGGACAGTCAAAGTCCATCACTGACTCAACCCGGCACTAAGAGCAGAAAGTAGGGTAGGAAAGCAGAACAACAACAACAACAAATTTACAACTGACTCCAAAAACAATTCCACCCAATAAGTACATTTTCCTCTTATCTTTTATTTCTCATTCACACTCTCCTTTTCAACTTAAATTGATCGCCCCTTTTTCCTTTTTCACCAACTCGGCAGATACAACAAAAAACAAGAAACAGACATTACTACTCCGTTGAAAGACAGTAAACACATAATTTTTTATTCAAGTTACATTTACTTAAATGAACTAAAAGGCATTTATCTTTTATGCAAACAGGAGACATTAATATACAAATTTGTTTATTCAGTATGAATGTTATTAAATAAACTATATTCTATTTTTCTACAAACATTCCTTATCGTGTTGTCTTTTCTTGAAATTTGCATGTGTTTTGTGGACAGTGTATCCCGCATTAAATTCTCCTTTTAATACGGATATGCTGTTCTCCACAACCCCAACGTTTAAACAGGCAATAACAACAACAAAATTGATCACAGCCGACAATCGTATCTTCACCTACAAAATTGGTATCTTCGACTTTTAAATAAGGCTACAACATAATTGATAACCACATTATTCCCAAGAAGAAAAAAAACCTCAGTCGACATGGCAGATCCTACACGACCAACTCACCAAATTTCCTCTGTCGTGACATCAAATGACCCGACTCCGGTTGTTAACCAGCAACTCCATTTTTTGACTGCCGAACTAAAGAAACTGTCTTTACGCCTCGACAGAATTCAAAGCATTCCTGGACGAAGTCGCGATACTTCAGCTAACAGACACAATCCTGGTAGGCGACGATCAACATCGAGACATACTCGTCACCGCCAGAGAATCTATTGCTGGTATCATGAAGTGTTTGGCTCCCGCGCAAGAAAGTATCAGCCACCATGTGCGTATAAAAACGCGGGAAACGCCGAACCTGGAAGCCATTAAAGGCGTGGGATGATATGGCAGATAACGGAAATCGCCTATTCTACATTTTCGACAACAACAGGAAATTAAAATTCCTAGTTGACACTGGCGCTCAAATCAGCGTTATACCGCTGAGTTATTGTAACAAGTCGTCAATAATGCCTAGACAAGCTACAGGCCGCAAACGACACATCCATCAACACGTATGGCGAGTGTGTTATGCCTCTAAGCATCGGCCTACGGAGAGAATATACATGGACCTTCACTATAGCCGATGTAGAGGTACCGATTTTAGGAGCGGATTTCCTCGCACACTTCAACTTGTCCGTCGAACTGTCATCTCGAACACTTGCCAATATCCGCACGGATATGCGACGACGCGGATTTTTATCCAAGCTTTCCAGGATTGGACTGACTGCTCTGATACCTAGTGCAAATGGTTGCGAAGATTTGCTTAAGCAGTACAAATCTCTTTTATCACCGTTCACTCGTACAGAACCCATAAAGCACAACACTACACACTTAATTAAGACAACTGGACCCCCAGTCCACGTGTCACCCCGTCGTCTACACCCAACTAAATTACGGGTGGCTAAGGAAGAATTCGAGAATATGCTCAAGTTTGGCATAATAAGACCATCTTCTAGTTCTTATGTCACACGGTTACACATGGTCCCTAAGAACGAACCTGATACCTGGCGACCGTGTGGAGATGACAGACTCCTAAACGCTCGAACCGTGCCAGACAAATATCCAATTCCTCATATTAAGGACTTTGCTTTGTCCCTTGAAGGCGCTACTGTCTTCACCAAGCTAGACTTAAGGAAGGCTTTTTATCAGATACCTATCGAACCATCTGATATTCATAATACAGCGATTACGACACCATTCGGTTTATACGAATTTACCCGAATACCGTTCGGACTCCGTAATGCAGCGCAGTCTTTTTCAGCGTCTTGTAGACGAAGTCCTCCGCAGATTACCTTATTGACGACGTACTGATAGCAAGTAAAACGCCCGAGGAACATCGTAACCATCTACAATCAGTCTTTGAACGTTTACAACATTACGGATTAAAGCTAAACATCGATAAATGCTTATTCGCTGTCCCCAAATTAACTTTCCTTGGCCACGTCATTGATAAGAATGGGTTAACTCCCCGAGACGAAAAGGTCAAGGCCATTAATGATTTCCCACCACCGTCAACATTACGAGAGCTACGGCGATTCATTGGCATGATCAACTAGTATCGCCGATTTATACGTGACTGTGCCATTATAATTCTTCCACTGAAGAATCTCCTTTCTAAGCACAAACGAAAAAACACGAAGATTGTGTTATCTGTGGACGAGCTGGATTATTTTCGTAAAGCAAAGCAAGCTTTGCAGGATTGTACCAAACTTGTGTATATCACATCTTCACCCGACGCGAAACTGACGCTAACTACCGATGCGTCGTCGGATACAGTTGGTGCAGTACTTCATCAGTTAGTCAACGGTGTAGAAAGACCACTGTCATTTTTCTCGATTAAGCTAAATACGGCCCAACAGAAGTATAGTGCCTTCAGCCGTGAACTGTTGGCAATAGCCATCAGACACTACCGGCACATTCTAGAAGGTCGTGATTTTTCCATTTTTACAGACCATAAGCCACTTACATACGCTCTACATGCTAAGTCGGATAAACACAATCCGTGTGATATCCACTACATGGACTACATATCACCATTCTCATCGGATATACGCTACATTAGTGGAGCTAGTAATACCGTGGCCGACACCTTGTCTCGAACAACTCTCAGCGCAGTGCAGAGTACGACACTGAACTTTGATAATCTAGCTGACGAGCAAGCCAAGGATGAAACCCTGCAAGCTATCCACTCAGACACTTCTTTAAAAATTGAAAAAAGACCGCTCCCGTTTACGAACAGGTCAGTCTATTGTGACACCAGCACGGGTAACCCGCGTCCGTACATTCCGCCAAATATGCGCCGTCTGATTTTTGAACATTTCCATACACAAGCACATCCTGGAGGCAAGGCGACGTTGCGGACCATATCGGACAGATTTATCTGGCCCCGTATGGCAGCTGACACTAAGCAGTGATCCCGCACGTGTTTACGTTACCAAGCCACCAAAGTTGGCAGACACACGAAGGCACCTCCATCAACCTTTGCCAACCCAGACTGTCGTTTTACCCATTTGCATGCTGATTTAGTGGGTCCACTTGAAAATGTGAACGGATTTGAGTATATTTTGACAATAATCGATCGATTATTGGCCAGTCGCCATCCCTTTGCAATCAACTACAGCTGAAACAGTGCCAAGTGCTATTTTTAACAACTGGATTACAACCCTCCTTCGGTAATCACTACCAATAGAGGTCCACAGTTTCAATCGGCACATTTTAATGAATTCACTAATCTGCTAGGAATTAAACACATTTCCACTACAGCAAATCACCCTTGTTCCAACAGCCTAGTAGAAAGATTCCATCGACAGCTTAAGTACGCTATAACTGTTTCAACCAACGGCCGAACTTGGTTTGATAAACTTCCCTTGATCACGCTGGCTTTGAGAAATACTGTCAAGCAGGAGCTGAACTGTACCAGTGCTGAATTGGTTTTTGGGACTCCTCTAACCTTACCAGGACAGATTTTCGGCCCTGTATCGGACAACCTACCTACTAGCCAGTTTGTCAGCGACCTTCGACAGAAAATGTCTGAAACGGTTTATACGCCGACCAGAGCTTTTCACAGGCCATATTACGTCCCAGCTGATCTGAATACAGCCAATTTCGTATTTCTACGCCGAGATATGGTCCGTAAACCAATAACGCCTAGCTACACTGGACCGCACCAGGTTATTTCTCGAGCGTCAAAATATTTTGTTATAGATCTCACCGGCAAGCAAACTACGGTCAGCATTGACCGGTTAAAACCAGCTTACATCAACAATGACGACAAACCTGTGACCACTCAGCAAATTTCAGAGACTTCACACAAACACAAACTTCTACGCTTGAACCGCAAATTAACCCACCTACACGGACCAGGTCCGACAGGCGCGTTCATTGGCCAGCAAAGTATACTACCTTTTATACATATTAATGTCCAAACTACGTTGACCATTAACTAGTGGGGGCATTTGTGGAATCGTCCATATTTCTCCACTCACCCCCGTTAAAAATAGACTATTTCATAAAAGCTAGTTTCAGCCAATCAACACCTCACATTGTGAAACTCGGCTTATTATTGGTCGAGACAACCCCAGAATGTGTATCCATCGCCCAAAATTTGTTTTTACCGCCAAAATCGCTGGAGCCTATTTCAACTTCTCAGAGTAAATAAAAGGACAAATTTCAGCTCAATTCACTAGTCAGTCATTCGCCTTCAGTGAGATTCCACACAGATTCACGCGTGTCTACGTTTTTACTAAAAGGACTTTTCGCGTGTCAACACTTGACTCAACTTTCAACCTCTTTCTGTGTCTCTCTGAATTCATTACACATTTTTTTTAAAAAGTGTTATCTACGCTACTAAACAGAAACTGTAATTCAAGCATTAAGACAAAAAATACAGTCCAGGGTGAATAACTCTGTCAAAACAAGAACAAACAAAACTCAACAAAAATCTCTCATTACATTACTTTCAAATTTATCCCTCGATAAATTTTCCTTAATATTACATGTGAACATTTTTCTAAACAAAGGAACATTCCTGAACTGTAACTCATTGAGATACTTATTTCACATTTCGTCAAACATCCTTATAAACAAAACACAAGCTTTTCCAAATTGTATTAATTGTATATAAATGTTGTGTTTTTCCTAAATTGAATTCATGACTACCGTTGTTTCTTTGTTCAATTTTGCCTTGAGATTTATTCAACTTGTATGTCTATGCTTAATATTGTTGTGATTAATATGAAGAACATGCTTTTCACACATATCATCTCAAACGAAAAACCTTCTGATTTCACACTCATTTCATAGCAATCCCAACAGTTTCAATAGTTTACACGAGGATATATATAAAAAAAAAATTTGAGAATTTTACAAACTTTTGAAGAACATTGAAAATTACGTTGAATAAATAGTTTTTTTGTCCACTTTCGATTACTTTTTCAACCGTTGTTTGAAAATATAATATAGTTTGGTATTTGAAAACATTAGAAATTCAATAAAATTCTTTAAAATCGATTCGGTATCGTTAGAAATGGATTGATTTTAACAAGTTTCAGTTGTTTACACATCGTTATTTTGAAAATTTTAGATTTTAAAATGTTTTGAAAAACATTAAAAATTACATTGTTTGGACAATTAATTTCGATTACTTTTACAACGTTAATCACGTTTGTTTGAAAATATAATTTGGCATTTGAAAACATTAGATAACCAATAAA
Source organism: Acanthosepion esculentum (assembly GCA_964036315.1). Classification (NCBI taxonomy): domain Eukaryota; kingdom Metazoa; phylum Mollusca; class Cephalopoda; order Sepiida; family Sepiidae; genus Acanthosepion; species Acanthosepion esculentum. Next base: position 14,370,922 of record OZ038519.1, on the reverse strand, counting down.
ATTATTGAAAATCGATTAGGTATTGATCGAAAAATATTGATTTTAACAAGTTTCCATAGTTTACACAAAGTTATATTAAATATTTTGGATTTTACAATGTTTTGAAAAACATTGAAAATTACGTTGGAAGACTAGTTGTTTTGCGAATTTCGATTACTTTTTCAATGTTTATTTCAAAAAATAATTTGGTATTTGAAAATTTTAGAAAACCAATAAAATTGTTGAAAATCGATTAGTTATCTGTTGAAAAATATTGATTATATCAAGTTTCCATATTTACACAAAGTTATGTTAAACATTTTGGATTCTAAGTTTGACAAATATTGAAAATTACGTTGAAAATCAAGTTGATCTGGACAATTTCGATTATTTTTCAACGGTTGTTTGAAAATATAATTTGCTATTTGAAAACATTAGAAAACCAACAAAATTATTGAAAATCGATATTGTATATTTCAATTTAAAATACTGAAATCAGATTGAAGTATAGATCATTTTGTATGTATCAATTCGCAAGTTTTGAAATTAGGTGGAATTATAGCAGATTTTTGTATTTTTCAATAGAAAATGTTGAAATCAAAAGGAATTATAGCTAATTTTAATATATTTCTATTGAAGAGAAAGAAATCAAATGGAACTATACCAGATTTTGTTATTTGTAAATTGAAAATTTTGAAAATAAGTGGAATTACAGAAGATTTTGTTATTTTTCTATTGAAAATGTTGAAATAAAATAGAATTACAGATGATTATGGTATTTTTCTATTGAAGACATTGAAAGCAAATGAAATTATAGCTGAATTTGTTATTTTCCAAATGAAAATGTTGAAATCAATTGGAATTATAGATGATTTTGTTATTTTTCAATTGATCACTTTGAAATTAAGTGGAATTATAACTGATTTTGGTATTCTCAATTGAAAATGTTAAAATCAAATAGAATTATAGATGTGTGGAATAACACGGTATTTCCACTTTCATTTTATGCGCGCGCGAGTTTCTCCACCCCTTCCTTTCACTTTCAGCTAGTAATAGCAGTAAGCGGTAGCCAAAAGTGAGGAAGGCAGCTGCTGTTGATGTTTTTTTTTTTTTCCCGCGCTTTTCTCTGACGTCACTCTGATTGTTTAGTCCCTCATGGCTCGTCGCGTGTAACCTTAGCGCTTACAACACTGTCATCACATCACCTTTTTCGATGACTTATTTCTCGTCCTGATGCGAAGATCCTGTTCGAACCTGCCTACGTCCATGACCAGGGATCTTTGAAACCTTCAACATGAAGAATGAGAACATTACACACACATTACAAAAATCTCGCAGTGAGTATTTTCTTTGTTGTGTATGCATAATATTCCATATAAATTGACTGTTCTGAACTTTCTTCCTGGAGAAACTTTTTCCCGCCTTAGCCATTTTGAATTTCGTTTTGGCGCGGAACCTGGCATACCTTTAGTGATTACTTGTCACAACCTTTTCATTGATTGCAAAAATTCCAGTAAGTTTACTGAAGGTCTCCACTGTCGAGACAAATTACTTGTTAAAAAAGAAAAAGAAAATTTTATATTTGTTCCTTTACCTTCGTCGTTCCTCCTGTCTACTTATTTTTACTTTGTTAGTGGATTCGGTAGTCGTGTGTAGTGTCTGGCACAAGGCCATCTTTTCGTAGGCCAGCTCTGCAACGCTATCAATTCTGCAACAGATGATTTTGTTGTTTTTCTATTGAAGACATTGAAACCAAATGGAATTATAGCTATTTTTCTTAAATTTTTCCAATTGAAAATTTTTGAAATTTTTTTTTTTTTTTTTTTTTAATTTTTTTTTAAGCGTATCACCCCGAGCAAGGCCGGTGGCCACTATCACGCAAGGGGTTACAGAAGGGTCGGAGCAAGAGCAGATAGGAGTGGTAAAGGAAGGGATGTGGAGAAAGAGAAGGACGGAGGGTCGATCGAGGTAGGGAGGTTACGGGAGATATAGAGCAGATAGGAATGGAAGATGTCAGGAAGTGGATAGATCAAGGCAGCTGGAGATGACGATTGACGCTACACTTAAACCGTTGGAGATTGTATTTGTCAGGGAAACAGTAATAGGGAAGGGAGTTCCATAGGCGAGATGTGCGAGACATGAAGCTATTGGAGTAGAAAAGACGTCTACACCTAACAGTTTCAACGGTGAAGGGGTGGGAACGGGATGCCAGTCTCGTAGGACGCTTGAATTCACGAGGCTTAGGGACAAGTGAAAGCAACTCCTCAGAGCAGTTACCGTGGAAGTACTTGTAGAAAAGGCAGAGTGATGCAACATTGCGTCTGTGAGAGAGCGACTGCAGACGAGATGACAGATCAGGGCCAATCACATTGCATATCCGTCTCTGGATCTTATCAAGAACCCCGAGGCAACACGCAGGGGCCCCAGACCATAAATGGTAGCAATACTCCATGCAAGGTCGAATGGTAGACTTATAGACTTGGAGGATCGATTCAGGGGAGAAGAATTTCCTGGCTCGGCACAGGGAACCAAATTTTTCTAGCGGTGGATGATGCAATTGACTCGATGTATTTGTTCCATCTCAGATCAGCGGACAGCGTGAGACCGAGCAGCCGCAGAGAGGAACTCTCGAGAAGTTGGTCCTCAGACATTCTGATGGGATGCAGGGATGGGTCCTTGTGGTGGTTAATGGAGAGCAATTTTGTTTTAGAGGCATTAAAGTTGACCATCCATTTCTCTCCCCAGTCCACAACCGATTGGAGGTCCTTTTCAATTTGAGCTGCCAGGTTAATTTTGTCCGCCTCAGTAGATTTGTGCTTGAGGCAGGAGTAAATAGTAGTGTCGTCAGCGTAGATACCGACTTGGGAGTCTATGGCGTCTGGAAGGTCATTTATAAATATGAGGAACAGAGTAGGGCCAAGGATGGAGCCTTGAGGAACACCAGCAGTAGTGGGATAGGAGTTGGAGAAGGATCCACTGAGAACAACCTTCAAATCCCGGTTTGATAGGAACGATTGAATTAGGTCAAACAATCGACCTGTGATACCATAACCCTGAAGCTTGCGAAGGAGGCCGGCATGCCAAACCCTATCGAATGCCTTGGAGATGTCAAGGGCCACGGCACGGGCTTCGCCGTTACTATGGATAGCTTGGTAGACAATTAAGTTATTTTTGTTATTTTTCATTTCAAAACATTTAAATCAAATGGAATTATAGCTGATTTTGTTTTTTGTCAAATGAAAAATTACAATTATTTTGTTATATTTTAATTAAAAATGTTCAGATCCAAGAGAATTATAGCTGCTTTGGTTATTTTTCAATTGCAAATGTTTAAATCAAATGGGATTTTAGCTGATTTTGTTGTTTTTCATTTGCAAATGTGCAAATCAAATGGAATTATAGAAGATTTTTCTTATTTATCAATTGAATATATGGAAATTAAGTAGAAATTAAGCTGATTTTGTCATTTTTCAATTGAAAATATTGAAATCAAGTACAATTATAGATCATTTTGTGTTTATCAATTTAAAATTTTGAAATTAAGTGGAATTATAGCATATTTTGGTATTTTTTGAGAGAAAGGTGTGAAATCAAATAGAATTATAGCTGGTTTTGTCATTTCTCAATTGAAAATATTGAAATCAAATACAATTATAGTTGATTTTATTATTTTTCACTTGAACATATTTAAATCAAATGGAATTATAGCTCATTCTGTTATTAATCAATTGCAAATTTTGAAGTTAACTGGAATTATAGATGAATTCAGTATTTATCAATTGAAAATGTTGAAATCAGACAGAATTATAGATGATTTTGTAATTTTTCATTCAAAAATATACTGAAATAAAAGGAATTATGGCCGGTTTTCTTATTTTCCAATTCAAAATTATGAAATTATATAGAATTATAGCTACTTCTGTTATTTTTCAATTTAACATGTTCAAATCAAATGGAAATATATCTCATATTTTTAATTGTCAATAAAAAATATTGAAATTAAGTTAAATTATAGATGATTTGGGTATTTTTCACTTGAAAATGTTAAAATCAAAAGCAATTATATATTATTTGGTATTTTTCAATAGAAAATATGAACTCAAATGGGATTATTGCTGAAACTGAAAATATTGAAATCAAATGGAATTACATCATATTTTTCAATAAAAATGTAGATATCTAGAAGAATTATAGCAGATTTTCTTCCTTTTCAAACTGAAAATGTTAAAATTAAATGGAATTATAGCAGATTTTGTTATTTATTTATTTATTGAAAATGTTGAAATCAAGTGGAATTATACAAGATTTTGGTATTTTCAAATGAAAATGTTGAAATAAAGTAGAATTATAGAAGATTTTATATTTTCAATTGAAAATGTGGAAAGCAAGTAGAATTATAGCAGATTTTGATATTTCTCAATTCAAAATCTTGAAAACAAATGGAATTATAGAAGATTCTGTTGTTTTTCAATGAAAAAAAGTTGAAAGCAAGTAGAATTATAGCACATTTTGGTATATTTCAATTAAAGTTGATGAACTCAAAAGGAATTGTAGCAGATTTTCTAATTTTTCAATTCAAAATGTTGAAATAAATGGAAATATGGCTGATTTTGTTAATTTTCAATTGTAAATCTTGAAATCAAGTTGAATTATTGAAGATTTAGTTATGTTTCTATTGAAAATGTTGAAATCAAGTAGAACTATAGCAGAGTTTATTATTTCTGATTTGAAAATATTTAAATCAAGTGGAATTATTGAAGATTTTTTTATTTTTCAATCGAAAATGTACAAATCAATGCAATTAGAGCAGATTTTATTATTTTTCAATTGAAATTATGGAAATCAAGTAGAATTGTAAGAGATTTCATTATTTTTCAATAGAACATCTTGAAATAAAATGGACTTATAGCAGATTTTGTGATATTTCAATGGAAAATTTTGAAATCAAATGGAATCATTGCAGATTTCTTATTTTTCAATTGAAAATGTAGAAATCAAATGGAATTATATCAGATTTTCTCATTTTTTAGTTAAAAATGTTGAGATCAAGTACAATTCTAGCAGATTTTGTTATTTTTAATTGAAAATCTTGAAATCAGTTTGAATTATTTGTTATTTTTCAAATGAGAATTTAGTAATCAAGTAAAATTATAGCTGATTTTGTTATTTTTCAATTGAAAATGTTGAAATAAATTAGAATTATGGCAGATTTTGTTATTTCTCAAAAGAAAATATTAAAATCAAATGGACTCACAGCAGATTTTATATTTTTCAATTGAAAATGATCAAATGAAGCAAAATTATAGCAGATTTTATTACCTTTCAGATTAAAATGATGAAATCAAATGAAATTATAGCAGATTGTCTTATTTTGAAATTGAAACTTGAAAAGAAGTAGAAATATAACAGATTTTGTTATTATTTAATTGAAAATGTTCAAATGAATTAGAATTATAGCAGATTTTGTTATTTTTCAATTGAAAATGTTGAAATCAATTAGAATTATACCAGATTTTGTCATATTTCAATTGAAAATGTTGAAATCAAGTAAAATTATAGCAGATTTTTTTTTCCTATTGAAAATGTTGAAATAAATAGAATTATGGAAGATTTTGTTATTTTTTAATTGAAAATTTTGAAATCAATCAGTTTTCGTTATTTTTAAATAACAATTTTGAAATCTAGTACATTTATAGATTTTGTTATTTTTTATTTGCAAATGTCGAAATCAAATACAATTATATCAGATTTTTTTATGTTTCAATTGAAAATATTGAAATCAATTAGAATTATAGCAGATTTTGTCATTTCTCAATTGAAAATGTTGAAATCAAGTTGAATTATAGACGATTTTGTTATTTTTCAATGGAAAATTTTGAAATCAATTGGAATTAAAGAAGTTTTTGTTGTTTTTTAATTAGAAATTTTGAAATCTAGTCAATTCATGCCAGATTTTGCTATTTTTGACTTAGAAATGTTGAAATCAAATGCAATCATAGCAGATTTTGTTATTTTTCAATTGAAAATGTGGAAATCAAATGGAATTATAGCAGATTTTGTTATTTTTCAATTTAAAATGTGGAAATCAATTAGAATTATAGCAGATTTTGTCATTTTTCAATTAAAAATGTTGAAATCAAATAGAATTATAGCAGATTTTGTTATTTTTCAATTGAAAATATTGAAACCAATTGGAATTAAAGGAGATTTTATTTTTCAACAAAAATTTTGAAATTTAGTAAATTTATAGCAGATTTTTGCTATTTTTTACTTGCAAATGTTGAAATGAAATACTATTATAGCAGATTTTATCATGTTTCAATTGAAACTGATGAAATATCAGGTCATCCCATAAGTTCTGTCCGAATTTTGAATAAAAAAAACAAGTGACTAAATGTTACATTTAATTACAGATTCAATCAACAATGTATTTTCTCTGATTATCTATGACTTCCTTCCATCTATTAACAATCTTACTAATTCCATTACTGTAAAATTCTTTTGGCTTTGATTCGAAGAACTCACAAATGTCAGTTTTAACCTCTTCCTCTGTTACAAAAGCTGTTTCTTCCAAATGATTCTGTTAGCTACGAAACAAATGGTAGTCTGAAGAAGCAAGGTCAGCAGAATAAGGTGGATGAGGAATTTTCTCCCAACCAAGTTCTTCAATCTTTTGTGACGTGATTCTTGCTGTGTGTGGTTGCACATTGTCCTGATGAAACATCACCCATTTTCGATTCACTAGAGCAGTTCTTTTTTTCCTCAAAGCTTGGTTCAAATGCTCTAATTGCTGACAGTATATTTGAGCATTAATTGTTGCATTAGGTGGTAAGAATTCAAAGTGGATTATTCCTTGGCAATCCCACCAGAGTGAAAGAAGAACCTTTTGCCCATGAAGTTCCCTTCTTGGCTGTGGCTGGGGTCCTCCCCCTTTACCAAGCCACTGTCTACGATGCTTAACATTTCGATAAAAGATCCATTTTTCATCGCCAGTCACAAGTCTATCCAAAAAAGGTGAAACAAGTTGGTGAGAATGGAGAGAAGAGTAGATGTCAACTCAGGATTTGAGGTTGTTTTCAGACAATTCATGAGGCACCCATTTTCCAAGTTTAGGAACTTTTCCAAGTTGTTGAAGATGACGAAGAACAGTTGTATGGTTTGAACTGAGAACCACTGCCAATTCCTCAACTGATAAAACAGGATTTTCTTCAAGTGCTGCTTCAAGAAGCTTTTCATCAAACTCAACTGGAAGTCAAGTAGAATTATAGGTGGTTTTGTTATTTTTCAATTAAAAATGTTGAAATCAATTAGAATTATAGCTGATGTTTTCATTTTTACTTTCAAAATGTTGAAATCAAATACTATTATAGCAGATTTTATTTTTCAGTTGAAAATGTTGAAAACAAATGGATTTTGTCATTTTTCAATTGAAAATCTTGAAAGCATTAGAATTATAGCAAATTGTTTTATTTTTCAATTGTAAATGTTGAAATCAAGTAGAATTATAGATTTTATTATTTTTCAATTCAAAATTCTAAAATCTATTCGAATTAAAGGTGGTTCTGTTATTTTTCAATGAAAAATTTTGAAATCTAGTAAATTTATAGTAGATTTTGTTATTTTTTACTTGCAAATGTTGAAATCAAGTTATTTTATTATTTTCAATTGATAATTTTTATACTCACATACAATTATAACAGATTTTGTTATTTTTCAATTGAAATTGTTGAAATCTAATTGAATTATAGCAGATTTCCTCTTTTTCTATTGATAATATTGAAATCAAGTAGAATTATAGATCACTATATTATTTTTCAAGTGAAAATTATGAAATCAAATGGAAATTAGTAGATTTTTTTATTTTTCAATTGAAAATGTTTAAATGAAATGGAATTATTGCAGATTTTGTTATTTTTCAATAGAAAATGATGAAATAATGTAAATTTTTACGTTTTTTTATTTATCAATTGAAAATCTTGAAATCAAATGGAATTATAGCAGAATTTGTTTTTGTTTAATTTAAAATGTTGAAATCAAATAAAATTATTGCAGATTTTGCTAATTTTCAATTGAAAATGTTAAAATCAAGTAGTATTATATTAGATTTTATTTTTCAATTGAAATCAATTATAATTAATTCTTACATCTTATATATATGTGTTTGTGTGTGTGTGTGTGTGTGTGTTGTGTGCATCTGTGTATGTATATATGTCTGAAATTATGCAAATCACATAAACTAATCAGTAATAAATTTTCTTTGAAAAGATTTTGTCAAATTTTAATCTATGAATTTATACGTTAAAACAAACTTGAGTTAAACTTTTAGGTACTTTCAACTTTTATTTAAGTTATTGGATTTATTATAAAAACTGAAGTCTGAAGTTATGTAAAAATAGAAAATCACTTTGTACTTCAATAACAAGGGAATAAAATTAACAACAACTGATCAACACTTATAATAGAACAAATAATAAACATATATAAGTCTTTGGAGCATTTACATCTTAATAAGAGCAAATAATCTGCTATCCATTGGTTTTGCGATATTGTTTACTTCAGCAGGCTCAATTTCTGACATGGTATCTTTAATTACTTCCCACAGATCTGCTCTGCTGTCCTGTTTTTTGCTACCTTCATATAATTTCATTTTCCCAATTGACCATAGATTTTTGATCGGATTCAGTTGAGGACTTGATCGTGGTCATTCCGTTATCTTCTATCACTCAAAAAAGATCACGGGTATCGAAATACGTGAGAAGAAGCATGCTCATCTATAAAAACACATCAATTTGAAACTGTGAGACTGGGACTTGTAGCATTCAGAGAGAATCTTGTCTATGAAGTCATAATAGCCCTGTTAAGCTTAACTCCTTTGATTTTGAATGGTCCAATAATTCCAGTTCATATCATCACACTGCCACCTCCTTTTAGCAACAGGTACATCTATATTGGATAAAATCCATCCTTTGGCCCATCCATCAGATCCATCGAGTATCACCCGAGATTAGCCCGTGATAATTATTTTAGAAAAGTCAATTTGCATGTGTTTCCAAATTCGACACTTTAAAATATTTGCTTCACTGAGTGTAGTTTGCCTAAGAGAGCATATATTCAGAATGCTATTGACTCCAAATGACATTGAACCCAAGGAAGGTCATAAATTGTAAAATGCTTGGTTTACTAAGCTATTATTTTTTTTAAATTTAAATTTAGAGCATAGTTCTTAAGAAAAATTTTATTCTTCAAAGTATAATTGTTCCTAAGTACATGAACTCGTAGGGAAACTGAATCATAATTGTGACAATATGTGCTGCATAGAAACAAAGAAAAGAGTACTGAATTGTTATGTAATGTTAGTCCTCCAAAATGGCAGTGATCAGAAAGAGATACTTGAAATGTTTAGGGCACATAATGAGGAAAGAGGACTTGGAAAATTTGACACTCACAGTACATATTGAAAGCAAGAGGAACAGAGGAAAACAGCTTGTGTAGAACAAGGTTCAGGAGAGAGAACAAAAAGACATAATTTACCAAGAGCTACCAAGAGCCGTAAATTGTGGAGTCATGATTGCCAACGTCCTGAATGAACATGACACATAGATGTGAAAAATAGATATTTTTCTAAATGTTTTTATTCTATTTTTGGCCATCATTTAATTATTTGTTTTTATCAGACAAATCTTTTGATCTTCAAAGAAAACAAAATTGTTAAGATAATTATTTTTATTGCTACATAGAAAGGAGAGTTGTTTTCTTTCTCTTTTCTATCCTTTAAGACTCCAGTGTCGCTGGTGAGTATAATGCATCAACCGAAAGAATGTGATTTTTAGAAGATCAGAAGAATCTTTTCCCACCTTTTGCCTCTTCTATAAATACTTTCATGGTATTTGTTCGGATGAGCTCTTCACTATGGTATATAGACTTTTTGAATTTAATCGCAGTACTAGACAGGCATTGAGATCAATCAATTTACAGTACAGCTGACGTTTCTTTTCTCTCACTTCTTGCTTGTGGAATGTCTTTCTTCGAAGCCAACTTTAATCTGCAAAAATTTAAATGCAATGTCAATCGCCATCTACTGTCTCCTGATTACCCTTTCCTCTTACCGCTCATGATTAATGTTTATGTTCCTAATTTTTTTCTCCTTTTTTTATTCAGTATCACCCTATGCAAAGCAGTAAAGCTACTAAATCTTTACTGCTTTGCATAGGGTGATACTGAATAAAAAAAAGAGACCACTCCAAAATAGGCCTGAATTTATGTATATAATAAAATTTCTTTTTCCCAACCCATCCATTTAAGTCTACGATTTTGGGAATCGTTGTCAGTAGAAAGATCTAGGTAGCAGTGGGGAAAATGTGGGGAAGAGGCGGTAAGGAATGGTTAGAAAAAAGGTAGTGGTAGTGGGAGGTAGTTGGCATTAGAACTTTTTTTAAAAATATAAATAAATAAAATTTACACTTAAGGAACATGTATGTCTTACAAAGAATAAAAATAGAGACAAACTCATGGTTTTGTTTTGTTTTGTTATCCGAATTTAAACGTCCGAAAGGTTTTTGTCTCTTGCTGATAGGACGCACTATACACCAGTCAGATACAGTCAATAATACAGCACATAAGAAAAGCCGAAATGCATGCGAATTTACAGTATTAGATTAGTTGCTTTGAATTTGTAGCATCCCTAATACCAAGAAAGAAGTGCCTTCATATGGATATGGGAAGGACTCTAGGAATGTGACCTAGTCAAGAGGGCGGCAGCTAGAAGTTTGGGAGCGACAGATTCTGATATTTAAAATTTAAATTTAAATTTAAAATTAGGAAAAGTTAAAATAAATTAAAAATTTGATATTAAATACATTAAAATTATTAAATAAAATAAACGTTAATTTAAAAATTAATGCAAATTAGAAATTATTGAATTTTTAAATTAAATTTATTAAATGTGTGGGGTACAGCATACCTGTATTAAAAGGAGAATTTAATGCGGGATACACTGTCCACAAAACACACGCAAATTTCAAGAAAAACAACACGATAAAGAATGTTTGTAGAAAAATAGAATATAGTATATTTAATAACATTCATGTGGAATAAACAGATTTGTATATTAAATGTCTCCTGTTTGCATAAAAGTTAAATGCTTTTTAGGTTATTTAAGTAAATGTGATTTGAATAAAAAATTATGTGTTCACTGTCTTTCAACGAAGATAATAACGTCTGTTCTTTGTTTTTGTTTTATCCGCAGTAAAAGAAAGCTATCAAAAAAAGGGAAAAGGGGGCGATCAATTTAAGTGGAAAGAGAGAGTGTAAATGAGAAATAAAAGATAAGAGGAAAATGTACTTATCGGGTGGAATTGTTTTTGGAGTCAGTTGTAAATTTGTAGTTGTTGTTCTGCTTTCCTCACACTTTCTGCTCCTAGTGCCGGTTTGAGTCAATGATGGACTTTGACTGTCAGTCCTATGTCCTCTTTGATATCTGCGCCCTTCTGACTCTGATTGATTTGAGTCTCTCTATTTATGGCTGACTTCCTTTTCACACTGGCTCGTTACTTTTTTCTCAGTTTAGGAAATCGCCTCCTTTCATTGGTCAGAAAATTAATTTCAAACCTTATTGCGAAAAAATGTTTTCAATAGTTTTGATCCGATTTTGCGGGTGTGCAAATCTACTTTGTGTTTTCAGTATTTTGTTGGAATGTTATAGGATTTGTATCCTATAGACGCACTTATAGACATATTGGGCTGGAACAAAAGATCATAGCATTTTTCAATAGTTGGCGTTTGAACAGGTGGATTTCGTTTCGCACGTGACTGGAATTTATGGTATGTATACATATTTTGAAAGATGTCATTTCACTTCCATCTTTCTATAAAATTCGTGTGTGGATCGTGAAATTTAAATGTTCTACGCTAAAAGTAAAAATGAGTTGCATTTTTGTAATTTGATGCTCTTTTATACCCAGAAAGGGAAAATGCTGCACAAACAGAATAAAAAACAAACAAAAATCAACAAAAAAGTGTGCTGTTTATGGAGATGGTGCAATAATAACGGAGAGTACTATTCTGGTCGTGTTGGATGGGCATTATGCATTAGAGGTGTATCGTTTTCTATAAGGACAACGCAGACCTAATAGAAATTGGTACAGTTTGGCTGGCATTTCTACTACACCCGCCATATTCACCTGACCTTGTATCTTTGGATTACCACTTATTTTGATCCTTATAAAATTCATTTAATGGGTAGAACTTCAATTCTCTGGAAGCCTGTAAAAATCAGTTAGACCATCACCAAGAAAGATTCCACGTTCTGGGAGGATGGAATCATGAAGCTGTCTCAAAAAAGGTAATGGAACAACATGGCACATATGTTGTTGAATAAATCTATGTACAAATATCTTAGTAGTGTCTTCGAAATTCACTTAAAAACGCTATGAAGTTTTGTTCCGACTATTTACACACACATTTAAAGACAAAAGGAAAACTTATATTAGTCGAAACGTTTCGTCTTCTGATGACAAATGTAAATGTTAGTTTTTCAATGTTTTTAAATTTAAGAACGCTCATAAATATACATCAGACTAACTAAGAAGTCTAGGTAAATTATGAAGGATGCCATATAAGAACATAATTTAAGGTTTAGTGAACTAAAGGTGAGTAAATGTTTTCTTAAATAATGTAATTAATATTTATGTTATTTATTTTGGGATTGATCTATTTGTCTAAAGAATTCCATCTTAAGAATCTAAATCTTTAAATAAGATTTAGATTCTTTTGATCGAATTCTTAGAGAAAGTGACATAGATGGAAAATTCTTGAGAGTGCTGCTATCAAATCTTATAATAATATAAATCTGTGCCCCGGATTTTTTTCAAATACCTCCATTCCTGAAAAAATTACTCTTTTCCAGAGCATGACTATAATAATTAAAAGGAAACGACTAAATACATAACCTTCTATTATTTAAAATATACAATATATAGATTAATCCAAAAATAATTATTAATTACATTATTTTTAAAAATACTCACTTTTTTGCGTCGGTTAAATTTTCCCTTTGTCTTTATTCATAATGTCCTTATGCAGATATATTTTTAGTTATACCTGATTTTTTTTTAATTTCCCACACGCACATATATATATATATATATATATATATATATGTGTGTGTGTGTGTGTGTGTGTGTGTGTGTGTGTGTGTGTGTGTGTGTGACTTGAATTTTTATAAATGTACTTTTTACACTTACATCAGTTCGTGTCTTAGAGGCAATATCAAATTTCGTACGCTAAGATCATTATTAAAGACTGGAAATCTTGGGAAGTCTTGGGAAATATATAGATTTGTTTAAAATTTTGCTAGAAGAGTTTGATGGACTAATCAATACTAACCTCTCGCACCTCCGATATAATCCACTTTACACCAAAAATCAACACTCTAGTTTCAGCAAGTGAGTTTCCTCATTGGCTCAGACCCTTAGAACTGTAACAAGTTCACGCGAAAATGTCTTTTCGCGTCCAGCGCTCTGGAGCCTATTTTCTTGATCAAAACTCTAGAAATAGAAGAATCTGAATCGACTCAGGTAGTCAGACTTTCACCCCTGGAGAGATTGTAGTGTACCGGTCGGTGTGGTGTGAATGTGAGAAGAGAAGATGAGTTATCTCTCTGGTTAAGACTTCCGTTGGCCGGTCCAGCTACATAAGAATGTTGGACTTTGATAGCGTCCAACGAAGATAAATAAAACGAACAAGACCGATATATATGTACAAAACAATTATATATTAATGACAAACAGATTGATACACGAATTACAAATACATCATTTAAAACATGAATAAAACGTTAGTGTCTGTATGGAAAGTTGTGTGAGTGTGTGTTGTTTTGAATGTCTGTACGGTTGTGAATTTTGTTTTAGCGTTTTCCCAGAATATGGGAAACGCTGGTTGTGTATAAGAGTTCACATATTGGAATTTTTAAGAGAAAGTTGTTGTACCTCGCCGCACGTGCTAGGTTTCGGCCCGCGGCCGAAATCGAGGTAGTTGCTCACACGTGGGCGTAAGCAGGAAAAGAGAAAGAGGCGAAAGGTTAGCCAGTATTTATACTCCCGGGAGAGAGAGACCCCTGGTGAAGGGTTAAGGAAATGAAGGGGAGCTAACTGCGACAAGATCCACGCAAGTCAAAAACCTTGACCAATGTCACTTTTACCGCGCAAACTTCTCTGACTCAGCAAACAACAACCACGCTCTCTCAGGAACAATTTCTAGCAATTACTTATAATACTTAAAAAGTGATATTTACTCAATACTAAATAAGTATTCGTAAACAATCAATCAAACATCCAAACAACTCAAGGTACACAACTCCTACCAATTTTGAACAATAACTTAAACAAACTTACGCACACACATTATTGATTGAACTCGCACAAATGACATTTTTGTACATAACCAAATACTTAATAATTTTACGAACAAATCTTAATAACAGCTTCGCACACGCTGAAACTTCACACAAATACTCTACACAATCTAATTCAACCATCCTCATTTATCCAAAAATATTCAACCCAATTGTATATGTCAATTGTATAAATCAATGTTATTGTTACACTTTTATGTTTGTCTTCACTTTGAATTTTCTTGCATGATTTGTTTTCAATATTCCTTTTATCTCTTAATTTGTTGTGGACGAATGTTTAAGAACACCGACATCATAAATCCTTCTGATAACTAAAAATACATTCACCAGTCTGCAAGAAGTCAGTACATTACTTACTCTATATTTTATGACGTAAGGGTTAACACTAACACATATTTATCCGTATGCCAATGGTATGTGGCATGAGATTAAGTTTAAATTATGAATCCCATGAGTATATGGGTTTAACGACAAAAATTACTCATGCCCCCACCCCTCAGTATTTTTCAATTGGGGATGCCTCAGGCGCGAGAGATTACGCTCTCTCCGTCCCGAAAGGGAAGTCTTACTTGTGGGACAGCTCCATGGAGCCAGATTATATATTTTAACCCAGTTGGAGTTTTGATGCTCAACTAGGAACTATAAGGAATTGCATTTGGGAAAAGCTTTTTTACCCTAACTTTTTCCGTAGGCTAAGAGATGAAAATGGTGACTATTTAAATACTTGAATTGCTACCAAAGTCATGCTTATTGCTAGTAGCCTACCTAACGAGGTTCATAGAGACTGTGTTTTTGCCATTCATTCAAGCTCTATTTGGCAGTGGTCAGTAAATTAAAAATTTGGTAGTTCATTCTTTACTGTCGAGTGAGGACCTTGGGAAAACTTACCTATGTCGCAGTGTTTTTATGAATATCCACGTCGACACCTGCACTTATATGAGTTGTCCTTCTGAGGAGTGCATTTTCCCTGTTTGCACTGGTGGTTGTCACAGGGATTCACCTTCTTAACCGGGTTTGGAATACCTGGGTGAGATTTGAATACACAGATTGCTTTGATAAAAATGTTATAGATTAGTTTTTATTTGATATCTTCTTCAAAGGACCACTCCGAAAGAGAGTTACTATTTTTTATGCTAGGCTAGCATATCGTTTGGCATAAAAGTCTCTGTATCGTTTCCATTGTTATCTTGGCTTGATTCAGTGGTTTTAGTTACTAATTTGTCTGGAATTCATATTCTCTTCTTTTCTATAAAGAGTTTCGAGATCCACAATTTTTAAATCATGTCTCGAGCACGTGAGAATATCGCTAGCAACTGGTTTCATTAGAAAATATTTTAAATCATTCGACGAAGATATAGACTAACATTCGCTTCGCGGAGTAGAAAATCAAACGAAATTATGTGCAGTCTTGGAGATTGCCTTCTTTGCAAATAAATATTAAATATCCTATCCTGGACTTGAATATCGACCACACTTCCGATGCCAGTCATGTCAATAGATAACTGTAAATTTGACACGTTTATTGGTTGAGAAATATTTCGTAAATTAGGCTAAATTTTCAATTTTTATTGAATACAAAGTCCACCTACTAATCTGGCAATTCTTCTATGATATCAAATCAATATTAAGTAATATCATTCCGTTGGGTTTGTGTCCTCAGTCAATTAGTAAGAGCATTTTTATGACAATGGAAATCAATTTTAATGCATGCACATCAACATACAAAGGAAGCAAAGTTTTGGAAAATTATAATGGCATATTCAATTTAAACTAGGCATAACATTTGTCTGTGGTAAGACCAAATTGTTTCTCATAATTGGTTCAGTTTATAAACAAAACAAAAAACAAAAACTCTTTTGAATAAAAGGAAGGTTAAGGAAGATTACGCTGTGCAAGAACAATTAAAAATTTCAAAATATATTTTTCCGATAAATGATTAGAACTCGATATTTAATTCACAAATTCTTATTGATTAGTAAATAAAATAAAATTTGTTAAAAGCTTTTAAATTACCTTACATTTGCAGTGAAATAAAAGAACATATATACAACGTATCAATTAGATTGGCAAACACTTTTATGATCAGCAATAGAAATGTGTTGGATGTTTGCTATTCTGTTGTAGTATGTTTTTCTTTAATCAGAATAACCTTGCCTCAAGTCATTCATTTAAGCCTTTCACAACAAAAAAATGAGAGAAACAGCGTGATAGTTCCGATCACAACAGATGTGTGTCTGCTCGTAATAATTGTACACGTATCCTCACAGAGGACAAGTCTTTGCTGATAGAATAAGGCACCGTATAGCCTCTAACAAGTTAGGTTTACTTGACTATTGGCATCTCTGTAATAGTGTATTAAATAAGAGTAAGTCTTCCAATCATTCTCTCTTCACCCAATTTGAGGTATTAACAGAAAGTTTGGCACTGAAATTTTCTTCAAATTCTACTCTTTACATCTCTGGTATCTTTACCTGACTCCACTTAGAACTGAGTCTATATTGAACGATATGCTCCGTCCATGGATTTTGCTATCATCTCTAAACTGAATCCATAAAAAACATGAAGGCTTGATGGTATCTGTGCAATATCCCTGAACCGGTTCTATTTTTGTAAATAAAAAGATGAAAACAAATGGAAATACTGCATATTTTCTGAAATGTAAATGTTGAAAATGGATGGAAATATTGCATATTTTGATATTTTTGTAATGAAAAAGATGAAAACTACACAAAATATTGCATATTTGGATATATCCTGAAAAAGTAAATGATGAAAACGGATGTAAATATTGCATATTTTTATATTTTTGTAATGAAAAATATGAAAACAAATGGAAATATTGCATATTTTGATATTTCCTGAAATGTAAATGTTGAAAATGGATGGAAATATTGCATATTTTGATATTTGTATAGAAAAAAAGTTGAAAACAAATGGAAATATAGCATATTATTATATTTTCCGAAATGTAAATGTTTAAAATGGACGGATATATTGCATATTTTGATATTTTTTTCATTAATAAGATGAAAACAAATGGAAGTAATGTATATTTTGATATTTCCTGAAATGTAAATGTTGAAAATGCATGGAAATATTGCATATTTTTATATTTTTGTAATGAAAAAGATGAAAACAAATGGAAATAAAGCATATGTTGATATTTCCTGAAATGTAAATGATGAAAATGGATGGAAATATTGCATATTTTTATATTTTTGTAATGAAAACGATGAAAACAAATGGAAACAAAGCATATTTTGATATTTTCTGAAATGTAAATGTTGAAAATGGATGGAAATATTGCATATTTTTATATTTTTGTAATGAAAAAGATGAAAACAAATGGAAATAAAGCATATTTTAATATTTCCTGAAATGTAAATGTTGAAAATGGATGGAAATATTGCATATTTTTATATTTTTGTAATGAAGAAGATGAAAACAAATGCAAATATAGCATATTTTAATATTTCCTGAAATGTAAATGTTGGAAATTGATGGAAATATTGCATATTTTTATATTTTTGAAATGAAAAAGATGAAAACAAATGGAAATAAAGCATATTTTGATATTTCCTGAAATGTAAATGTTGGAAAATGATGGGAATATTGCATATTTTGATATTTTTGTAATGAAAAAGATGAAAACAAATGGAAATAAAGACTATTTTGATATTTCCTAAAATGTAAATGTTGAAAATGGATGGAAATATTGCATATTTTTATATTTTTGTAATGAAAAAGATGAAAACAAATGCAAATATAACATATTTTAATATTTCCTGAAATGTAAATGTTGGAAATTGATGGAAATATTGCATATTTTTATATTTTTATAATGAAAAAGATGAAAACAAATGGAAATAAAGCATATTTTGATATTTCCTGAAATGTAAATGTTGGAAATTGATGGAAATATTGCATATTTTTATATTTTTGAAATGAAAAACATGAAAACAAATGGAAAACAAGCATATTTTGATATTTCTTAAAAGGAAAATGTTGAAAATGGATGGAAATATTGCATATTTTTATATTTTTGTAATGAAAAAGATGAAAACAAATGGAAATAAAGCATATTTTGATATTTCCTGAAATTTAAATATTGAAAATGGATGGAAATATTGCATATTTTTATATTTTTGTAATGAAAAAGATGAAAACAAATGCAAATATAGCATATTTTGATATTTCCTGAAATGTAAATGTTGAAAATGGATGGAAATATTGCATATTTTGATAATTTTGTAATGAAAAAGATGAAAATAAATGGAAATAAAGCATATTTTGATATTTCCTGAAATGTAAATGTTGCAAATGGATGAAAATATTGCATATTTTTATATTTTTGTAATGAAAAAGATGAAAACAAATAGAAATAAAGCATATTTTGATATTTCCTGAAAAGGAAAATGTTGAAAATGGATGGAAATATTGCATATTTTTATATTTTTGTAATGAAAAAGATGAAAACAAATGCAAATATAGCATATTTTAATATTTCCTGAAATGTAAATGTTGGAAATTGATCGAAATATTGCATATTTTTATATTTTTGAAATGAAAAAGATGAAAACAAATGGAAATAAAGCATATTTTGATATTTCCTAAAATGTAAATGTTGGAAATTGATGGAAATATTCCATATTTTGATATTTTTCTAATGAAAAAGATGAAAACAAATGGAAATAATGCATATTTTTATATTTCCTAAAATGTAAATGTTGGAAATGGATGGAAATATTGCATATTTTTATATTTTTATAGTGAAAAAGATGAAAACAAATGGAATTAAAGCATATTTTGATATTTCCTGAAATGTAAATGTTGGAAAATGATGGAAATATTGCATATTTTGATATTTTTGTAATGAAAAAGATGAAAACAAATGGAAATAAAGACTATTTTGATATTTCCTAAAATGTAAATGTTGAAAATGGATGGAAATATTGCATATTTTTATATTTTTGAAATGAAAAAGATGAAAACAAATGGAAATAAAGCATATTTTGATATTTCCTAAAATGTAAATGTTGGAAATTCATGGAAATATTGCATATTTTTATATTTTTATAATGAAAAAGATGAAAACAAGTGGAAATAAAGCATATTTTGATATTTCCTAAAATGTAAATGTTGGAAATTGATGGAAATATTGCATATTTTTATATTTTTATAATGAAAAAGATGAAAACAAATGGAAATAAAGCATATTTTGATATTTCCTAAAATGTAAATGTTGGAAATTGATGGAAATATTGCATATTTTTATATTTTTATAATGAAAAAGATGAAAACAAATGGAAATAAAGCATATTTTGATATTTCCTGAAATGTAAATGTTGGAAATTGATGGAAATATTGCATATTTTTATATTTTTGAAATGAAAAACATGAAAACAAATGGAAAACAAGCATATTTTGATATTTCTTAAAAGGAAAATGTTGAAAATGGATGGAAATATTGCATATTTTTATATTTTTGTAATGAAAAAGATGAAAACAAATGGAAATAAAGCATATTTTGATATTTCCTGAAATTTAAATATTGAAAATGGATGGAAATATTGCATATTTTTATATTTTTGTAATGAAAAAGATGAAAACAAATGCAAATATAGCATATTTTGATATTTCCTGAAATGTAAATGTTGAAAATGGATGGAAATATTGCATATTTTGATAATTTTGTAATGAAAAAGATGAAAATAAATGGAAATAAAGCATATTTTGATATTTCCTGAAATGTAAATGTTGCAAATGGATGAAAATATTGCATATTTTTATATTTTTGTAATGAAAAAGATGAAAACAAATAGAAATAAAGCATATTTTGATATTTCCTGAAAAGGAAAATGTTGAAAATGGATGGAAATATTGCATATTTTTATATTTTTGTAATGAAAAAGATGAAAACAAATGCAAATATAGCATATTTTAATATTTCCTGAAATGTAAATGTTGGAAATTGATCGAAATATTGCATATTTTTATATTTTTGAAATGAAAAAGATGAAAACAAATGGAAATAAAGCATATTTTGATATTTCCTAAAATGTAAATGTTGGAAATTGATGGAAATATTCCATATTTTGATATTTTTCTAATGAAAAAGATGAAAACAAATGGAAATAATGCATATTTTTATATTTCCTAAAATGTAAATGTTGGAAATGGATGGAAATATTGCATATTTTTATATTTTTATAGTGAAAAAGATGAAAACAAATGGAATTAAAGCATATTTTGATATTTCCTGAAATGTAAATGTTGGAAAATGATGGAAATATTGCATATTTTGATATTTTTGTAATGAAAAAGATGAAAACAAATGGAAATAAAGACTATTTTGATATTTCCTAAAATGTAAATGTTGAAAATGGATGGAAATATTGCATATTTTTATATTTTTGAAATGAAAAAGATGAAAACAAATGGAAATAAAGCATATTTTGATATTTCCTAAAATGTAAATGTTGGAAATTCATGGAAATATTGCATATTTTTATATTTTTATAATGAAAAAGATGAAAACAAGTGGAAATAAAGCATATTTTGATATTTCCTAAAATGTAAATGTTGGAAATTGATGGAAATATTGCATATTTTTATATTTTTATAATGAAAAAGATGAAAACAAATGGAAATAAAGCATATTTTGATATTTCCTAAAATGTAAATGTTGGAAATTGATGGAAATATTGCATATTTTTATATTTTTATAATGAAAAAGATGAAAACAAATGGAAATAAAGCATATTTTGATATTTCCTGAAATGTAAATGTTGGAAATTGATGGAAATATTGCATATTTTTAAATTTTTGAAATGAAAAACATGAAAACAAATGGAAAACAAGCATATTTTGATATTTCTTAAAAGGAAAATGTTGAAAATGGATGGAAATATTGCATATTTTTATATTTTTGTAATGAAAAAGATGAAAACAAATGGAAATAAAGCATATTTTGATATTTCCTGAAATTTAAATATTGAAAATGGATGGAAATATTGCATATTTTTATATTTTTGTAATGAAAAAGATGAAAACAAATGCAAATATAGCATATTTTGATATTTCCTGAAATGTAAATGTTGAAAATGGATGGAAATATTGCATATTTTGATAATTTTGTAATGAAAAAGATGAAAATAAATGGAAATAAAGCATATTTTGATATTTCCTGAAATGTAAATGTTGCAAATGGATGAAAATATTGCATATTTTTATATTTTTGTAATGAAAAAGATGAAAACAAATAGAAATAAAGCATATTTTGATATTTCCTGAAAAGGAAAATGTTGAAAATGGATGGAAATATTGCATATTTTTATATTTTTGTAATGAAAAAGATGAAAACAAATGGAAATAAAGACTATTTTGATATTTCCTGAAATGTAAATGTTGAAAATGGATGGAAATATTGCATATTTTTATATTTTTGTAATGAAAAAGATGAAAACAAATGGAAATAAAGCATATTTTGATATTTCCTAAAATGTAAATGTTGGAAATTGATGGAAATATTGCATATTTTTATATTTTTGTAATGAAAAAGATGAAAACAAATGGAAATAAAGACTATTTTGATATTTCCTGAAATGTAAATGTTGAAAATGGATGGATATATTGCATATTTTTATATTTTTGTAATGAAAAAGATGAAAACAAATGGAAATAAAGCATATTTTGATATTTCCTGAAATTTAAATATTGAAAATGGATGGAAATATTGCATATTTTTATATTTTTGTAATGAAAAAGATGAAAACAAATGGAAATAAAGACTATTTTGATATTTCCTGAAATGTAAATGTTGCAAATGGATGGAAATATTGCATATTTTTATATTTTTGTAATGAAAAAGATGAAAACAAATGGAAATAAAGCATATTTTGATATTTCCTGAAATTTAAATATTGAAAATGGATGGAAATATTGCATATTTTTATATTTTTGTAATGAAAAAGATGAAAACAAATGGAAATAAAGACTATTTTGATATTTCCTGAAATGTAAATGTTGAAAATGGATGGAAATATTGCATATTTTTATATTTTTGTAATGAAAAAGATGAAAACAAATGGAAATAAAGCATATTTTGATATTTCCTGAAATTTAAATATTGAAAATGGATGGAAATATTGCATATTTTTATATTTTTTGTAATGAAAAAGATGAAAACCAATGGAAATAAAGACTATTTTGATATTTCCTGAAATGTAAATGTTGAAAATGGATGGAAATATTGCATATTTTTATATTTTTGTAATGAAAAAGATGAAAACAAATGGAAATAAAGCATATTTTGATATTTCCTGAAATTTAAATATTGAAAATGGATGGAAATATTGCATATTTTTATATTTTTGTAATGAAAAAGATGAAAACAAATGGAAATAAAGACTATTTTGATATTTCCTGAAATGTAAATGTTGCAAATGGATGGAAGTATTGCATATTTTTATATTTTTGTAATGAAAAAGATGAAAACAAATGGAAATAAAGCATATTTTGATATTTCCTGAAATGTAAATGTTGCAAATGGATGGAAATATTGCATATTTTTATATTTTTGTAATGAAAAAGATGAAAACAAATGGAAATAAAGCATATTTTGATATTTCCTAAAATGTAAATGTTGGAAATTGATTGAAATATTGCATATTTTTATATTTTGGTAATGAAAAAGATGAAAACAAATGGAAATAAAGCATATTTTGATATTTCCTAAAATGTAAATGTTGGAAATTGATGGAAATATTGCATATTTTTATATTTTTGTAATGAAAAAGATGAAAACAAATGGAAATAAAGCATATTTTGATATTTCCTGAAATTTAAATATTGAAAATGGATGGAAATATTGCATATTTTTATATTTTTGTAATGAAAAAGATGAAAACAAATGGAAATAAAGACTATTTTGATATTTCCTGAAATGTAAATGTTGCAAATGGATGGAAATATTGCATATTTTTATATTTTTGTAATGAAAAAGATGAAAACAAATGGAAATAAAGCATATTTTGATATTTCCTGAAATGTAAATGTTGCAAATGGATGGAAATATTGCATATTTTTATATTTTTGTAATGAAAAAGATGAAAACAAATGGAAATAAAGCATATTTTGATATTTCCTAAAATGTAAATGTTGGAAATTGATGGAAATATTGCATATTTTTATATTTTTGTAATGAAAAAGATGAAAACAAATGGAAATAAAGCATATTTTGATATTTCCTAAAATGTAAATGTTGGAAATTGATGGAAATATTGCATATTTTTATATTTTTGTAATGAAAAAGATGAAAACAAATGGAAATAAAGCATATTTTGATATTTCCTGAAATTTAAATATTGCAAATGGATGGAAATATTGCATATTTTTATATTTTTGTAATGAAAAAGATGAAAACAAATGGAAATAAAGACTATTTTGATATTTCCTGAAATGTAAATGTTGAAAATGGATGGAAATATTGCATATTTTTATATTTTTGTAATGAAAAAGATGAAAACAAATGGAAATAAAGCATATTTTGATATTTCCTAAAATGTAAATGTTGGAAATTGATGGAAATATTGCATATTTTTATATTTTTGTAATGAAAAAGATGAAAACAAATGGAAATAAATCATATTTTGATATTTCCTGAAATTTAAATATTGAAAATGGATGGAAATATTGCATATTTTTATATTTTTGTAATGAAATAGATGAAAACAAATGGAAATAAAGACTATTTTGATATTTCCTGAAATGTAAATGTTGAAAATGGATGGAAATATTGCATATTTTTATATTTTTGTAATGAAAAAGATGAAAACAAATGGAAATAAAGACTATTTTGATATTTCCTGAAATGTAAATGTTGCAAATGGATGGAAATATTGCATATTTTTATATTTTTGTAATGAAAAAGATGAAAACAAATGGAAATAAAGCATATTTTGATATTTCCTGAAATTTAAATATTGAAAATGGATGGAAATATTGCATATTTTTATATTTTTGTAATGAAAAAGATGAAAACAAATGGAAATAAAGACTATTTTGATATTTCCTGAAATGTAAATGTTGAAAATGGATGGAAATATTGCATATTTTTATATTTTTGTAATGAAAAAGATGAAAACAAATGGAAATAAAGACTATTTTGATATTTCCTAAAATGTAAATGTTGGAAATTGATGGAAATATTGCATATTTTTATATTTTTGTAATGAAAAAGATGAAAACAAATGGAAATAAAGCATATTTTGATATTTCCTGAAATTTAAATATTGAAAATGGATGGAAATATTGCATATTTTTATATTTTTGTAATGAAAAAGATGAAAATAAATGGAAATAAAGCATATTTTGATATTTCCTAAAATGTAAATGTTGGAAATTGATGGAAATATTGCATATTTTTATATTTTTGTAATGAAAAAGATGAAAACAAATGGAAATAAATCATATTTTGATATTTCCTGAAATTTAAATATTGAAAATGGATGGAAATATTGCATATTTTTATATTTTTGTAATGAAATAGATGAAAACAAATGGAAATAAAGACTATTTTGATATTTCCTGAAATGTAAATGTTGAAAATGGATGGAAATATTGCATATTTTTATATTTTTGTAATGAAAAAGATGAAAACAAATGGAAATAAAGACTATTTTGATATTTCCTGAAATGTAAATGTTGCAAATGGATGGAAATATTGCATATTTTTATATTTTTGTAATGAAAAAGATGAAAACAAATGGAAATAAAGCATATTTTGATATTTCCTGAAATTTAAATATTGAAAATGGATGGAAATATTGCATATTTTTATATTTTTGTAATGAAAAAGATGAAAACAAATGGAAATAAAGCATATTTTGATATTTCCTGAAATTTAAATATTGAAAATGGATGGAAATATTGCATATTTTTATATTTTTGTAATGAAAAAGATGAAAACAAATGGAAATAAAGACTATTTTGATATTTCCTGAAATGTAAATGTTGAAAATGGATGGAAATATTGCATATTTTTATATTTTTGTAATGAAAAAGATGAAAACAAATGGAAATAAAGCATATTTTGATATTTCCTAAAATGTAAATGTTGGAAATTGATGGAAATATTGCATATTTTTATATTTTTGTAATGAAAAAGATGAAAACAAATGGAAATAAAGCATATTTTGATATTTCCTGAAATTTAAATATTGAAAATGGATGGAAATATTGCATATTTTTATATTTTTGTAATGAAAAAGATGAAAACAAATGGAAATAAAGACTATTTTGATATTTCCTGAAATGTAAATGTTGAAAATGGATGGAAATATTGCATATTTTTATATTTTTGTAATGAAAAAGATGAAAACAAATGGAAATAAAGCATATTTTGATATTTCCTGAAATTTAAATATTGAAAATGGATGGAAATATTGCATATTTTTATATTTTTGTAATGAAAAAGATGAAAACAAATGGAAATAAAGCATATTTTGATATTTCCTGAAATTTAAATATTGAAAATGGATGGAAATATTGCATATTTTTATATTTTTGTAATGAAAAAGATGAAAACAAATGGAAATAAAGCATATTTTGATATTTCCTGAAATTTAAATGTTGCAAATGGATGGAAATATTGCATATTTTTATATTTTTGTAATGAAAAAGATGAAAACAAATGGAAATAAAGCATATTTTGATATTTCCTGAAATGTAAATGTTGCAAATGGATGGAAATATTGCATATTTTTAAATTTTTGTAATGAAAAAGATGAAAACAAATGGAAATAAAGCATATTTTGATATTTGCTGAAATTTAAATATTGAAAATGGATGGAAATATTGCATATTTTTATATTTTTGTAATGAAAAAGATGAAAACAAATGGAAATAAAGACTATTTTGATATTTCCTGAAATGTAAATGTTGAAAATGGATAGAAATATTGCATATTTTTATATTTTTGTAATGAAAAAGATGAAAACCAATGGAAATAAAGACTATTTTGATATTTCCTGAAATGTAAATGTTGCAAATGGATGGAAATATTACATATTTTTATATTTTTGTAATGAAAAAGATGAAAACAAATGGAAATAAAGCATATTTTGATATTTCCTGAAATTTAAATATTGAAAATGGATGGAAATATTGCATATTTTTATATTTTTGTAATGAAAAAGATGAAAACAAATGGAAATAAAGCATATTTTGATATTTCCTAAAATGTAAATGTTGGAAATTGATGGAAATATTGCATATTTTTATATTTTTGTAATGAAAAAGATGAAAATAAATGGAAATAAAGCATATTTTGATATTTCCTGAAATTTAAATATTGAAAATGGATGGAAATATTGCATATTTTTATATTTTTGTAATGAAAAAGATGAAAACAAATGTAAATAAAGCATATTTTGATATTTCCTAAAATGTAAATGTTGGAAATTGATGGAAATATTGCATATTTTTATATTTTTGAAATGAAAAAGATGAAAATAAATGGAAATAAAGCATATTTTGATATTTCCTGAAATTTAAATATTGAAAATGGATGGAAATATTGCATATTTTTATATTTTTCTAATGAAAAAGATGAAAACAAATGGAAATAAAGCATATTTTGATATTTCCTAAAATGTAAATGTTGGAAATTGATGGAAATATTGCATATTTTTATATTTTTGTAATGAAAAAGATGAAAACAAATGGAAATAAAGCATATTTTGATATTTCCTAAAATGTAAATGTTGGAAATTCATGGAAATATTGCATATTTTTATATTTTTGAAATGAAAAAGATGAAAATAAATGGAAATAAAGCATATTTTGATATTCCCAGAAATGTAAATGTTGGAAATTGATGGAAATATTGCATATTTTGATATTTTTGTAATTAAAAAGATGAAAACAAATGGAAACATAGCATATTTTAATATTTCCTGAAATGTAAATGTTGAAAATTGATGGAAATATTGCATATTTTTATATTTTTGTAATGAAAAAGATGAAAACAAATGGAAATAAAGCATATTTTGATATTTCCTGAAATTTAAATGTTGCAAATGGATGGAAATATTGCATATTTTTATATTTTTGTAATGAAAAAGATGAAAACAAATGGAAATAAAGCATATTTTGATATTTCCTGAAATGTAAATGTTGCAAATGGATGGAAATATTGCATATTTTTAAATTTTTGTAATGAAAAAGATGAAAACAAATGGAAATAAAGCATATTTTGATATTTGCTGAAATTTAAATATTGAAAATGGATGGAAATATTGCATATTTTTATATTTTTGTAATGAAAAAGATGAAAACAAATGGAAATAAAGACTATTTTGATATTTCCTGAAATGTAAATGTTGAAAATGGATAGAAATATTGCATATTTTTATATTTTTGTAATGAAAAAGATGAAAACCAATGGAAATAAAGACTATTTTGATATTTCCTGAAATGTAAATGTTGCAAATGGATGGAAATATTACATATTTTTATATTTTTGTAATGAAAAAGATGAAAACAAATGGAAATAAAGCATATTTTGATATTTCCTGAAATTTAAATATTGAAAATGGATGGAAATATTGCATATTTTTATATTTTTGTAATGAAAAAGATGAAAACAAATGGAAATAAAGCATATTTTGATATTTCCTAAAATGTAAATGTTGGAAATTGATGGAAATATTGCATATTTTTATATTTTTGTAATGAAAAAGATGAAAATAAATGGAAATAAAGCATATTTTGATATTTCCTGAAATTTAAATATTGAAAATGGATGGAAATATTGCATATTTTTATATTTTTGTAATGAAAAAGATGAAAACAAATGTAAATAAAGCATATTTTGATATTTCCTAAAATGTAAATGTTGGAAATTGATGGAAATATTGCATATTTTTATATTTTTGAAATGAAAAAGATGAAAATAAATGGAAATAAAGCATATTTTGATATTTCCTGAAATTTAAATATTGAAAATGGATGGAAATATTGCATATTTTTATATTTTTCTAATGAAAGAGATGAAAACAAATGGAAATAAAGCATATTTTGATATTTCCTGAAATTTAAATATTGAAAATGGATGGAAATATTGCATATTTTTATATTTTTGTAATGAAAAAGATGAAAACAAATGGAAATAAAGCATATTTTGATATTTCCTGAAATTTAAATATTGAAAATGGATGGAAATATTGCATATTTTTATATTTTTGTAATGAAAAAGATGAAAACAAATGGAAATAAAGACTATTTTGATATTTCCTGAAATGTAAATGTTGAAAATGGATGGAAATATTGCATATTTTTATATTTTTGTAATGAAAAAGATGAAAACAAATGGAAATAAAGCATATTTTGATATTTCCTAAAATGTAAATGTTGGAAATTGATGGAAATATTGCATATTTTTATATTTTTGTAATGAAAAAGATGAAAACAAATGGAAATAAAGCATATTTTGATATTTCCTGAAATTTAAATATTGAAAATGGATGGAAATATTGCATATTTTTATATTTTTGTAATGAAAAAGATGAAAACAAATGGAAATAAAGACTATTTTGATATTTCCTGAAATGTAAATGTTGAAAATGGATGGAAATATTGCATATTTTTATATTTTTGTAATGAAAAAGATGAAAACAAATGGAAATAAAGCATATTTTGATATTTCCTGAAATTTAAATATTGAAAATGGATGGAAATATTGCATATTTTTATATTTTTGTAATGAAAAAGATGAAAACAAATGGAAATAAAGCATATTTTGATATTTCCTGAAATTTAAATATTGAAAATGGATGGAAATATTGCATATTTTTATATTTTTGTAATGAAAAAGATGAAAACAAATGGAAATAAAGCATATTTTGATATTTCCTGAAATTTAAATGTTGCAAATGGATGGAAATATTGCATATTTTTATATTTTTGTAATGAAAAAGATGAAAACAAATGGAAATAAAGCATATTTTGATATTTCCTGAAATGTAAATGTTGCAAATGGATGGAAATATTGCATATTTTTAAATTTTTGTAATGAAAAAGATGAAAACAAATGGAAATAAAGCATATTTTGATATTTGCTGAAATTTAAATATTGAAAATGGATGGAAATATTGCATATTTTTATATTTTTGTAATGAAAAAGATGAAAACAAATGGAAATAAAGCATATTTTGATATTTCCTGAAATGTAAATGTTGAAAATGGATAGAAATATTGCATATTTTTATATTTTTGTAATGAAAAAGATGAAAACCAATGGAAATAAAGACTATTTTGATATTTCCTGAAATGTAAATGTTGCAAATGGATGGAAATATTACATATTTTTATATTTTTGTAATGAAAAAGATGAAAACAAATGGAAATAAAGCATATTTTGATATTTCCTGAAATTTAAATATTGAAAATGGATGGAAATATTGCATATTTTTATATTTTTGTAATGAAAAAGATGAAAACAAATGGAAATAAAGCATATTTTGATATTTCCTAAAATGTAAATGTTGGAAATTGATGGAAATATTGCATATTTTTATATTTTTGTAATGAAAAAGATGAAAATAAATGGAAATAAAGCATATTTTGATATTTCCTGAAATTTAAATATTGAAAATGGATGGAAATATTGCATATTTTTATATTTTTGTAATGAAAAAGATGAAAACAAATGTAAATAAAGCATATTTTGATATTTCCTAAAATGTAAATGTTGGAAATTGATGGAAATATTGCATATTTTTATATTTTTGAAATGAAAAAGATGAAAATAAATGGAAATAAAGCATATTTTGATATTTCCTGAAATTTAAATATTGAAAATGGATGGAAATATTGCATATTTTTATATTTTTCTAATGAAAAAGATGAAAACAAATGGAAATAAAGCATATTTTGATATTTCCTAAAATGTAAATGTTGGAAATTGATGGAAATATTGCATATTTTTATATTTTTGTAATGAAAAAGATGAAAACAAATGGAAATAAAGCATATTTTGATATTTCCTAAAATGTAAATGTTGGAAATTCATGGAAATATTGCATATTTTTATATTTTTGAAATGAAAAAGATGAAAATAAATGGAAATAAAGCATATTTTGATATTCCCAGAAATGTAAATGTTGGAAATTGATGGAAATATTGCATATTTTGATATTTTTGTAATTAAAAAGATGAAAACAAATGGAAACATAGCATATTTTAATATTTCCTGAAATGTAAATGTTGAAAATTGATGGAAATATTGCATATTTTTATATTTTTGTAATGAAAAAGATGAAAACAAATGGAAATAAAGCATATTTTGATATTTCCTGAAATTTAAATGTTGCAAATGGATGGAAATATTGCATATTTTTATATTTTTGTAATGAAAAAGATGAAAACAAATGGAAATAAAGCATATTTTGATATTTCCTGAAATGTAAATGTTGCAAATGGATGGAAATATTGCATATTTTTAAATTTTTGTAATGAAAAAGATGAAAACAAATGGAAATAAAGCATATTTTGATATTTGCTGAAATTTAAATATTGAAAATGGATGGAAATATTGCATATTTTTATATTTTTGTAATGAAAAAGATGAAAACAAATGGAAATAAAGACTATTTTGATATTTCCTGAAATGTAAATGTTGAAAATGGATAGAAATATTGCATATTTTTATATTTTTGTA
Organism: Acanthosepion esculentum; assembly: GCA_964036315.1. Lineage (NCBI taxonomy): Eukaryota > Metazoa > Mollusca > Cephalopoda > Sepiida > Sepiidae > Acanthosepion > Acanthosepion esculentum. The sequence goes on along the minus strand of OZ038519.1, from coordinate 14,339,813 downwards.
ATGAAAAAGATGAAAACCAATGGAAATAAAGACTATTTTGATATTTCCTGAAATGTAAATGTTGCAAATGGATGGAAATATTACATATTTTTATATTTTTGTAATGAAAAAGATGAAAACAAATGGAAATAAAGCATATTTTGATATTTCCTGAAATTTAAATATTGAAAATGGATGGAAATATTGCATATTTTTATATTTTTGTAATGAAAAAGATGAAAACAAATGGAAATAAAGCATATTTTGATATTTCCTAAAATGTAAATGTTGGAAATTGATGGAAATATTGCATATTTTTATATTTTTGTAATGAAAAAGATGAAAATAAATGGAAATAAAGCATATTTTGATATTTCCTGAAATTTAAATATTGAAAATGGATGGAAATATTGCATATTTTTATATTTTTGTAATGAAAAAGATGAAAACAAATGTAAATAAAGCATATTTTGATATTTCCTAAAATGTAAATGTTGGAAATTGATGGAAATATTGCATATTTTTATATTTTTGAAATGAAAAAGATGAAAATAAATGGAAATAAAGCATATTTTGATATTTCCTGAAATTTAAATATTGAAAATGGATGGAAATATTGCATATTTTTATATTTTTCTAATGAAAGAGATGAAAACAAATGGAAATAAAGCATATTTTGATATTTCCTAAAATGTAAATGTTGGAAATTGATGGAAATATTGCATATTTTTATATTTTTGTAATGAAAAAGATGAAAACAAATGGAAATAAAGCATATTTTGATATTTCCTAAAATGTAAATGTTGGAAATTCATGGAAATATTGCATATTTTTATATTTTTGAAATGAAAAAGATGAAAATAAATGGAAATAAAGCATATTTTGATATTCCCAGAAATGTAAATGTTGGAAATTGATGGAAATATTGCATATTTTGATATTTTTGTAATTAAAAAGATGAAAACAAATGGAAACATAGCATATTTTAATATTTCCTGAAATGTAAATGTTGAAAATTGATGGAAATATTGCATATTTTTATATTTTTGTAATGAAAAAGATGAAAACAAATGGAAAACAAGCATATTTTGATATTTCCTGAAAAGGAAAATGTTGAAAATGGATGGAAATATTGCATATTTTTATATTTTTGTAATGAAAAAGATGAAAACAAATGGAAATAAAGCATATTTTGATATTTCCTAAAATGTAAATGTTGGAAATTGATGGAAATATTGCATATTTTTATATTTTTGAAATGAAAAAGATGAAAATAAATGGAAATAAAGCATATTTTGATATTTCCTGAAATTTAAATATTGAAAATGGATGGAAATATTGCATATTTTTATATTTTTCTAATGAAAAAGATGAAAACAAATGGAAATAAAGCATATTTTGATATTTCCTAAAATGTAAATGTTGGAAATTGATGGAAATATTGCATATTTTTATATTTTTGTAATGAAAAAGATGAAAACAAATGGAAATAAAGCATATTTTGATATTTCCTAAAATGTAAATGTTGGAAATTGATGGAAATATTGCATATTTTTATATTTTTGAAATGAAAAAGATGAAAATAAATGGAAATAAAGCATATTTTGATATTTCCTGAAATTTAAATATTGAACATGGATGGAAATATTGCATATTTTCATATTTTTGTAAAGACAAAGATGAAAACAAATGGAAATATAGCATATTTTAATATTTCCTGAAATGTAAATGTTGAAAATGGATGGAAATATTGCATATTTTTATATTTTTGTAATGAAAAAGATGAAAACAAATGGAAAACAAGCATATTTTGATATTTCTTAAAAGGAAAATGTTGAAAATGGATGGAAATATTGCATATTTTTATATTTTTGTAAAGACAAAGATGAAAACAAATAGAAATAAAGCATATTTTGATATTTCCTGAAATGTAAATGTTCAAAATGCATGGAAATATTGCATATTTTTATATTTTTGTAATGAAAAAGATGAAAACAAATGGAAATAAAGACTATTTTGATATTTCCTGAAATGTAAATGTTGAAAATGGATGGAAATATTGCATATTTTTATATTTTTCTAATGAAAAAGATGAAAACAAATAGAAATAAAGCATATTTTGATATTTCCTGAAAAGGAAAATGTAGAAAATGGATGGAAATATTGCATATTTTTATATTTTTGTAATGAAAAAGATGAAAACAAATGGAAATAAAGCATATTTTGATATTTCCTGAAATGTAAATATTGAACATGGATGGAAATATTGCATATTTTCATATTTTTGTAAAGACAAAGATGAAAACAAATAGAAATAAAGCATATTTTTATATTTCCTGAAATGTAAATGTTCAAAATGCATGGAAATATTGCATATTTTTATGTTTTTGTAATGAAAAAGATGAAAACAAATGGAAATAAATAATATTTTGATTTTTCCTAAAATGTAAATGTTGGAAATTGATGGAAATATTTTTATATTTTTGTAATGAAAATGATGAAAACAAATGGAAATAAAGCATATTTTGATATTTCCTAAAATGTAAATGTTGGAAATTGATGGAAATATTGCATATTTCTATATTTTTGTAATGAAAAAGATGAAAACAAATGGAAATAAAGTATTTTGATATTTCCTAAAATGTAAATGTTGGAAATTCATGGAAATATTGCATATTTTTATATTTTTGTAATGAAAAAGATGAAAACAAATGGAAATAAAGCATATTTTGATATTTCCTAAAATGTAAATGTTGGAAATGGATGGAAATATTACATATTTTTATATTTTTGTAATGAAAAGGTAAAAACAAATAGAAATAAAGCATATTTTGATATTTCCTTAAATGTAAATGTTGAAAATGGATGGAAATATTGCATATTTTGATATTTTTATTGGAAAAAGATGAAAACAAATGGAAATATAGCATATTTTGATATTTCCTAGAAGGTAAATGTTGGAAATTCATGAAAATATTGCATATTTTGATATTTTTGTAATGATAAAGATGAAAACAAATGGAAATAAAGCATATTTTGATATTTCCTAAAATGTAAATGTTGGAAATTAATGGAAATATTGCATATTTTTATATTTGTGTAATGAGAAAGATGAAAACAAATGAAAATAAAGCATATTTTGATATTTCCTGAAATGTAAATGTTGAAAATAGATGGAAATATTGCATATTTTTATATTTTGGTAATGAAAAAGTTGAAAACAAATGGAAATAAAGCATATTTTGATATTTCGTAAAATGTAAATGTTGGAAATTGATGGAAATATTGCATATTTTTATATTTTTGTAATGAAAAAGATGAAAACAAATGGAAATAAAGCATATTTTGATATTTCCTAAAATGTAAATGTTGGAAATTGATGGAAATATTGCATATTTTTATATTTTTGTAATGAAAAAGATGAAAACAAATGGAAATAAAGACTATTTTGATATTTCCTGAAATGTAAATGTTGCAAATGGATGGAAATATTGCATATTTTTATATTTTTGTAATGAAAAAGATGAAAACAAATGGAAATAAAGCATATTTTGATATTTCCTGAAATGTAAATGTTGCAAATGGATGGAAATATTGCATATTTTTATATTTTTGTAATGAAAAAGATGAAAACAAATGGAAATAAAGCATATTTTGATATTTCCTAAAATGTAAATGTTGGAAATTGATGGAAATATTGCATATTTTTATATTTTTGTAATGAAAAAGATGAAAACAAATGGAAATAAAGCATATTTTGATATTTCCTAAAATGTAAATGTTGGAAATTGATGGAAATATTGCATATTTTTATATTTTTGTAATGAAAAAGATGAAAACAAATGGAAATAAAGCATATTTTGATATTTCCTGAAATTTAAATATTGCAAATGGATGGAAATATTGCATATTTTTATATTTTTGTAATGAAAAAGATGAAAACAAATGGAAATAAAGACTATTTTGATATTTCCTGAAATGTAAATGTTGAAAATGGATGGAAATATTGCATATTTTTATATTTTTGTAATGAAAAAGATGAAAACAAATGGAAATAAAGCATATTTTGATATTTCCTAAAATGTAAATGTTGGAAATTGATGGAAATATTGCATATTTTTATATTTTTGTAATGAAAAAGATGAAAACAAATGGAAATAAATCATATTTTGATATTTCCTGAAATTTAAATATTGAAAATGGATGGAAATATTGCATATTTTTATATTTTTGTAATGAAATAGATGAAAACAAATGGAAATAAAGACTATTTTGATATTTCCTGAAATGTAAATGTTGAAAATGGATGGAAATATTGCATATTTTTATATTTTTGTAATGAAAAAGATGAAAACAAATGGAAATAAAGACTATTTTGATATTTCCTGAAATGTAAATGTTGCAAATGGATGGAAATATTGCATATTTTTATATTTTTGTAATGAAAAAGATGAAAACAAATGGAAATAAAGCATATTTTGATATTTCCTGAAATTTAAATATTGAAAATGGATGGAAATATTGCATATTTTTATATTTTTGTAATGAAAAAGATGAAAACAAATGGAAATAAAGACTATTTTGATATTTCCTGAAATGTAAATGTTGAAAATGGATGGAAATATTGCATATTTTTATATTTTTGTAATGAAAAAGATGAAAACAAATGGAAATAAAGACTATTTTGATATTTCCTAAAATGTAAATGTTGGAAATTGATGGAAATATTGCATATTTTTATATTTTTGTAATGAAAAAGATGAAAACAAATGGAAATAAAGCATATTTTGATATTTCCTGAAATTTAAATATTGAAAATGGATGGAAATATTGCATATTTTTATATTTTTGTAATGAAAAAGATGAAAATAAATGGAAATAAAGCATATTTTGATATTTCCTAAAATGTAAATGTTGGAAATTGATGGAAATATTGCATATTTTTATATTTTTGTAATGAAAAAGATGAAAACAAATGGAAATAAATCATATTTTGATATTTCCTGAAATTTAAATATTGAAAATGGATGGAAATATTGCATATTTTTATATTTTTGTAATGAAATAGATGAAAACAAATGGAAATAAAGACTATTTTGATATTTCCTGAAATGTAAATGTTGAAAATGGATGGAAATATTGCATATTTTTATATTTTTGTAATGAAAAAGATGAAAACAAATGGAAATAAAGACTATTTTGATATTTCCTGAAATGTAAATGTTGCAAATGGATGGAAATATTGCATATTTTTATATTTTTGTAATGAAAAAGATGAAAACAAATGGAAATAAAGCATATTTTGATATTTCCTGAAATTTAAATATTGAAAATGGATGGAAATATTGCATATTTTTATATTTTTGTAATGAAAAAGATGAAAACAAATGGAAATAAAGCATATTTTGATATTTCCTGAAATTTAAATATTGAAAATGGATGGAAATATTGCATATTTTTATATTTTTGTAATGAAAAAGATGAAAACAAATGGAAATAAAGACTATTTTGATATTTCCTGAAATGTAAATGTTGAAAATGGATGGAAATATTGCATATTTTTATATTTTTGTAATGAAAAAGATGAAAACAAATGGAAATAAAGCATATTTTGATATTTCCTAAAATGTAAATGTTGGAAATTGATGGAAATATTGCATATTTTTATATTTTTGTAATGAAAAAGATGAAAACAAATGGAAATAAAGCATATTTTGATATTTCCTGAAATTTAAATATTGAAAATGGATGGAAATATTGCATATTTTTATATTTTTGTAATGAAAAAGATGAAAACAAATGGAAATAAAGACTATTTTGATATTTCCTGAAATGTAAATGTTGAAAATGGATGGAAATATTGCATATTTTTATATTTTTGTAATGAAAAAGATGAAAACAAATGGAAATAAAGACTATTTTGATATTTCCTAAAATGTAAATGTTGGAAATTGATGGAAATATTGCATATTTTTATATTTTTGTAATGAAAAAGATGAAAACAAATGGAAATAAAGCATATTTTGATATTTCCTGAAATTTAAATATTGAAAATGGATGGAAATATTGCATATTTTTATATTTTTGTAATGAAAAAGATGAAAACAAATGGAAATAAAGCATATTTTGATATTTCCTGAAATTTAAATATTGAAAATGGATGGAAATATTGCATATTTTTATATTTTTGTAATGAAAAAGATGAAAACAAATGGAAATAAAGCATATTTTGATATTTCCTGAAATTTAAATGTTGCAAATGGATGGAAATATTGCATATTTTTATATTTTTGTAATGAAAAAGATGAAAACAAATGGAAATAAAGCATATTTTGATATTTCCTGAAATGTAAATGTTGCAAATGGATGGAAATATTGCATATTTTTAAATTTTTGTAATGAAAAAGATGAAAACAAATGGAAATAAAGCATATTTTGATATTTGCTGAAATTTAAATATTGAAAATGGATGGAAATATTGCATATTTTTATATTTTTGTAATGAAAAAGATGAAAACAAATGGAAATAAAGACTATTTTGATATTTCCTGAAATGTAAATGTTGAAAATGGATAGAAATATTGCATGTTTTTATATTTTTGTAATGAAAAAGATGAAAACCAATGGAAATAAAGACTATTTTGATATTTCCTGAAATGTAAATGTTGCAAATGGATGGAAATATTACATATTTTTATATTTTTGTAATGAAAAAGATGAAAACAAATGGAAATAAAGCATATTTTGATATTTCCTGAAATTTAAATATTGAAAATGGATGGAAATATTGCATATTTTTATATTTTTGTAATGAAAAAGATGAAAACAAATGGAAATAAAGCATATTTTGATATTTCCTAAAATGTAAATGTTGGAAATTGATGGAAATATTGCATATTTTTATATTTTTGTAATGAAAAAGATGAAAATAAATGGAAATAAAGCATATTTTGATATTTCCTGAAATTTAAATATTGAAAATGGATGGAAATATTGCATATTTTTATATTTTTGTAATGAAAAAGATGAAAACAAATGTAAATAAAGCATATTTTGATATTTCCTAAAATGTAAATGTTGGAAATTGATGGAAATATTGCATATTTTTATATTTTTGAAATGAAAAAGATGAAAATAAATGGAAATAAAGCATATTTTGATATTTCCTGAAATTTAAATATTGAAAATGGATGGAAATATTGCATATTTTTATATTTTTCTAATGAAAAAGATGAAAACAAATGGAAATAAAGCATATTTTGATATTTCCTAAAATGTAAATGTTGGAAATTGATGGAAATATTGCATATTTTTATATTTTTGTAATGAAAAAGATGAAAACAAATGGAAATAAAGCATATTTTGATATTTCCTAAAATGTAAATGTTGGAAATTCATAGAAATATTGCATATTTTTATATTTTTGAAATGAAAAAGATGAAAATAAATGGAAATAAAGCATATTTTGATATTCCCAGAAATGTAAATGTTGGAAATTGATGGAAATATTGCATATTTTGATATTTTTGTAATTAAAAAGATGAAAACAAATGGAAACATAGCATATTTTAATATTTCCTGAAATGTAAATGTTGAAAATTGATGGAAATATTGCATATTTTTATATTTTTGTAATGAAAAAGATGAAAACAAATGGAAAACAAGCATATTTTGATATTTCCTGAAAAGGAAAATGTTGAAAATGGATGGAAATATTGCATATTTTTATATTTTTGTAATGAAAAAGATGAAAACAAATGGAAATAAAGCATATTTTGATATTTCCTAAAATGTAAATGTTGGAAATTGATGGAAATATTGCATATTTTTATATTTTTGAAATGAAAAAGATGAAAATAAATGGAAATAAAGCATATTTTGATATTTCCTGAAATTTAAATATTGAAAATGGATGGAAATATTGCATATTTTTATATTTTTCTAATGAAAAAGATGAAAACAAATGGAAATAAAGCATATTTTGATATTTCCTAAAATGTAAATGTTGGAAATTGATGGAAATATTGCATATTTTTATATTTTTGTAATGAAAAAGATGAAAACAAATGGAAATAAAGCATATTTTGATATTTCCTAAAATGTAAATGTTGGAAATTGATGGAAATATTGCATATTTTTATATTTTTGAAATGAAAAAGATGAAAATAAATGGAAATAAAGCATATTTTGATATTTCCTGAAATTTAAATATTGAACATGGATGGAAATATTGCATATTTTCATATTTTTGTAAAGACAAAGATGAAAACAAATGGAAATATAGCATATTTTAATATTTCCTGAAATGTAAATGTTGAAAATGGATGGAAATATTGCATATTTTTATATTTTTGTAATGAAAAAGATGAAAACAAATGGAAAACAAGCATATTTTGATATTTCTTAAAAGGAAAATGTTGAAAATGGATGGAAATATTGCATATTTTTATATTTTTGTAAAGACAAAGATGAAAACAAATAGAAATAAAGCATATTTTGATATTTCCTGAAATGTAAATGTTCAAAATGCATGGAAATATTGCATATTTTTATATTTTTGTAATGAAAAAGATGAAAACAAATGGAAATAAAGACTATTTTGATATTTCCTGAAATGTAAATGTTGAAAATGGATGGAAATATTGCATATTTTTATATTTTTCTAATGAAAAAGATGAAAACAAATAGAAATAAAGCATATTTTGATATTTCCTGAAAAGGAAAATGTAGAAAATGGATGGAAATATTGCATATTTTTATATTTTTGTAATGAAAAAGATGAAAACAAATGGAAATAAAGCATATTTTGATATTTCCTGAAATGTAAATATTGAACATGGATGGAAATATTGCATATTTTCATATTTTTGTAAAGACAAAGATGAAAACAAATAGAAATAAAGCATATTTTTATATTTCCTGAAATGTAAATGTTCAAAATGCATGGAAATATTGCATATTTTTATGTTTTTGTAATGAAAAAGATGAAAACAAATGGAAATAAATAATATTTTGATTTTTCCTAAAATGTAAATGTTGGAAATTGATGGAAATATTTTTATATTTTTGTAATGAAAATGATGAAAACAAATGGAAATAAAGCATATTTTGATATTTCCTAAAATGTAAATGTTGGAAATTGATGGAAATATTGCATATTTCTATATTTTTGTAATGAAAAAGATGAAAACAAATGGAAATAAAGTATTTTGATATTTCCTAAAATGTAAATGTTGGAAATTCATGGAAATATTGCATATTTTTATATTTTTGTAATGAAAAAGATGAAAACAAATGGAAATAAAGCATATTTTGATATTTCCTAAAATGTAAATGTTGGAAATGGATGGAAATATTACATATTTTTATATTTTTGTAATGAAAAGGTAAAAACAAATAGAAATAAAGCATATTTTGATATTTCCTTAAATGTAAATGTTGAAAATGGATGGAAATATTGCATATTTTGATATTTTTATTGGAAAAAGATGAAAACAAATGGAAATATAGCATATTTTGATATTTCCTAGAAGGTAAATGTTGGAAATTGATGAAAATATTGCATATTTTGATATTTTTGTAATGATAAAGATGAAAACAAATGGAAATAAAGCATATTTTGATATTTCCTAAAATGTAAATGTTGGAAATTAATGGAAATATTGCATATTTTTATATTTGTGTAATGAGAAAGATGAAAACAAATGAAAATAAAGCATATTTTGATATTTCCTGAAATGTAAATGTTGAAAATAGATGGAAATATTGCATATTTTTATATTTTGGTAATGAAAAAGTTGAAAACAAATGGAAATAAAGCATATTTTGATATTTCGTAAAATGTAAATGTTGGAAATTGATGGAAATATTGCATATTTTTATATTTTTGTAATGAAAAAGATGAAAACAAATGGAAATAAAGCATATTTTGATATTTCCTAAAATGTAAATGTTGGAAATTGATGGAAATATTGCATATTTTTATATTTGTGTAATGAGAAAGATGAAAGCAAATAAATATAAAGCATATTTTGATATTTCCTGAAATGTAAATGTTGGAAATGGATGGAAATATTACATATTTTTATATTTTTGTAATGAAAAGGTGAAAACAAATGGAAATAAAGCATATTTTGATATTTCCTGAAATGTAAATGTTGAAAATGGATTGAAATATTGCATATTTTTATATTGTTGTAATGAAAAAGATGAAAACAAATGGAAATAAAGCATATTTTGATATTTCCTGAAATGTAAATGTTGGAAATTGATGGAAATATTGCATATTTTTATATTTTCGTAATGAAAAAGTTGATAACAAATGGAAATATAGCATATTTTAATATTTCCTGAAATGTAAATGTTGGAAATTGATGGAAATATTGCATATTTTTATATTTGTATATTAAAAAGATGGAAACAAATGGAAATAAAGCATATTTTGATATTTCCTGAAATGTAAATGTTGAAAATGGATTGAAATATTGCATATTTTGATATTTTTGTAATTAAAAAGATGAAAACAAATGGAAATAAAGCATATTTTGATATTTCCTGAAATGTAAATGTTGAAAATGGATGGAAATATTGTATATTTTTATATTTTTGTAATGAAAAATATGAAAACAATTGGAAATTAAGCATATTTCGATATTTCGTAAAATGTAAATGTTGAAAATGGATGGAAATATTGCATATTTTTATATTTTTGTAATGAAAAGGTGAAAACAAATGGAAATAAAGCATATTTTGATATTTCCTGAAATGTAAATGTTGAAAATAGATGGAAATATTGCATATTTTTATATATTTGTAATGAAAAAGTTGAAAACAAATGGAAATAAAGCATATTTTGATATTTCCTAAAATGTAAATGTTCGAAATTGATGGAAATATTGCATATTTTTATATTTTTGTAATGAAAAAGATGAAAACGAATGGAAATAATGCATATTTTGATATTTCCTAAAATGTAAATGTTGGAAATTGATGGAAATATTGCATATTTTTATATTTTTGTAATGAAAAAGATGAAAACAAATGGAAATAAAGCATATTTTGATATTTCCTGAAATGTAAATGTTGGAAATGGATGGAAATATTACATATTTTTATATTTCTGTAATGAAAAGGTGAAAACAAATAGAAATAAAGCATATTTTGATATTTCCTTAAATGTAAATGTTGAAAATGGATGGAAATATTGCATATTTTTATATTTTTATCATGAAAAAGATGAAAACAAATGGAAATAAAGACTATTTTGATATTTCCTAAAATGTAAATGTTGGAAATTGATGAAAATATTTCATATTTTGATATTTTTGTAATGAAAAATATGAAAACAAATGGAAATAAAGCATATTTTGATATTTCCTAAAATGTAAATGTTGGAAATTGATGGAAATATTGCATATTTTTATATTTTTGTAATGAAAAGGTGAAAACAAATGGAAATAAAGCATATTTTGATATTTCCTGAAATGTAAATGTTGAAAATGGATTGAAATATTGCATATTTTTATATTTTTGTAATGAAAAAGATGAAAACACATGGAAATAAAGCATATTTTGATATTTCCTAAATGTAAATGTTGGAAATTGATGGAAATATTGCATATTTTTATATTTTCGTAATGAAAAAGATGATAACAAATGGAAATATAGAATATTTTAATATTTCCTGAAATGTAAATGTTGGAAATTGATGGAAATATTGCATATTTTTATATTTGTATATTAAAAAGATGGAAACAAATGGAAATAAAGCATACTTTAATATTTCCTGAAATGTAAATGTTGGAAATTTATGTAAATATTGCATATTTTTATATTTTTGTAATGAAAAAGATGAAAACAAATGGAAATAAAGCATATTTTGATATTTCCTGAAATGTAAATGTTGGAAATGGATGGAAATATTGCATATTTTTATATTTTTGTAATGAAAAGGTGAAAACAAATGGAAATAAAGCATATTTTGATATTTCCTGAAATGTAAATGTTGAAAATGGATTGAAATATTGCATATTTTTATATTTTGGTAATGAAAAAGTTGAAAACAAATGGAAATAAAGCATATTTTGATATTTCGTAAAATGTAAATGTTGGAAATTGATGGAAATATTGCATATTTTTATATTTTTGTAATGAAAAAGATGAAAACAAATGGAAATAAAGCATATTTTGATATTTCCTAAAATGTAAATGTTGGAAATTGATGGAAATATTGCATATTTTTATATTTGTGTAATGAGAAAGATGAAAGCAAATAAATATAAAGCATATTTTGATATTTCCTGAAATGTAAATGTTGGAAATGGATGGAAATATTACATATTTTTATATTTTTGTAATGAAAAGGTGAAAACAAATGGAAATAAAGCATATTTTGATATTTCCTGAAATGTAAATGTTGAAAATGGATTGAAATATTGCATATTTTTATATTGTTGTAATGAAAAAGATGAAAACAAATGGAAATAAAGCATATTTTGATATTTCCTGAAATGTAAATGTTGGAAATTGATGGAAATATTGCATATTTTTATATTTTTGTAATGAAAAAGTTGATAACAAATGGAAATATAGCATATTTTAATATTTCCTGAAATGTAAATGTTGGAAATTGATGGAAATATTGCATATTTTTATATTTGTATATTAAAAAGATGGAAACAAATGGAAATAAAGCATATTTTGATATTTCCTGAAATGTAAATGTTGAAAATGGATTGAAATATTGCATATTTTGATATTTTTGTAATTAAAAAGATGAAAACAAATGGAAATAAAGCATATTTTGATATTTCCTGAAATGTAAATGTTGAAAATGGATGGAAATATTGTATATTTTTATATTTTTGTAATGAAAAATATGAAAACAATTGGAAATTAAGCATATTTCGATATTTCGTAAAATGTAAATGTTGAAAATGGATGGAAATATTGCATATTTTTATATTTTTGTAATGAAAAGGTGAAAACAAATGGAAATAAAGCATATTTTGATATTTCCTGAAATGTAAATGTTGAAAATAGATGGAAATATTGCATATTTTTATATATTTGTAATGAAAAAGTTGAAAACAAATGGAAATAAAGCATATTTTGATATTTCCTAAAATGTAAATGTTCGAAATTGATGGAAATATTGCATATTTTTATATTTTTGTAATGAAAAAGATGAAAACGAATGGAAATAATGCATATTTTGATATTTCCTAAAATGTAAATGTTGGAAATTGATGGAAATATTGCATATTTTTATATTTTTGTAATGAAAAAGATGAAAACAAATGGAAATAAAGCATATTTTGATATTTCCTGAAATGTAAATGTTGGAAATGGATGGAAATATTACATATTTTTATATTTCTGTAATGAAAAGGTGAAAACAAATAGAAATAAAGCATATTTTGATATTTCCTTAAATGTAAATGTTGAAAATGGATGGAAATATTGCATATTTTTATATTTTTATCATGAAAAAGATGAAAACAAATGGAAATAAAGACTATTTTGATATTTCCTAAAATGTAAATGTTGGAAATTGATGAAAATATTTCATATTTTGATATTTTTGTAATGAAAAATATGAAAACAAATGGAAATAAAGCATATTTTGATATTTCCTAAAATGTAAATGTTGGAAATTGATGGAAATATTGCATATTTTTATATTTTTGTAATGAAAAGGTGAAAACAAATGGAAATAAAGCATATTTTGATATTTCCTGAAATGTAAATGTTGAAAATGGATTGAAATATTGCATATTTTTATATTTTTGTAATGAAAAAGATGAAAACACATGGAAATAAAGCATATTTTGATATTTCCTAAATGTAAATGTTGGAAATTGATGGAAATATTGCATATTTTTATATTTTCGTAATGAAAAAGATGATAACAAATGGAAATATAGAATATTTTAATATTTCCTGAAATGTAAATGTTGGAAATTGATGGAAATATTGCATATTTTGATATTTGTATATTAAAAAGATGGAAACAAATGGAAATAAAGCATATTTTAATATTTCCTGAAATGTAAATGTTGGAAATTTATGTAAATATTGCATATTTTTATATTTTTGTAATGAAAAAGATGAAAACAAATGGAAATAAAGCATATTTTGATATTTCCTGAAATGTAAATGTTGGAAATGGATGGAAATATTGCATATTTTTATATTTTTGTAATGAAAAGGTGAAAACAAATGGAAATAAAGCATATTTTGATATTTCCTGAAATGTAAATGTTGAAAATGGATTGAAATATTGCATATTTTTATATTTTTGTAATGAAAAAGATGAAAACACATGGAAATAAAGCATATTTTGATATTTCCTAAATGTAAATGTTGGAAATTGATGGAAATATTGCATATTTTTATATTTTCGTAATGAAAAAGATGATAACAAATGGAAATATAGAATATTTTAATATTTCCTGAAATGTAAATGTTGGAAATTGATGGAAATATTGCATATTTTTATATTTGTATATTAAAAAGATGGAAACAAATGGTTATAAAGCATATTTTAATATTTCCTGAAATGTAAATGTTGGAAATTTATGTAAATATTGCATATTTTTATATTTTTGTAATGAAAAAGATGAAAACAAATGGAAATAAAGCATATTTTGATATTTCCTGAAATGTAAATGTTGAAAATAGATGGAAATATTGCATATTTTTATATTTTTGTAATGAAAAAGTTGAAAACAAATGGAAATAAAGCATATTTTGATATTTCCTGAAATGTAAATGATGGAAATTGATGGAAGTATTTCATATTTTTATATTTTTGTAATGAAAAAGATGGAAACAAATGGAAATATAGCATATTTTAATATTTACTGAAATGTAAATGTTGGAAATTGATGGAAATATTGCATATTTTTATATTTGTATATTAAAAAGATGGAAACAAATGGAAATAAAGCATATTTTGATATTTCCTGAAATGTAAATGTTGAAAATGGATGGAAATATTGAATATTTTTATATTTTTGTAATGAAAAAGATGAAAACAAATGGAAATAAAGCATATTTTGATATTTCCTAAAATGTAAATGTTGAAAATGGATAGAAATATTGTATATTTTTATATTTTTGTAATGAAAAAATAAAATCAAATGTAAATATAGCATATTTTAATATTTCCTGAAATGTAAATGTTGGAAATTGATGGAAATATTGCATATTTTTATATTTTTGTAATGAAAAAGATGAAAACAAATGAAAATAAAGCATATTTTGATATTTCCTGAAATGTAAATGTTGGAAATTGATGGAAATATTGCATATTTTGATATTTTTGTAACAAAAAAGATGAAAACAAATGGAAATAAAGCATATTTTGATATTTCTTAATACGTAAATGTTGAAAATGGATGGAAATATTTCATATTTTTATATTTTTGTAATGAAAAAGATGGAAACAAATGGAAATATAGCATATTTTAATATTTACTGAAATGTAAATGTTGGAAATTGATGGAAATATTGCATATTTTTATATTTGTATATTAAAAAGATGGAAACAAATGGAAATAAAGCATATTTTGATATTTCCTGAAATGTAAATGTTGAAAATGGATGGAAATATTGAATATTTTTATATTTTTGTAATGAAAAAGATGAAAACAAATGGAAATAAAGCATATTTTGATATTTCCTAAAATGTAAATGTTGAAAATGGATAGAAATATTGTATATTTTGATATTTTTGTAATGAAAAAGATGAAAACAAATGGAAATAAAGCATATTTTGATATTTCCTGAAATGAAAATGTTGGAAATTGATGGAAATATTGCATATTTTTATATTTTTGTAATGAAAAAGATGAAAACAAATGGAAATAGAGCCTATTTTGATATTTCCTAAAATGTAAATGTTCAAAAATGGATGGAAATATTGCATATTTTTATATTTTTGTAATGAAAAAATAAAATCAAATGTAAATATAGCATATTTTAATATTTCCTGAAATGTAAATGTTGGAAATTGATGGAAATATTGCATATTTTTATATTTTTGTAATGAAAAAGATGAAAACAAATGAAAATAAAGCATATTTTGATATTTCCTGAAATGTAAATGTTGGAAATTGATGGAAATATTGCATATTTTGATATTTTTGTAACAAAAAAGATGAAAACAAATGGAAATAAAGCATATTTTGATATTTCTTAATACGTAAATGTTGAAAATGGATGGAAATATTGCATATTTTTATATTTTTGTAATGAAAAAGATGGAAACAAATGGAAATATAGCATATTTTAATATTTACTGAAATGTAAATGTTGGAAATTGATGGAAATATTGCATATTTTTATATTTGTATATTAAAAAGATGGAAACAAATGGAAATAAAGCATATTTTGATATTTCCTGAAATGTAAATGTTGAAAATGGATGGAAATATTGCATATTTTTATATTTTTGTAATGAAAAAGATGAAAACAAATGGAAATAAAGCATATTTTGATATTTCCTAAAATGTAAATGTTGAAAATGGATAGAAATATTGCATATTTTGATATTTTTGTAATGAAAAAGATGAAAACATATGGAAATAAAGCATATTTTGATATTTCCTGAAATGTAAATGTTGGAAATTGATGGAAATATTGCATATTTTTATATTTTTGTAATGAAAAAGATGAAAACAAATGGAAATAGAGCCTATTTTGATATTTCCTAAAATGTAAATGTTCAAAAATGGATGGAAATATTGCATATTTTTATATTTTTGTAATGAAAAAATAAAATCAAATGTAAATATAGCATATTTTAATATTTCCTGAAATGTAAATGTTGGAAATTGATGGAAATATTGCATATTTTTATATTTTTGTAATGGAAAAGATGAAAACAAATGGAAATAAAGCATATTTTTATATTTCCTGAAATGTAAATGTTGAAAATAGATGGAAATATTGCATATTTTTATATTTTTGTAATGAAAAAGATGAAAACGAATGGAAATAAGGCATATTTTGATATTTCCTGAAATGTAAATGTTGGAAATTGATGGAAATATTGCATATTTTTATATTTTTGTAATGAAAAAGATGAAAACAAATGGAAATAAAGCATATTTTGATATTTCCTGAAATGTAAATGTTGGAAATTGATGGAAATATTGCATATTTTTATATATTTGTAATGGAAAAGATGAAAACAAATGGAAATAATGCATATTTTGATATTTCCTAAAATGTAAATGTTGAAAATGGATGGAAATATTGCATATTTTGATATTTTTGTAACAAAAAGTATGAAAACAAATGGAAATTATGCATATTTCGATATTTCCTAAAATGTAAATGTTGAAAATGGATGGAAATATTACATATTTTTATATTTTTGTAATGAAAAAGATGAAAACAAATGGAAATAAAGCATATTTTGATATTTCCTGAAAATTTGAATGTTAAAAATGGATGGATAAATTGCATATTTTGATATTTTTGTAATGAAAAAGATTAAAACAAATGGAAATATAGCATATTTTAATATTTCCATAAATGTAAATGTTGGAAATTGTTGGAAATATTGCATATTTTTATATTTTTGTAATGAAAAAGATGAAAACAAATGGAAATAAAGCATATTTTGATATTTCCTGAAATGTAAATGTTGGAAATTGATGGAAATATTGCATATTTTTATATATTTTTAATGAAAAAGATGAAAACAAATGGAAATAATGCATATTTTGATATTTCCTAAAATGTAAATGTTGAAAATGGATGAAAATATTGCATATTTTGATATTTTTGTAACAAAAAAGATGAAAACAAATGGAAATTAAGCATATTTCGATATTTTCTGAAAATGTAAATGTTCGAAATTGATTGAAATATTGCATAATTTTATATTTTTGTAATGAAAAAGATGAAAACAAATGGAAATTAAGCATATTTTGATATTTCCTGAAATGTAAATGTTGGAAATTTATGCAAATATTGCATATTTTTATATTTTGTAATGAAAAAGATGAAAAGAAATGGAAATAATGCATATTTTGATATTTCCTAAAATGTAAATGTTGAAAATGGATGGAAATATTGCATATTTTTATATTTTTGTAATGAAAAAGATGAAAACAAATGGAAATATAGCATATTTTAATATTTCCTGAAATGTAAATGTTCGAAATTGATGGAAATGTTGCATATTTTTATATTTTTGTAATGAAAAAGATGAAAACAAATGGAAATATAGTATATTTTAATATTTCCTGAAATGTAAATGTTCGAAATTGATAGAAATATTGCATAATTTTATATTTTTGTAATGAAAAAGATGAAAACAAATGGAAGTAAAGCATATTTTGATATTTCCTTAAATGTAAATGTTGAAAATGGATGGAAATATTGCATATTTTTATGTTTTTGTAATGAAAAACATGAAAACAAATGGAAATAAAGCATATTTTGATATTTCCTGAGATGTAAATGTTGGAAATTGATGCAAATAATGCATATTTTGATATTTCCTAAAATGTAAATGTTGAAAATGGATTAAAATATTAAATATTTTGATATTTTTGTAATGAAAATGATGAAAACAAATGGAAATATAGCATATTTTAATATTTCCTGAAATGTAAATGTTGGAAATTGATGGAAATATTGCATATTTTTATATTTTTGTAATGAAAAAGATGAAAACAAATGGAAATATAGCATATTTTAATATTTCCTGAAATGTAAATGTTCGAAATTGATGGAAATATTGCATAATTTTATATTTTTGTAATGAAAAAGATGAAAACAAATGGAAGTAAAGCATATTTTGATATTTCCTTAAATGTAAATGTTGAAAATGAATGGAAATATTGCATATTTTTATATTTTTGTAATGAAAAACATGAAAACAAATGGAAATAAAGCATATTTTGATATTTCCTGAAATGTAAATGTTGGAAATTGATGCAAATATTGCATATTTTTATAATGAAAAAGATGAAAAGAAATGAAAATAATGCATATTTTGATATTTCCTAAAATGTAAATGTTGAAAATAGATGGAAATATTGCATATTTTTATATTTTTGTAATGAAAAAGATGAAAACAAATGGAAATAAAGGATATTGTGATATTTCCAGAAATGTAAATGTTGGAAATTGATGGAAATATTGCATATTTTGATATTTTTGTAATGAAAAAGATGAAAACATATGGAAATAAAGCATATTTTGATATTTCCTAAAATGTAAATGTTGAAAATGGATGGAAATATTGCATATATTTATATTTTTGTAATGAAAAAGATGAAAAAGTACGGAAATATAGCATATTTTAATATTTCCTGAAATGTAAATGTTGGAAATTGTTGGAAATATTGCATATTTTTATATTTTTGTAATGAAAAAGATGAAAACAAATGGAAATAAAGCATATTTTGATATTTCCTGAAATGTAAATGTTGGAAATTGATGGGAATATTGCATATTTTTATATATTTTTAATGAAAAAGATGAAAACAAATGGAAATAATGCATATTTTGATATTTCCTAAAATGTAAATGTTGAAAATGGATGAAAATATTGCATATTTTGATATTTTTGTAACAAAAAAGATGAAAACAAATGGAAATTATGCATATTTCGATATTTCCTAAAATGTAAATGTTGAAAATGGATGGAAATATTGCATATTTTTATATTTTTGTAATGAAAAAGATGAAAACAAATGGAAATATAGCATATTTTAATATTTCCTGAAATGTAAATGTTCGAAATTGATGGAAATATTGCATAATTTTATATTTTTGTAATGAAAAAGATGAAAACAAATGGAAGTAAAGCATATTTTGATATTTCCTTGAATGTAAATGTTGAAAATGGATGGAAATATTGCATATTTTTATATTTTTGTAATGAAAAACATGAAAACAAATGGAAATAAAGCATATTTTGATATTTCCTGAAATGTAAATGTTGGAAATTGATGCAAATATTGCATATTTTTATATTTTGTAATGAAAAAGATGAAAAGAAATGGAAATAATGCATATTTTGATATTTCCTAAAATGTAAATGTTGAAAATAGATGGAAATATTGCATATTTTTATATTTTTGTAATGAAAAGGTGAAAACAAATGGAAATAAAGCATATTTTGATATTTCCTGAAATGTAAATGTTGGAAATTGTTGGAAATATTGCATATTTTTATATATTTGTAATGAAAAAGATGAAAACAAATGGAAATAATGCATATTTTGATATTTCCTAAAATGTAAATGTTGAAAATGGATGGAAATATTGCATATTTTGTTATTTTTGTAACAAAAAAGATGAAAACAAATGGAAATTAAGGCTATTTCGATATTTCCTAAAATGTAAATGTTGAAAATGGATGGAAATATTGCATATTTTTATATTTTTGTAATGAAAAAGATGAAAACAAATGGAAATAAAGCATATTTTGATATTTCTGAAAATGTAAATGTTGGAAATTGATGGTAATATTGCATATTTTTATATTTTTGTAATGAAAAAGATTAAAACACATGGAAATATAGCATATTTTGATATTTCCTGAAATGTAAATGTTGGAAATTGATGGAAATATTGCATATTTTTATATTTTTGTAATGAAAAAGATAAAACAAATGGAAATATAGCAGATTTTGATATTTCCTGAAATGTAAATGTTGGAAATGGATGGAAATATTGCATATTTTTATATTTTTGTAATGAAAAAGATGAAAACAAATGGAAATAAAGCATATTTTGATATTTCCTGAAATGTAAATGTTGGAAATTGATGGAAATATTGCATATTTTTATATTTTTGTAATGAAAAAGATGAAAACAAATGGAAATAAAGCATATTTTGATATTTCCTGAAATGTAAATGTTGGAAATTGATGGAAATATTGCATATTTTTATATTTTTGTAATGAAAAAGATGAAAACAAATAAAAATAAAGCATATTTTGATATTTCTTAAAATGTAAATGTTGGAAATTGATGGAAATATTGCATATTTTTATATTTTTGTAATGAAAAAGATGAAAACAAATGGAAATAAAGCATATTTTGATATTTCCTCAAATGTAAATGTTGGAAATTGATCGAAATATTGCATATTTTTATATTTTTGTAATGAAAAAGAGGAAAACAAATGGAAATAAATAATATTTTGATTTTTCCTAAAATGTAAATGTTGGAAATTGATGTAAATATTTTTCTATTTTTCTAATGAAAATGATGAAAACAAATGGAAATATAGCACATTTTGATATTTCCTAAAATGTAAATGTTGAAAATGGATGGAAATATTGCATATTTTTATATTTTTGTAATGAAAAAGTTGAAAACAAATGGAAATATAGCATATTTTAATATTTCCTGAAATGTAAATGTTGGAAATTGATGGAAATATTGGATATTTTTATATTTTTGTAATGAAAAAGATGAAAACAAATGGAAATATAGCATATTTTAATATTTCCTGAAATGTAAATGTTCGAAATTGATAGAAATATTGCATAATTTTATATTTTTGTAATGAAAAAGATGAAAACAAATGGAAGTAAAGCATATTTTGATATTTCCTTAAATGTAAATGTTGAAAATGGATGGAAATATTGCATATTTTTATGTTTTTGTAATGAAAAACATGAAAACAAATGGAAATAAAGCATATTTTGATATTTCCTGAAATGTAAATGTTGGAAATTGATGCAAATATTGGATATTTTTATATATTTTTAATGAAAAAGATGAAAACAAATGGAAATAATGCATATTTTGATATTTCCTAAAATGTAAATGTTGAAAATGGATGAAAATATTGCATATTTTGATATTTTTGTAACAAAAAAGATGAAAACAAATGGAAATTAAGCATATTTCGATATTTCCTAAAATGTAAATGTTGAAAATGGATGGAAATATTGCATATTTTTATATTTTTGTAACGAAAAAGATGAAAACAAATGGAAATATAGCATATTTTAATATTTCCTGAAATGTAAATGTTGGAAATTGATGGAAATATTGCATATTTTTATATTTTTGTAATGAAAAAGATGAAAACAAATGGAAATATAGCATATTTTAATATTTCCTGAAATGTAAATGTTCGAAATTGATGGAAATATTGCATAATTTTATATTTTTGTAATGAAAAAGATGAAAACAAATGGAAGTAAAGCATATTTTGATATTTCCTTATATGTAAATGTTGAAAATGGATGGAAATATTGCATATTTTTATATTTTTGTAATGAAAAACATGAAAACAAATGGAAATAAAGCATATTTTGATATTTCCTGAAATGTAAATGTTGGAAATTGATGCAAATATTGCATATTTTTATATTTTGTAATGAAAAAGATGAAAAGAAATGGAAATAATGCATATTTTGATATTTCCTAAAATGTAAATGTTGAAAATAGATGGAAATATTGGATATTTTTATATTTTTGTAATGAAAAAGATGAAAACAAATGGAAATAAAGCATATTTTGATATTTCCTGAAATGTAAATGTTGGAAATTGTTGGAAATATTGCATATTTTTATATATTTGTAATGAAAAAGATGAAAACAAATGGAAATAATGCATATTTTGATATTTCCTAAAATGTAAATGTTGAAAATGGATGGAAATATTGCATATTTTTATATTTTTCTAATGAAAATGATGAAAACAAATGGAAATATAGCATATTTTGATATTTCCTAAAATGTAAATGTTGAAAATGGATGGAAATATTGCATATTTTTATGTTTTTGTAATGAAAAACATGAAAACAAATGGAAATAAAGCAGATTTTGATATTTTCTGAAATGTAAATCTTGGCAATTGATGCAAATATTGCATATTTTGATATTTTTGTAATGAAAAAGATGAACACAAATGGAAATATAGCATATTTTAATATTTCCTGAAATGTAAATGTTGGAAATTGATGGAAATATTGAATATTTTTATATTTTTGTAATGAAAAAGTTGAAAACAAATAAAAATAAAGCATATTTTGAAATTTCTTAAAATGTAAATGTTGGAAATGGATGGAAATATTGCATATTTTTATATTTTTGTAATGAAAAACATGAAAACAAATAGAAATAATGCATATTTTGATATTTCCTGAAATGTAAATTTTGGAAATTGATGGAAATATTGCATATTTTTATATTTTTGTAATGAAAAAGATGAAAAACAAATGGAAATAAAGCATATTTTGATATTTCCTGAAATGTAAATGTTGGAAATTGATGGAAATATTGTATATTTTTATATTTTTGTAATGAAAAAGATGAAAACAAATAAAAATAATGTATGTTTTATATTTCCTAAAATGTAAATGTTGAAAATGGATGGAAATATTGCATATTTTTATATTTTTGTAATGAAAAAGATGAAAAACAAATGCAAATAAAACATATTTTGATATTTCCTGAAAATTTAAATGTTGAAAATGGATGGAAATATTGCATATTTTGATATTTTTGTAATGAAAAAGATGAAAACAAATGGAAATATAGCATATTTTAATATTTCCTGAAATGTAAATTTTGGACATTGATGGAAATATTGCCTAATTTTATATTTTTGTAATGAAAAATATGAAAACTAATGGAAGTAAAGCATATTTTGATATTTCCTAAAATGTAAATGTTGAAAATGGATGGAAATATTACATATTTTTATATTTTTGTAATGAAAAACAGGAAAACAAATGGAAATAAAGCATATTTTGATATTTCCTGAAATGTAAATGTTGAAATAGATGGAAATATTGCATATTTTTATAGTTTTGCAATGAAAAAGATGAAAACATATAGAAATATAGCATATTTTGATATTTCCTAAAATGTAAATGTTGGAAATTGATGGAAATATTGCATATTTTTATATTTTTGTCATGAAAATATGAAAACGAATGGAAATAATGCATATTTTGATATTTCCTGAAATGTAAATGTTGGAAATTGATGGAAATATTGCATATTTTTATATTTTTGTAATGAAAAAGATGAAAACAAATGGAAATAAAGCATATTTTGATATTTCCTGAAATGTAAATGTTGGAAATTGATGGAAATATTGCATATTTTGATATTTTTGTAATGAAAAAGATGAAAAAGAAAGGAAATATAGCATATTTTAATATTTCCTGAAATGTAAATGTTGGAAATTGTTGGAAATATTGCATATTTTTATATATTTGTAATGAAAAAGATGAAAACAAATGGAAATAATGCATATTTTGATATTTCCTAAAATGTAAATGTTGAAAATGGATGGAAATATTGCATATTTTTATATTTTTCTAATGAAAATGATGAAAACAAATGGAAATATAGCATATTTTGATATTTCCTAAAATGTAAATGTTGAAAATGGATGGAAATATTGCATATTTTTATGTTTTTGTAATGAAAAACATGAAAACAAATGGAAATAAAGCAGATTTTGATATTTTCTGAAATGTAAATCTTGGCAATTGATGCAAATATTGCATATTTTGATATTTTTGTAATGAAAAAGATGAACACAAATGGAAATATAGCATATTTTAATATTTCCTGAAATGTAAATGTTGGAAATTGATGGAAATATTGAATATTTTTATATTTTTGTAATGAAAAAGTTGAAAACAAATAAAAATAAAGCATATTTTGAAATTTCTTAAAATGTAAATGTTGGAAATGGATGGAAATATTGCATATTTTTATATTTTTGTAATGAAAAACATGAAAACAAATAGAAATAAAGCATATTTTGATATTTCCTGAAATGTAAATGTTGAAATAAATGGAAATATTGCATATTTTTATATTTTTGTCAAGAAAAAGATGAAAACGAATGGAAATAATGCATATTTTGATATTTCCTGAAATGCAAATTTTGGAAATTGATGGAAATATTGCATATTTTTATAGTTTTGTAATGAAAAAGATGAAAACAAATAGAAATATAGCATATTTTGATATTTCCTAAAATGTAAATGTTGGAAATTGATGGAAATATTGCATATTTTTATATTTTTGTCATGAAAAAGATGAAAACGAATGGAAATAATGCATATTTTGATATTTCCTGAAATGTAAATTTTGGAAATTGATGGAAATATTGCATATTTTTATATTTTTGTAATGAAAAAGATGAAAAACAAATGGAAATAAAGCATATTTTGATATTTCCTGAAATGTAAATGTTGGAAATTGATGGAAATATTGTATATTTTTATATTTTTGTAATGAAAAAGATGAAAACAAATAAAAATAATGTATGTTTTATATTTCCTAAAATGTAAATGTTGAAAATGGATGGAAATATTGCATATTTTTATATTTTTGTAATGAAAAAGATGAAAAACAAATGCAAATAAAGCATATTTTGATATTTCCTGAAAATTTAAATGTTGAAAATGGATGGAAATATTGCATATTTTGATATTTTTGTAATGAAAAAGATGAAAACAAATGGAAATATAGCATATTTTAATATTTCCTGAAATGTAAATTTTGGACATTGATGGAAATATTGCCTAATTTTATATTTTTGTAATGAAAAATATGAAAACTAATGGAAGTAAAGCATATTTTGATATTTCCTAAAATGTAAATGTTGAAAATGGATGGAAATATTACATATTTTTATATTTTTGTAATGAAAAACAGGAAAACAAATGGAAATAAAGCATATTTTGATATTTCCTGAAATGTAAATGTTGAAATAGATGGAAATATTGCATATTTTTATAGTTTTGCAATGAAAAAGATGAAAACATATAGAAATATAGCATATTTTGATATTTCCTAAAATGTAAATGTTGGAAATTGATGGAAATATTGCATATTTTTATATTTTTGTCATGAAAATATGAAAACGAATGGAAATAATGCATATTTTGATATTTCCTGAAATGTAAATGTTGGAAATTGATGGAAATATTGCATATTTTTATATTTTTGTAATGAAAAAGATGAAAACAAATGGAAATAAAGCATATTTTGATATTTCCTGAAATGTAAATGTTGGAAATTGATGGAAATATTGCATATTTTGATATTTTTGTAATGAAAAAGATGAAAAAGAAAGGAAATATAGCATATTTTAATATTTCCTGAAATGTAAATGTTGGAAATTGTTGGAAATATTGCATATTTTTATGTTTCTGTAATGAAAAATATGAAAACAAATGGAAATAAAGCATATTTTGATATTTCCTGAAATGTAAATGTTGGAAATTGATGGATATATTGTATATTTTTATATTTTTCTAATGAAAAAGATGAAAACAAATGGAAGTAAAGCATATTTTGATATTTCCTAAAATGTAAATGTTGAAAATGGATGGAAATATTGCATGTTTTGATATTTTTGTAATGAAAAAGATGAAAACAAAAGGAAATTAAGCATCTTTCGATATTTCCTAAAACGTAAATGTTGAAAATGAATGGAAATATTGCA
Source organism: Acanthosepion esculentum (assembly GCA_964036315.1). Taxonomy (NCBI): domain Eukaryota; kingdom Metazoa; phylum Mollusca; class Cephalopoda; order Sepiida; family Sepiidae; genus Acanthosepion; species Acanthosepion esculentum. The sequence goes on along the minus strand of OZ038519.1, from coordinate 14,313,367 downwards.
TATTTTTATATTTTTGTAATGAAAAAGATGAAAACAAATGCCAATAAAGAATATTTTGATATTTCCTGAAAATTTAAATGTTGAAAATGGATGGAAATATTGCATATTTTGATATTTTTGTAATGAAAAAGATGAAAACAAATGGAAATATAGCATATTTTAATATTTTCTGAAATGTAAATGTTGGAAATTGATGGAAATATTGCATATTTTTATATTTTTGTAATGAAAAAGATGAAAACAAATGGAAATATAGCATATTTTAATATTTCCTGAAATGTAAATATTCGAAATTGATGGAAATATTGCCTAATTTTACATTTTTGTAATGAAAAATATGAAAACAAATGGAAGTAAAGCATATTTTGATATTTCCTAAAATGTAAATGTTGAAAATGGATGGAAATATTGCCTATTTTTATATTTTTGTAATGAAAAACATGAAAACAAATGGAAATAAAGCACATTTTGATATTTCCTGAAATGTAAATGTTGAAAATAGATGGAAATATTGCATATTTTTATAGTTTTGTAATGAAAAAGATGAAAACAAATAGAAATATAGCATATTTTGATATTTCCTAAAATGTAAATGTTGGAAATTGATGGAAATATTGCATATTTTTATATTTTTGTTATGAAAAAGATGAAAACGAATGGAAATAATGCATATTTTGATATTTCCTGAAATGTAAATTTTGGAAATTGATGGAAATATTGTATATTTTTATATTTTTGTAATGAAAAAGATGAAAAAAAAAAAAAATAAAGCATATTTTATATTTCCTAAAATGTAAATGTTGAAAATGGATGGAAATATTGCATATTTTGATATTTTTGTAACGAAAAAGATGAAAACAAATGGAAATAAAGCATATTTTGATATTTCCTGAAAATTTAAATGTTGAAAATGGATGGAAATATTGCATATTTTTATATTTTTGTAATGAAAAAGATGAAAAAGAAAGGAAATATAGCATATTTTAATATTTCCTGAAATGTAAATAATCGAAATTGATGGAAATATTGCATAATTTTATATTTTTGTAATGAAAAATATGAAAACAAATGGAAGTAAAGCATATTTTGATATTTCCTAAAATGTAAATGTTGAAAATGGATGGAAATATTGCATATTTTTATATTTTTGTAATGAAAAAGATGAAAAAGAAAGGAAATATAGCATATTTTAATATTTCCTAAAATGTAAATGTTGGAAATTGATGGAAATATTGCATATTTTTATATTTTTGTTATTAAAAAGATGAAAACGAATGGAAATAATGCATATTTTGATATTTCCTGAAATGTAAATTTTGGAAATTAATGGAAATATTGCTTATTTTTATATTTTTGTAATGAAAAAGATGAAAACAAATGGAAATAAAGCATATTTTGATATTTCCTGAAATGTAAATGTTGGAAATTTATGGAAATATTGCATATTTTTATATTTTTGTAATGAAAAGGTGAAAACAAGTGGAAATGAAGCATATTTTGATATTTCGTAAAATGTAAATGTTGAAAATGGATGGGAATATTGCATATTTTTATATTTTTGTAATGAAAAAGATGAAAAAGAAAGGAAATATAGCATATTTTAATATTTCCTGAAATGTAAATGTTGGAAATTGTTGGAAATATTGCATATTTTTATATTTCTGTAATGAAAAATATGAAAACAAATGGAAATAAAGCATATTTTGATATTTCCTGAAATGTAAATGTTGGAAATTGATGGAAATATTGTATATTTTTATATTTTTGTAATGAAAAAGATGAAAACAAATAAAAATAATGCATATTTTATATTTCCTAAAATGTAAATGTTGAAAATGGATGGAAATATTGCATATTTTGATATTTTTGTAACGAAAAAGATGAAAACAAATGGAAATTAAGCATATTTCGATATTTCCTAAAACGTAAATGTTGAAAATGAATGGAAATATTGCATATTTTTATATTTTTGTAATGAAAAAGATGAAAACAAATGCAAATAAAGCATATTTTGATATTTCCTGAAAATTTAAATGTTGAAAATGGATGGAAATATTGTATATTTTGATATTTTTGTAATGAAAAAGATGAAAAAAAATGGAAATATAGCATATTTTAATATTTCCTGAAATGTAAATTTTGGAAATTGATGGAAATATTGCATATTTTTATATTTTTGTAATGAAAAAGATGAAAACAAATGGAAATATAGCATATTTTAATATTTCCTGAAATGTAAATATTCGAAATTGATGGAAATATTGCCTAATTTTATATTTTTGTAATGAAAAATAAAAAAAACAAATGGAAGTAAAGCATATTTTGATATTTCCTAAAATGTAAATGTTGAAAATGGATGGAAATATTGCATATTTTTATATTTTTGTAATGAAAAACATGAAAACAAATGGAAATAAAGCATATTTTGATATTTGCTGAAATGTAAATGTTGAAAATAGATGGAAATATTGCATATTTTTATAGTTTTGTAATGAAAAAGATGAAAACAAATAGAAATATAGCATATTTTGATATTTCCTAAAATGTAAATGTTCGAAATTGATGGAAATATTGCATATTTTTATATTTTTGTCATGAAAATGATGAAAACGAATGGAAATAATGCATATTTTGATATTTCCTGAAATATCAATTTTGGAAATTGATGGAAATATTGCATATTTTTATATTTTTGTAATGAAAAAGATGAAAACAAATGGAAGTAAAGCATATTTTCATATTTATTAAATGTAAATGTTGAAAATGGATGGAAATACTGCATATTTTTATATTTTTGTAATGAAAAAGATGAAAACAAATGGAAATAAAGAATATTTAGATATTTCCTGAAATGTAAATGTTGGAAATTGATGGAAAAATTGCATATTTTTATATTTTTGTAATGAAAAAGATGAAAACGAAAGGAAATAATGCATGTTTTCATATTTCCTAAAATGTAAAATATTGTATATTTTTATATTTTTGTAATGAAAAAGATGAAAACAAATGGAAATAATGCATATTTTATATTTCCTAAAATGTAAATGTTGGAAATTGATGGAAATATTGCCTTTTTTTATATTTTTGTAATGAAAAGGTGAAAACAAATGGAAATAAAGCATATTTCGATATTTCCTGTAATGTAAATGTTGGAAATTGATGGAAATATTGCATATTTTGATATTTTTGTAATGAAAAAGATGAAAACATATGGAAATAAAGCATATTTTGATATTTCCTAAAATGTAAATGTTGAAAATGGATGGAAATATTGCATATTTTTATATTTTTATAACGAAAAAGATGAAAAAGAAAGGAAATATAGCATATTTTAATATTTCCTGAAATGTAAATGTTGGAAATTTTTGGAAATATTGCATATTTTTATATTTCTCTAATGAAAAAGATGAAAACAAATGGAAATAAAGCATATTTTGATATTTCCTGAAATGTAAATGTTGGAAATTGATGGAAATATTGCATATTTTGATATTTTTGTAACGAAAAAGATGAAACAAGTGGAAATAAAGCATATTTTGATATTTCCTGAAAATTTAAATGTTGAAAATGGATGGAAATATTGCATATTTTGATATTTTTGTAATGAAAAAGATGAAAACAAATGGAAATATAGCATATTTTAATATTTCCTGTAATGTAAATATTGGAAATTGATGGAAATATTGCATATTTTTATATTTTTGTAATGAAAAAGATTAAAACAAATGGAAATAAAGTATATTTTGATATTTATTAAAATGTAAATGTTGAAAATGGATGGAAATATTGCATATTTTTATATTTTTTTAATGAAAAAGATGAAAACAAATGGAAATATAGCATATTTTAATATTTCCTGAAATGTAAATGTTGGAAATTGATGGAAATATTGCATATTTTTATATTTTTGTAATGAAAACCTGAAAACAAATGGAAATAAAGAAATTTTCGATATTTCCTAAAATGTAAATCTTGGAAATTGAAGGAAATATTGCATATTTTTATATTTTTGTAATGAAAAAGATGAAAACGAATGGAAATAATGCATATTTTGATATTTCCTGAAATGTAAATGTGCGAAATTGATGGAAATATTGCATATTTTGATATTTTCGTAATGAAAAAGATGGAAAAAAATGAAAATAAAGCATATTTTGATATTTCTTAAAATGTAAATGTTGAAAATGGATGGAAATATTGCATATTTTTATATTATTGTAATGAAAAAGATCAAAACAAATGGAAATAATGCATATTTTGATATTTCCTGAAATGTAAATATTCGAAATTGATGGAAATATTGCCTAATTTTATATTTTTGTAATGAAAAATAAAAAAAACAAATGGAAGTAAAGCATATTTTGATATTTCCTAAAATGTAAATGTTGAAAATGGATGGAAATATTGCATATTTTTATATTTTTGTAATGAAAAACATGAAAACAAATGGAAATAAAGCATATTTTGATATTTGCTGAAATGTAAATGTTGAAAATAGATGGAAATATTGCATATTTTTATAGTTTTGTAATGAAAAAGATGAAAACAAATAGAAATATAGCATATTTTGATATTTCCTAAAATGTAAATGTTCGAAATTGATGGAAATATTGCATATTTTTATATTTTTGTCATGAAAATGATGAAAACGAATGGAAATAATGCATATTTTGATATTTCCTGAAATATCAATTTTGGAAATTGATGGAAATATTGCATATTTTTATATTTTTGTAATGAAAAAGATGAAAACAAATGGAAGTAAAGCATATTTTCATATTTATTAAATGTAAATGTTGAAAATGGATGGAAATACTGCATATTTTTATATTTTTGTAATGAAAAAGATGAAAACAAATGGAAATAAAGAATATTTAGATATTTCCTGAAATGTAAATGTTGGAAATTGATGGAAAAATTGCATATTTTTATATTTTTGTAATGAAAAAGATGAAAACGAAAGGAAATAATGCATGTTTTCATATTTCCTAAAATGTAAAATATTGTATATTTTTATATTTTTGTAATGAAAAAGATGAAAACAAATGGAAATAATGCATATTTTATATTTCCTAAAATGTAAATGTTGGAAATTGATGGAAATATTGCCTTTTTTTATATTTTTGTAATGAAAAGGTGAAAACAAATGGAAATAAAGCATATTTCGATATTTCCTGTAATGTAAATGTTGGAAATTGATGGAAATATTGCATATTTTGATATTTTTGTAATGAAAAAGATGAAAACATATGGAAATAAAGCATATTTTGATATTTCCTAAAATGTAAATGTTGAAAATGGATGGAAATATTGCATATTTTTATATTTTTATAACGAAAAAGATGAAAAAGAAAGGAAATATAGCATATTTTAATATTTCCTGAAATGTAAATGTTGGAAATTTTTGGAAATATTGCATATTTTTATATTTCTCTAATGAAAAAGATGAAAACAAATGGAAATAAAGCATATTTTGATATTTCCTGAAATGTAAATGTTGGAAATTGATGGAAATATTGCATATTTTGATATTTTTGTAACGAAAAAGATGAAACAAGTGGAAATAAAGCATATTTTGATATTTCCTGAAAATTTAAATGTTGAAAATGGATGGAAATATTGCATATTTTGATATTTTTGTAATGAAAAAGATGAAAACAAATGGAAATATAGCATATTTTAATATTTCCTGTAATGTAAATATTGGAAATTGATGGAAATATTGCATATTTTTATATTTTTGTAATGAAAAAGATTAAAACAAATGGAAATAAAGTATATTTTGATATTTATTAAAATGTAAATGTTGAAAATGGATGGAAATATTGCATATTTTTATATTTTTTTAATGAAAAAGATGAAAACAAATGGAAATATAGCATATTTTAATATTTCCTGAAATGTAAATGTTGGAAATTGATGGAAATATTGCATATTTTTATATTTTTGTAATGAAAACCTGAAAACAAATGGAAATAAAGAAATTTTCGATATTTCCTAAAATGTAAATCTTGGAAATTGAAGGAAATATTGCATATTTTTATATTTTTGTAATGAAAAAGATGAAAACGAATGGAAATAATGCATATTTTGATATTTCCTGAAATGTAAATGTGCGAAATTGATGGAAATATTGCATATTTTGATATTTTCGTAATGAAAAAGATGGAAAAAAATGAAAATAAAGCATATTTTGATATTTCTTAAAATGTAAATGTTGAAAATGGATGGAAATATTGCATATTTTTATATTATTGTAATGAAAAAGATCAAAACAAATGGAAATAATGCATATTTTGATATTTCCTGAAATGTAAATGTTGGAAATTGATGGAAATATTGCATATTTTTATATTTTTGTCATGAAAAAGATGAAAACGAATGGAAATAATGCATATTTTGATATTTCCTGAAATGTAAATGTTGGAAATTAATGGAAATATTGCATATTTTTTATTTTTGTAATGAAAAAGATGAAAACAAATGGAAATAAAGCACATTTTGATATTACCTGAAATGTAAATGTTGGAAATTGATGGAAATATTGCATATTTGATATTTTATTAATGAAAAAGATGAAAACATATGGAAATAAAGCATATTTTGATATTTCCTAAAATTTAAATGTTGAAAATGGATGGAAATATTGCATATTTTTATATTTTTGTAATGAGAAAGATGAAAAAGAAAGGAAATATAGCATATTTTAATATTTCCTGAAATGTAAATGTTGGAAATTGTTAGAAATATTGCATATTTTTATATTTCTGTAATAAAAAAGATGAAAACAAAAGGAAATAAAGCATATTTTGATATTTGCTGAAATGTAAATGTTGGAAATTGATGTAAATATTGCATATTTTTATATTTTTGTAATGAAAAAGATGAAAACAAATGGAAATAATGCATATTTTATATTTCCTAAAATGTAAATGTTGAAAATGGATCGAAATATTGCATATTTTGACATTTTTGTAACGAAAAAGATGAAAACAAATGGAAATTATGCATATTTCGATATTTCCTAAAATGTAAATGTTGAAAATGAATGGAAATATTGCATATTTTTATATTTTTTTAATGAAAAAGATGAAAACAAATGCAAATAAAGCATATTTTGATATTTCATGAAAATTTAAATGTTGAAAATGGATGGAAATATTGCATATTTTGATATTTTTGTAATGAAAAAGATGAAAAAAAAAACGAAATATAGCATATTTTAATATTTCCTGAAATGTAAATGTTGGAAATTGATGGAAATATTGCATATTTTTATATTTTTGTAATGAAAAAGATAAAAACAAATGGAAATATAGTATATTTTAATATTTCCCGAAATGTAAATGTTGGAAATTGATGGAAATATTGCATAATTTTATATTTTTTAATGAAAAAGATGAAAACAGATGGAAGTAAAGCATGTTTTGATATTTCCTAAAATGTAAATGTTGAAAATGGATGGAAATATTGCATATTTTTATATTTTTGTCATGAAAAAGATGAAAACGAATGGAAATAATGCATATTTTGATATTTCCTGAAATGTAAATGTTGGAAATTGATGGAAATATTGCATATTTTTTATTTTTGTAATGAAAAAGATGAAAACAAATGGAAATAAAGCACATTTTGATATTTCCTGAAATGTAAATGTTGGAAATTGATGGAAATATTGCATATTTTGATATTTTATTAATGAAAAGCTGAAAACATATGGAAATAAAGCATATTTTGATATTTCCTAAAATGTAAATGTTGAAAATGGATGGAAATATTGCATATTTTTATATTTTTGTAATGAGAAAGATGAAAAAGAAAGGAAATATAGCATATTTTAATATTTCCTGAAATGTAAATGTTGGAAATTGTTAGAAATATTGCATATTTTTATATTTCTGTAATAAAAAAGATGAAAACGAATGGAAATAATGCATATTTTGATATTTCCTGAAATGTAAATGTTGGAAATTAATGGAAATATTGCATATTTTTTATTTTTGTAATGAAAAAGATGAAAACAAATGGAAATAAAGCACATTTTGATATTACCTGAAATGTAAATGTTGGAAATTGATGGAAATATTGCATATTTGATATTTTATTAATGAAAAAGATGAAAACATATGGAAATAAAGCATATTTTGATATTTCCTAAAATTTAAATGTTGAAAATGGATGGAAATATTGCATATTTTTATATTTTTGTAATGAGAAAGATGAAAAAGAAAGGAAATATAGCATATTTTAATATTTCCTGAAATGTAAATGTTGGAAATTGTTAGAAATATTGCATATTTTTATATTTCTGTAATAAAAAAGATGAAAACAAAAGGAAATAAAGCATATTTTGATATTTGCTGAAATGTAAATGTTGGAAATTGATGTAAATATTGCATATTTTTATATTTTTGTAATGAAAAAGATGAAAACAAATGGAAATAATGCATATTTTATATTTCCTAAAATGTAAATGTTGAAAATGGATCGAAATATTGCATATTTTGACATTTTTGTAACGAAAAAGATGAAAACAAATGGAAATTATGCATATTTCGATATTTCCTAAAATGTAAATGTTGAAAATGAATGGAAATATTGCATATTTTTATATTTTTTTAATGAAAAAGATGAAAACAAATGCAAATAAAGCATATTTTGATATTTCATGAAAATTTAAATGTTGAAAATGGATGGAAATATTGCATATTTTGATATTTTTGTAATGAAAAAGATGAAAAAAAAAACGAAATATAGCATATTTTAATATTTCCTGAAATGTAAATGTTGGAAATTGATGGAAATATTGCATATTTTTATATTTTTGTAATGAAAAAGATAAAAACAAATGGAAATATAGTATATTTTAATATTTCCCGAAATGTAAATGTTGGAAATTGATGGAAATATTGCATAATTTTATATTTTTTAATGAAAAAGATGAAAACAGATGGAAGTAAAGCATGTTTTGATATTTCCTAAAATGTAAATGTTGAAAATGGATGGAAATATTGCATATTTTTATATTTTTGTCATGAAAAAGATGAAAACGAATGGAAATAATGCATATTTTGATATTTCCTGAAATGTAAATGTTGGAAATTGATGGAAATATTGCATATTTTTTATTTTTGTAATGAAAAAGATGAAAACAAATGGAAATAAAGCACATTTTGATATTTCCTGAAATGTAAATGTTGGAAATTGATGGAAATATTGCATATTTTGATATTTTATTAATGAAAAGCTGAAAACATATGGAAATAAAGCATATTTTGATATTTCCTAAAATGTAAATGTTGAAAATGGATGGAAATATTGCATATTTTTATATTTTTGTAATGAGAAAGATGAAAAAGAAAGGAAATATAGCATATTTTAATATTTCCTGAAATGTAAATGTTGGAAATTGTTAGAAATATTGCATATTTTTATATTTCTGTAATAAAAAAGATGAAAACAAAAGGAAATAAAGCATATTTTGATATTTGCTGAAATGTAAATGTTGGAAATTGATGGAAATATTGCATATTTTGATATTTTTGTAATGAAAAAGATGAAAACAAATGGAAGTAAAGCATATTTTGATATTTCCTAAAATGTAAATGTTGGAAATTGTTAGAAATATTGCATATTTTGATATTTTTGTAATGAAAAAGATTAAAACAAATGGAAATAAAATATATTTTGATATTTCTTAAAATGTAAATGTTGAAAATGGATGGAAATATTGCATATTTTTATATTTTTTTAATGAAAAAGATGAAAACAAATAGAAATATAGCATATTTTAATATTTCCTGAAATGTAAATGTTGGAAATTGATGGAAATATTGCATATTTTTATATTTTTGTAATGAAAAACATGAAAACAAATGGAAATAAAGAATATTTCGATATTTCCTAAAATGTAAATGTTGGAAATTGATGGAAATATTGCATATTTTTATATTTTTGTAATGAAAAAGATGAAAACGAATGGAAATAATGCATATTTTGATATTTCCTGAAATGTAAATGTTGGAAATTGATGGAAATATTGCATCTTTTGATATTTTTGTAATGAAAAAGATGGAAACAAATGGAAATAAAGCATATTTTGATATTTCCTGAAATGTAAATGTTGAAAATAGATGGAAATATTGCATATTTTTATCATTTTGTAATGAAAAAGATGAAAACAAATGAAAATATAGCATATTTTGATATTTCTTGAAATGTAAATGTTGTTAATTGATGGAAATATTGCATATTTTTATATTTTTGTAATGAAAAAGATGAAAACAAATGGAAATAAAAAATATTTAGATATTTCCTGAAATGTAAATGTTGGAAATTGATGGATAAATTGCATATTTTTATATTATTGTAATTAAAAAGATGAAAACAAATGGAAATAATGCATATTTTGATATTTCCTGAAATGTAAATGTTGGAAATTTATGGAAATATTGCATATTTTTATATTTTTGTAATGAAAAAGATGAAAACAAATGGAAATAAAGCATATTTTGATATTTCCTGAAAATTTAAATGTTCAAAATGGATGGAAATATTGCATATTTTGATATTTTTGTAATGAAAAAGATGAAAACAAATGGAAATATAGCATATTTTAATATTTCCTGAAATGTAAATGTTGGAAATTGATGGAAATATTGCATATTTTTATATGTTTGTAATGAAAAAGATAAAAACAAATGGAAATATAGTATATTTTAATATTTCCTGAAATGTAAATGTTGGAAATTGATGGAAATATTGCATAATTTTATATTTTTTAATGAAAAAGATGAAAACAAATGGAAGTAAAGCATGTTTTGATATTTCCTAAAATGTAAATGTTGAAAAAGGATGGAAATATTGCATATTTTGATATTTTTGTAATGATAAAGATGAAAACAAATGGACGTAAAGCATATTTTGATATTGCCTAAAATGTAAATGTTGGAAATGGAGGGAAATATTGCATATTTTGATATTTTTGTAATGAAAAATATTAAAACAAATGGAAATAAATTATATTTTGATATTTCTTAAAATGTAAATGTTGAAAATGGATGGAAATATTGCATATTTTTATATTTTTTTAATGAAAAAGATGAAAACAAATGGAAATATAGCATATTTTAATATTTCCTGAAATGTAAATGTTGGAAATTGATGGAAATATTGCATATTTTTATATTTGTGTAATGAAAAACATGAAAACAAATGGAAATAAAGAATATTTCGATATTTCCTAAAATGTAAATGTTGGAAATTGATGGAAATATTGCATATTTTTATATTTTTGTAATGAAAAAGATGAAAACGAATGGAAATAATGCATATTTTGATATTTCCTGAAATGTAAATGTTGGAAATTGATGGAAATATTGCATCTTTTGATATTTTTGTAATGAAAAAGATGGAAACAAATGGAAATAAAGCATATTTTGATATTTCCTGAAATGTAAATGTTGAAAATAGATGGAAATATTGCATATTTTTATCATTTTGTAATGAAAAAGATGAAAACAAATGGAAATATAGCATATTTTGATATTTCTTGAAATGTAAATGTTGTTAATTGATGGAAATATTGCATATTTTTATATTTTTGTAATGAAAAAGATGAAAACAAATGGAAATAAAAAATATTTAGATATTTCCTGAAATGTAAATGTTGGAAATGGAGGGAAATATTGCATATTTTTATATTTTTGTAATGAAAAAGATAAAAACAAATGGAAATATAGTATATTTTAATATTTCCCGAAATGTAAATGTTGGAAATTGATGGAAATATTGCATAATTTTATATTTTTTAATGAAAAAGATGAAAACAATTGGAAGTAAAGCATGTTTTGATATTTCCTAAAATGTAAATGTTTAAAATGGATGGAAATATTGCATATTTTGATATTTTCGTAATGAAAAAGATGAAAACAAATGCAAATAATGCATATTTTGATATTTCCTGAAATGTAAATGTTGGAAATTGATGGAAATATTGCATATTTTTATATTTTTGTCATGAAAAAGATGAAAACGAATGGAAATAATGCATATTTTGATATTTCCTGAAATGTAAATGTTGGAAATTGATGGAAATATTGCATATTTTTTATTTTTGTAATGAAAAAGCTGAAAACATATGGAAATAAAGCATATTTTGATATTTCCTAAAATGTAAATGTTGAAAATGGATGGAAATATTGCATATTTTTATATTTTTGTAATGAGAAAGATGAAAAAGAAAGGAAATATAGCATATTTTAATATTTCCTGAAATGTAAATGTTGGAAATTGTTAGAAATATTGCATATTTTTATATTTCTGTAATAAAAAAGATGAAAACAAAAGGAAATAAAGCATATTTTGATATTTGCTGAAATGTAAATGTTGGAAATTGATGGAAATATTGCATATTTTTATATTTTTGTAATGAAAAAGATGAAAACAAATGGAAATAATGCATATTTCGATATTTCCTAAAATGTAAATGTTGAAAATGAATGGAAATATTGCATATTTTTATATTTTTGTAACGAAAAAGATGAAAACAAATGCAAATAAAGCATATTTTGATATTTCATGAAAATTTAAATGTTGAAAATGGATGGAAATATTGCATATTTTGATATTTTTGTAATGAAAAAGATGAAAAAAAACCGAAATATAGCATATTTTAATATTTCCTGAAATGTAAATGTTGGAAATTGATGGAAATATTGCATAATTTTATATTTTTTAATGAAAAAGATGAAAACAAATGGAAGTAAAGCATGTTTTGATATTTCCTAAAATGTAAATGTTGAAAAAGGATGGAAATATTGCATATTTTGATATTTTTGTAATGAAAAAGATGAAAACAAATGGAAGTAAAGCATATTTTGATATTTCCTAAAATGTAAATGTTGGAAATGGAGGGAAATATTGCATATTTTGATATTTTTGTAATGAAAAAGATTAAAACAAATGGAAATAAAATATATTTTGATATTTCTTAAAATGTAAATGTTGAAAATGGATGGAAATATTGCATATTTTTATATTTTTTTAATGAAAAAGATGAAAACAAATGGAAATATAGCATATTTTAATATTTCCTGAAATGTAAATGTTGGAAATTGATGGAAATATTGCATATTTTTATATTTTTGTAATGAAAAACATGAAAACAAATGGAAATAAAGAATATTTCGATATTTCCTAAAATGTAAATGTTGGAAATTGATGGAAATATTGCATATTTTTATATTTTTGTAATGAAAAAGATGAAAACGAATGGAAATAATGCATATTTTGATATTTCCTGAAATGTAAATGTTGGAAATTGATGGAAATATTGCATCTTTTGATATTTTTGTAATGAAAAAGATGAAAACAAATGGAAATAAAGCATATTTTGATATTTCCTGAAATGTAAATGTTGAAAATAGATGGAAATATTGCATATTTTTATCATTTTGTAATGAAAAAGATGAAAACAAATGGAAATATAGCATATTTTGATATTTCTTGAAATGTAAATGTTGTTAATTGATAGAAATATTGCATATTTTTATATTTTTGTAATGAAAAAGATGAAAACAAATGGAAATAAAAAATATTTAGATATTTCCTGAAATGTAAATGTTGGAAATTGATGGATAAATTGCATATTTTTATATTATTGTAATGAAAAAGATGAAAACAAATGGAAATATAGCATATTTTGATATTTCTTGAAATGTAAATGTTGTTAATTGATGGAAATATTGCATATTTTTATATTTTTGTAATGAAAAAGATGAAAACAAATGGAAATAAAAAATATTTAGATATTTCCTGAAATGTAAATGTTGGAAATTGATGGATAAATTGCATATTTTTATATTATTGTAATGAAAAAGATGAAAACAAATGGAAATAATGCATATTTTGATATTTCCTGAAAGGTAAATGTTGGAAATTGATGGAAATATTGCATATTTTTATATTTTTGTAATGAAAAAGATGAAAACAAATGGAAATAAAAAATATTTAGATATTTCCTGAAATGTAAATGTTGGAAATTGATGGATAAATTGCATATTTTGATATTTTTGTAATGAAAAAGATGAAAACAAATGGAAATATAGCATATTTTAATATTTCCTGAAATGTAAATGTTGGAAATTGATGGAAATATTGCATATTTTTATATGTTTGTAATGAAAAAGATAAAAACAAATGGAAATATAGTATATTTTAATATTTCCTGAAATGTAAATGTTGGAAATTGATGGAAATATTGCATAATTTTATATTTTTTAATGAAAAAGATGAAAACAAATGGAAGTAAAGCATGTTTTGATATTTCCTAAAATGTAAATGTTGAAAAAGGATGGAAATATTGCATATTTTGATATTTTTGTAATGAAAAAGATGAAAACAAATGGAAGTAAAGCATATTTTGATATTTCCTAAAATGTAAATGTTGGAAATGGAGGGAAATATTGCATATTTTGATATTTTTTAATGAAAAAGATTAAAACAAATGGAAATAAAATATATTTTGATATTTCTTAAAATGTAAATGTTGAAAATGTATGGAAATATTGCATATTTTTATATTTTTTTAATGAAAAAGATGAAAACAAATGGAAATATAGCATATTTTAATATTTCCTGAAATGTAAATGTTGGAAATTGATGGAAATATTGCATATTTTTATATTTTTGTAATGAAAAACATGAAAACAAATGGAAATAAAGAATATTTCGATATTTCCTAAAATGTAAATGTTGGAAATTGATGGAAATATTGCATATTTTTATATTTTTGTAATGAAAAAGATGAAAACGAATGGAAATAATGCATATTTTGATATTTCCTGAAATGTAAATGTTGGAAATTGATGGAAATATTGCATCTTTTGATATTTTTGTAATGAAAAAGATGGAAACAAATGGAAATAAAGCATATTTTGATATTTCCTGAAATGTAAATGTTGAAAATAGATGGAAATATTGCATATTTTTATCATTTTGTAATGAAAAAGATGAAAACAAATGGAAATATAGCATATTTTGATATTTCTTGAAATGTAAATGTTGTTAATTGATGGAAATATTGCATATTTTTATATTTTTGTAATGAAAAAGATGAAAACAAATGGAAATAAAAAATATTTAGATATTTCCTGAAATGTAAATGTTGGAAATTGATGGATAAATTGCATATTTTTATATTATTGTAATGAAAAAGATGAAAACAAATGGAAATAATGCATATTTTGATATTTCCTGAAATGTAAATGTTGGAAATTGATGGAAATATTGCATCTTTTGATATTTTTGTAATGAAAAAGATGAAAACAAATGGAAATAAAGCATATTTTGATATTTCCTGAAATGTAAATGTTGAAAATAGATGGAAATATTGCATATTTTTATCATTTTGTAATGAAAAAGA
Organism: Acanthosepion esculentum; assembly: GCA_964036315.1. NCBI lineage: Eukaryota > Metazoa > Mollusca > Cephalopoda > Sepiida > Sepiidae > Acanthosepion > Acanthosepion esculentum. Next base: position 14,297,943 of record OZ038519.1, on the reverse strand, counting down.
TGAAAACAAATGGAAATATAGCATATTTTGATATTTCTTGAAATGTAAATGTTGTTAATTGATAGAAATATTGCATATTTTTATATTTTTGTAATGAAAAAGATGAAAACAAATGGAAATAAAAAATATTTAGATATTTCCTGAAATGTAAATGTTGGAAATTGATGGATAAATTGCATATTTTTATATTATTGTAATGAAAAAGATGAAAACAAATGGAAATATAGCATATTTTGATATTTCTTGAAATGTAAATGTTGTTAATTGATGGAAATATTGCATATTTTTATATTTTTGTAATGAAAAAGATGAAAACAAATGGAAATAAAAAATATTTAGATATTTCCTGAAATGTAAATGTTGGAAATTGATGGATAAATTGCATATTTTTATATTATTGTAATGAAAAAGATGAAAACAAATGGAAATAATGCATATTTTGATATTTCCTGAAAGGTAAATGTTGGAAATTGATGGAAATATTGCATATTTTTATATTTTTGTAATGAAAAAGATGAAAACAAATGGAAATAAAGCATATTTTGATATTTCCTGAAAATTTAAATGTTCAAAATGGATGGAAATATTGCATATTTTGATATTTTTGTAATGAAAAAGATGAAAACAAATGGAAATATAGCATATTTTAATATTTCCTGAAATGTAAATGTTGGAAATTGTTAGAAATATTGCATATTTTTATATTTCTGTAATAAAAAAGATGAAAACAAAAGGAAATAAAGCATATTTTGATATTTGCTGAAATGTAAATGTTGGAAATTGATGGAAATATTGCATATTTTTATATTTTTGTAATGAAAAAGATGAAAACAAATGGAAATAATGCATATTTTATATTTCCTAAAATGTAAATGTTGAAAATGGATCGAAATATTGCATATTTTGATATTTTTGTAACGAAAAAGATGAAAACAAATGGAAATTATGCATATTTCGATATTTCCTAAAATGTAAATGTTGAAAATGAATGGAAATATTGCATATTTTTATATTTTTTTAATGAAAAAGATGAAAACAAATGCAAATAAAGCATATTTTGATATTTCATGAAAATTTAAATGTTGAAAATGGATGGAAATATTGCATATTTTGATATTTTTGTAATGAAAAAGATGAAAAAAAACCGAAATATAGCATATTTTAATATTTCCTGAAATGTAAATGTTGGAAATTGATGGAAATATTGCATAATTTTATATTTTTTAATGAAAAAGATGAAAACAAATGGAAGTAAAGCATGTTTTGATATTTCCTAAAATGTAAATGTTGAAAAAGGATGGAAATATTGCATATTTTGATATTTTTGTAATGAAAAAGATGAAAACAAATGGAAGTAAAGCATATTTTGATATTTCCTAAAATGTAAATGTTGGAAATGGAGGGAAATATTGCATATTTTGATATTTTTGTAATGAAAAAGATTAAAACAAATGGAAATAAAATATATTTTGATATTTCTTAAAATGTAAATGTTGAAAATGGATGGAAATATTGCATATTTTTATATTTTTTTAATGAAAAAGATGAAAACAAATGGAAATATAGCATATTTTAATATTTCCTGAAATGTAAATGTTGGAAATTGATGGAAATATTGCATATTTTTATATTTTTGTAATGAAAAACATGAAAACAAATGGAAATAAAGAATATTTCGATATTTCCTAAAATGTAAATGTTGGAAATTGATGGAAATATTGCATATTTTTATATTTTTGTAATGAAAAAGAAGAAAACAAATGGAAATAATGCATATTTTGATATTTCCTGAAATGTAAATGTTGGAAATTGATGGAAATATTGCATCTTTTGATATTTTTGTAATGAAAAAGATGAAAACAAATGGAAATAAAGCATATTTTGATATTTCCTGAAATGTAAATGTTGAAAATAGATGGAAATATTGCATATTTTTATCATTTTGTAATGAAAAAGATGAAAACAAATGGAAATATAGCATATTTTGATATTTCTTGAAATGTAAATGTTGTTAATTGATAGAAATATTGCATATTTTTATATTTTTGTAATGAAAAAGATGAAAACAAATGGAAATAAAAAATATTTAGATATTTCCTGAAATGTAAATGTTGGAAATTGATGGATAAATTGCATATTTTTATATTATTGTAATGAAAAAGATGAAAACAAATGGAAATATAGCATATTTTGATATTTCTTGAAATGTAAATGTTGTTAATTGATGGAAATATTGCATATTTTTATATTTTTGTAATGAAAAAGATGAAAACAAATGGAAATAAAAAATATTTAGATATTTCCTGAAATGTAAATGTTGGAAATTGATGGATAAATTGCATATTTTTATATTATTGTAATGAAAAAGATGAAAACAAATGGAAATAATGCATATTTTGATATTTCCTGAAAGGTAAATGTTGGAAATTGATGGAAATATTGCATATTTTTATATTTTTGTAATGAAAAAGATGAAAACAAATGGAAATAAAAAATATTTAGATATTTCCTGAAATGTAAATGTTGGAAATTGATGGATAAATTGCATATTTTGATATTTTTGTAATGAAAAAGATGAAAACAAATGGAAATATAGCATATTTTAATATTTCCTGAAATGTAAATGTTGGAAATTGATGGAAATATTGCATATTTTTATATGTTTGTAATGAAAAAGATAAAAACAAATGGAAATATAGTATATTTTAATATTTCCTGAAATGTAAATGTTGGAAATTGATGGAAATATTGCATAATTTTATATTTTTTAATGAAAAAGATGAAAACAAATGGAAGTAAAGCATGTTTTGATATTTCCTAAAATGTAAATGTTGAAAAAGGATGGAAATATTGCATATTTTGATATTTTTGTAATGAAAAAGATGAAAACAAATGGAAGTAAAGCATATTTTGATATTTCCTAAAATGTAAATGTTGGAAATGGAGGGAAATATTGCATATTTTGATATTTTTTAATGAAAAAGATTAAAACAAATGGAAATAAAATATATTTTGATATTTCTTAAAATGTAAATGTTGAAAATGGATGGAAATATTGCATATTTTTATATTTTTTTAATGAAAAAGATGAAAACAAATGGAAATATAGCATATTTTAATATTTCCTGAAATGTAAATGTTGGAAATTGATGGAAATATTGCATATTTTTATATTTTTGTAATGAAAAACATGAAAACAAATGGAAATAAAGAATATTTCGATATTTCCTAAAATGTAAATGTTGGAAATTGATGGAAATATTGCATATTTTTATATTTTTGTAATGAAAAAGATGAAAACGAATGGAAATAATGCATATTTTGATATTTCCTGAAATGTAAATGTTGGAAATTGATGGAAATATTGCATCTTTTGATATTTTTGTAATGAAAAAGATGGAAACAAATGGAAATAAAGCATATTTTGATATTTCCTGAAATGTAAATGTTGAAAATAGATGGAAATATTGCATATTTTTATCATTTTGTAATGAAAAAGATGAAAACAAATGGAAATATAGCATATTTTGATATTTCTTGAAATGTAAATGTTGTTAATTGATGGAAATATTGCATATTTTTATATTTTTGTAATGAAAAAGATGAAAACAAATGGAAATAAAAAATATTTAGATATTTCCTGAAATGTAAATGTTGGAAATTGATGGATAAATTGCATATTTTTATATTATTGTAATGAAAAAGATGAAAACAAATGGAAATAATGCATATTTTGATATTTCCTGAAATGTAAATGTTGGAAATTGATGGAAATATTGCATATTTTTATATTTTTGTAATGAAAAAGATGAAAACAAATGGAAATAAAGCATATTTTGATATTTCCTGAAAATTTAAATGTTCAAAATGGATGGAAATATTGCATATTTTGATATTTTTGTAATGAAAAAGATGAAAACAAATGGAAATATAGCATATTTTAATATTTCCTGAAATGTAAATGTTGGAAATTGATGGAAATATTGCATATTTTTATATGTTTGTAATGAAAAAGATAAAAACAAATGGAAATATAGTATATTTTAATATTTCCTGAAATGTAAATGTTGGAAATTGATGGAAATATTGCATAATTTTATATTTTTTAATGAAAAAGATGAAAACAAATGGAAGTAAAGCATGTTTTGATATTTCCTAAAATGTAAATGTTGAAAAAGGATGGAAATATTGCATATTTTGATATTTTTGTAATGAAAAAGATGAAAACAAATGGAAGTAAAGCATATTTTGATATTTCCTAAAATGTAAATGTTGGAAATGGAGGGAAATATTGCATATTTTGATATTTTTGTAATGAAAAAGATTAAAACAAATGGAAATAAAATATATTTTGATATTTCTTAAAATGTAAATGTTGAAAATGGATGGAAATATTGCATATTTTGATATTTTTGTAATGAAAAAGATGAAAACGAATGGAAATAATGCATATTTTGATATTTCCTGAAATGTAAATGTGCGAAATTGATGGAAATATTGCTTATTTTGATATTTTCGTAATGAAAAAGATAGAAAAAAATGGAAATAAAGCATATTTTGATAATTCTTAAAATGTAAATGTTGAAAATGGATGGAAATATTGCATATTTTTAAATTATTGTAATGAAAAAGATGAAAACAAATGGAAATAATGCATATTTTGATATTTCCTGAAATGTAAATGTTGGAAATTGATGGAAATATTGCATATTTTTATATTTTTGTCATGAAAAAGATGAAAACGAATGGAAATAATGCATATTTTGATATTTCCTGAAATGTAAATGTTGGAAATTGATGGAAATATTGCATATTTTTTATTTTTGTAATGAAAAAGATGAAAACAAATGGAAATAAAGCACATTTTGATATTTCCTGAAATGTAAATGTTGGCAATTGATGGAAATATTGCATATTTTGATATTTTATTAATGAAAAGCTGAAAACATATGGAAATAAAGCATATTTTGATATTTCCTAAAATTTAAATGTTGAAAATGGATGGAAATATTGCATATTTTTATATTTTTGTAATGAGAAAGATGAAAAAGAAAGGAAATATAGCATATTTTAATATTTCCTGAAATGTAAATGTTGGAAATTGTTAGAAATATTGCATATTTTTATATTTCTGTAATAAAAAAGATGAAAACAAAAGGAAATAAAGCATATTTTGATATTTGCTGAAATGTAAATGTTGGAAATTGATGGAAATATTGCATATTTTTATGTTTTTGTAATGAAAAAGATGAAAACAAATGGAAATAATGCATATTTTATATTTCCTAAAATGTAAATGTTGAAAATGGATCGAAATATTGCATATTTGATATTTTTGTAACGAAAAAAGATGAAAACAAATGGAAATTATGCATATTTCGATATTTCCTAAAATGTAAATGTTGAAAATGAATGGAAATATTGCATATTTTTATATTTTTTTAATGAAAAAGATGAAAACAAATGCAAATAAAGCATATTTTGATATTTCATGAAAATTTAAATGTTGAAAATGGATGGAAATATTGCATATTTTGATATTTTTGTAATGAAAAAGATGAAAAAAAACGAAATATAGCATATTTTAATATTTCCTGAAATGTAAATGTTGGAAATTGATGGAAATATTGCATATTTTTATATTTTTGTAATGAAAAAGATAAAAACAAATGGAAATATAGTATATTTTAATATTTCCCGAAATGTAAATGTTGGAAATTGATGGAAATATTGCATAATTTTATATTTTTTAATGAAAAAGATGAAAACAAATGGAAGTAAAGCATGTTTTGATATTTCCTAAAATGTAAATGTTGAAAATGGATGGAAATATTGCATATTTTTGATATTTTTGTAATGAAAAAGATGAAAACAAATGCAAATAATGCATATTTTGATATTTCCTGAAATGTAAATGTTGGAAATTGATGGAAATATTGCATATTTTTATATTTTTGTCATGAAAAAGATGAAAACGAATGGAAATAATGCATATTTTGATATTTCCTGAAATGTAAATGTTGGAAATTGATGGAAATATTGCATATTTTTTTATTTTTGTAATGAAAATGATGAAAACAAATGGAAATAAAGCACATTTTGATATTTCCTGAAATGTAAATGTTGGAAATTGATGGAAATATTGCATATTTTGATATTTTATTAATGAAAAGTTGAAAACATATGGAAATAAAGCATATTTTGATATTTCCTGAAATGTAAATGTTGAAAATGGATGGAAATATTGCATATTTTTATATTTTTGTAATGAGAAAGATGAAAAAGAAAGGAAATATAGCATATTTCAATATTTCCTGAAATGTAAATGTTGGAAATTGTTAGAAATATTTCATATTTTTATATTTCTGTAATAAAAAAGATGAAAACAAAAGGAAATAAAGCATATTTTGATATTTGCTGAAATGTAAATGTTGGAAATTGATGGAAATATTGCATATTTTTATATTTTTGTAATGAAAAAGATGAAAACAAATGGAAATAATGCATATTTTATATTTCCTAAAATGTAAATGTTGAAAATGGATCGAAATATTGCATATTTTGATATTTTTGTAACGAAAAAGATGAAAACAAATGGAAATTATGCATATTTCGATATTTCCTAAAATGTAAATGTTGAAAATGAATGGAAATATTGCATATTTTTATATTTTTTTAATGAAAAAGATGAAAACAAATGCAAATAAAGCATATTTTGATATTTCATGAAAATTTAAATGTTGAAAATGGATGGAAATATTGCATATTTTGATATTTTTGTAATGAAAACGATGAAAAAAAAACGAAATATAGCATATTTTAATATTTCCTGAAATGTAAATGTTGGAAATTGATGGAAATATTGCATATTTTTATATGTTTGTAATGAAAAAGATAAAAACAAATGGAAATATAGCATATTTTAATATTTCCTGAAATGTAAATGTTGGAAATTGATGGAAATATTGCATATTTTTATAGGTTTGTAATGAAAAAGATAAAAACAAATGGAAATATAGTATATTTTAATATTTCCTGAAATGTAAATGTTGGAAATTGATGGAAATATTGCATAATTTTATATTTTTTAATGAAAAAGATGAAAACAAATGGAAGTAAAGCATGTTTTGATATTTCCTAAAATGTAAATGTTGAAAAAGGATGGAAATATTGCATATTTTGATATTTTTTAATGAAAAAGATGAAAACAAATGGAAGTAAAGCATGTTTTGATATTTCCTAAAATGTAAATGTTGAAAAAGTATGGAAATATTGCATATTTTGATATTTTTGTAATGAAAAAGATGAAAACAAATGGAAGTAAAGCATATTTTGATATTTCCTAAAATGTAAATGTTGGAAATGGATGGAAATATTGCATATTTTGATATTTTTGTAATGAAAAAGATTAAAACAAATGGAAATAAAATATATTTTGATATTTCTTAAGATGTAAATGTTGAAAATGGATGGAAATATTGCATATTTTTATATTTTTTTAATGAAGAAGATGAAAACAAATGGAAATATAGCATATTTTAATATTTCCTGAAATGTAAATGTTGGAAATTGATGGAAATATTGCATATTTTTATATTTTTGTAATGAAAAACATGAAAACAAATGGAAATAAAGAATATTTCGATATTTCCTAAAATGTAAATGTTGCAAATTGATGGAAATATTGCATATTTTTATATTTTTGTAATGAAAAAGATGAAAACGAATGGAAATAATGCATATTTTGATATTTCCTGAAATGTAAATGTTGGAAATTGATGGAAATATTGCATCTTTTGATATTTTTGTAATGAAAAAGATGGAAACAAATGGAAATAAAGCATATTTTGATATTTCCTGAAATGTAAATGTTGAAAATAGATGGAAATATTGCATATTTTTATCATTTTGTAATGAAAAAGATGAAAACAAATGGAAATATAGCATATTTTGATATTTCTTGAAATGTAAATGTTGTTAATTGATGGAAATATTGCATATTTTTATATTTTTGTAATGAAAAAGATGAAAACAAATGGAAATAAAAAATATTTATATATTTCCTGAAATGTAAATGTTGGAAATTGATGGATAAATTGCATATTTTTATATTATTGTAATGAAAAAGATGAAAACAAATGGAAATAATGCATATTTTGATATTTCCTGAAATGTAAATGTTGGAAATTGATGGAAATATTGCATATTTTTATATTTTTGTAATGAAAAAGATGAAAACAAATGGAAATAAAGCATATTTTGATATTTCCTGAAAATTTAAATGTTCAAAATGGATGGAAATATTGCATATTTTGATATTTTTGTAATGAAAAAGATGAAAACAAATGGAAATATAGCATATTTTAATATTTCCTGAAATGTAAATGTTGCAAATTGATGGAAATATTGCATATTTTTATATTTTTGTAATGAAAAAGATGAAAGCAAATGGAAATATAGCATATTTTAATATTTCCTGTAATGTAAATGTTGGAAATTGATGGAAATATTGCATATTTTTATATTTTTGTAATGAAAAAGATTAAAACAAATGGAAATAAAGTATATTTTTATATTTATTAAAATGTAAATGTTGAAAATGGATGGAAATATTGCATATTTTTATATTTTTTTAATGAAAAAGATGAAAACAAATGGAAATATAGCATATTTTAATATTTCCTGAAATGTAAATGTTGGAAATTGATGGAAATATTGCATATTTTTATATTTTTGTAATGAAAACCTGAAAACAAATGGAAATAAAGAAATTTTCGATATTTCCTAAAATGTAAATCTTGGAAATTGAAGGAAATATTGCATATTTTTATATTTTTGTAATGAAAAAGATGAAAACGAATGGAAATAATGCATATTTTGATATTTCCTGAAATGTAAATGTGCGAAATTGATGGAAATATTGCATATTTTGATATTTTCGTAATGAAAAAGATGGAAAAAAATGGAAATAAAGCATATTTTGATATTTCTTAAAATGTAAATGTTGAAAATGGATGGAAATATTGCATATTTTTATATTATTGTAATGAAAAAGATGAAAACAAATGGAAATAATGCATATTTTGATATTTCCTGAAATGTAAATGTTGGAAATTGATGGAAATATTGCATATGTTTATATTTTTGTCATGAAAAAGATGAAAACGAATGGAAATAATGCATATTTTGATATTTCCTGAAATGTAAATGTTGGAAATTGATGGAAATATTGCATATTTTTTATTTTTGTAATGAAAAAGATGAAAACAAATGGAAATAAAGCACATTTTGATATTTCCTGAAATGTAAATGTTGGAAATTGATGGAAATATTGCATATTTTGATATTTTATTAATGAAAAGCTGAAAACATATGGAAATAAAGCATATTTTGATATTTCCTAAAATTTAAATGTTGAAAATGGATGGAAATATTGCATATTTTTATATTTTTGTAATGAGAAAGATGAAAAAGAAAGGAAATATAGCATATTTTAATATTTCCTGAAATGTAAATGTTGGAAATTGTTAGAAATATTGCATATTTTTATATTTCTGTAATAAAAAAGATGAAAACAAAAGGAAATAAAGCATATTTTGATATTTGCTGAAATGTAAATGTTGGAAATTGATGTAAATATTGCATATTTTTATATTTTTGTAATGAAAAAGATGAAAACAAATGGAAATAATGCATATTTTATATTTCCTAAAATGTAAATGTTGAAAATGGATCGAAATATTGCATATTTTGATATTTTTGTAACGAAAAAGATGAAAACAAATGCAAATAAAGCATATTTTGATATTTCATGAAAATTTAAATGTTGAAAATGGATGGAAATATTGCATATTTTGATTTTTTTGTAATGAAAAAGATGAAAAAAAAACGAAATATAGCATATTTTAATATTTCCTGAAATGTAAATGTTGGAAATTGATGGAAATATTGCATATTTTTATATTTTTGTAATGAAAAAGATAAAAACAAATGGAAATATAGTATATTTTAATATTTCCCGAAATGTAAATGTTGGAAATTGATGGAAATATTGCATAATTTTATATTTTTTAATGAAAAAGATGAAAACAAATGGAAGTAAAGCATGTTTTGATATTTCCTAAAATGTAAATGTTGAAAATGGATGGAAATATTGCATATTTTGATATTTTTGTAATGAAAAAGATGAAAACAAATGCAAATAATTCATATTTTGATATTTATTAAAATGTAAATGTTGAAAATGGATGGAAATATTGCATATTTTTATATTTTTTTAATGAAAAAGATGAAAACAAATGGAAATATAGCATATTTTAATATTTCCTGAAATGTAAATGTTGGAAATTGATGGAAATATTGCATATTTTTATATTTTTGTAATGAAAACCTGAAAACAAATGGAAATAAAGAAATTTTCGATATTTCCTAAAATGTAAATCTTGGAAATTGAAGGAAATATTGCATATTTTTATATTTTTGTAATGAAAAAGATGAAAAAAAATGAAGATAAAGCATATTTTGATGTTTCCTGAAATGTAAATGTTGGAAATTGATGGAAATATTGCATAATTTTATATTTTTTAATGAAAAAGATGAAAACAAATGGAAGTAAAGCATGTTTTGATATTTCCTAAAATGTAAATGTTGAAAAAGGATGGAAATATTGCATATTTTGATATTTTTTAATGAAAAAGATGAAAACAAATGGAAGTAAAGCATGTTTTGATATTTCCTAAAATGTAAATGTTGAAAAAGGATGGAAATATTGCATATTTTGATATTTTTGTAATGAAAAAGATGAAAACAAATGGAAGTAAAGCATATTTTGATATTTCCTAAAATGTAAATGTTGGAAATGGATGGAAATATTGCATATTTTGATATTTTTGTAATGAAAAAGATTAAAACAAATGGAAATAAAATATATTTTGATATTTCTTAAGATGTAAATGTTGAAAATGGATGGAAATATTGCATATTTTTATATTTTGTTAATGAAGAAGATGAAAACAAATGGAAATATAGCATATTTTAATATTTCCTGAAATGTAAATGTTGGAAATTGATGTAAATATTGCATATTTTTATATTTTTGTAATGAAAAACATGAAAACAAATGGAAATAAAGAATATTTCGATATTTCCTAAAATGTAAATGTTGCAAATTGATGGAAATATTGCATATTTTTATATTTTTGTAATGAAAAAGATGAAAACGAATGGAAATAATGCATATTTTGATATTTCCTGAAATGTAAATGTTGGAAATTGATGGAAATATTGCATCTTTTGATATTTTTGTAATGAAAAAGATGGAAACAAATGGAAATAAAGCATATTTTGATATTTCCTGAAATGTAAATGTTGAAAATAGATGGAAATATTGCATATTTTTATCATTTTGTAATGAAAAAGATGAAAACAAATGGAAATATAGCATATTTTGATATTTCTTGAAATGTAAATGTTGTTAATTGATGGAAATATTGCATATTTTTATATTTTTGTAATGAAAAAGATGAAAACAAATGGAAATAAAAAATATTTATATATTTCCTGAAATGTAAATGTTGGAAATTGATGGATAAATTGCATATTTTTATATTATTGTAATGAAAAAGATGAAAACAAATGGAAATAATGCATATTTTGATATTTCCTGAAATGTAAATGTTGGAAATTGATGGAAATATTGCATATTTTTATATTTTTGTAATGAAAAAGATGAAAACAAATGGAAATAAAGCATATTTTGATATTTCCTGAAAATTTAAATGTTCAAAATGGATGGAAATATTGCATATTTTGATATTTTTGTAATGAAAAAGATGAAAACAAATGGAAATATAGCATATTTTAATATTTCCTGAAATGTAAATGTTGGAAATTGATGGAAATATTGCATATTTTTATATTTTTGTAATGAAAAAGATGAAAGCAAATGGAAATATAGCATATTTTAATATTTCCTGTAATGTAAATGTTGGAAATTGATGGAAATATTGCATATTTTTATATTTTTGTAATGAAAAAGATTAAAACAAATGGAAATAAAGTATATTTTTATATTTATTAAAATGTAAATGTTGAAAATGGATGGAAATATTGCATATTTTTATATTTTTTTAATGAAAAAGATGAAAACAAATGGAAATATAGCATATTTTAATATTTCCTGAAATGTAAATGTTGGAAATTGATGGAAATATTGCATATTTTTATATTTTTGTAATGAAAACCTGAAAAAAAATGGAAATAAAGAAATTTTCGATATTTCCTAAAATGTAAATCTTGGAAATTGAAGGAAATATTGCATATTTTTATATTTTTGTAATGAAAAAGATGAAAACGAATGGAAATAATGCATATTTTGATATTTCCTGAAATGTAAATGTGCGAAATTGATGGAAATATTGCATATTTTGATATTTTCGTAATGAAAAAGATGGAAAAAAATGGAAATAAAGCATATTTTGATATTTCTTAAAATGTAAATGTTGAAAATGGATGGAAATATTGCATATTTTTATATTATTGTAATGAAAAAGATGAAAACAAATGGAAATAATGCATATTTTGATATTTCCTGAAATGTAAATGTTGGAAATTGATGGAAATATTGCATATGTTTATATTTTTGTCATGAAAAAGATGAAAACGAATGGAAATAATGCATATTTTGATATTTCCTGAAATGTAAATGTTGGAAATTGATGGAAATATTGCATATTTTTTATTTTTGTAATGAAAAAGATGAAAACAAATGGAAATAAAGCACATTTTGATATTTCCTGAAATGTAAATGTTGGAAATTGATGGAAATATTGCATATTTTGATATTTTATTAATGAAAAGCTGAAAACATATGGAAATAAAGCATATTTTGATATTTCCTAAAATTTAAATGTTGAAAATGGATGGAAATATTGCATATTTTTATATTTTTGTAATGAGAAAGATGAAAAAGAAAGGAAATATAGCATATTTTAATATTTCCTGAAATGTAAATGTTGGAAATTGTTAGAAATATTGCATATTTTTATATTTCTGTAATAAAAAAGATGAAAACAAAAGGAAATAAAGCATATTTTGATATTTGCTGAAATGTAAATGTTGGAAATTGATGTAAATATTGCATATTTTTATATTTTTGTAATGAAAAAGATGAAAACAAATGGAAATAATGCATATTTTATATTTCCTAAAATGTAAATGTTGAAAATGAATGGAAATATTGCATATTTTTATATTTTTTTAATGAAAAAGATGAAAACAAATGCAAATAAAGCATATTTTGATATTTCATGAAAATTTAAATGTTGAAAATGGATGGAAATATTGCATATTTTGATTTTTTTGTAATGAAAAAGATGAAAAAAAAACGAAATATAGCATATTTTAATATTTCCTGAAATGTAAATGTTGGAAATTGATGGAAATATTGCATATTTTTATATTTTTGTAATGAAAAAGATAAAAACAAATGGAAATATAGTATATTTTAATATTTCCCGAAATGTAAATGTTGGAAATTGATGGAAATATTGCATAATTTTATATTTTTTAATGAAAAAGATGAAAACAAATGGAAGTAAAGCATGTTTTGATATTTCCTAAAATGTAAATGTTGAAAATGGATGGAAATATTGCATATTTTGATATTTTTGTAATGAAAAAGATGAAAACAAATGCAAATAATTCATATTTTGATATTTATTAAAATGTAAATGTTGAAAATGGATGGAAATATTGCATATTTTTATATTTTTTTAATGAAAAAGATGAAAACAAATGGAAATATAGCATATTTTAATATTTCCTGAAATGTAAATGTTGGAAATTGATGGAAATATTGCATATTTTTATATTTTTGTAATGAAAACCTGAAAACAAATGGAAATAAAGAAATTTTCGATATTTCCTAAAATGTAAATCTTGGAAATTGAAGGAAATATTGCATATTTTTATATTTTTGTAATGAAAAAGATGAAAAAAAATGAAGATAAAGCATATTTTGATGTTTCCTGAAATGTAAATGTTGGAAATTGATGGAAATATTGCATAATTTTATATTTTTTAATGAAAAAGATGAAAACAAATGGAAGTAAAGCATGTTTTGATATTTCCTAAAATGTATATGTTGAAAAAGGATGGAAATATTGCATATTTTGATATTTTTTAATGAAAAAGATGAAAACAAATGGAAGTAAAGCATGTTTTGATATTTCCTAAAATGTAAATGTTGAAAAAGGATGGAAATATTGCATATTTTGATATTTTTGTAATGAAAAAGATGAAAACAAATGGAAGTAAAGCATATTTTGATATTTCCTAAAATGTAAATGTTGGAAATGGATGGAAATATTGCATATTTTGATATTTTTGTAATGAAAAAGATTAAAACAAATGGAAATAAAATATATTTTGATATTTCTTAAGATGTAAATGTTGAAAATGGATGGAAATATTGCATATTTTTATATTTTTTTAATGAAGAAGATGAAAACAAATGGAAATATAGCATATTTTAATATTTCCTGAAATGTAAATGTTGGAAATTGATGGAAATATTGCATATTTTTATATTTTTGTAATGAAAAACATGAAAACAAATGGAAATAAAGAATATTTCGATATTTCCTAAAATGTAAATGTTGCAAATTGATGGAAATATTGCATATTTTTATATTTTTGTAATGAAAAAGATGAAAACGAATGGAAATAATGCATATTTTGATATTTCCTGAAATGTAAATGTTGGAAATTGATGGAAATATTGCATCTTTTGATATTTTTGTAATGAAAAAGATGGAAACAAATGGAAATAAAGCATATTTTGATATTTCCTGAAATGTAAATGTTGAAAATAGATGGAAATATTGCATATTTTTATCATTTTGTAATGAAAAAGATGAAAACAAATGGAAATATAGCATATTTTGATATTTCTTGAAATGTAAATGTTGTTAATTGATGGAAATATTGCATATTTTTATATTTTTGTAATGAAAAAGATGAAAACAAATGGAAATAAAAAATATTTATATATTTCCTGAAATGTAAATGTTGGAAATTGATGGATAAATTGCATATTTTTATATTATTGTAATGAAAAAGATGAAAACAAATGGAAATAATGCATATTTTGATATTTCCTGAAATGTAAATGTTGGAAATTGATGGAAATATTGCATATTTTTATATTTTTGTAATGAAAAAGATGAAAACAAATGGAAATAAAGCATATTTTGATATTTCCTGAAAATTTAAATGTTCAAAATGGATGGAAATATTGCATATTTTATTATTTTTGTAATGAAAAAGATGAAAACAAATGGAAATATAGCATATTTTAATATTTCCTGAAATGTAAATGTTGGAAATTGATGGAAATATTGCATATTTTTATATTTTTGTAATGAAAAAGATGAAAGCAAATGGAAATATAGCATATTTTAATATTTCCTGTAATGTAAATGTTGGAAATTGATGGAAATATTGCATATTTTTATATTTTTGTAATGAAAAAGATTAAAACAAATGGAAATAAAGTATATTTTTATATTTATTAAAATGTAAATGTTGAAAATGGATGGAAATATTGCATATTTTTATATTTTTTTAATGAAAAAGATGAAAACAAATGGAAATATAGCATATTTTAATATTTCCTGAAATGTAAATGTTGGAAATTGATGGAAATATTGCATATTTTTATATTTTTGTAATGAAAACCTGAAAACAAATGGAAATAAAGAAATTTTCGATATTTCCTAAAATGTAAATCTTGGAAATTGAAGGAAATATTGCATATTTTTATATTTTTGTAATGAAAAAGATGAAAACGAATGGAAATAATGCATATTTTGATATTTCCTGAAATGTAAATGTGCGAAATTGATGGAAATATTGCATATTTTGATATTTTCGTAATGAAAAAGATGGAAAAAATGGAAATAAAGCATATTTTGATATTTCTTAAAATGTAAATGTTGAAAATGGATGGAAATATTGCATATTTTTATATTATTGTAATGAAAAAGATGAAAACAAATGGAAATAATGCATATTTTGATATTTCCTGAAATGTAAATGTTGGAAATTGATGGAAATATTGCATATGTTTATATTTTTGTCATGAAAAAGATGAAAACGAATGGAAATAATGCATATTTTGATATTTCCTGAAATGTAAATGTTGGAAATTGATGGAAATATTGCATATTTTTTATTTTTGTAATGAAAAAGATGAAAACAAATGGAAATAAAGCACATTTTGATATTTCCTGAAATGTAAATGTTGGAAATTGATGGAAATATTGCATATTTTGATATTTTATTAATGAAAAGCTGAAAACATATGGAAATAAAGCATATTTTGATATTTCCTAAAATTTAAATGTTGAAAATGGATGGAAATATTGCATATTTTTATATTTTTGTAATGAGAAAGATGAAAAAGAAAGGAAATATAGCATATTTTAATATTTCCTGAAATGTAAATGTTGGAAATTGTTAGAAATATTGCATATTTTTATATTTCTGTAATAAAAAAGATGAAAACAAAAGGAAATAAAGCATATTTTGATATTTGCTGAAATGTAAATGTTGGAAATTGATGTAAATATTGCATATTTTTATATTTTTGTAATGAAAAAGATGAAAACAAATGGAAATAATGCATATTTTATATTTCCTAAAATGTAAATGTTGAAAATGGATCGAAATATTGCATATTTTGATATTTTTGTAACGAAAAAGATGAAAACAAATGGAAATTATGCATATTTCGATATTTCCTAAAATGTAAATGTTGAAAATGAATGGAAATATTGCATATTTTTATATTTTTGTAATGAAAAAGATGAAAACAAATGCAAATAAAGCATATTTTGATATTTCATGAAAATTTAAATGTTGAAAATGGATGGAAATATTGCATATTTTGATTTTTTTGTAATGAGAAAGATGAAAAAGAAAGGAAATATAGCATATTTTAATATTTCCTGAAATGTAAATGTTGGAAATTGTTAGAAATATTGCATATTTTTATATTTCTGTAATAAAAAAGATGAAAACAAATGGAAATATAGTATATTTTAATATTTCCCGAAATGTAAATGTTGGAAATTGATGGAAATATTGCATAATTTTATATTTTTTAATGAAAAAGATGAAAACAAATGGAAGTAAAGCATGTTTTGATATTTCCTAAAATGTAAATGTTGAAAATGGATGGAAATATTGCATATTTTGATATTTTTGTAATGAAAAAGATGAAAACAAATGCAAATAATTCATATTTTGATATTTCCTGAAATGTAAATGTTGGAAATTGATGGAAATATTGCATATTTTTATATTTTTGTAATGAAAAAGATGAAAACAAATGGAAATAATGCATATTTTATATTTCCTAAAATGTAAATGTTGAAAATGGATCGAAATATTGCATATTTTGATATTTTTGTAACGAAAAAGATGAAAACAAATGGAAATTATGCATATTTCGATATTTCCTAAAATGTAAATGTTGAAAATGAATGGAAATATTGCATATTTTTATATTTTTTTAATGAAAAAGATGAAAACAAATGCAAATAAAGCATATTTTGATATTTCATGAAAATTTAAATGTTGAAAATGGATGGAAATATTGCATATTTTGATATTTTTGTAATGAAAAAGATGAAAAAAAAACTAAATATAGCATATTTTAATATTTCCTGAAATGTAAATGTTGGAAATTGATGGAAATATTGCATATTTTTATATTTTTGTAATGAAAAAGATAAAAACAAATGGAAATATAGTATATTTTAATATTTCCTGAAATGTAAATGTTGGAAATTGATGGAAATATTGGATAATTTTATATTTTTTAATGAAAAAGATGAAAACAAATGGAAGTAAAGCATGTTTTGATATTTCCTAAAATGTAAATGTTGAAAAAGGATGGAAATATTGCATATTTTGATATTTTTGTAATGAAAAAGATGAAAACAAATGGAAGTAAAGCATATTTTGATATTTCCTAAAATGTAAATGTTGGAAATGGAGGGAAATATTGCATATTTTGATATTTTTGTAATGAAAAAGATTAAAACAAATGGAAATAAAATATATTTTGATATTTCTTAAAATGTAAATGTTGAAAATGGATGGAAATATTGCATATTTTTATATTTTTTTAATGAGAAAGATGAAAACAAATGGAAATATAGCATATTTTAATATTTCCTGAAATGTAAATGTTGGAAATTGATGGAAATATTGCATATTTTTATATTTTTGTAATGAAAAACATGAAAACAAATGGAAATAAAGAATATTTCGATATTTCCTAAAATGTAAATGTTGGAAATTGATGGAAATATTGCATATTTTTATATTTTTGTAATGAAAAAGATGAAAACGAATGGAAATAATGCATATTTTGATATTTCCTGAAATGTAAATGTTGGAAATTGATGGAAATATTGCATCTTTTGATATTTTTGTAATGAAAAAGATGGAAACAAATGGAAATAAAGCATATTTTGATATTTCCTGAAATGTAAATGTTGAAAATAGATGGAAATATTGCATATTTTTATCATTTTGTAATGAAAAAGATGAAAACAAATGGAAATATAGCATATTTTGATATTTCTTGAAATGTAAATGTTGTTAATTGATGGAAATATTGCATATTTTTATATTTTTGTAATGAAAAAGATGAAAACAAATGGAAATAAAAAATATTTAGATATTTCCTGAAATGTAAATGTTGGAAATTGATGGATAAATTGCATATTTTTATATTATTGTAATGAAAAAGATGAAAACAAATGGAAATAATGCATATTTTGATATTTCCTGAAATGTAAATGTTGGAAATTGATGGAAATATTGCATATTTTTATATTTTTGTAATGAAAAAGATGAAAACAAATGGAAATAAAGCATATTTTGATATTTCCTGAAAATTTAAATGTTCAAAATGGATGGAAATATTGCATATTTTGATATTTTTGTAATGAAAAAGATGAAAACAAATGGAAATATAGCATATTTTAATATTTCCTGAAATGTAAATGTTGGAAATTGATGGAAATATTGCATATTTTTATATTTTTGTAATGAAAAAGATGAAAGCAAATGGAAATATAGCATATTTTAATATTTCCTGAAATGTAAATGTTAAAATTGATGGAAATATTGCATAATTTTATATTTTTGTAATGAAAAAGATGAAAACAAATGGAAATAAAGCCTATTTTGATATTTCCTAAAATGTAAATGTTGAAAATGGATGGAAATATTGCATATTTTGATATTTTTGTAATGAAAAGGTGAAAACAAATGGAAATAAAGCATATTTTGATATTTCCTAAAATGTAAATGTTGAAAATGGATGGAAATATTGCATATTTTTATATTTTTGTAATGAAAAAGTGTTGTGGTCGGATCCACCTAATCTGCATAGGTGACTACCGACTATATAAATAATGGTTGGCACTGGAAGACAGGGAGGGAATACAGAGATCCAGCTAGAGACTCTGCCCGTCTGCGACTTAGTCAACACATTCTCCAGGAACGGTCTTCCCAGAAATATACAGAAATACTATATGTAAATATTGTGTACAGTAAAGTGTACACTTTCTTGTTATAATACATTCTTGTTCTAAGTACATTTTGTGTTGCATTATTATTCCATGCATTAGTCGAGATTTAACAATGAGTCAAGACTCAACAATGGCGCCGAAGTAGAACGAACCATACTCCAAGTTTCAACAATGGCGACGAAGTAGAACGAACCATACGGAAAAAAGAAAGAATTAATAGTGAGAGTTTTCAACAATTGGGACAAGTCATTGAAGAACCCAGGCTGAAAAAAAAAACTATTAATTCAAAGTCCAAAGTTATCGTAACGACGAAGGATTCTGAACTTCTGGATATGTAGAACTCGTTGAAAGACAACAAGAACAACAGATAGCGCTGCAAAAATATCAAGATAAACAAGATGAAAGACTTTTAGAAATTCAAAAGTTAACACTGGAGAAATTAAACAACTATCAGGCAAATGAAGGAAATTCTTCATATTCTAATAACACCATATTTAATTCGCTGGAAACTTTCAACTATGTGCCAGACGAAGAAAAAACGTTTGAAGCGTACTTTAAACGGTATGAAGATATTTTCTATACAGACTGTGAAAACTGGTCGAATTCAAGAAAAGTCAGTCTATTACTAAGAAAGCTAGGTACAGCAGAACATAGCAAATTTGTAGATTTTATTCTACCGAGAAAGACAACTGAATTGGAATTCTCGGAAACAGTGAAATTGCTAAAAGAGCTGTTTGGAGCAAATATGTCGCTTTGGCATAAGCGATGGTTATGCATGAATGTCTCTAAATCCGACGATCAGGATTACTTAACATATGCATCTATATAGTGAATAGACATTGGGACAATTTCAGATTGGCAGAGATTACGGTTGAAGAATTCAAGTGCTTAATTTTTGCTCAAGGACTGGTATCCAGTAAGAGTGCCGAAATAAGACGTAGAGTTTTGTCTAAACTCGAATCTGAACAAGGCCTTACCCTGCAAAAGTTAGCAGAGGAGTGTCAACAGACCGTAAGTTTAAAGAAAGAGTCGCAGAAATCGAAGAAGCTGGCATTGCTTATATTAAAAAAATTAAAAAAACAGTCAAAGTACCCATCAGCAAAAAATTGGAGTAAAAATTCGGCGTATTCTAAAAATAGACAAGAAAATAAAAAGAACGAGGATGGAAAAAAGGTTCCACCATATAATTGCAGACGTTGAAACGAAAGACATTGGGAGATAAATTGCTCATATAGAAATAAGAAATGTTTCGTGTGCCAAAAGAATGGTCACAAAGGATCGTGTTGTAAAACGAAAAAAGTCAATAACCGAATTAGACAAACAAATTCGAATATCAAATCAGATAGAGATTTGAGGAAATATGTGACGACTGAAATATTCAAAAAGAATATCAAATTTCAACTCGATTCGGAGTCAGATTTAACAATAATGAACGATAAAACATGGAAAATTTTAAAAAGGCCTACAATAATGAAATCAACGAAACTCGCTCGAACGGTAACTGGAAAGGAAATTAACTTCGAAGGCGAGGTTGTACTTCCCATGAAATTGAACGGGATCGTTAAAAAAATGAAAGTTTTCATTCTGAAAAATGGAGAAAACTTCTTGGGTACAGATTTTATTGAAACATTCGAATTGTGGGATAAACCGTTAAACTCATTCTGCAGAAAAGTAGAAAGTAATACGTAAACAAGACAGGACATTAAAGATGAATTAAAGAAAAAGTTTCCGGAAACCTATACACCTGGTCTTGGAAGATGTAACAAGTTTGAAGCTAAATTTGAATTAAAGGAAAATACTATGCCTATTTTTAAAAAGAAACGTAACGTGCCTTTCGCAAGTGTAGAGAAAGTTAACGAAGAACTTGATAGGTTGGAAAAAATGGGAATTATTTCAAAAGTAGAATCTAATTCATGGGCTGCGCCGATTGTGTGCATAAAAAAGAAATCAAACCAAATCAGAGTCTGCGTTGATTTTTCGACAGGGTTGAACTCGGTAATTAAGGACTACCATTACCCGTTACCGAGTCCTGAGGAGATTTTTAACAAGCTAAATGGCGGAGTGATTTTTTCAAAAATCGACTTATCAGATGCCTATCTCCAAATTCCCGTCGAAGAAGAATGTTCGAAGTTACTAGGGATAAACACGCATAGGGGTTTATTCAAGTACAACAGGCTTCCTTTTGGTATTAAAGTGGCACCAGCCATTTTTCAACAAGCCATGGACGTCATGTTGAATGATTTAGACTTTGCGTGTGCCTACTTAGATGACATTATAGTAAGGAGTGCAAATGTCGACGAACATCGAGAGCACCTCAATCAAGTATTTAAAAAGATTCAGTACTTTGGATTTAAAGTCAAAGAATCAAAGTGCGAATTTGGTTTGGAGGAAATTAAGTATTTAGGTCACATAATCAACAAAAAGGGCAGATTTCCAGATCCGGAAAGGTCCATTGCGATTAGAGACATGCCGACGCCCACTAACGTGGCGACACTACAGTGTTTTCTGGGGCTCGCAAACTATCATCAAGCGTTCATTAAAGGAATGTACAATCTAAGAGCTCCGTTGAATGAACTACTGAAAAAAGACAAGGCATGGGAATGGACGGTAGAATGTCAAAAAGCCTTTGATGAAATACAGAAAATGCTTACGTCCGACCTCTTTTTAACCCATTACAATCCTAAACTGGATATTGTAGTGGCAAGTGATGCTAGTTCATACGGGGTAGGAGCATGTATTCAACATATAATGCCAGATGGTTCTAGAAAACCGATTGCGCATGCTTCGAGGGCATTACTCCCAGGAGAGCGAAGTTATTCACAGATAGAAAAGGAGGCGCTGAGTATCATTTTTGCCATAACAAAATTTCATAGATACATCTACGGCAGACATTTCATGTTAGAAACGGATCATAAACCTCTGATCACTATTTTTGGGTCAAAGAAAGGGTTACCCGTTTACACGGCAAATCGACTGTTAAGATGGGGAACCATTCTTCTCAATTATGATTTTCACATAAAGCACCTATCATCCAAAAATATAATTCATGCGGATACTTTATCAAGACTCGTACCGAGTCAAGATGAAGGATTCGAAGAATCAATTATTGCAAATATCAGAGCAGATTATGAGGTGAAAAGCATGGTAAACAACATTGTAAGAGAGCTACCGGTTACATCAAAGGAAATCAAAAAAGAAGCTGAAAGCGATGATTTCATTTTAGGAATAAAAAGTAAAATGGTAGCAATTGACCAAAAAGTTCAGGAGATTTATTCAATTTGTGACGGAATTTTATTATATGGTGAGAGAGTAGTAGTACCAAAAAAGTTGCAGAAAAGAATCCTACGGGACTTTCATATGGGTCACCCGGGGATTAATAGAACAAAAAGCTTAATGCGAAGCTTTGTATATTGGAAAGGAATGGATGTGGATATCGAAAACATGGTTCATCGATGTAAAGGATGTGCGTTAGCAGCTAAGGCACCACCTATAGTACACAAACCATGGCCAAAGACGGATCATCCGTGGGAAAGATTACACATTGATTTCGCTGGTCCAGTAGAAGATTATTACTACTTAATAGTGGTAGATAGCTTTACAAAATGACCGGAAGTACTACGCTGCAAAAAGCCTACGTCCAATACCACAACAACTTCTTTGCATGAACTATTTGCACGATTCGGTGTGCCAGAGTGTATTGTGAGTGACAATGGTACACAATTCACTTCTGACGATTTTAAGGAATTTTGTGAGTTATATCAAATTAACCACATAACGACGCCGCCGTATCATCCGAGATCCAATGGACTCGCAGAAAGATTTGTCGATACGTTAAAGCGCGCTCTGAAGAAAGCCTCAGGAGTTCCAACGGAAAAGGCGCTTCAGCAATTCCTACAAGTATACAGAATCACGCCAAACCAGAGAACACAATCAAACATGGCACCAGCTGAACTAATGTTCGCTAGGAAAATTAAGTCAGTGTTTGACAAGCTTTTGCCAGGAAGAAATAGAATAAAGTTCACTATGTATACAGCTAGAAAAAGATACACCCCCGGAGAGAAGGTCTTTTTCAAGTGCTATAGAAACAACATTGAGTTCTGGGAGCGAGGCATAGTGGACAAGAGAATCGGTGACCTGATTTACATAATTAAAGGGCCGAAGAATACTCATAAAAGGCACCAGAACCAACTCAAAAAATGTTACGTTCTAGAGAATGAAGAGAGTATACCGGATGAGGAGGAAGATCCCATTGATGTAATGTATGATATTTTTCAAGTAGAACCTCCGCAGAGTGCTCCTGAACTGAGAAGATCCGGTAGGAAACGAAAGTTCACGGACTCATTGGACGTGAATCCAAAACGAAAAAGATATTAAAATTAAGCAGATTGACATATACATAGGAAGTATGCAAAAAGGATCTACAAAGAAATAACCAGAATCATCATCCCATATAGGAAGCCAGTTGAAATCCAAAAAGGATTCCAAGGCTTGGGAGGGGGGTGTTGTGGTAGGATCCACCTAATCTGCATAGGTGACTACCGACTATATAAATAATGGTTGGTACCGGAAGACAGGGAGGGAATACAGAGATCCAGCTAGAGACTCTGCCCGTCTGCGACTTAGTCAACACATTCTCCAGGAACGGTCTTCCCAGAAATATACAGAAATACTATATGTAAATATTGTGTACACTTTCTTGTTATAATACATTCTTGTTCTAAGTACGTTTTGTGTTGCATTATTATTCCATGCATTAGTTGAGATTCAACAATGAGAAAAGACTCAAAAAAAGATGGAAACAAATGGAAATATAGCATATTTTAATATTTCCTGAAATGTAAATGTACGAAATTGATGGAAATATTGCATATTTTGATATTTTTGTAATGAAAAAGATGAAAGCAAATGGAAATAAAGCATATTTTGATATTTCCTAAAATGTAAATGTTGAAAATCGATTGAAATATTGCATATTTTTATATTTTTGTAATGAAAAAGATGAAAACAAATGGAAATAAAGCATATTTTGATATTTCCTAAAATGTAAATGTTGAAAATGGATGGAAATATTGCATATTTTTATATTTTTGTGATGAAAAAGATGAAAACAAATAGAAATATAGCATATTTTGATATCTACTGAAATGTAAATGTTGGAAATGGATGGAAATATTGCATATTTTTATATTTCTGTAATGAAAAAGATGAAATCAAATGGAAATAAAGCATATTTTGATATTTCCTGAAATGTAAATGCTGAAAATGGATGGAAATATTGCATATTTTTATATTTTTGTAATGAAAAAGATGAAAACAAATGGAAATAAAGCATATTTTTATATTTCCTAAAATGTAAATGTTGAAAATGGATGGAAATATTGCATATTTTTATATTTTTGTAATGAAAAAGATGAAAACAAATGGAAATAAAGCATATTTTGATATTTCCTAAAATGTAAATGTTGAAAATGGATGGAAATATTGCATATTTTTATATTTTTGTGATGAAAAAGATGAAAACTAATAGAAATATAGCATATTTTGATATTTCGTGAAATGTAAATGTTGGAAATTGATGGAAATATTGCATATTTTTATATTTTGGTAATGAAAAAGGTGAAAACAAATGGAAATAAAGTATATTTTGATATTTCCTGAAATGTAAATGTTGAAAATGGATGGAAATATTGCATATTTTTATATTTTTGTAATGAAAAAGATGAAAACTAAAAGAAATATAGCATATTTTGATATTTCTTGAAATGTAAATGTTGGAAATTGATGGAAATATTAAATATTTTTATATTTTTGTAATGAAAAAATGAAGACAAATGGAAATAAAGCATAATTTGATATTTTCTGAAATGTAAATGTTGAAAATGGATGGAAATATTGCATATTTTTATATTTTTGTAATGAAAAAGATGAAACCAAATGGAAAAGCATATTTTGATATTTCCTGAAATGTAAATGTTGAAAATGGATGGAAATATTGCATATTTTTTATTTTTGTAATGAAAAAGATGCAAACAAATGGAAATAAAGTATATTTTGATATTTTCTAAAATGTAAATGTTGGAAATTGATGGAAATATTGCATATTTTTATATTTTTGTAATGAAAAAAGATGAAATCAAATGGAAATAAAGCATATTTTGATATTTCCTGAAATGTAAATGTTGAAAATGGATGGAAATATTGCATATTTTGATATTTTTGTAATGAATAAATGATGAAAACAAATGGAAATAAAGCATATTTTGATATTTCCTAACATGTAAATGTTGGAAATGGATGGAAATATTGTATATTTTTATATTTTTGTAGTGAAAAAGATGAAAACAAATGTAAATAAAGCATATTTTGATTTTTTTTTAAATGTAACTTTTGGAAATTGATGGAAATATTGCATATTTTGATATTTTTGCAATGAAAAAGATGAAAAAAAATGGAAATAAATTATATTTTGATATTTCCTGAAATGTAAATGTTCGAAATTGATGGAAATATTGCATATTTGTGTATTTTGGTAATGAAAAAGTTGAAAACAAATGGAAATAAATCATATTTTTATATTTTTGTAATGAAAAAGATGAAAACAAAAGGAAATAAAGCATATTATGATATTTCCTAAAATGTAAATGTACAAAATTGATGGAAATATTACATATTTTTGTATTTTTGTAATGAAAAAGTTGAAAACAAATGGAAATAAATCATATTTTTATAGTTTTGTAATGAAAAAGATGAAAACAAATGGAAATAAAGCATATTTTGATATTTCCTAAAATGTAAATATTCAAAATTGTTGGAAATATTGCATATTTTTATATTTTTGTAATGAAAAAGATGAAAACAAATGGAAATAAGGTATATTTTGATATTTCCTGAAATGTAAATGTTGGAAATGGATGGAAATGTTGCATATTTTTATATTTTTGTAATGAAAAAGATGAAAACAAATGGAAATAAAGCATATTTTGATATTTTCTAAAATGTAAATGTTGAAAATGGATGGAAATATTGCATATTTTGATATTTTTGTAATGAAAAAGATGAAAACAAATGGAAATAAAGCATATTTTGATATTTCCTGAAATGTAAATGTTGGAAATGGATGGAAATGTTGCATATTTTTATATTTTTGTAATGAAAAAGCTGAAAACAAATGTAAATAAAGCATATTTTGATATTTCCTGAAATGTAAATGTTCGAAATGGATGGAAATATTGCATATTTTTATATTTATGTAATGAAAAAGATGAAAACAAATGGAAATAAAGCATAATTTTATCATTCCTGAAATGTAAATTTTGAAAATTGGTGGAAATATTGCATATTTTTATATTTTTGTCACGAAAAAGATGAAAATAAATGGAAATAAAGCATATTTTGATATTTCCTGAAAGGTAAATGTTGGAAATTGATGAAAAAATTGCATATTTTGATTTTTTTGTAACGAAAATATGAAAACAAATGAAAATAAAGCTTATTTTGATATTTCGTGAAATGTAAATGTTGGAAATTGATGGAAATATTGCATATTTTTATATTTTTGTAATGAAAAAGATGAAAACAAATGGAAATAAAGCATATTTTGATATTTCCTAAAATGTAAATGTTGAAAATGGATGGAAATATTGCATATTTGATATTTTTGTAATGAAAAAGATGAAAACAAATGGAAATAAAGCATATTTTGATATTTCCTGAAATGTAAAGGTTGGAAATGGTTGGAAATGTTGCATATTTTTATATTTTTGTAATGAAAAAGATGAAAACAAGTGGAAATACAGCATATTTTGATATTTCCTGAAATGTAAATGTTGGAAATTGATGGAAATATTGCATATCTTTATATTTTTGTAACGAAAAAGATGAAAACAAATGGAAATAAAGCATATTTTGATATTTCCTTAAATGTAACTGTTGGAAATTGATGGAAATATTAGATATTTTGATAATTTTGTAATGAAAAAGATGAAAAAAATGAATATAAAGCATATGTTGATATTTCCTGAAATATAAATGTTGAAAATTGATGGAAATATTGCATATTTTTATATTTTTGTAATGAAAAAGATGAAAACAAATGGAAATAAAGATATTTTGATATTTCCTGAAATGTAAATGTTGGAAATGGATGGAAATATTGTATATTTTTATATTTTTGTAATGAAAAAGCTGAAAACAAATGTAAATAAAGCATATTTTGATATTTCCTGAAATGTATTGTATATTTTTATATTTTTGTAGTGAAAAAGATGAAAACAAATGTAAATAAAGTATATTTTGATTTTTTTTTAAATGTAAATGTTGGAAATTGATGGAAATATTGCATATTTTAATATTTTTGTAATGACAAAGATGTAAACAAATGGAAATAAAGCATATTTTGATATTTCCTGAAATTTAACTGTTGGAAACAAATGGAAATAAATCATATTTTTATATTTTTGTAATGAAAAAGATGAAAACAAATGGAAATAAAGCATATTTTGATATTTCCTGAAATATCAATGTTGCAAATTGATTGAAATTTTGCATATTTTTATATTTTTGTAAACTGTTGGAAATTGATGGAAATATTGCATATTTTGATATTTTTGCAATGAAAAAGATAAAAAAAAATGAATATAAAGCATATTTTGATATTTCCTGAAATGTAAATGTTCGAAATTGATGGAAATATTGCATATTTGTGTATTTTTGTAATGAAAAAGTTGAAAACAAATGGAAATAAATCATATTTTTATAGTTTTGTAATGAAAAAGATGAAAACAAATGGAAATAAAGCATATTTTGATATTTCCTAAAATGTAAATATTCAAAATTGATGGAAATATTGCATATTTTTATATTTTTGTAATGAAAAAGATGAAAACAAATGGAAATAAGGTATATTTTGATATTTCCTGAAATGTAAATGTTGGAAATGGATGGAAATGTTGCATATTTTTATATTTTTGTAATGAAAAAGATGAATACAAATGGAAATAAAGCATATTTTGATATTTTCTAAAATGTAAATGTTGAAAATGGATGGAAATATTGCATATTTTGATATTTTTGTAATGAAAAAGATGAAAACAAATGGAAATAAAGCATATTTTGATATTTCCTGAAATGTAAATGTTGGAAATGGATGGAAATGTTGCATATTTTTATATTTTTGTAATGAAAAAGCTGAAAACAAATGTAAATAAAGCATATTTTGATATTTCCTGAAATGTAAAGGTTGGAAATGGTTGGAAATGTTGCATATTTTTATATTTTTGTAATGAAAAAGATGAAAACAAGTGGAAATACAGCATATTTTGATATTTCCTGAAATGTAAATGTTGGAAATTGATGGAAATATTGCATATTTTGATTTTTTTTTAACGAAAATATGAAAACAAATGAAAATAAAGCTTATTTTGATATTTCGTGAAATGTAAATGTTGGAAATTGATGGAAATATTGCATATTTTGATATTTTTGTAATGAAAAAGATGAAACCAAATGGAAATAAAGCATATTTTGATATTTCCTGAAATGTAAATGTTGGAAATTTATGGAAATATTGCATATTTTGATTTTTTTGTAACGAAAATATGAAAACAAATTAAAATAAAGCATATTTTGATATTTCGTGAAATGTAAATGTTGGAAATTGATGGAAATATTGCATATTTTGATATTTTAGTAATGACAAAGATGAAAAAAAATGGAAATAAAGCATATTTTGATATTTCCTGAAATGTAACTGTTGGAAATTGATGGAAATATTGCATATTTTGATATTTTTGCAATGAAAAAGATGAAAAAAAATGGAAATAAAGCATATTTTGATATTTCCTGAAATGTAAATGTTCGAAATTGATGGAAATATTGCATATTTGTGTATTTTTGTAATGAAAAAGTTGAAAACAAATGGAAATAAATCATATTTTTATATTTTTGTAATGAAAAAGATGAAAACAAATGGAAATAAAGCATATTTTGATATTTCCTGAAATGTAAATGTTGGAAATGAATGGAAATATTGCATATTTATATGTTTTTGTAATGAAAAAGATGAAAACTAATGGAAATAATGCATATTTTGGTATTTCCGGAAATGTAAATATTTGAAATGGATGGAAATATTGCATATTTTTATATTTTCTAATGAAAAAAATGAAAACAGATGGAAATATGCAATATTTTGATATTTTTGGAATGAAAAATTGAAAACAAATGGAAATAACTCATATTTTGATATTTTCTGTACTGTAAATTTTGGAAATTGATGGACATATTGAATATTTTCATATTTGTGTAATGAAAATATGAAAACAAATGGAAATAAAGCCTATTTTGATATTTCCTGAAATGTAAATGTTAAAAATAGATGGAAATATTGCATATTTTTATATTTTTGTAATGAAAAAGATGAAAACAAAAGGAAATAATGCATATTTTGATATTTCCTGAAATGTAAATGTTGGAAATTGATGGAAATATTGCATATTTGTATATTTTTGTAATGAAAAAGATGAAAACAAATGGAAATAAAGCATATTTTTATATTTTTGTAATGAAAAAGATGAAAGCAAAAGGAAATAAAGCATATTTTGATATTTCCTGAAATCTAAATGTTGCAAATTGATGGAAATATTGCATATGTTTATATTTTTGTAATGAAAAAGATGAAAACAAATGGAAATAAAGAATATTTTGATATTTCCTGAAATGTAAATGTTGGAAATTGATGGAAATGTAGCATATTTTGATATTTTAGTAATGAAAAAGATGAAAACAAATGGAAATACATCATATTTCGATATTTCCTAAAATGTAAATGTTGGAAAAGGATGGAAATATTGCATATTTTTATATTTTTGTAATGAAAAAGATGAAAACAAATCGAAATAAAGCAAATTTTGATATTTCCTGAAATATAAATGTTGGAATTGATGGAAATATTGCATATTTGTATATTTTTTAATGAAAAAGATGAAAACAAATGGAAATAAAGCATATTTTGATATTTTCTGAAATGTAAATGTTGGAAATGTATGGAAATATTGCATATCTTTATATTTTTGTAATGAAAAAGATTAAAACAGATGGAAATATAGCATATTTTGATATTTCCTTAAATGTAACTGTTGGAAATTGATGGAAATATTGCATATTTTGATAATTTTGTAATGAAAAAGATGAAAAAAATGAATATAAAGCATATTTTGATATTTCCTGAAATATAAATGTTGAAAATTGATGGAAATATTGCATATTTTTATATTTTTGTAATGAAAAAGATGAAAACAAATGGAAATAAAGATATTTTGATATTTCCTGAAATGTAAATGTTGGAAATGGATGGAAATATTGTATATTTTTATATTTTTGTAGTGAAAAAGATGAAAACAAATGTAAATAAAGTATATTTTGATTTTTTTTTAAATGTAAATGTTGGAAATTGATGGAAATATTGCATATTTTAATATTTTTGTAATGACAAAGATGTAAACAAATGGAAATAAAGCATATTTTGATATTTCCTGAAATGTAACTGTTGGAAACAAATGGAAATAAATCATATTTTTATATTTTTGTAATGAAAAAGATGAAAACAAATGGAAATAAAGCATATTTTGATATTTCCTGAAATATCAATGTTGCAAATTGATTGAAATTTTGCATATTTTTATATTTTTGTAAACTGTTGGAAATTGATGGAAATATTGCATATTTTGATATTTTTGCAATGAAAAAGATGAAAAAAAATGAATATAAAGCATATTTTGATATTTCCTGAAATGTAAATGTTCGAAATTGATGGAAATATTGCATATTTGTGTATTTTTGTAATGAAAAAGTTGAAAACAAATGGAAATAAATCATATTTTTATAGTTTTGTAATGAAAAAGATGAAAACAAATGGAAATAAGGTATATTTTGATATTTCCTGAAATGTAAATGTTGGAAATGGATGGAAATGTTGCATATTTTTATATTTTTGTAATGAAAAAGATGAATACAAATGGAAATAAAGCAT
Source organism: Acanthosepion esculentum (assembly GCA_964036315.1). Classification (NCBI taxonomy): domain Eukaryota; kingdom Metazoa; phylum Mollusca; class Cephalopoda; order Sepiida; family Sepiidae; genus Acanthosepion; species Acanthosepion esculentum. Next base: position 14,266,305 of record OZ038519.1, on the reverse strand, counting down.
ATTTTGATATTTTCTAAAATGGAAATGTTGAAAATGGATGGAAATATTGCATATTTTGATATTTTTGTAATGAAAAAGATGAAAACAAATGGAAATAAAGCATATTTTGATATTTCCTGAAATGTAAATGTTGGAAATGGATGGAAATGTTGCATATTTTTATATTTTTGTAATGAAAAAGCTGAAAACAAATGTAAATAAAGCATATTTTGACAATTCCTGAAATGTAAATGTTCGAAATGGATGGAAATATTGCATATTTTTATATTTATGTAATAAAAAGATGAAAACAAATGGAAATAAAGCATAATTTTATCATTCCTGAAATGTAAATTTTGAAAATTGGTGGAAATATTGCATATTTTTATATTTTTGTAACAAAAAAGATGAAAACAAATGGAAATAAAGCATATTTTGATATTTCCTGAAAGGTAAATGTTGCATATTTTTATATTTTTGTAATGAAAAAGATGAAACCAAATGGAAATACAGCATATTTTGATATTTCCTGAAATGTAAATGTTGGAAATTGATGGAAATATTGCATATTTTGATTTTTTTGTAACGAAAATATGAAAACAAATGAAAATAAAGCTTATTTTGATATTTCGTGAAATGTAAATGTTGGAAATTGATGGAAATATTGCATATTTTGATATTTTTGTAATGAAAAAGATGAAACCAAATGGAAATAAAGCATAATTTGATATTTCCTGAAATGTAAATGTTGGAAATTGATGGAAATATTGCATATTTTGATTTTTTTTGTAACGAAAATATGAAAACAAATGAAAATAAAGCATATTTTGATATTTCGTGAAATGTAAATGTTGGAAATTGATGGAAATATTGCATATTTTTATATTTTTGTAATGAAAAAGATGAAAACAAATGGAAATAAGGCATATTTTGATATTTCCTGCAATATAAATGTTGGAAATTGATGGAAATGTTGCATATTTTTATATTTTTGTAATGAAAAAGATTAAAACAACAGGAAATAAAGCATATTTTGATATTTCCTGCAATATAAATGTTGGAAATTGATGGAAATGTTGCATATTTTTATATTTTTGTAATGAAAAAGATGAAAACAAATAAAAATAAAGCATATTTTGTAATTTCCTTGAATGTAAATGTTGGAAATGGATGGAAATATTGCATATTTTTATATTTTTGTAATGAAAAAGATGAAAACAAATGGAAATAAAGATATTTTGATATTTCCTGAAATGTAAATGTTCGAAATGGATGGAAATATTGCATATTTTTATATTTATGTAATGAAAAAGATGAAAACAAATGGAAATAAAGCATAATTTTATCATTCCTGAAATGTAAATTTTGAAAATTGGTGGAAATATTGCATATTTTTATATTTTTGTCACGAAAAAGATGAAAATAAATGGAAATAAAGCATATTTTGATATTTCCTGAAAGGTAAATGTTGGAAATTGATGGAAATATTGCATATCTTTATATTTTTGTAACGAAAAAGATGAAAACAAATGGAAATAAAGCATATTTTGATATTTCCTTAAATGTAACTGTTGGAAATTGATGGAAATATTGCATATTTTGATAATTTTGTAATGAAAAAGATGAAAAAAATGAATATAAAGCATATGTTGGTATTTCCTGAAATATAAATGTTGAAAATTGATGGAAATATTGCATATTTTTATATTTTTGTAATGAAAAAGATGAAAACAAATGGAAATAAAGATATTTTGATATTTCCTGAAATGTAAATGTTGGAAATGGATGGAAATATTGTATATTTTTATATTTTTGTAATGAAAAAGCTGAAAACAAATGTAAATAAAGCATATTTTGATATTTCCTGAAATGTATTGTATATTTTTATATTTTTGTAGTGAAAAAGATGAAAACAAATGTAAATAAAGTATATTTTGATTTTTTTTTAAATGTAAATGTTGGAAATTGATGGAAATATTGCATATTTTAATATTTTTGTAATGACAAAGATGTAAACAAATGGAAATAAAGCATATTTTGATATTTCCTGAAATGTAACTGTTGGAAACAAATGGAAATAAATCATATTTTTATATTTTTGTAATGAAAAAGATGAAAACAAATGGAAATAAAGCATATTTTGATATTTCCTGAAATATCAATGTTGCAAATTGATTGAAATTTTGCATATTTTTATATTTTTGTAAACTGTTGGAAATTGATGGAAATATTGCATATTTTGATATTTTTGCAATGAAAAAGATAAAAAAAAATGAATATAAAGCATATTTTGATATTTCCTGAAATGTAAATGTTCGAAATTGATGGAAATATTGCATATTTTTATATTTTTGTAATGAAAAAGATGAAAACAAATGGAAATAAATCATATTTTTATAGTTTTGTAATGAAAAAGATGAAAACAAATGGAAATAAAGCATATTTTGATATTTCCTAAAATGTAAATATTCAAAATTGATGGAAATATTGCATATTTTTATATTTTTGTAATGAAAAAGATGAAAACAAATGGAAATAAGGTATATTTTGATATTTCCTGAAATGTAAATGTTGGAAATGGATGGAAATGTTGCATATTTTTATATTTTTGTAATGAAAAAGATGAATACAAATGGAAATAAAGCATATTTTGATATTTTCTAAAATGTAAATGTTGAAAATGGATGGAAATATTGCATATTTTGATATTTTTGTAATGAAAAAGATGAAAACAAATGGAAATAAAGCATATTTTGATATTTCCTGAAATGTAAATGTTGGAAATGGATGGAAATGTTGCATATTTTTATATTTTTGTAATGAAAAAGCTGAAAACAAATGTAAATAAAGCATATTTTGATATTTCCTGAAATGTAAAGGTTGGAAATGGTTGGAAATGTTGCATATTTTTATATTTTTGTAATGAAAAAGATGAAAACAAGTGGAAATACAGCATATTTTGATATTTCCTGAAATGTAAATGTTGGAAATTGATGGAAATATTGCATATTTTGATTTTTTTTTTAACGAAAATATGAAAACAAATGAAAATAAAGCTTATTTTGATATTTCGTGAAATGTAAATGTTGGAAATTGATGGAAATATTGCATATTTTGATATTTTTGTAATGAAAAAGATGAAACCAAATGGAAATAAAGCATATTTTGATATTTGCTGAAATGTAAATGTTGGAAATTTATGGAAATATTGCATATTTTGATTTTTTTGTAACGAAAATATGAAAACAAATTAAAATAAAGCATATTTTGATATTTCGTGAAATGTAAATGTTGGAAATTGATGGAAATATTGCATATTTTGATATTTTAGTAATGACAAAGATGAAAAAAAATGGAAATAAAGCATATTTTGATATTTCCTGAAATGTAACTGTTGGAAATTGATGGAAATATTGCATATTTTGATATTTTTGCAATGAAAAAGATGAAAAAAAATGGAAATAAAGCATATTTTGATATTTCCTGAAATGTAAATGTTCGAAATTGATGGAAATATTGCATATTTGTGTATTTTTGTAATGAAAAAGTTGAAAACAAATGGAAATAAATCATATTTTTATATTTTTGTAATGAAAAAGATGAAAACAAATGGAAATAAAGCATATTTTGATATTTCCTGAAATGTAAATGTTGGAAATGAATGGAAATATTGCATATTTATATGTTTTTGTAATGAAAAAGATGAAAACTAATGGAAATAATGCATATTTTGGTATTTCCGGAAATGTAAATATTTGAAATGGATGGAAATATTGCATATTTTTATATTTTCTAATGAAAAAAATGAAAACAGATGGAAATATGCAATATTTTGATATTTTTGGAATGAAAAATTGAAAACAAATGGAAATAACTCATATTTTGATATTTTCTGTACTGTAAATTTTGGAAATTGATGGACATATTGAATATTTTCATATTTGTGTAATGAAAATATGAAAACAAATGGAAATAAAGCATATTTTGATATTTCCTGAAATGTAAATGTTAAAAATAGATGGAAATATTGCATATTTTTATATTTTTGTAATGAAAAAGATGAAAACAAAAGGAAATAATGCATATTTTGATATTTCCTGAAATGTAAATGTTGGAAATTGATGGAAATATTGCATATTTGTATATTTTTGTAATGAAAAAGATGAAAACAAATGGAAATAAAGCATATTTTTATATTTTTGTAATGACAAAGATGAAAGCAAAAGGAAATAAAGCATATTTTGATATTTCCTGAAATCTAAATGTTGCAAATTGATGGAAATATTGCATATGTTTATATTTTTGTAATGAAAAAGATGAAAACAAATGGAAATAAAGCATATTTTGATATTTCCTGAAATGTAAATGTTGGAAATTGATGGAAATGTAGCATATTTTGATATTTTAGTAATGAAAAAGATGAAAACAAATGGAAATACATCATATTTCGATATTTCCTAAAATGTAAATGTTGGAAAAGGATGGAAATATTGCATATTTTTATATTTTTGTAATGAAAAAGATGAAAACAAATCGAAATAAAGCAAATTTTGATATTTCCTGAAATTTAAATATTGAAAATGGATGGAAATATTGCATATTTGTATATTTTATAATGAAAAAGATGAAAACAAATGGAAATAAAGCATATTTTGATATTTTCTGAAATGTAAATGTTGGAAATGTATGGAAATATTGCATATCTTTATATTTTTGTAACGAAAAAGATGAAAACAAATGGAAATAAAGCATATTTTGATATTTCCTTAAATGTAACTGTTGGAAATTGATGGAAATATTGCATATTTTGATAATTTTGTAATGAAAAAGATGAAAAAAATGAATATAAAGCATATTTTGATATTTCCTGAAATATAAATGTTGAAAATTGATGGAAATATTGCATATTTTTATATTTTTGTAATGAAAAAGATGAAAACAAATGGAAATAAAGATATTTTGATATTTCCTGAAATGTAAATGTTGGAAATGGATGGAAATATTGTATATTTTTATATTTTTGTAGTGAAAAAGATGAAAACAAATGTAAATAAAGTATATTTTGATTTTTTTTTAAATGTAAATGTTGGAAATTGATGGAAATATTGCATATTTTAATATTTTTGTAATGACAAAGATGTAAACAAATGGAAATAAAGCATATTTTGATATTTCCTGAAATGTAACTGTTGGAAACAAATGGAAATAAATCATATTTTTATATTTTTGTAATGAAAAAGATGAAAACAAATGGAAATAAAGCATATTTTGATATTTCCTGAAATATCAATGTTGCAAATTGATTGAAATTTTGCATATTTTTATATTTTTGTAAACTGTTGGAAATTGATGGAAATATTGCATATTTTGATATTTTTGCAATGAAAAAGATGAAAAAAAATGAATATAAAGCATATTTTGATATTTCCTGAAATGTAAATGTTCGAAATTGATGGAAATATTGCATATTTGTGTATTTTTGTAATGAAAAAGTTGAAAACAAATGGAAATAAATCATATTTTTATAGTTTTGTAATGAAAAAGATGAAAACAAATGGAAATAAAGCATATTTTGATATTTCCTAAAATGTAAATATTCAAAATTGATGGAAATGTTGCATATTTTTATATTTTTGTAATGAAAAAGATGAAAACAAATGGAAATAAAGCATATTTTGATATTTCCTGAAATGTAAATGTTGGAAATGAATGGAAATATTGCATATTTATATGTTTTTGTAATGAAAAAGATGAAAACTAATGGAAATAATGCATATTTTGGTATTTCCGGAAATGTAAATATTTGAAATGGATGGAAATATTGCATATTTTTATATTTTCTAATGAAAAAAATGAAAACAGATGGAAATATGCAATATTTTGATATTTTTGGAATGAAAAATTGAAAACAAATGGAAATAACTCATATTTTGATATTTTCTGTACTGTAAATTTTGGAAATTGATGGACATATTGAATATTTTCATATTTGTGTAATGAAAATATGAAAACAAATGGAAATAAAGCATATTTTGATATTTCCTGAAATGTAAATGTTAAAAATAGATGGAAATATTGCATATTTTTATATTTTTGTAATGAAAAAGATGAAAACAAAAGGAAATAATGCATATTTTGATATTTCCTGAAATGTAAATGTTGGAAATTGATGGAAATATTGCATATTTGTATATTTTTGTAATGAAAAAGATGAAAACAAATGGAAATAAAGCATATTTTTATATTTTTGTAATGACAAAGATGAAAGCAAAAGGAAATAAAGCATATTTTGATATTTCCTGAAATCTAAATGTTGCAAATTGATGGAAATATTGCATATGTTTATATTTTTGTAATGAAAAAGATGAAAACAAATGGAAATAAAGCATATTTTGATATTTCCTGAAATGTAAATGTTGGAAATTGATGGAAATGTAGCATATTTTGATATTTTAGTAATGAAAAAGATGAAAACAAATGGAAATACATCATATTTCGATATTTCCTAAAATGTAAATGTTGGAAAAGGATGGAAATATTGCATATTTTTATATTTTTGTAATGAAAAAGATGAAAACAAATCGAAATAAAGCAAATTTTGATATTTCCTGAAATATAAATGTTGGAATTGATGGAAATATTGCATATTTGTATATTTTATAATGAAAAAGATGAAAACAAATGGAAATAAAGCATATTTTGATATTTTCTGAAATGTAAATGTTGGAAATGTATGGAAATATTGCATATCTTTATATTTTTGTAACGAAAAAGATGAAAACAAATGGAAATAAAGCATATTTTGATATTTCCTTAAATGTAACTGTTGGAAATTGATGGAAATATTGCATATTTTGATAATTTTGTAATGAAAAAGATGAAAACAAATGGAAATAAAGATATTTTGATATTTCCTGAAATGTAAATGTTGGAAATGGATGGAAATATTGTATATTTTTATATTTTTGTAGTGAAAAAGATGAAAACAAATGTAAATAAAGTATATTTTGATTTTTTTTTAAATGTAAATGTTGGAAATTGATGGAAATATTGCATATTTTAATATTTTTGTAATGACAAAGATGTAAACAAATGGAAATAAAGCATATTTTGATATTTCCTGAAATGTAACTGTTGGAAACAAATGGAAATAAATCATATTTTTATATTTTTGTAATGAAAAAGATGAAAACAAATGGAAATAAAGCATATTTTGATATTTCCTGAAATATCAATGTTGCAAATTGATTGAAATTTTGCATATTTTTATATTTTTGTAAACTGTTGGAAATTGATGGAAATATTGCATATTTTGATATTTTTGCAATGAAAAAGATGAAAAAAAATGAATATAAAGCATATTTTGATATTTCCTGAAATGTAAATGTTCGAAATTGATGGAAATATTGCATATTTGTGTATTTTTGTAATGAAAAAGTTGAAAACAAATGGAAATAAATCATATTTTTATAGTTTTGTAATGAAAAAGATGAAAACAAATGGAAATAAAGCATATTTTGATATTTCCTAAAATGTAAATATTCAAAATTGATGGAAATGTTGCATATTTTTATATTTTTGTAATGAAAAAGATGAAAACAAATGGAAATAAAGCATATTTTGATATTTCCTGAAATGTAAATGTTGGAAATGGATGGAAATGTTGCATATTTTTATATTTTTGTAATGAAAAAGCTGAAAACAAATGTAAATAAAGCATATTTTGATAATTCCTGAAATGTAAATGTTCGAAATGGATGGAAATATTGCATATTTTTATATTTATGTAATGAAAAAGATGAAAACAAATGGAAATAAAGCATAATTTTATCATTCCTGAAATGTAAATTTTGAAAATTGGTGGAAATATTGCATATTTTTATATTTTTGTAACAAAAAAGATGAAAACAAATGGAAATAAAGCATATTTTGATATTTCCTGAAAGGTAAATGTTGCATATTTTTATATTTTTGTAATGAAAAAGATGAAACCAAATGGAAATAAAGCATAATTTGATATTTCCTGAAATGTAAATGTTGGAAATTGATGGAAATATTGCATATTTTGATTTTTTTGCAACGAAAATATGAAAACAAATGAAAATAAAGCATATTTTGATATTTCGTGAAATGTAAATGTTGGAAATTGATGGAAATATTGCATATTTTTATATTTTTGTAATGAAAAAGATGAAAACAAATGGAAATAAGGCATATTTTGATATTTCCTGCAATATAAATGTTGGAAATTGATGGAAATTTTGCATATTTTTATATTTTTGTAATGAAAAAGATTAAAACAACAGGAAATAAAGCATATTTTGATATTTCCTGCAATATAAATGTTGGAAATTGATGGAAATGTTGCATATTTTTATATTTTTGTAATGAAAAAGATGAAAACAAATAAAAATAAAGCATATTTTGTAATTTCCTTGAATGTAAATGTTTGAAATGGATGGAAATATTGCATATTTTTATATTTTTGTAATGAAAAAGATGAAAACAAATGGAAATAAAGATATTTTGATATTTCCTGAAATGTAAATGTTGGAAATGGATGGAAATATTGCATATTTTTATATTTTTTTTAATGAAAAAGCTGAAAACAAATGTAAATAAAGCATATTTTGATATTTCCTGAAATGTAAATGTTGGAAACGGATGGAAATATTGCATGTTTTTATATTTATGTAATGAAAAAGATGAAAACAAATGGAAATAAAGCATAATTTGATCTTTCCTGAAATGTAAATGTTGGAAATTGATGGAAATATTGCATATTTTTATATTTTTGTAACGAAAAAGATGAAAACAAATGGAAATAAAGCATATTTTGATATTTCCTGTAAGGTAAATGTTGGAAATTGATGAAAAAATTGCATATTTTTATATTTTTGTAATGAAAAAGATGAAAACAAATGGAAATAAAGCATATTTTGATATTTCCTGAAATGTAAAGGTTGGAAATGCTTGGAAATGTTGCATATTTTTATATTTTTGTAATGAAAAAGATGAAACAAATGGAAATACAGCATATTTTGATATTTCCTGATATGTAAATGTTGGAAATTGATGGAAATATTGCATATTTTGATTTTTTTGTAACGAAAATATGAAAACAAATGAAAATAAAGCATATTTTGATATTTCGTAAAATGTAAATGTTGGAAATTGATGGATATATTGCATATTTTGATATTTTTGTAATGAAAAAGATGAAACCAAATGGAAATAAAGCATATTTTGATATTTCCTGAAATGTAAATGTTGGAAATTGATGGAAATATTGCATATTTTGATTTTTTTTGTAACGAAAATATGAAAACAAATGAAAATAAAGCATATTTTGATATTTCGTGAAATGTAAATGTTGGAAATAGATGGAAATATTGCATATTTTTATATTTTTGTAATGAAAAAGATGAAACCAAATGGAAATAAAGCATATTTTGATATTTCCTGAAATATAAATGTTGGAAATTGATGGAAATATTGCATATTTTGATTTTTTTGTAACGAAAATATGAAAACAAATGAAAATAAAGCATATTTTGATATTTCGTGAAATGTAAATGTTGGAAATTGATGGAAATATTCCATATTTTTATATTTTTGTAAAGACAAAGATGAAAACAAATGGAAATAAAGCATATTTTGATATTTCCTGAAATGTAACTGTTGGAAATTGATGGAAATATTGCATATTTTGATATTTTTGCAATGAAAAAGATGAAAAAAAATGGAAATAAAGCATATTTTGATATTTCCTGAATTGTAAATATTCGAAATTGATGGAAATATTGCATATTTGTGTATTTTTGTAATGAAAAAGTTGAAAACAAATGGAAATAAAGCATATTTTGATATTTCTTGAAATATCAATATTGTAAATTGATTGAAATTTTTCCATATTTTTATATTTTTGTAAAGAAAAAGATGAAAACAAATGGAAATAAAGCATATTTTGATATTTCCTGAAATGTAAATGTTGGAAATGAATGGAAATATTGCATATTTATATATTTTTGTAATGAAAAAGATGAAGACAAATGGAAATAAGGCATATTTTGATATTTCCTGAAATGTAAATGTTGGAAATGAATGGAAATATTGCATATTTATATATTTTTGTAATGAAAAAGATGAAGACAAATGGAAATAAGGCATATTTTGATATTTCCTGAAATGTAAATGTTGGAAATTGATGGAAATGTTGCATATTTTTATATTTTTGTAATGAAAAAGTTTAAAACAAATGGAAATAAAGCATATTTTGATATTTCCTGAAATATAAATGTTGGAAATTGATGGAAATGCTGCATATTTTTATATTTTTGTAATGAAAAAGATGAAAACAAATAAAAATAAAGCATATTTTGTTATTTCCTTGAATGTAAATGTTGGAAATGGATGGAAATACTGCATATTTTTATATTTTTGTAATGAAAAAGATGAAAACAAATGGAAATAAAGCATATTTTGATATTTCCTGAAATGTAAATGTTCGAAATGAATGGAAATATTGCATATTTTTATATTTTTGTAAAGAAAAAGATGAAAACAAATGGAAATAAAGCATATTTTGATATTTCCTGAAATGTAAATGTTGGAAATGAATGGAAATATTGCATATTTATATATTTTTGTAAAGAAAAAGATGAAAACAAATGGAAATAAAGCATATTTTGATATTTCCTGAAATGTAAATGTTGGAAATGAATGGAAATATTGCATATTTTTATATTTTTGTAAAGAAAAAGATGAAAACAAATGGAAATAAAGCATATTTTGATATTTCCTGAAATGTAAATGTTGGAAATGGATGGAAATGTTGCATATTTTTATATTTTTGTAATGAAAAAGTTTAAAACAAATGGAAATAAAGCATATTTTGATATTTCCTGAAATATAAATGTTGGAAATTGATGGAAATGCTGCATATTTTTATATTTTTGTAATGAAAAAGATGAAAACAAATAAAAATAAAGCATATTTTGTTATTTCCTTGAATGTAAATGTTGGAAATGGATGGAAATACTGCATATTTTTATATTTTTGTAATGAAAAAGATGAAAACAAATGGAAATAAAGCATATTTTGATATTTCCTGAAATGTAAATGTTCGAAATGGATGGAAATATTGCATATTTTTATATTTTTGTAAAGAAAAAGATGAAAACAAATGGAAATAAAGCATATTTTGATATTTCCTGAAATGTAAATGTTGGAAATGAATGGAAATATTGCATATTTATATATTTTTGTAATGAAAAAGATGAAGACAAATGGAAATAAGGCATATTTTGATATTTCCTGAAATGTAAATGTTGGAAATTGATGGAAATGTTGCATATTTTTATATTTTTGTAATGCAAAAGTTTAAAACAAATGGAAATAAAGCATATTTTGATATTTCCTGAAATATAAATGTTGGAAATTGATGGAAATGCTGCATATTTTTATATTTTTGTAATGAAAAAGATGAAAACAAATAAAAATAAAGCATATTTTGTTATTTCCTTGAATGTAAATGTTGGAAATGGATGGAAATACTGCATATTTTTATATTTTTGTAATGAAAAAGATGAAAACAAATGGAAATAAAGCATATTTTGATATTTCCTGAAATGTAAATGTTCGAAATGGATGGAAATATTGCATATTTTTATATTTTTGTAAAGAAAAAGATGAAAACAAATGGAAATAAAGCATATTTTGATATTTCCTGAAATGTAAATGTTGGAAATGAATGGAAATATTGCATATTTATATATTTTTGTAATGAAAAAGATGAAGACAAATGGAAATAAGGCATATTTTGATATTTCCTGAAATGTAAATGTTGGAAATTGATGGAAATGTTGCATATTTTTATATTTTTGTAATGCAAAAGTTTAAAACAAATGGAAATAAAGCATATTTTGATATTTCCTGAAATATAAATGTTGGAAATTGATGGAAATGCTGCATATTTTTATATTTTTGTAATGAAAAAGATGAAAACAAATAAAAATAAAGCATATTTTGTTATTTCCTTGAATGTAAATGTTGGAAATGGATGGAAATACTGCATATTTTTATATTTTTGTAATGAAAAAGATGAAAACAAATGGAAATAAAGCATATTTTGATATTTCCTGAAATGTAAATGTTCGAAATGGATGGAAATATTGCATATTTTTATATTTATGTAACGAAAATATGAAAACAAATGAAAATAAAGCATATTCTGATATTTCGTGAAATGTAAATGTTGGAAATGGATGGAAATATTTTATATTTTTCCATTTTTGTAGTGGAAAAGATGAAAACAAATATAAATAAAGCATATTTTGATTTTTTTTTAAATGTAAATGTTCGAAATTGATGGAAATATTGCTTATTTTTATATTTTTGTAATGACAAAGATGAAAACAAATGGAAATAAAGCATATTTTGATATTTCCTGAAATGTAACTGTTGGAAATTGATGGAAATATTGCATATTTTGAAATTTTTGCAATGAAAAAGATGAAAACAAATGGAAATAAAGCATATTTTGATATTTCCTAAAATGTAAATGTTGGAAATGGATGGAAATATTGGATATTTATATGTTTTTGTAATGAAAAATATGAAAACAAATGGAAATAAGGCATATTTTGATATTTCCTAAAATGTAAATATTCAAAATTGATGGAAATATTGCATATTTTTATTTTTTGTAAAGAAAAACATGAAAACAAATGGAAATAAAGCATATTTTGATATTTCCTAAAATGTAAATGTTGGAAATGAATGGAAATATTGCATATTTTTATATTTTGGTAATGAAAAAGTTGAAAACATATGGAAATAAAGCATATTTTGATATTTCCTGAAGTGTAAATGTTGGAAATTGATGGAAATATTGTATATTTTTATATTTTTGTAACGAAAAAGATGAAAACAAATGGAAATAAAGCATATTTTGATACTTCCTGAAAGGTAAATGTTGGAAATTGATGAAAAAATTGCATATTTTGATATTTTTGTAACGAAAAAGATGAAAACAAATGGAAATAAAGCATATTTTGTTATTTCCTGGAATGTAAATTTTGGAAATGGATTGAAATATTGTAAATTTGTATATTTTTGTAATGAAAAAGATGAAAACAAATGGAAATAAATCATATTTCGATATTTCCAGAAATGTAAATGTTGGAAATTGATGGAAATATTGCATATTTTTATATTTTTGTAATGAAAAAGATGAAAACAAATGGAAATAAAGCATATTTTGATATTTCCTTAAACGTAAATGTTGAAAATGGATGGAAATATGTCATATTTTTATATTTTTGTAATGAAAAAGATGAAAACAAATGGAAATAAAGTATATTTTGATATTTCCTGAAATGTAAATGTTGGAAATTGATGGTAATATTGCATATTTTTATATTTTTGTAATGAAAAAGATTGAAACACATGGAAATATAGCATATTTTGATATTTCCTGAAATGTAAATGTTGGAAATTGATGGAAATATTGCATATTTTTATTTTTTTGTAATGAAAAAGATGAAAACAAATGTAAATATAGCAGATTTTGATATTTCCTGAAAAGTAAATGTTGGAAATTGATGGTAATATTGCATATTTTTATATTTTTGTAATGAAAAAGATGAAAACACAAGGAAATATAGCACATTTGTATATTTCCTGAAATGTAAATGTTGGAAATTGATGGAAATATTGCATATTTTGATATTTTTGTAATGAAAATATGAAAACAAATGGAAATGAAGCATATTTTGTTATTTCCTGGAATGTAAATTTTGGAAATGGATTGAAATATTGTAAATTTGTATATTTTTGTAATGAAAAAGATGAAAACAAATGGAAATAAATCATATTTCGATATTTCCAGAAATGTAAATGTTGGAAATTGATGGAAGTATTGCATATTTTGATATTTTTGCAATGAAAAAGATGAAAACACAAGGAAATATAGCACATTTGTATATTTCCTGAAATGTAAATGTTCGAAATGGATGGAAATATTGCATATTTTTATATTTTTGTAACGAAAAAGATGAAAACCAATGGAAATATAGCAGATTTTGATATTTTCTGTAATGTAAATGTTGGAAATGGATGGAAATATTGCATATTTTTGTAATTTTGTAATGAAAAAGATGAAAACAAATGGAAATAAAGCATATTTTGATATTTCCAGAAATGTAAATGTTGGAAATTGATTGAAATATTGCATATTTTTATATTGTGGGAATGAAAAAGTTGAAAACAAATGGAAATAAAGCATATTTTGATATTTCCTAAAATGTAAATGTTGAAAATGGATGGAAAAATTGCATATTTTTATATTTTTGTGATGAAAAAGACGAAAACTAATAGAAATATAGCAGATTTTGATATTTTTATATTTTTGTAATGAAAAAATGAAAATAAAGGGAAATAAAGCATATTTTGATATTTCCTAAAATGTAAATGTTCGAAATTGATGGAAATATTGCATATTTTTATATTTTTGTAATGACAAAGATGAAAACAAATGAAAATAAAGCATATTTTGATATTTCCTGAAATGTAACTGTTGGAAATTGATGGAAATATTGCATATTTTGATATTTTTGCAATGAAAAAGTTGAAAACAAATGGAAATAAAGCATATTTTTATATTTACTGAAATGTATATGTTCGAAATTGATGGAAATATTGCATATTTGTGTAATTTTGTAATGAAAAAGTTGAAAACAAATGGAAATAAATCATATTTTTATATTTTTGTAATGAAAAAGATGAAAACAAATGGAAATAAAGCATATTTTGATATTTCCTGAAATGTAAATGTTGGAAATGGATGGAAATATTGCATATTTATATGTTTTTGTAATAAAAAAGATGAAAACAAATGGAAATAAAGCATATTTTGATATTTCTAAAATGTAAATATTCAAAATTGATGGAAATATTGCATATTTTTATATTTTGGTAATGAAAAAGCTGAAAACATATGGAAATAAAGCATATTTTGATATTTCCTGAAGTGTAAATGTTGGAAATGGATGGAAATATTGCATATTTTTATATTCTTGTAATGAAAAAGATGAAAACAAATGGAAATAAAGCATATTTTGATATTTCCTGAAAGGTAAATGTTGGAAATTGATGAAAAAATTGCATATTTTGATATTTTTGTAACGAAAAAGATTAAAACAAATGGAAATAAAGCATATTTTGATATTTCCTGAAATCTAAATGTTGCGAATTCATGGAAATATTACATATTTTTATATTTTTGTAATGAAAAAGATTAAAACAAATGGAAATAAAGCATATTTTGATATTTCCGAAAATGTAAATGTTGGAAATTGATGTAAATATTGCATATTTTTATATTTTTGTAATGAAAAAATTAAAACAGATGGAAATATAGCATATTTTGATATTTCCTGAAATGTAAATGTTGGAAATTGATGAAAATATTGCATATTTTTATATTTTTGTAATGACAAAGATGAAAACAAATGTAAATATAGCATATTTTGATATTTCCTGAAATGTAAATGTTGGAAATTGATGGAAATATTGCATATTTTTATATTTTTGTAATGAAAAAGTTGAAAACAAATGGAAATATAGCATATTTTGATATTTCCTGAAATGTAAATGTTGGAAATTGATGGTAATATTGCATATTTTTAAATTTTTGTAATGAAAAATATGAAAACACATGGAAATATAGCATATTTGTATATTTCCTGAAATGTAAATGTTCGAAATGGATGGAAATATTGCATATTTTTATATTTTTGTAACGAAAAAATGAAAACAAATGGAAATATAGCAGATTTTGATATTTCCTGAAATGTAAATGTTGGAAATGGATGGAAATATTGCATATTTTTGTATTTTTGTAATTAAAAAGATGAAAACAAATGGAAATAAAGCATATTTTGATATTTCCAGAAATGTAAATGTTGGAAATTGATGAAAATATTGCATATTTTTATATTTTGGTAATGAAAAAGATGAAAACAAATGGAAATAAAGAATATTTTGATATTTCCTGAAAATGTAAATGTTGAAAATGGATGGAAATATTGCATATTTTTATATTTTTTAATGAAAAAATGAAAATAAATGGAAATAAAGCATATTTTGATATTTCCAAAAATATAAATCTTGGAAATTGATGTAAATATTGCATATTTTTATATTTTTGTAATGAAAAAGATTAAAACAGATGGAAATATTGCATATTTTGATATTTCCTGAAATGTAAATGTTGGAAATTGATCGAAATATTCCATATTTTTATATTTTTGTAATGAAAAAGATGAAAACAAATGTAAATATAGCATATTTTGATATTTCCTGGAATGTAAATGTTCGAAATTGATGGTAATATTGCATATTTTTATATTTTTGTAATGAAAAAGATGAAAATAAATGGAAATAAAGCATATTTTGATATTTCCTAAAATGTAAATGTTGGAAATTAATGGAAATATTGCATATTTTTATATTTTTGAAATGAAAAAGATGAAAACAAATAAAAATAAAGCATATTTCTATATTTCCTAAAATGTAAATGTTGGAAATTGACGTAAATATTGCATATTTTTATATTTTTGTATTCAAAAAGATTAAAACAGATGGAAATATAGCATATTTTGATATTTCCTGAAATGTAAATGTTGGAAATTGATGGTATGTTGCATATTTTTATATTTTTGTAATGAAAAAGATTAAAACACATGGAAATATAGCATATTTTGATATTTCCTGAAATGTAAATGTTGGAAATTGATGGAAATATTCCATATTTTTATTTTTTTGTAATGAAAAAGATGAAAACAAATGTAAATATAGCATATTTTGATATTTCCTGAAATGTAAATGTTGGAAATTGATGGTAATATTGCATATTTTTATGTTTTTGTAATGAAAAAGTTGAAAACACATGGAAATATAGCATATTTGTATATTTCCTGAAATGTAAATGTTCGAAATGGATAGAAATATTGCATATTTTTATATTTTTGTAACGAAAAAATGAAAACAAATGGAAATATAGCAGATTTTGATATTTCCTGAAATGTAAATGTTGGAAATTGATGGAAATATTGCATATTTTTCTATTTTTGTAATTAAAAAGATGAAAACAAATGGAAATAAAGCATATTTTGATATTTCTGAAAATGTAAATGTTGGAAAATGATGGAAATATTGCATTTTTTTATATTTTTGTAATGAAAAAGATGAAAACAAATGGAAATAAAGCATATTTTGATATTTCCTTAAATGTAAATGTTGAAAATGGATGGAAATATTGCATATTTTTATATTTTTGTAATGAAAAAATGAAAATAAATGGAAATAAAGCATATTTTGATATTTCCTGAAATATCAATGTTGCAAATTGATTGAAATTTTGCATATTTTTATTTTTTGTAAAGAAAAACATGAAAACAAATGGAAATAAAGCATATTTTGATATTTCTAAAATGTAAATATTCAAAATTGATGGAAATATTGCATATTTTTATATTTTGGTAATGAAAAAGCTGAAAACATATGGAAATAAAGCATATTTTGATATTTCCTGAAGTGTAACTGTTGGAAATTGATGGAAATATTGCATATTTTGATATTTTTGTAACGAAAAAGATGAAAACAAATGGAAATAAAGCATATTTTGATATTTCCTGAAAGGTAAATGTTGGAAATTGATGAAAAAATTGCATATTTTGATATTTTTGTAACGAAAAAGATGAAAACAAGTGGAAATAAAGCATATTTTGATATTTCCTGAAATCTAAATGTTGCGAATTCATGGAAATATTACATATTTTTATATTTTTGTAATGAAAAAGATTAAAACAAATGGAAATAAAGCATATTTTGATATTTCCGAAAATGTAAATGTTGGAAATTGATGTAAATATTGCATATTTTTATATTTTTGTAATGAAAAAATTAAAACAGATGGAAATATAGCATATTTTGATATTTCCTGAAATGTAAATGTTGGAAATTGATGGAAATATTGCATATTTTTATATTTTTGTAATGAAAAAGATGAAAATAAATGTAAATATAGCATATTTTGATATTTCCTGAAATGTAAATGTTGGAAATTGATGGAAATATTGCATATTTTTATATTTTTGTAATGAAAAAGATGAAAACAAATGGAAATATAGCATATTTTGATATTTCCTGAAATGTAAATGTTGGATATGGATGGAAATATTGCATATTTTTATATTTTTGTAATGAAAAAGATGAAGACAAATGTAAATATAGCATATTTTGATATTTCCTGGAATGTAAATGTTCGAAATTGATGGTAATATTGCATATTTTTATATTTTTGTAATGAAAAAGATGAAAATAAATGGAAATAAAGCATATTTTGATATTTCCTAAAATGTAAATGTTGGAAATTAATGGAAATATTGCATATTTTTATATTTTTGAAATGAAAAAGATGAAAACAAATAAAAATAAAGCATATTTCTATATTTCCTAAAATGTAAATGTTGGAAATTGACGTAAATATTGCATATTTTTATATTTTTGTATTCAAAAAGATTAAAACAGATGGAAATATAGCATATTTTGATATTTCCTGAAATGTAAATGTTGGAAATTGATGGTATGTTGCATATTTTTATATTTTTGTAATGAAAAAGATTAAAACACATGGAAATATAGCATATTTTGATATTTCCTGAAATGTAAATGTTGGAAATTGATGGAAATATTCCATATTTTTATTTTTTTGTAATGAAAAAGATGAAAACAAATGTAAATATAGCATATTTTGATATTTCCTGAAATGTAAATGTTGGAAATTGATGGTAATATTGCATATTTTTATGTTTTTGTAATGAAAAAGTTGAAAACACATGGAAATATAGCATATTTGTATATTTCCTGAAATGTAAATGTTCGAAATGGATAGAAATATTGCATATTTTTATATTTTTGTAACGAAAAAATGAAAACAAATGGAAATATAGCAGATTTTGATATTTCCTGAAATGTAAATGTTGGAAATTGATGGAAATATTGCATATTTTTCTATTTTTGTAATTAAAAAGATGAAAACAAATGGAAATAAAGCATATTTTGATATTTCTGAAAATGTAAATGTTGGAAAATGATGGAAATATTGCATTTTTTTATATTTTTGTAATGAAAAAGATGAAAACAAATGGAAATAAAGCATATTTTGATATTTCCTTAAATGTAAATGTTGAAAATGGATGGAAATATTGCATATTTTTATATTTTTGTAATGAAAAAATGAAAATAAATGGAAATAAAGCATATTTTGATATTTCCTGAAATATCAATGTTGCAAATTGATTGAAATTTTGCATATTTTTATTTTTTGTAAAGAAAAACATGAAAACAAATGGAAATAAAGCATATTTTGATATTTCTAAAATGTAAATATTCAAAATTGATGGAAATATTGCATATTTTTATATTTTGGTAATGAAAAAGCTGAAAACATATGGAAATAAAGCATATTTTGATATTTCCTGAAGTGTAACTGTTGGAAATTGATGGAAATATTGCATATTTTGATATTTTTGTAACGAAAAAGATGAAAACAAATGGAAATAAAGCATATTTTGATATTTCCTGAAAGGTAAATGTTGGAAATTGATGAAAAAATTGCATATTTTGATATTTTTGTAACGAAAAAGATGAAAACAAGTGGAAATAAAGCATATTTTGATATTTCCTGAAATCTAAATGTTGCGAATTCATGGAAATATTACATATTTTTATATTTTTGTAATGAAAAAGATTAAAACAAATGGAAATAAAGCATATTTTGATATTTCCGAAAATGTAAATGTTGGAAATTGATGTAAATATTGCATATTTTTATATTTTTGTAATGAAAAAATTAAAACAGATGGAAATATAGCATATTTTGATATTTCCTGAAATGTAAATGTTGGAAATTGATGGAAATATTGCATATTTTTATATTTTTGTAATGAAAAAGATGAAAATAAATGTAAATATAGCATATTTTGATATTTCCTGAAATGTAAATGTTGGAAATTGATGGAAATATTGCATATTTTTATATTTTTGTAATGAAAAAGATGAAAACAAATGGAAATATAGCATATTTTGATATTTCCTGAAATGTAAATGTTGGATATGGATGGAAATATTGCATATTTTTATATTTTTGTAATGAAAAAGATGAAGACAAATGTAAATATAGCATATTTTGATATTTCCTGAAATGTAAATGTTGGAAATGGATGGAAATATTGCATATTTTTATATTTTTGTAATGAAAAAGATGAAAACAAATGGAAATAAAGCTTATTTTGATATTTCCTGAAATGTAAATGTTGGAAATTGATGGAAATATTACATATTTTTATATTTTGGTATTTCAAAAGATGAAAACAAATGGAAATAAAGCATATTTTTATATTTCCTGAAAGGTAAATGTTGGAAATGGATGGAAATATTGCATATTTTTATATTTTTGTAATGAAGAAGATAAAACAAATGGAAATAAAGAATATTTTGATATTGCCTTAAATGTAAATGTGGGAAATTAATTGAAATATTGCATATTTTTATATTTTTGTAATGAAAAAGATGAAAACAAATTGAAATAAAGCATATTTTGATATTTCCTAAAATGTAAATGTTGGAAATTGATCGAAATATTCCATATTTTTATATTTTTGTAATGAAAAAGATGAAAACAAATGTAAATATAGCATATTTTGATATTTCCTGAAATGTAAATGTTGGAAATGGATGGAAATATTGCATATTTTTATATTTTTGTAATGAAAAAGATGAAAACAAATGGAAATATAGCAGATTTTGATATTTCCTGAAATGTAAATGTTGGAAATGGATGGAAATATTGCATATTTTTATATTTTTGTAATGAAAAAGATGAAAACAAATGGAAATAAAGCATATTTTGATATTTCCTGAAATGTAAATGTTGGAAATTTATGGAAATATTGCATATTTTTATATTTTTGTAATGAAAAAGATGAAAACAAATGGAAATAAAGCATATTTTGATATTTCCTAAAATGTAAATGTTGGAAATTGATGTAAATATTGCATATTTTTATATTTTTGTAATGAAAAAGATGAAAATAAATGGAAATAAAGCATATTTTGATATTTCCTAAAATGTAAATGTTGGAAATTAATGGAAATATTGCATATTTTTATATTTTTGTAATGAAAAAGATGAAAATAAATATGAATAAAGCATATTTTGATATTTCCTAAAATGTAAATGTTGGAAATTCATGGAAATATTGCCTGTTTTGATATTTTATAATGAAAAAGATGAAAACAAATGGAAATAAATCATATTTTGATATTTCCTAAAATGTAAATGTTGGAAATTGATGGAAATATTGCATATTTTTATATTTTTGTAATGAAAAAGATGAAAACAAATGGAAATAAAGCATATTTTGATATTTCCTAAAATGTAAATATTGGAAATTGACGTAAATATTGCATATTTTTATATTTTTGTAATGAAAAAGATTAAAACAGATGGAAATATAGCATATTTTGATATTTCCTGAAATGTAAATGTTCGAAATGGATGGAAATATTGCATATTTTTATATTTTTGTAATGAAAAAGATGAAAATAAATATGAATAAAGCATATTTTGATATTTCCTGAAATGTAAATGTTGGAAATTGATGGAAATATTGCATATTTTTATATTTTTGTAATGAAAAAGATGAAAACAAATGGAAATAAAGCATATTTTGATATTTCCTAAAATGTAAATGTTGGAAATTGATGTAAATATTGCATATTTTTATATTTTTGTAATGAAAAAGATGAAAATAAATGGAAATAAAGCATATTTTGATATTTCCTAAAATGTAAATGTTGGAAATTAATGGAAATATTGCATATTTTTATATTTTTGTAATGAAAAAGATGAAAATAAATATGAATAAAGCATATTTTGATATTTCCTAAAATGTAAATGTTGGAAATTCATGGAAATATTGCCTGTTTTGATATTTTATAATGAAAAAGATGAAAACAAATGGAAATAAATCATATTTTGATATTTCCTAAAATGTAAATGTTGGAAATTGATGGAAATATTGCATATTTTTATATTTTTGTAATGAAAAAGATGAAAACAAATGGAAATAAAGCATATTTTGATATTTCCTAAAATGTAAATATTGGAAATTGACGTAAATATTGCATATTTTTATATTTTTGTAATGAAAAAGATTAAAACAGATGGAAATATAGCATATTTTGATATTTCCTGAAATGTAAATGTTCGAAATGGATGGAAATATTGCATATTTTTATATTTTTGTAATGAAAAAGATGAAAACAAATGGAAATAAAGCATATTTTGATATTTCCTAAAATGTAAATGTTGGAAATTAATTGAAATATTGCTTATTTTTATATTTTTGTAATGAAAAAGATGAAAACAAATGGAAATAAAACATATTTTGATATTTCCTTAAACGTAAATGTTGAAAATGGATGGAAATATTGCATATTTTTATATTTTTGTAATGAAAAAGATGAAAACAAATGTAAATAAAGCATATTTTGATATTTCCTGAAATGTAAATGTTGGAAATTGATGGTAATATTGCATATTTTTATATTTTTGTAATGAAAAAGATGAAAACACATGGAAATATAGCATATTTTGATATTTCCTGAAATGTAAATGTTGGAAACTGATGGAAATATTGCATATTTTTATTTTTTTGTAATGAAAAAAATGAAAACAAATGTAAATATAGCATATTTTGATATTTCCTGAAATGTAAATGTTGGAAACTGATGGTAATATTGCATATTTTTATATTTTTGTAATGAAAAATATGAAAACACATGGAAATATAGCATATTTGTATATTTCCTGAAATGTAAATGTTCGAAATGGATGGAAATATTGCATATTTTTATATTTTTGTAACGAAAAAATGAAAACAAATGGAAATATAGCAGATTTTGATATTTCCTGAAATGTAAATGTTGGAAATGGATGGAAATATTGCATATTTTTATATTTTTGTAATGAAATAATGAAAATAAATGGAAATAAAGCATATTTTGATATTTCCAAAAATGTAAATGTTGGAAATTGATGTAAATATTGCATATTTTCATATTTTTGTAATGAAAAAGATTAAAACAGATGGAAATATTGCATATTTTGATATTTCTGAAAATGTAAATGTTGGAAATTGATGGTAATATTGCATATTTTTATATTTTTGTAATGAAAAAGATGAAAACAAATGGAAATAAAGCATATTTTGATATTTCCTAAAATGTAAATGTTGGAAATTAATGGAAATATTGCATATTTTTATATTTTTGTAATGAAAAAGATGAAAATAAATATGAATAAAGCATATTTTGATATTTCCTAAAATGTAAATGTTGGAAATTCATGGAAATATTGCCTGTTTTGATATTTTATAATGAAAAAGATGAAAACAAATGGAAATAAATCATATTTTGATATTTCCTAAAATGTAAATGTTGGAAATTGATGGAAATATTGCATATTTTTATATTTTTGTAATGAAAAAGATGAAAACAAATGGAAATAAAGCATATTTTGATATTTCCTAAAATGTAAATATTGGAAATTGACGTAAATATTGCATATTTTTATATTTTTGTAATGAAAAAGATTAAAACAGATGGAAATATAGCATATTTTGATATTTCCTGAAATGTAAATGTTCGAAATGGATGGAAATATTGCATATTTTTATATTTTTGTAATGAAAAAGATGAAAATAAATATGAATAAAGCATATTTTGATATTTCCTGAAATGTAAATGTTGGAAATTTATGGAAATATTGCATATTTTTATATTTTTGTAATGAAAAAGATGAAAACAAATGGAAATAAAGCATATTTTGATATTTCCTAAAATGTAAATGTTGGAAATTGATGTAAATATTGCATATTTTTATATTTTTGTAATGAAAAAGATGAAAATAAATGGAAATAAAGCATATTTTGATATTTCCTAAAATGTAAATGTTGGAAATTAATGGAAATATTGCATATTTTTATATTTTTGTAATGAAAAAGATGAAAATAAATATGAATAAAGCATATTTTGATATTTCCTAAAATGTAAATGTTGGAAATTCATGGAAATATTGCCTGTTTTGATATTTTATAATGAAAAAGATGAAAACAAATGGAAATAAATCATATTTTGATATTTCCTAAAATGTAAATGTTGGAAATTGATGGAAATATTGCATATTTTTATATTTTTGTAATGAAAAAGATGAAAACAAATGGAAATAAAGCATATTTTGATATTTCCTAAAATGTAAATATTGGAAATTGACGTAAATTTTGCATATTTTTATATTTTTGTAATGAAAAAGATTAAAACAGATGGAAATATAGCATATTTTGATATTTCCTGAAATGTAAATGTTCGAAATGGATGGAAATATTGCATATTTTTATATTTTTGTAATGAAAAAGATGAAAACAAATGGAAATAAAGCATATTTTGATATTTCCTAAAATGTAAATGTTGGAAATTAATTGAAATATTGCTTATTTTTATATTTTTGTAATGAAAAAGATGAAAACAAATGGAAATAAAACATATTTTGATATTTCCTTAAACGTAAATGTTGAAAATGGATGGAAATATTGCATATTTTTATATTTTTGTAATGAAAAAGATGAAAACAAATGTAAATAAAGCATATTTTGATATTTCCTGAAATGTAAATGTTGGAAATTGATGGTAATATTGCATATTTTTATATTTTTGTAATGAAAAAGATGAAAACACATGGAAATATAGCATATTTTGATATTTCCTGAAATGTAAATGTTGGAAACTGATGGAAATATTGCATATTTTTATTTTTTTGTAATGAAAAAAATGAAAACAAATGTAAATATAGCATATTTTGATATTTCCTGAAATGTAAATGTTGGAAACTGATGGTAATATTGCATATTTTTATATTTTTGTAATGAAAAATATGAAAACACATGGAAATATAGCATATTTGTATATTTCCTGAAATGTAAATGTTCGAAATGGATGGAAATATTGCATATTTTTATATTTTTGTAACGAAAAAATGAAAACAAATGGAAATATAGCAGATTTTGATATTTCCTGAAATGTAAATGTTGGAAATGGATGGAAATATTGCATATTTTTATATTTTTGTAATGAAATAATGAAAATAAATGGAAATAAAGCATATTTTGATATTTCCAAAAATGTAAATGTTGGAAATTGATGTAAATATTGCATATTTTCATATTTTTGTAATGAAAAAGATTAAAACAGATGGAAATATTGCATATTTTGATATTTCCTGAAATGTAAATGTTGGAAATTGATCGAAATATTCCATATTTTTATATTTTTGTAATGAAAAAGATGAAAACAAATGGAAATATAGCATATTTTCATATTTCCTGAAATGTAAATGTTGGAAATTGATGGAAATATTGCATATTTTTATATTTAGGTAATGAAAAAGATGAAAAGAAATGGAAATAAAGCATATTTTGATATTTCCTGAAATGTAAATGTTGGAAATTGATGGAAATATTGCATATTTTTATGTTTTTGTAATGAAAAAGATGAAAACAAATGTAAATAAAGCATATTTTGATATTTCCTGAAATGTAAATGTTGGAAATTGATGGAAATATTGCATATTTTTATATTTTTGTAATGAAAAAGATGAAAACAAATGGAAATATAGCAGATCTTGATATTTCCTGAAATGTAAATGTTGGAAATTGATGTAAATATTGCATATTTTTATATTTTTGTAATGAAAAGATTAAAACAGATGGAAATATTGCATATTTTGATATTTCCTGAAATGTAAATGTTGGAAATTGATGGAAATATTGCATATTTTTATATTTTTGTAATGAAAAAGATGAAAACAAATGTAAATAAAGCATATTTTGTTATTTCCTGAAATGTAAATGTTGGAAATTGATCGAAATATTGCATATTTTTATATTTTTGTAATGAAAAAGATGAAAACAAATGGAAATATAGGAGATTTTGATATTTCCTGAAATGTTAATGTTGGAAATGGATGGAAATATTGCATATTTTTATATTTTTGTAATGAAAAAGATGAAAACAAATGGAAATATAGCATATTTTGATATTTCCTAAAATGTAAATGTTGGAAATGGATGGAAATATTGCATATTTTTATATTTTTGTAATGAAAAGATTAAAACAGATGGAAATATTGCATATTTTGATATTTCCTGAAATGTAAATGTTGGAAATTGATCGAAATATTGCATATTTTTATATTTTCGCAATGAAAAAGATGAAAACAAATGTAAATATAGCATATTTTGATATTTCCTGAAATGTAAATGTTGGAAATTGATGGAAATATTGCATATTTTTATATTTTTGTAATGAAAAAGATAAAACAAATGGAAATATAGCAGATTTTGATATTTCCTGAAATGTAAATGTTGGAAATGGATGGAAATATTGCATATTTTTATATTTTTGTAATGAAAAAGATGAAAACAAATGGAAATAAAGCATATTTTGATATTTCTGAAAATGTAAATGTTGGAAATTGATGGTAATATTGCATATTTTTATATTTTTGTAATGAAAAAGATTAAAACACATGGAAATATAGCATATTTTGATATTTCCTGAAATGTAAATGTTGGAAATTGATGGAAATATTGCATATTTTTATATTTTTGTAATGAAAAAGATAAAACAAATGGAAATATAGCAGATTTTGATATTTCCTGAAATGTAAATGTTGGAAATGGATGGAAATATTGCATATTTTTATATTTTTGTAATGAAAAAGATGAAAACAAATGGAAATAAAGCATATTTTGATATTTCCTGAAATGTAAATGTTGGAAATTGATGGAAATATTGCATATTTTTATATTTTTGTAATGAAAAAGATGAAAACAAATGGAAATAAAGCATATTTTGATATTTCCTGAAATGTAAATGTTGGAAATTGATGGAAATATTGCATATTTTTATATTTTTGTAATGAAAAAGATGAAAACAAATGTAAATAAAGCATATTTTGATATTTCCTGAAATGTAAATGTTGGAAATTGATGGAAATATTGCATATTTTTATATTTTTGTAATGAAAAAGATGAAAACAAATGTAAATAAAGCATATTTTGTTATTTCCTGAAATGTAAATGTTGGAAATTGATCGAAATATTGCATATTTTTATATTTTTGTAATGAAAAGATTAAAACAGATGGAAATATTGCATATTTTGATATTTCCTGAAATGTAAATGTTGGAAATTGATCGAAATATTCCATATTTTTATATTTTCGCAATGAAAAAGATGAAAACAAATGTAAATATAGCACATTTTGATATTTCCTGAAATGTAAATGTTGGAAATTGCTGGAAATATTGCATATTTTTATATTTTTGTAATGAAAAAGATAAAACAAATGGAAATATAGCAGATTTTCATATTTCCTGAAATGTAAATCTTGGAAATGGATGGAAATATTGCATATTTTTATATTTTTGTAATGAAAAAGATGAAAACAAATGGAAATAAAGCATATTTTGATATTTCTGAAAATGTAAATGTTGGAAATTGATGGTAATATTGCATATTTTTATATTTTTGTAATGAAAAAGATTAAAACACATGGAAATATAGCATATTTTGATATTTCCTGAAATGTAAATGTTGGAAATTGATGGAAATATTGCATATTTTTATTTTTTTTAATGAAAAAGATGAAAACAAATGTAAATATAGCATATTTTGATATTTCCTGAAATGTAAATGTTGGAAATTGATGGTAATATTGCATATTTTGATATTTTTGTAATGAAAAAGATGAAAGCACATGGAAATATAGCATATTTTGATATTTCCTGAAATGTAGATGTTGGAAATGGATGGAAATATTTCATATTTTTATTTTTTTGTAATGAAAAAGATGAAAACAAATGTAAATATAGCATATTTTGATATTTCCTGAAATGTAAATGTTGGAAATTGATGGTAATATTGCATATTTTTATATTTTTGTAATGAAAAAGATGAAAACACATGGAAATAAAGCATATTTTGATATTTCCAGAAATGTAAATGTTGGAAATTGATGAAAATATTGCATATTTTTATATTTTGGTAATGAAAAAGATGAAAAACAAATGGAAATAAAGCATATTTTGATATTTCCTAAAATGTAAATGTTGGAAATGGATGGAAATATTGCATATTTTTATATTTTTGTAATGAAAAAGATGAAAACAAATGGAAATAAAGCATATTTTGATATTTCTTAAAATGTAAATTTTGGAAATTGATGGAAATATTGCATATTTTTACATTTTTGTAATGAAAAAGATGAAACCAAATGGAAATATAGCATATTTTGATATTTCCTGAAATGTAAATGTTGGAAATGGATGGAAATATTGCATATTTTTATATTTTTGTAATGAAAAAATGAAAATAAATGGAAATAAAGCATATTTTGATATTATCCTGAAATGTAAATGTTGGAAATTGATGGAAATATTGCATATTTTTATATTTTTGTAATGAAAAAGATAAAACAAATGGAAATATAGCAGATTTTGATATTTCCTGAAATGTAAATGTTGGAAATGGATGGAAATATTGCATATTTTTATATTTTTGTAATGAAAAAGATGAAAACAAATGGAAATAAAGCATATTTTGATATTTCCTGAAATGTAAATGTTGGAAATGGATGGAAATATTGCATATTTTTATATTTTTGTAATGAAAAAGATGAAAACAAATGGAAATAAAGCATATTTTGATATTTTCTGAAATGTAAATATTGGAAATTGATGGAAATATTGCATATTTTTATATTTTGGTAATGAAAAAGATGAAAACAAATGGAAATAAAGCATATTTTGATATTTCCTGAAATGTAAATGTTGGAAATTGATGGAAATATTGCATATTTTTATATTTTTGTAATGAAAAAGATGAAAACAAATGGAAATATAGCCGATTTTGATATTTCCTGAAATGTAAATCTTGGAAATGGATGGAAATATTGCATATTTTTATATTTTTGTAATGAAAAAGATGAAAACAAATGGAAATATAGGAGATTTTGATATTTCCTGAAATGTAAATGTTGGAAATGGATGGAAATATTGCATATTTTTATATTTTTGTAATGAAAAAGATGAAAACAAATGGAAATATAGCATATTTTGATATTTCCTAAAATGTAAATGTTGGAAATGGATGGAAATATTCCATATTTTTATATTTTTGTAATGAAAAGATTAAAACAGATGGAAATATTGCATATTTTGATATTTCCTGAAATGTAAATGTTGGAAATTGATCGAAATATTCCATATTTTTATATTTTTGCAATGAAAAAGATGAAAACAAATGTAAATATAGCATATTTTGATATTTCCTGAAATGTAAATGTTGGAAATTGATGGAAATATTGCATATTTTTATATTTTTGTAATGAAAAAGATAAAACAAATGGAAATATAGCAGATTTTGATATTTCCTGAAATGTAAATCTTGGAAATGGATGGAAATATTGCATATTTTTATATTTTTGTAATGACAAAGATGAAAACAAATGGAAATAAAGCATATTTTGATATTTCCTAAAATGTAAATGTTGGAAATTGATGGAAATATTGCATATTTTTATATTTTTGTAATGAAAAAGATGAAAACAAATGGAAATAAAGCATATTCTGATATTTCCTGAAATGTAAATGTTGAAAATGGATGGAAATATTGCATATTTTTATATTTTTGTAATGAAAAAATGAAAATAAATGGAAATAAAGCATATTTTGATATTTCCAAAAATGTAAATGTTGGAAATTGACGTAAATATTGCATATTTTTATATTTTTGTAATGAAAAAGATTAAAACAGATGGAAATATTGCATATTTTGATATTTCCTGAAATGTAAATGTTGGAAATTGATCGAAATATTCCATATTTTTGTATTTTTGTAATGAAAAAGATGAAAACAAATAGAAATATAGCATATTTTGATATTTCCTGAAATGTAAATGTTGGAAATTGATGGAAATATTGCATATTTTTATATTTTTGTAATGAAAAAGATGAAAACAAATGTAAATAAAGCATATTTTGATATTTCCTGAAATGTAAATGTTGGAAATGGATGGAAATATTGCATATTTTTATATTTTTGTAATGAAAAAGATGAAAACAAATGGAAATAAAGCATATTTTGATATTTCCTGAAATGTAAATGTTGGAAATTGATGGTAATATTGCATATTTTTATATTTTTGTAATGAAAAAGATTAAAACACATGGAAATATAGCATATTTTGATATTTCCTGAAATGTAAATGTTGGAAATTGATGGAAATATTGCATATTTTTATTTTTTTGTAATGAAAAAGATGAAAACAAATGTAAATATAGCATATTTTGATATTTCCTGAAATGTAAATGTTGGAAATTGATGGTAATATTGCATATTTTGATATTTTTGTAATGAAAAAGATGAAAGCACATGGAAATATAGCATATTTTGATATTTCCTGAAATGTAAATGTTGGAAATGGATGGAAATATTTCATATTTTTATTTTTTTGTAATGAAAAAGATGAAAACAAATGTAAATATAGCATATTTTGATATTTCCTGAAATGTAAATGTTGGAAATTGATGGTAATATTGCATATTTTTATATTTTTGTAATGAAAAAGATGAAAACAAATGGAAATAAAGCATATTTTGATATTTCCAGAAATGTAAATGTTGGAAATTGATGAAAATATTGCATATTTTTATATTTTGGTAATGAAAAAGATGAAAAACAAATGGAAATAAAGCATATTTTGATATTTCCTAAAATGTAAATGTTGGAAATTAATGGAAATATTGCATATTTTTATATTTTTGTAATGAAAAAGATGAAAACAAATGGAAATAAAGCATATTTTGATATTTCTTAAAATGTAAATGTTGGAAATTGATGGAAATATTGCATATTTTTACATTTTTGTAATTAAAAAGATGAAACCAAATGGAAATATAGCATATTATGATATTTCCTGAAATGTAAATGTTGGAAATGGATGGAAATATTCCATATTTTTATATTTTTGTAATGAAAAGATTAAAACAGATGGAAATATTGCATATTTTGATATTTCCTGAAATGTAAATGTTGGAAATTGATCGAAATATTCCATATTTTTATATTTTTGCAATGAAAAAGATGAAAACAAATGTAAATATAGCATATTTTGATATTTCCTGAAATGTAAATGTTGGAAATTGATGGAAATATTGCATATTTTTATATTTTTGTAATGAAAAAGATAAAACAAATGGAAATATAGCAGATTTTGATATTTCCTGAAATGTAAATCTTGGAAATGGATGGAAATATTGCATATTTTTATATTTTTGTAATGACAAAGATGAAAACAAATGGAAATAAAGCATATTTTGATATTTCCTAAAATGTAAATGTTGGAAATTGATGGAAATATTGCATATTTTTATATTTTTGTAATGAAAAAGATGAAAACAAATGGAAATAAAGCATATTTTGATATTTCCTGAAATGTAAATGTTGAAAATGGATGGAAATATTGCATATTTTTATATTTTTGTAATGAAAAAATGAAAATAAATGGAAATAAAGCATATTTTGATATTTCCAAAAATGTAAATGTTGGAAATTGACGTAAATATTGCATATTTTTATATTTTTGTAATGAAAAAGATTAAAACAGATGGAAATATTGCATATTTTGATATTTCCTGAAATGTAAATGTTGGAAATTGATCGAAATATTCCATATTTTTGTATTTTTGTAATGAAAAAGATGAAAACAAATAGAAATATAGCATATTTTGATATTTCCTGAAATGTAAATGTTGGAAATTGATGGAAATATTGCATATTTTTATATTTTTGTAATGAAAAAGATGAAAACAAATGGAAATAAAGCATATTTTGATATTTCCTGAAATGTAAATGTTGGAAATTGATGGTAATATTGCATATTTTTATATTTTTGTAATGAAAAAGATTAAAACACATGGAAATATAGCATATTTTGATATTTCCTGAAATGTAAATGTTGGAAATTGATGGAAATATTGCATATTTTTATATTTTTGTAATGAAAAAGATGAAAACACATGGAAATAAAGCATATTTTGATATTTCCAGAAATGTAAATGTTGGAAATTGATGAAAATATTGCATATTTTTATATTTTGGTAATGAAAAAGATGAAAAACAAATGGAAATAAAGCATATTTTGATATTTCCTAAAATGTAAATGTTGGAAATTAATGGAAATATTGCATATTTTTATATTTTTGTAATGAAAAAGATGAAAACAAATGGAAATAAAGCATATTTTGATATTTCTTAAAATGTAAATGTTGGAAATTGATGGAAATATTGCATATTTTTACATTTTTGTAATGAAAAAGATAAAACAAATGGAAATATAGCAGATTTTGATATTTCCTGAAATGTAAATGTTGGAAATGGATGGAAATATTGCATATTTTGATATTTTTGTAATGAAAAAGATTAAAACAAATGGAAATAAAGCATATTTTGATATTTTCTGAAATGTAAATATTGGAAATTGATGGAAATATTGCATATTTTTATATTTTGGTAATGAAAAAGATGAAAACAAATGGAAATAAAGCATATTTTGATATTTCCTAAAATGTAAATGTTGGAAATTAATGGAAATATTGCATATCTTTTTATTTTTGTAATGAAAAAGATGAAAACAAATGGAAATAAAGCATATTTTGATATTTCCTAAAATGTAAATGTTGGAATTTGATGGAAATATTGCATATTTTTGTAATGAAAAAGATGAAAACAAATAGAAATAAAGCATATTTTGATATTTCCTGAAATGTAAATGTTGGAAATGGATGGAAATATTGCATATTTTTATATTTTTGTAATGAAAAAGATGAAAACAAATGGAAATAAAACATATTTTGATATTTCCTGAAATGTAAATGTTGGAAATGGATGGAAATATTGCATATTTTTATATTTTTGTAATGAAAAAGATGAAAACAAATGGAAATAAAGCATATTTTGATATTTTCTGAAATGTAAATATTGGAAATTGATGGAAATATTGCATATTTTTATATTTTGGTAATGAAAAAGATGAAAACAAATGGAAATAAAGCATATTTTGATATTTCCTAAAATGTAAATGTTGGAAATTAATGGAAATATTGCATATCTTTTTATTTTTGTAATGAAAAAGATGAAAACAAATGGAAATAAAGCCTATTTTGATATTTCCTAAAATGTAAATGTTGGAATTTGATGGAAATATTGCATATTTTTGTAATGAAAAAGATGAAAACAAATGGAAATAAAGCATATTTTGATATTTCCTGAAATGTAAATGTTGTAAATGGATGGAAATATTGCATATTTTTATATTTTTGTAATGAAAAAGATGAAAACAAATGGAAATATAGCAGATTTTGATATTTCCTGTAATGTAAATGTTGGAAATTAATGGAAATATTGCATATTTTTATATTTTTGTAATGAAAAAGATGAAAACAAATGGAAATAAAGCATATTTTGATATTTTCTGAAATGTAAATATTGGAAATTGATGGAAATATTGCATATTTTTATATTTTGGTAATGAAAAAGATGAAAACAAATGGAAATAAAGCATATTTTGATATTTCCTAAAATGTAAATGTTGGAAATTAATGGAAATATTGCATATCTTTTTATTTTTGTAATGAAAAAGATGAAAACAAATGGAAATAAAGCCTATTTTGATATTTCCTAAAATGTAAATGTTGGAATTTGATGGAAATATTGCATATTTTTGTAATGAAAAAGATGAAAACAAATGGAAATAAAGCATATTTTGATATTTCCTGAAATGTAAATGTTGTAAATGGATGGAAATATTGCATATTTTTATATTTTTGTAATGAAAAAGATGAAAACAAATGGAAATATAGCAGATTTTGATATTTCCTGTAATGTAAATGTTGGAAATTAATGGAAATATTGCATATTTTTATATTTTTGTAATGAAAAAGATGAAAACAAATGGAAATAAAGCATATTTTGATATTTCCTGAAATGTAAATGTTGGAAATGGATGGAAATATTGCATATTTTTATATTTTTGTAATGAAAAAGATGAAAACAAATGGAAATAAAGACTATTTTGATATTTCCTGAAATGTAAATGTTGGAAATGGATGGAAATATTGCATATTTTGATATTTTTGTAATGAAAAAGATGAAAACACATGGAAATAAAGCATATTTTGATATTGCCTGAAATGTAAATCTTTGAAATGGATGGAAATATTGCATATTTTTATATTTTTGTAATGAAAAAGATGAAAACAAATGGAAATATAGCATATTTTCATATTTCCTGGAATGTAATTGTTGGAAATTGATGGAAATATTGTATATTTTGATATTTTTGTAATGAAAATATGAAAATAAATGGAAATAAAGCACATTTTGATATTTCCTGAAACTTAAATGTTGGAAATTGATGGAAATATTGCATATTTTTATATTTTTGTAATGAAAAAGATGAAAACAAATGGAAATAAAGCATATTTTGATCTTTCCGGAAATGTAAATGTTGGAAATGGATGGAAATATTGCATATATTTATATTTCTGTAATGAAATAGTTGAAAAAAAATGGAAATAAAGCATATTTTGATATTTTCTAAAGTGTAAATATTTGAAATGGATGGAAATATTGCATATTTTGATATTTTTGTCATGAAAAAGATGAAAACAAATGGAAATAATGCATATTTTGATATTTCCTAAAATGTAAATGTTGGAAATGGATGGAAATATTGCATATTTTGATATTTTTGTAATGAAAAAGTTGAAAACAAATGGAAATAAAGCATATTTTGATATTTCCTGAAATGTAAATGTTGGAAATGGATGGAAATGTTCCATATTTTTATATTTTTGTAATGAAAAAGATGAAAACTGTTGTGGTGGGATCCACCTAATCTGCATAGGTGACTATCAACTATATAAATAATTGTTGGTACCGGAAGACGAGGAGAGGAATCACGAGATCCAACTAGAGACTCTGATCGACTGCGATTAGTCAACACATTCTCCAGGAACGTCTTCCCAGAAATATACAGAAATACTATATGTACTTATTGTGTACACTTTCTTGTTATAATACATTCTAAGTACATTTTGTGTTGCATTATTATTCCATGCATTCGGCGAGATTCAACATTGAGTCAAGACTCAACAATGGCGACGAAGTAGAACGAACCATACGCCAAGTTTGAACAATGGCAAAGAAGTAGAACGAACCATACGGAAAGAAGAAAGGATTAATAGTGAGAGTTTTCAACAATTGGGACAAGTCATTGAAGAACCCAGGCTGAAAAAAAAAAACTATTAATTCAAAGTCCAACGTTAACATAACGACGAAGGATTCTGAACTTCTGGATATGTAAAACTCGTTAAAAGACGACTAAGCATAAAGGAACGTTCACACAGAAAAATTGAAAGGTGTCGTAAACGAATAACGGTAATTTTAAATTAAAAAATTATCTACAACGAGACACCCTCTAAAAAGAAAAATTGGCCGACTACAAAAACATGCATGGATTAAAAGGAGCACAAATACACCGTGTCGACTTTGAAAGGTAACGAACTTTAAAAAATTTGTTTTTTTTATTTGTTCAACAAGATAGTGACGAATTAGCTCTGATAAGAAAATCAGACGTTGTCATTGATATACGCGAACAGGAGTCGAAAACGAAAAAAAAGTCCGACGCTCTCTGTTCACGAAAAAAATATACCAAAGTTGATTAGCACGGGCGTGAATGTAAAAGCAAGACATAAAATATAAAAGTCGTACGTTGTTTCGATTTTTTGGTCAGCTTATATGATATTCGTGGATACACAAATTAAAAGTATATTCCTTGTTGCATGCACACTATCAGCTAAAAATGGAGGAACTATCCAAAGTCATATCTGAATTATTAAAATCCCAGCAGTTGAGTCAACAACGTCAGCCAGAACAACAGATAGTACAGCAAGAACAACTGATAGCGATGCAAAAATATCAAGAACGTCAAGAGGAAAGACTTTTGGAAATTCAAAGGTTAACACTGGAGAATTTAAACAACTATCAGGCAAATGAGGGAAATTCTTCATATTCTAATAACACCATATTTAATTCGCTGGAAACTTCCAACTATGTGCCAGACGAAGAAAAAACGTTTGAAGCGTACTTTAAACGATATGAAGATATTTTCTACACAGACTGTGAAAACTGGTCGAATTCAAGAAAAGTCAGTCTATTACTAAGAAAGCTAGGTACAGCAGAACATAGCAAATTTGTAGATTTTATTCTACCGAGAAAAACAACTGAATTGGAATTCTCGGAAACAGTGAAATTGCTAAAAGAGCTGTTTGGAGCAAATATGTCGCTTTGGCATAAGCGATGGTTATGCATGAATGTCTCTAAATCCGACGATCAGGATTACTTAACATATGCATCTATAGTGAATAGACATTGTGATAATTTCAGATTGGCAGAGATTACGGTTGAAGAATTCAAGTGCTTAATTTTTGCTCAAGGACTGGTATCCAGTAAGAGTGCCGAAATAAGACGTAGAGTTTTGTCTAAACTCGGATCTGAACAAGGCCTTACCCTGCAAAAGTTAGCAGAGCAGTGTCAACGGGCCGTAAAGTTAAAGAAAGAGTCGCAAAAAATCGAAGAAGCTGGTATTGCTTATATTAAAAAAATAAAAAAGCAGTCACATTACCCATCAGAGAAAAATTGGAGAAAAAATTCGGCGTATTTTAATAATAGACAAGAAAATAATAAGAACGAAAATAAAAAAGTCCCACCATATAATTGCAGACGTTGTAACGAAAGTCATTGGGAGATAAATTGCCCATATAGAAATAAGAAATGTTTCGTGTGCCAAAAGAATGGTCACAAAGGATCGTGTTGTAAACAGAAAAAATTCAAGAGCCGAATTAGACAAACAAATTCGAATATCAAATCAGATAGAGATTTGAGGAAATATGTGACGACTGAAATATTCAAAAAGAATATCAAATTTCAACTCGATTCGGGGTCAGATTTAACAATAATGAACGATAAAACATGGAAAATTTTAAAAAGGCCTACAATAATGAAGTCAACGAAACTCGCTCGAACGCTAACTGGAAAGCAAATTAACTTTGAAGGCGAGGTTGTACTTCCAATGAAAGTGAATGGGATCGTTAAAAAAATGAAAGTTTTCATTCTGACAAATGGAAAAAACTTGTTGGGTACAGATTTTATTGAAACATTCGAATTGTGGGATAAACCGTTAAACTCATTCTGCAGAAAAGTAGAAAGTAATACGCAAACAAGACAGGACATTAAAGATGAATTAAAGAAAAAGTTTCCGGAAACCTTTACACCTGGTCTTGGAAGATGTAACAAGTTTGAAGCTAAATTTGAATTAAAAGAAAATACTATGCCTATATTTAAAAAGAAACGTAACGTGCTTTTCGCAAGTGTAGAGAAAGTAGTAGTACCAAAAAAGTTGCAGAAAAGAATCCTACGGGACTTTCATATGGGTCACCCGGGGATTAATAGAACAAAAAGCTTAATGCGAAGCTTTGTATATTGGAAAGGAATGGATGTGGATATCGAAAACATGGTTCATCGATGTAAAGGGTGTGCGTTAGCAGCTAAGGCACCACCTATAGTACACAAACCATGGCCAAAGACGGATCATCCGTGGGAAAGATTACACATTGATTTCGCTGGTCCAGTAGAAGATTATTACTACTTAATAGTGGTAGATAGCTTTACAAAATGGCCGGAAGTACTACGCTGCAAAAAGCCTACGTCCAATACCACAACAACTTTTTTGCATGAACTATTTGCACGGTTCGGTGTGCCAGAGTGTATTGTGAGTGACAATGGTACACAATTCACTTCTGACGATTTTAAGGAATTTTGTGAGTTATATCAAATTAACCACATAACGACGCCGCCGTATCATCCGAGATCCAATGGACTCGCAGAAAGATTTGTACATACGTTAAAGCGCGCTCTGAAGAAAGCCTCAGGAGTTCCAACGGAAAAGGCGCTTCAGCAATTCCTACAAGTATACAGAATCACGCCTAACCAGAGAACACCATCAAACATGGCACCAGCAGAACTAATGTTCGCTAGGAAAGTTAAGTCAGTGTTTGACAAGCTTTTGCCAGGAAGAAATAGAATAAAGAACACTATGTATACAGCTAGAAAAAGATACACCCCCGGAGAGAAGGTCTTTTTCAAGTGCTATAGAAACAACATTGAGTTCTGGGAGCGAGGCATAGTGGACAAGAGAATCGGTGACCTGATTTACATAATAGAAGGGCCGAAGAATACTCATAAGAGGCACCAGAACCAACTCAAGAAATGCTACGTGCTAGAGCATGAAGAGAGTATACCGGATGAGGAGGAAGATCCCATTGATGTAATGTATGATACTTTTCAAGTAGAACCTCCGCAGAGTGCTCCTGAACCGAGAAGACCCGGTAGGAAACGAAAGTTCACGGACCCATTGTACGTGAATCCAAAACGGAAAAGATATTGAAAAAAAAACAAAACAGAACGATATACATATGAACTATGCAAAGGGGATCCACAAAGAAATAACCATGATCATCATCCCATATAGAAGCCAGTTGAAATCCAAAAGGATTCCAAGGCTTGGGAGGGGGTGTTGTGGTGGGATCCACCTAATCTGCATAGGTGACTATCAACTATATAAATAATGGTTGGTACCGGAGGACGAGGAGAGGAATCACGAGATCCAACTCGAGACTCTGATCGACTGCGACTAGTCAACACATTCTCCAGGAACGTCTTCCCAGAAATATACAGAAATACTATATGTACTTATTGTGTACACTTTCTTGTTTTAATACATTCTTGTTCTAAGTACATTTTGTGTTGCATTATTATTCCATGCATTAGGCGAGATTCAACATTGAGTCAAGACTCAACAAAAACAAATGGAAATAAATCGTATTTTGATATTTCCTGAAATGTAAATGTTGGAAATGGATGAAAAATATTGCATATTTTTATATTTTTGTAATGAAAAAGATGAAAACAAATGGAAATAAAGCATATTTTGATATTTCCTGAAATGTAAATGTTGGAAATTGATGGAAATATTGCATATTTTGATATTTTTGCAATGAAAAAGATGAAAATAAATGGAAATAAATCATATTTTGATATTTCCTGAAATGTAAATGTTGGAAATGGATGGAAATATTGCATATTTTTATATTTTTGTAATGAAAAAGATGAAAACGAATGGAAATATAGCATATTTTGATATTTCCTTTAACGTAAATGTTGAAAATGGATGGAAATATTGAATATTTTTATATTTTTGTAATGAAAAAGATGAAATCAATTGGAAATAAAGCATATTTTGATATTTCCTGAAAAGTAAATGTTGGAAATTGATGGAAATATTGCATATTTTTATGATTTTGTAATGAAAAAGATGAAAACAAATGGAAATATAGCATATTTTGATATTTCCTGAAATGTAAATGTTGGAAATTGATGGAAATATTGCATATTTTTATGATTTTGTAACGAAAAAGACCGAAACAAATGGAAATAAAGCATATTTTGATATTTCCTGAAATGTAAATGTTGGAAATGGATGGAAATATTGCATATTTTTATATTTTTGTAATGAAAAAGATGAAAAAAACTGCAAATAAAGCATATTTTGATATTTTCTAAAATGTAAATTTTGAAAACGGATGGAAATATTGCATATTTTTAAATTTTTGTAATGAAAAAGATGAAAACAAATGGAAATAATGCATATTTTGATATTTTTTAAAATGTAAATGTTGGAAATTGATGGAAATATTGCATATTTTTATATTTCTGTAATGAAAAAGATGAAAAAATATGGAAATAAATCATATTTTTATATTTGCTGAAATGTAAATTTTGGAAATTGATGGAAATATTGCATATTTTGATATTTTTGTAATGAAAAAGATGAAAACAAAGCATATTTTGATATTTCCTGAAATGTAAATGTTGGAAATTGATGGAAATATTGCATATTTTTATATTTTTGTAATGAAAAAAATGAAAAAAAAAATGGAAATAAAGCATATTTTGATATTTTCTAAAGTGTAAATGTTGGAAATGGATGGAAATATTGCATATTTTTATATTTTTGTAATGAAAAAGATGAAAAAAACTGCAAATAAAGCATATTTTGATATTTTCTAAAATGTAAATTTTGAAAACGGATGGAAATATTGCATATTTTTAAATTTTTGTAATGAAAAAGATGAAAACAAATGGAAATAATGCATATTTTGATATTTTTTAAAATGTAAATGTTGGAAATTGATGGAAATATTGCATATTTTTATATTTCTGTAATGAAAAAGATGAAAAAATATGGAAATAAATCATATTTTGATATTTCCTGAAATGTAAATTTTGGAAATTGATGGAAATATTGCATATTTTTATATTTTTGTAATGGAAAAATGAAAAAAAAAATGGAAATAAAGCATATTTTGATATTTTCTAAAGTGTAAATGTTGGAAATGGATGGAAATATTGCATATTTTGATATTTTTGTAATGAAAAAGATGAAAACAAATGGAAATACAGCATATTTTGATATTTCCTAAAATGTAAATGTTGGAAATTGATGGAAATATTGCATATTTTGATATTTTTGTAATGAAAAAGAAGAAAACAAATGGAAATAAAGCATATTTTGATATTTCCTTTAACGTAAATGTTGAAAATGGATGGAAATATTGCATATTTTTATATTTTTGTAATGAAAAAGATGAAATCAATTGGAAATAAAGACTATTTTGATATTTCCTGAAAAGTAAATGTTGGAAATTGATGGAAATATAGCATATTTTTCTATTTTTGTAATGAAAAAGATTATAACACATGGAAATATAGCATATTTTCATATTTCCTGAAATGTAAATGTTGGAAATTGATGGAAATATTGCATATTTTTATAATTTTGTAATGAAAAAGATGAAAACAAATGGAAATATAGCATATTTTGATATTTCCTGAAATGTAAATGTTGGAAATTGATGGAAATATTGCATATTTTTATGATTTTGTAACGAAAAAGACCGAAACAAATGGAAATAAAGCATATTTTGATATTTCCTGAAATGTAAATGTTGGAAATGGATGGAAATATTGCATATTTTTATATTTTTGTAATGAAAAAGATGAAAAAAACTGCAAATAAAGCATATTTTGATATTTTCTAAAATGTAAATTTTGAAAACGGATGGAAATATTGCATATTTTTAAATTTTTGTAATGAAAAAGATGAAAACAAATGGAAATAATGCATATTTTGATATTTTTTAAAATGTAAATGTTGGAAATTGATGGAAATATTGCATATTTTTATATTTCTGTAATGAAAAAGATGAAAAAATATGGAAATAAATCATATTTTGATATTTCCTGAAATGTAAATTTTGGAAATTGATGGAAATATTGCATATTTTGATATTTTTGTAATGAAAAAGATGAAAACAAAGCATATTTTGATATTTCCTGAAATGTAAATGTTGGAAATTGATGGAAATATTGCATATTTTTATATTTTTGTAATGAAAAAAATGAAAAAAAAAATGGAAATAAAGCATATTTTGATATTTTCTAAAGTGTAAATGTTGGAAATGGATGGAAATATTGCATATTTTGATATTTTTGTAATGAAAAAGATGAAAACAAATGGAAATAAAGCATATTTTGATATTTCCTGAAATGTAAATGTTGGAAATGGATGGAAATATTGCATATTTTTATATTTTTGTAATGAAAAAGATGAAAAAAACTGCAAATAAAGCATATTTTGATATTTTCTAAAATGTAAATTTTGAAAACGGATGGAAATATTGCATATTTTTAAATTTTTGTAATGAAAAAGATGAAAACAAATGGAAATAATGCATATTTTGATATTTTTTAAAATGTAAATGTTGGAAATTGATGGAAATATTGCATATTTTTATATTTCTGTAATGAAAAAGATGAAAAAATATGGAAATAACTCATATTTTGATATTTCCTGAAATGTAAATTTTGGAAATTGATGGAAATATTGCATATTTTTATATTTTTGTAATGAAAAAAATGAAAAAAAAAATGGAAATAAAGCATATTTTGATATTTTCTAAAGTGTAAATGTTGGAAATGGATGGAAATATTGCATATTTTGATATTTTTGTAATGAAAAAGATGAAAACAAATGGAAATACTGCATATTTTGATATTTCCTAAAATGTAAATGTTGGAAATTGATGGAAATATTGCATATTTTGATATTTTTGTAATGAAAAAGAAGAAAACAAATGGAAATAAAGCATATTTTGATATTTCCTAAAATGTAAATGTTGAAAATGGATGGAAATATTGCATATTTTTATATTTTTGTAATGAAAAAGATGAAATCAATTGGAAATAAAGACTATTTTGATATTTCCTGAAAAGTAAATGTTGGAAATTGATGGAAATATAGCATATTTTTCTATTTTTGTAATGAAAAAGATTATAACACATGGAAATATAGCATATTTTCATATTTCCTGAAATGTAAATGTTGGAAATTGATGGAAATATTGCATATTTTTATAATTTTGTAATGAAAAAGATGAAAACAAATGGAAATATAGCATATTTTGATATTTCCTGAAATGTAAATGTTGGAAATTGATGGAAATATTGCATATTTTTATGATTTTGTAACGAAAAAGACCGAAACAAATGGAAATAAAGCATATTTTGATATTTCCTGAAATGTAAATGTTGGAAATGGATGGAAATATTGCATATTTTTATATTTTTGTAATGAAAAAGATGAAAAAAACTGCAAATAAAGCATATTTTGATATTTTCTAAAATGTAAATTTTGAAAACGGATGGAAATATTGCATATTTTTAAATTTTTGTAATGAAAAAGATGAAAACAAATGGAAATAATGCATATTTTGATATTTTTTAAAATGTAAATGTTGGAAATAGATGGAAATATTGCATATTTTTATATTTTTGTAATGAAAAAGATGGAAAAATATGGAAATACAGCATATTTTGATATTTCCTGAAATGTAAATTTTGGAAATTGATGGAAATATTGCATATTTTGATATTTTTGTAATGAAAAAGATGAAAACAAATGGAAATAAAGCATATTTTGATATTTCCTGAAATGTAAATGTTGGAAATGGATGGAAATATTGCATATTTTTGTATTTTTGTAATGAAAAAGATGAAAACAAAGCATATTTTGATATTTCCTGAAATGTAAATGTTGGAAATTGATGGAAATATTGCATATTTTTATATTTTTGTAATGAAAAAGATGAAAAAAAATGGAAATAAAGCATATTTTGATATTTTCTAAAGTGTAAATGTTGGAAATGGATGGAAATATTGCATATTTTGATATTTTTGTAATGAAAAAGATGAAAACAAATGGAAATACTGCATATTTTGATATTTCCTAAAATGTAAATGTTGGAAATTGATGGAAATATTGCATATTTTTATATTTTTGTAGTGAAAAAGCGGAAAACAAATGGAAATAAAGCATATTTTGATATTTCCTTAAATGTAAATGTTGGAAATTGATGGAAATATTGCATATTTTGATATTTTTGTAATGAAAAAGATGAAAACAAATGGAAATATAGCATATTTTGATATTTCCTGAAATGTAAATGTTGGAAATTGATGGAAATATTGCACATTTTGATGATTTTGTAACGAAAAAGACCGAAACAAATGGAAATAAAGCATATTTTGATATTTCCTGAAATGTAAATGTTGGAAATGGATGGAAATATTGCATATTTTTATATTTTTTAATGAAAAAGATGAAAAAAACTGCAAATAAAGC
Source organism: Acanthosepion esculentum (assembly GCA_964036315.1). Lineage (NCBI taxonomy): Eukaryota > Metazoa > Mollusca > Cephalopoda > Sepiida > Sepiidae > Acanthosepion > Acanthosepion esculentum. Next base: position 14,222,217 of record OZ038519.1, on the reverse strand, counting down.
ATATTTTGATATTTTCTAAAATGTAAATTTTGAAAACGGATGGAAATATTGCATATTTTTAAATTTTTGTAATGAAAAAGATGAAAACAAATGGAAATAATGCATATTTTGATATTTTTTAAAATGTAAATGTTGGAAATTGATGGAAATATTGCATATTTTTATATTTTTGTAATAAAAAGATGAAAAAATATGGAAATAAAGCATATTTTGATATTTCCTGAAATGTAAATGTTGGAAATGAATGGAAATATTGCATGTTTTTATATTTTTGTAATGAAAAAGATGACAACAAAGCATATTTTGATATTTCCTGAAATGTAAATGTTGGAAATTATGGAAATATTGCATATTTTTATATTTTTGTAATGAAAAAGATGAAAAAAAATGGAAATAAAGCATATTTTGATATTTTCTAAAGCGTAAATGTTGGAAATGGATGGAAATATTGCATATTTTTATATTTTTGTAATAAAAAGATGAAAACAAATGGAAATAAAGCATATTTTTATATTTCCTGAAATGTAAATGTTGGAAATTGATGGAAATATTGCATATTTTTATATTTTTGTAATGAAAAAGATGAAAACAAATGGAAATACTGAATATTTTGATATTTCCTAAAATGTAAATGTGGGAAATTGATGGAAATATTGCATATTTTTATATTTTTGTAATGAAAAAGATGAAAACAAATGGAAATAAAGCATATTTTGATATTTCCTGAAATGTAAATGTTGGAAATTGATGGAAATATTGCATATTTTTATATTTTTGTAATAAAAAGATGAAAACAAATGGAAATAATGCATATTTTTATATTTCCTGAAATGTAAATGTTGGAAATTGATGGAAATATTGCATATTTTTATATTTTTGTAATGAAAAAGATGAAATCAATTGGAAATAAAGCATATTTTGATATTTCCTAAAATGTAAATGTTGGAAATTGATGGAAATATTGCATATTTTTATATTTTTATAATGAAAAAGATGAAAACAAATGGAAATATAGCATATTTTGTTATTTCCTGAAATGTAAATGTTGGAAATAGATGGAAATATTGCATATTTTTATATTTTTGAAAGAAAAAGATGAAAACAAATGGAAATAAAGCATATTTTGATATTTCCTAAAATGTAAATGTTGGAAATTGATGGAAATATTGCATATTTTTATATTTTTGTAGTGAAAAAGCGGAAAACAAATGGAAATAAAGCATATTTTGATATTTCCTTAAATGTAAATGTTGGAAATTGATGGAAATATTGCATATTTTGATATTTTTGTAATGAAAAAGATGAAAACAAATGGAAATATAGCATATTTTGATATTTCCTGAAATGTAAATGTTGGAAATTGATGGAAATATTGCATATTTTGATGATTTTGTAACGAAAAAGACCGAAACAAATGGAAATAATGCATATTTTGATATTTCCTGAAATGTAAATGTTGGAAATGGATGGAAATATTGCATATTTTTATATTTTTTAATGAAAAAGATGAAAAAAACTGCAAATAAAGCATATTTTGATATTTTCTAAAATGTAAATTTTGAAAACGGATGGAAATATTGCATATTTTTAAATTTTTGTAATGAAAAAGATGAAAACAAATGGAAATAATGCATATTTTGATATTTTTTAAAATGTAAATGTTGGAAATTGATGGAAATATTGCATATTTTTATATTTTTGTAATAAAAAGATGAAAAAATATGGAAATAAAGCATATTTTGATATTTCCTGAAATGTAAATGTTGGAAATGAATGGAAATATTGCATATTTTTATATTTTTGTAATGAAAAAGATGACAACAAAGCATATTTTGATATTTCCTGAAATGTAAATGTTGGAAATTATGGAAATATTGCATATTTTTATATTTTTGTAATGAAAAAGATGAAAAAAAATGGAAATAAAGCATATTTTGATATTTTCTAAAGCGTAAATGTTGGAAATGGATGGAAATATTGCATATTTTTATATTTTTGTAATAAAAAGATGAAAACAAATGGAAATAAAGCATATTTTTATATTTCCTGAAATGTAAATGTTGGAAATTGATGGAAATATTGCATATTTTTATATTTTTGTAATGAAAAAGATGAAAACAAATGGAAATACTGAATATTTTGATATTTCCTAAAATGTAAATGTGGGAAATTGATGGAAATATTGCATATTTTTATATTTTTGTAATGAAAAAGATGAAAACAAATGGAAATAAAGCATATTTTGATATTTCCTGAAATGTAAATGTTGGAAATTGATGGAAATATTGCATATTTTTATATTTTTGTAATAAAAAGATGAAAACAAATGGAAATAATGCATATTTTTATATTTCCTGAAATGTAAATGTTGGAAATTGATGGAAATATTGCATATTTTTATATTTTTGTAATGAAAAAGATGAAATCAATTGGAAATAAAGCATATTTTGATATTTCCTAAAATGTAAATGTTGGAAATTGATGGAAATATTGCATATTTTTATATTTTTATAATGAAAAAGATGAAAACAAATGGAAATATAGCATATTTTGTTATTTCCTGAAATGTAAATGTTGGAAATAGATGGAAATATTGCATATTTTTATATTTTTGAAAGAAAAAGATGAAAACAAATGGAAATAAAGCATATTTTGATATTTCCTGAAATGTAAATGTTGGAAATGGATGGAAATATTGCATATTTTTATGATTTTGTAACGAAAAAGACCGAAACAAATGGAAATAAAGCATATTTTGATATTTCCTGAAATGTAAATGTTGGAAATGGATGGAAATATTGCATATTTTTATATTTTTGTAATGAAAAAGATGAAAAAAACTGCAAATAAAGCATATTTTGATATTTTCTAAAATGTAAATTTTGAAAACGGATGGAAATATTGCATATTTTTAAATTTTTGTAATGAAAAAGATGAAAACAAATGGAAATAATGCATATTTTGATATTTTTTAAAATGTAAATGTTGGAAATAGATGGAAATATTGCATATTTTTATATTTTTGTAATGAAAAAGATGGAAAAATATGGAAATACAGCATATTTTGATATTTCCTGAAATGTAAATTTTGGAAATTGATGGAAATATTGCATATTTTGATATTTTTGTAATGAAAAAGATGAAAACAAATGGAAATAAAGCATATTTTGATATTTCCTGAAATGTAAATTTTGGAAATGGATGGAAATATTGCATATTTTTGTATTTTTGTAATGAAAAAGATGAAAACAAAGCATATTTTGATATTTCCTGAAATGTAAATGTTGGAAATTGATGGAAATATTGCATATTTTTATATTTTTGTAATGAAAAAGATGAAAAAAAATGGAAATAAAGCATATTTTGATATTTTCTAAAGTGTAAATGTTGGAAATGGATGGAAATATTGCATATTTTGATATTTTTGTAATGAAAAAGATGAAAACAAATGGAAATACTGCATATTTTGATATTTCCTAAAATGTAAATGTTGGAAATTGATGGAAATATTGCATATTTTTATATTTTTGTAGTGAAAAAGCGGAAAACAAATGGAAATAAAGCATATTTTGATATTTCCTTAAATGTAAATGTTGGAAATTGATGGAAATATTGCATATTTTGATATTTTTGTAATGAAAAAGATGAAAACAAATGGAAATATAGCATATTTTGATATTTCCTGAAATGTAAATGTTGGAAATTGATGGAAATATTGCATATTTTGATGATTTTGTAACGAAAAAGACCGAAACAAATGGAAATAAAGCATATTTTGATATTTCCTGAAATGTAAATGTTGGAAATGGATGGAAATATTGCATATTTTTATATTTTTTAATGAAAAAGATGAAAAAAACTGCAAATAAAGCATATTTTGATATTTTCTAAAATGTAAATTTTGAAAACGGATGGAAATATTGCATATTTTTAAATTTTTGTAATGAAAAAGATGAAAACATATGGAAATAATGCATATTTTGATATTTTTTAAAATGTAAATGTTGGAAATTGATGGAAATATTGCATATTTTTATATTTTTGTAATAAAAAGATGAAAAAATATGGAAATAAAGCATATTTTGATATTTCCTGAAATGTAAATGTTGGAAATGAATGGAAATATTGCATATTTTTATATTTTTGTAATGAAAAAGATGACAACAAAGCATATTTTGATATTTCCTGAAATGTAAATGTTGGAAATTATGGAAATATTGCATATTTTTATATTTTTGTAATGAAAAAGATGAAAAAAAATGGAAATAAAGCATATTTTGATATTTTCTAAAGCGTAAATGTTGGAAATGGATGGAAATATTGCATATTTTTATATTTTTGTAATAAAAAGATGAAAACAAATGGAAATAAAGCATATTTTTATATTTCCTGAAATGTAAATGTTGGAAATTGATGGAAATATTGCATATTTTTATATTTTTGTAATGAAAAAGATGAAAACAAATGGAAATACTGAATATTTTGATATTTCCTAAAATGTAAATGTGGGAAATTGATGGAAATATTGCATATTTTTATATTTTTGTAATGAAAAAGATGAAAACAAATGGAAATAAAGCATATTTTGATATTTCCTGAAATGTAAATGTTGGAAATTGATGGAAATATTGCATATTTTTATATTTTTGTAATAAAAAGATGATAACAAATGGAAATAATGCATATTTTTATATTTCCTGAAATGTAAATGTTGGAAATTGATGGAAATATTGCATATTTTTATATTTTTGTAATGAAAAAGATGAAATCAATTGGAAATAAAGCATATTTTGATATTTCCTAAAATGTAAATGTTGGAAATTGATGGAAATATTGCATATTTTTATATTTTTATAATGAAAAAGATGAAAACAAATGGAAATATAGCATATTTTGTTATTTCCTGAAATGTAAATGTTGGAAATAGATGGAAATATTGCATATTTTTATATTTTTGAAAGAAAAAGATGAAAACAAATGGAAATAAAGCATATTTTGATATTTCCTGAAATGTAAATGTTGGAAATGGATGGAAATATTGCATATTTTGATATTTTTGTAATGACAAAGATGAAAACAAATGGAAATAAAGCATATTTTGATAATTCCTGAAATGTAAATGTTGGAAATGGATGGAAATATTGCATATTTTTATATTTTTGTAATGAAAAAGATGAAAACAAAGCATATTTTGATATTTCCTGAAATGTAAATGTTGGAAATTGATGGAAATATTGCATATTTTAATATTTTTGTAATGAAAAAGATGAAAAAAAAATGAAAATAAAGCATATTTTCATATTTTCTTAAGTGTAAATGTTAGAAATGGATGGAAATATTGCATATTTTGATATTTTTGTAATGTAAAAGATGAAAACAAATGGAAATAAAGCATATTTTGATATTTCCTGAAATGTAAATGTTGGAAATTGATGGAAATATTTCATATTTTTATATTTTTGTAATGAAAAAGATGAAAACAAATGGAAATAAAGAGTATTTTGATATTTCCTGAAATGTAAATGTTGGAAATTGATGGAAATATTGCATATTTTTATATTTTTGTAATGAAAAAGATGAAAACAAATGGAAATAAAGCATATTTTGATATTTCCTAAAATGTAAATTTTGGAAATTGATGGAAATATTGCATATTTTGATATTTTTGTAATGACAAAGATGAAAACAAATGGAAATAAAGCATATTTTGATGTTTCCTGAAATGTAAATGTTGGAAATGGATGGAAATATTGCATATTTTTATGTTTTTGTAATGAAAAAGATGAAAACAAAGCATATTTTGATATTTCCTGAAATGTAAATGTTGGAAATTATGGAAATATTGCATATTGTTATATTTTTGTAATGAAAAAGATGAAAAAAAATGTAAATATACCATATTTTGATATTTCCTGAAATGTAAATGTTGGAAATTGATGGAAATATTGCATATTTTTATATTTTTATAATGAAAAAGATGAAAACAAATGGAAATATAGCATATTTTGTTATTTCCTGAAATGTAAATGTTGGAAATAGATGGAAATATTGCATATTTTTATATTTTTGAAAGAAAAAGATGAAAACAAATGGAAATAAAGCATATTTTGATATTTCCTGAAATGTAAATGTTGGAAATGGATGGAAATATTGCATATTTTGATATTTTTGTAATGACAAAGATGAAAACAAATGGAAATAAAGCATATTTTGATAATTCCTGAAATGTAAATGTTGGAAATGGATGGAAATATTGCGTATTTTTATAATGAAAAAGATGAAAACAAAGCATATTTTGATATTTCCTGAAATGTAAATGTTGGAAATTGATGGAAATATTGCATATTTTAATATTTTTGTAATGAAAAAGATGAAAAAAAAATGGAAATAAAGCATATTTTCATATTTTCTTAAGTATAAATGTTAGAAATGGATGGAAATATTGCATATTTTGATATTTTTGTAATGTAAAAGATGAAAACAAATGGAAATAATGCATATTTTTATATTTCCTAAAATGTAAATGTTGGAAATGGATGGAAATATTGCATATTTTTATATTTTTATAGTGAAAAAGATGAAAACAAATGGAAATAAAGCATATTTTGATATTTCCTGAAATGTAAATGTTGGAAATTGATGGAAATATTGCATATTTTTATATTTTTGTAATGAAAAAGATGAAAACAAATGGAAATAAAGAGTATTTTGATATTTCCTGAAATGTAAATGTTGGAAATTGATGGAAATATTGGATATTTTTATATTTTTGTAATGAAAAAGATGAAAACAAATGGAAATAAAGCATATTTTGATATTTCCTAAAATGTAAATTTTGGAAATTGATGGAAATATTGCATATTTTGATATTTTTGTAATGACAAAGATGAAAACAAATGGAAATAAAGCATATTTTGATGTTTCCTGAAATGTAAATGTTGGAAATTGATGGAAATATTGCATATTTTTATGTTTTTGTAATGAAAAAGATGAAAACAAAGCATATTTTGATATTTCCTGAAATGTAAATGTTGGAAATTATGGAAATATTGCATATTTTTATATTTTTGTAATGAAAAAGATGAAAAAAAATGGAAATAAAGCATATTTTGATATTTTCTAAAGTGTAAATGTTGGAAATGGATGGAAATATTGCATATTTTTATATTTTTGTAATAAAAAGATGAAAACAAATGGAAATAAAGCATATTTTTATATTTGCTGAAATGTAAATGTTGGAAATTGATGGAAATATTGCATATTTTTATATTTTTGTAATGAAAAAGATGAAAACAAATGGAAATACTGAATATTTTGATATTTCCTAAAATGTAAATGTGGGAAATTGATGGAAATATTGCATATTTTTATATTTTTGTAGTGAAAAAGCGGAAAACAAATGGAAATAAAGCATATTTTGATATTTCCTTAAATGTAAATGTTGGAAATTGATGGAAATATTGCATATTTTTATATTTTTGTAATGAAAAAGATGAAAACAAATGGAAATAAAGCATATTTTGATATTTCCTGAAATGTAAATATTGGAAATTGATGGAAATATTGCATATTTTTATATTTTTGTAATAAAAAGATGAAAACAAATGGAAATAAAACATATTTTTATATTTCCTGAAATGTAAATGTTGGAAATTGATGGAAATATTGCATATTTTTATATTTTTGTAATGAAAAAGATGAAATCAATTGGAAATAAAGCATATTTTGATATTTCCTAAAATGTAAATGTTGGAAATTGATGGAAATATTGCATATTTTTATATTTTTATAATCAAAAAGATGAAAACAAATGGAAATATAGCATATTTTGTTATTTCCTGAAATGTAAATGTTGGAAATATATGGAAATATTGCATATTTTTATATTTTTGAAAGAAAAAGATGAAAACAAATGGAAATAAAGCATATTTTGATATTTCCTGAAATGTAAATGTTGGAAATGGATGGAAATATTGCATATTTTGATATTTTTGTAATGACAAAGTGAAAACAAATGGAAATAAAGCATATTTTGATAATTCCTGAAATGTAAATGTTGGAAATGGATGGAAATATTGCATATTTTTATAATGAAAAAGATGAAAACAAAGCATATTTTGATATTTCCTGAAATGTAAATGTTGGAAATTGATGGAAATATTGCATATTTTAATATTTTTGTAATGAAAAAGATGAAAAAAAAATGGAAATAAAGCATATTTTCATATTTTCTTAAGTGTAAATGTTAGAAATGGATGGAAATATTGCATATTTTGATATTTTTGTAATGTAAAAGATGAAAACAAATGGAAATAATGCATATTTTTATATTTCCTAAAATGTAAATGTTGGAAATGGATGGAAATATTGCATATTTTTATATTTTTATAGTGAAAAAGATGAAAACAAATGGAAATAAAGCATATTTTGATATTTCCTGAAATGTAAATGTTGGAAATTGATCGAAATATTGCATATTTTTATATTTTTGTAATGAAAAAGATGAAAACAAATGGAAATAAAGAGTATTTTGATATTTCCTGAAATGTAAATGTTGGAAATTGATGGAAATATTGCATATTTTTATATTTTTGTAATGAAAAAGATGAAAACAAATGGAAATAAAGCATATTTTGATATTTCCTAAAAATGTAAATTTTGGAAATTGATGGAAATATTGCATATTTTGATATTTTTGTAATGACAAAGATGAAAACAAATGGAAATAAAGCATATTTTGATGTTTCCTGAAATGTAAATGTTGGAAATTGATGGAAATATTGCATATTTTTATGTTTTTGTAATGAAAAAGATGAAAACAAATGGAAATATAGCATATTTTGATATTTCCTGAAATGTAAATGTTGGAAATTGATGGAAATATTGCATATTTTTATCTTTTTGTAACGAAAAAGACCGAAACAAATGGAAATAAAGCATATTTTGATATTTCATGAAATGCAAATGTTGGAAATGGATGGAAATATTGCATATTTTGATATTTTTGTAATGAAAAAGATGAAAATAAATGGAAATACTGCATATTTTGATATTTCCTAAAATGTAAATGTTGGAAATTGATGGAAATATTGCTTATTTTTATATTTTTGTAGTGAAAAAGAGGAAAACAAATGGAAATAAAGCATATTTTGATATTTCCTTAAATGTAAATGTTGGAAATTGATGGAAATATTGCATATTTTTATATTTTTGTAATGAAAAAGATGAAAACAAATGGAAATAAAGTATATTTTGATATTTCCTGAAATGTAAATGTTGGAAATTGATGGAAATATTGCATATTTTTATATTTTTTAATGAAAAAATGAAAATAAATTGGAAATAAAGCATATTTTGATATTTCCTAAAATGTAAATGTTGGAAATTGATGGAAATATTGCATATTTTTATATTTTTGTAATGAAAAAGATTATAAAACATGGAAATATACCATATTTTGATATTTCCTAAAATGTAAATGTTGGAAATTGATGGAAATATTGCATATTTTTATATTTTTGTAATGAAAAAGATGAAAACAAATGGAATTATAGCATATTTTGATATTTCCTGAAATGTAAATGTTGGAAATTGATGGAAATATTGCATATTTTTATATTTTTGAAAGAAAAAGATGAAAAAAAAAGAAAATAAAACATATTTTGATATTTCCTAAAATGTCAATTTTGAAAATGGATGGAAATATTGCATATTTTTAAATTTTTGTAATGAAAAAGATGAAAACAAATGGTAATAAAGCATATTTTGATATTTCCTGAAATGTAAATGTTGGAAATTGATGGAAATATTGCATATTTTGATATTTTTGTAATGAAAAAGATGAAAACAAATGGAAATATAGCATATTTTTACATTTCCTGAAATGTAAATGTTGGAAATTGATGGAAATATTGCATATTTTTGTAATGAAAAAGATGAAAACGATTGGAAATAAAGCATATTTTGATATTTCCTAAAATGTAAATGTTGGAAATTGATGGAAATATTGCATATTTTTATATTTTTGAAATGAAAAAGATGAAAACAAATGGAAATATAGCATATTTTGTTATTTCCTGAAATGTAAATGTTGGAAATAGATGGAAATATTGCATATTTTTATATTTTTGAAAGAAAAAGATGAAAACAAATGGAAATAAAGCATATTTTGATATTTCCTGAAATGTAAATGTTGGAAATGGATGGAAATATTGCATATTTTGATATTTTTGTAATGAAAAAGATGAAAACAAATGGAAATAAAGAGTATTTTGATATTTCCTGAAATGTAAATGTTGGAAATTGATGGAAATATTGCATATTTTTATAATGAAAAAGATGAAAACTAAGCATATTTTGATATTTCCTGAAATGTAAATGTTGGAAATTGATGGAAATATTGCATATTTTTATAGTGAAAAATATGAAAACAAATGGAAATAAAGCATATTTTGATATTTCCTGAAATGTAAATGTTGGAAATTGATGGAAATATTGCATATTTTTATATTTTTGTAATGAAAAAGATGAAAACAAATGGAAATAAAGAGTATTTTGATATTTCCTGAAATGTAAATGTTGGAAATTGATGGAAATATTGCATATTTTTATATTTTTGTAATGAAAAAGATGAAAACAAATGGAAATAAAGCATATTTTGATATTTCCTAAAATGTAAATTTTGGAAATTGATGGAAATATTGCATATTTTGATATTTTTGTAATGACAAAGATGAAAACAAATGGAAATAAAGCATATTTTGATGTTTCCTGAAATGTAAATGTTGGAAATTGATGGAAATATTGCATATTTTTATGTTTTTGTAATGAAAAAGATGAAAACAAATGGAAATATAGCATATTTTGATATTTCCTGAAATGTAAATGTTGGAAATTGATGGAAATATTGCATATTTTTATCTTTTTGTAACGAAAAAGATGAAATCAATTGGAAATAAAGCATATTTTGATATTTCCTAAAATGTAAATGTTGGAAATTGATGGAAATATTGCATATTTTTATATTTTTATAATGAAAAAGATGAAAACAAATGGAAATATAGCATATTTTGTTATTTCCTGAAATGTAAATGTTGGAAATAGATGGAAATATTGCATATTTTTATATTTTTGAAAGAAAAAGATGAAAACAAATGGAAATAAAGCATATTTTGATATTTCCTGAAATGTAAATGTTGGAAATGGATGGAAATATTGCATATTTTGATATTTTTGTAATGACAAAGATGAAAACAAATGGAAATAAAGCATATTTTGATAATTCCTGAAATGTAAATGTTGGAAATGGATGGAAATATTGCATATTTTTATATTTTTGTAATGAAAAAGATGAAAACAAAGCATATTTTGATATTTCCTGAAATGTAAATGTTGGAAATTGATGGAAATATTGCATATTTTAATATTTTTGTAATGAAAAAGATGAAAAAAAAATGAAAATAAAGCATATTTTCATATTTTCTTAAGTGTAAATGTTAGAAATGGATGGAAATATTGCATATTTTGATATTTTTGTAATGTAAAAGATGAAAACAAATGGAAATAAAGCATATTTTGATATTTCCTGAAATGTAAATGTTGGAAATTGATGGAAATATTGCATATTTTTATATTTTTGTAATGAAAAAGATGAAAACAAATGGAAATAAAGCATATTTTGATATTTCCTAAAATGTAAATTTTGGAAATTGATGGAAATATTGCATATTTTGATATTTTTGTAATGACAAAGATGAAAACAAATGGAAATAAAGCATATTTTGATGTTTCCTGAAATGTAAATGTTGGAAATTGATGGAAATATTGCATATTTTTATGTTTTTGTAATGAAAAAGATGAAAACAAAGCATATTTTGATATTTCCTGAAATGTAAATGTTGGAAATTATGGAAATATTGCATATTGTTATATTTTTGTAATGAAAAAGATGAAAAAAAATGTAAATATACAATATTTTGATATTTCCTGAAAAGTAAATGTTGGAAATTGATGGAAATATTGCATATTTTTATATTTTTATAATGAAAAAGATGAAAACAAATGGAAATATAGCATATTTTGTTATTTCCTGAAATGTAAATGTTGGAAATAGATGGAAATATTGCATATTTTTATATTTTTGAAAGAAAAAGATGAAAACAAATGGAAATAAAGCATATTTTGATATTTCCTGAAATGTAAATGTTGGAAATGGATGGAAATATTGCATATTTTGATATTTTTGTAATGACAAAGATGAAAACAAATGGAAATAAAGCATATTTTGATAATTCCTGAAATGTAAATGTTGGAAATGGATGGAAATATTGCGTATTTTTATAATGAAAAAGATGAAAACAAAGCATATTTTGATATTTCCTGAAATGTAAATGTTGGAAATTGATGGAAATATTGCATATTTTAATATTTTTGTAATGAAAAAGATGAAAAAAAAATGGAAATAAAGCATATTTTCATATTTTCTTAAGTGTAAATGTTAGAAATGGATGGAAATATTGCATATTTTGATATTTTTGTAATGTAAAAGATGAAAACAAATGGAAATAATGCATATTTTTATATTTCCTGAAATGTAAATGTTGGAAATGGATGGAAATATTGCATATTTTTATATTTTTATAGTGAAAAAGATGAAAACAAATGGAAATAAAGCATATTTTGATATTTCCTGAAATGTAAATGTTGGAAATTGATGGAAATATTGCATATTTTTATATTTTTGTAATGAAAAAGATGAAAACAAATGGAAATAAAGAGTATTTTGATATTTCCTGAAATGTAAATGTTGGAAATTGATGGAAATATTGGATATTTTTATATTTTTGTAATGAAAAAGATGAAAACAAATGGAAATAAAGCTTATTTTTATATATATCCTAAAATGTAAATTTTGGAAATTGATGGAAATATTGCATATTTTGATATTTTTGTAATGACAAAGATGAAAACAAATGGAAATAAAGCATATTTTGATGTTTCCTGAAATGTAAATGTTGGAAATTGATGGAAATATTGCATATTTTTATGTTTTTGTAATGAAAAAGATGAAAACAAAGCATATTTTGATATTTCCTGAAATGTAAATGTTGGAAATTATGGAAATATTGCATATTTTTATATTTTTGTTATGAAAAAGATGAAAAAAAATGGAAATAAAGCATATTTTGATATTTTCTAAAGTGTAAATGTTGGAAATGGATGGAAATATTGCATATTTTTATATTTTTGTAATAAAAAGATGAAAACAAATGGAAATAAAGCATATTTTTATATTTCCTGAAATGTAAATGTTGGAAATTGATGGAAATATTGCATATTTTTATATTTTTGTAATGAAAAAGATGAAAACAAATGGAAATACTGAATATTTTGATATTTCCTAAAATGTAAATGTGGGAAATTGATGGAAATATTGCATATTTTTATATTTTTGTAGTGAAAAAGCGGAAAACAAATGGAAATAAAGCATATTTTGATATTTCCTTAAATGTAAATGTTGGAAATTGATGGAAATATTGCATATTTTTATATTTTTGTAATGAAAAAGATGAAAACAAATGGAAATAAAGCATATTTTGATATTTCCTGAAATGTAAATGTTGGAAATTGATGGAAATATTGCATATTTTTATATTTTTGTAATAAAAAGATGAAAACAAATGGAAATAAAACATATTTTTATATTTCCTGAAATGTAAATGTTGGAAATTGATGGAAATATTGCATATTTTTATATTTTTGTAATGAAAAAGATGAAATCAATTGGAAATAAAGCATATTTTGATATTTCCTAAAATGTAAATGTTGGAAATTGATGGAAATATTGCATATTTTTATATTTTTATAATGAAAAAGATGAAAACAAATGGAAATATAGCATATTTTGTTATTTCCTGAAATGTAAATGTTGGAAATTGATGGAAATATTGCATATTTTTATATTTTTGAAAGAAAAAGATGAAAACAAATGGAAATAAAGCATATTTTGATATTTCCTGAAATGTAAATGTTGGAAATGGATGGAAATATTGCATATTTTGATATTTTTGTAATGACAAAGATGAAAACAAATGGAAATAATGCATATTTTGATAATTCCTGAAATGTAAATGTTGGAAATGGATGGAAATATTGCATATTTTTATAATGAAAAAGATGAAAACAAAGCATATTTTGATATTTCCTGAAATGTAAATGTTGGAAATTGATGGAAATATTGCATATTTTTATATTTTTGAAAGAAAAAGATGAAAACAAATGGAAATAAAGCATATTTTGATATTTCCTGAAATGTAAATGTTGGAAATGGATGGAAATATTGCATATTTTGATATTTTTGTAATGAAAAAGATGAAAACAAATGGAAATAAAGAGTATTTTGATATTTCCTGAAATGTAAATGTTGGAAATTGATGGAAATATTGCATATTTTTATAATGAAAAAGATGAAAACTAAGCATATTTTGATATTTCCTGAAATGTAAATGTTGGAAATTGATGGAAATATTGCATATTTTTATAGTGAAAAATATGAAAACAAATGGAAATAAAGCATATTTTGATATTTCCTGAAATGTAAATGTTGGAAATTGATGGAAATATTGCATATTTTTATATTTTTGTAATGAAAAAGATGAAAACAAATGGAAATAAAGAGTATTTTGATATTTCCTGAAATGTAAATGTTGGAAATTGATGGAAATATTGCATATTTTTATATTTTTGTAATGAAAAAGATGAAAACAAATGGAAATAAAGCATATTTTGATATTTCCTAAAATGTAAATTTTGGAAATTGATGGAAATATTGCATATTTTGATATTTTTGTAATGACAAAGATGAAAACAAATGGAAATAAAGCATATTTTGATGTTTCCTGAAATGTAAATGTTGGAAATTGATGGAAATATTGCATATTTTTATGTTTTTGTAATGAAAAAGATGAAAACAAATGGAAATATAGCATATTTTGATATTTCCTGAAATGTAAATGTTGGAAATTGATGGAAATATTGCATATTTTTATCTTTTTGTAACGAAAAAGATGAAATCAATTGGAAATAAAGCATATTTTGATATTTCCTAAAATGTAAATGTTGGAAATTGATGGAAATATTGCATATTTTTATATTTTTATAATGAAAAAGATGAAAACAAATGGAAATATAGCATATTTTGTTATTTCCTGAAATGTAAATGTTGGAAATAGATGGAAATATTGCATATTTTTATATTTTTGAAAGAAAAAGATGAAAACAAATGGAAATAAAGCATATTTTGATATTTCCTGAAATGTAAATGTTGGAAATGGATGGAAATATTGCATATTTTGATATTTTTGTAATGACAAAGATGAAAACAAATGGAAATAAAGCATATTTTGATAATTCCTGAAATGTAAATGTTGGAAATGGATGGAAATATTGCATATTTTTATATTTTTGTAATGAAAAAGATGAAAACAAAGCATATTTTGATATTTCCTGAAATGTAAATGTTGGAAATTGATGGAAATATTGCATATTTTAATATTTTTGTAATGAAAAAGATGAAAAAAAAATGAAAATAAAGCATATTTTCATATTTTCTTAAGTGTAAATGTTAGAAATGGATGGAAATATTGCATATTTTGATATTTTTGTAATGTAAAAGATGAAAACAAATGGAAATAAAGCATATTTTGATATTTCCTGAAATGTAAATGTTGGAAATTGATGGAAATATTGCATATTTTTATATTTTTGTAATGAAAAAGATGAAAACAAATGGAAATAAAGCATATTTTGATATTTCCTAAAATGTAAATTTTGGAAATTGATGGAAATATTGCATATTTTGATATTTTTGTAATGACAAAGATGAAAACAAATGGAAATAAAGCATATTTTGATGTTTCCTGAAATGTAAATGTTGGAAATTGATGGAAATATTGCATATTTTTATGTTTTTGTAATGAAAAAGATGAAAACAAAGCATATTTTGATATTTCCTGAAATGTAAATGTTGGAAATTATGGAAATATTGCATATTGTTATATTTTTGTAATGAAAAAGATGAAAAAAAATGTAAATATACAATATTTTGATATTTCCTGAAAAGTAAATGTTGGAAATTGATGGAAATATTGCATATTTTTATATTTTTATAATGAAAAAGATGAAAACAAATGGAAATATAGCATATTTTGTTATTTCCTGAAATGTAAATGTTGGAAATAGATGGAAATATTGCATATTTTTATATTTTTGAAAGAAAAAGATGAAAACAAATGGAAATAAAGCATATTTTGATATTTCCTGAAATGTAAATGTTGGAAATGGATGGAAATATTGCATATTTTGATATTTTTGTAATGACAAAGATGAAAACAAATGGAAATAAAGCATATTTTGATAATTCCTGAAATGTAAATGTTGGAAATGGATGGAAATATTGCGTATTTTTATAATGAAAAAGATGAAAACAAAGCATATTTTGATATTTCCTGAAATGTAAATGTTGGAAATTGATGGAAATATTGCATATTTTAATATTTTTGTAATGAAAAAGATGAAAAAAAAATGGAAATAAAGCATATTTTCATATTTTCTTAAGTGTAAATGTTAGAAATGGATGGAAATATTGCATATTTTGATATTTTTGTAATGTAAAAGATGAAAACAAATGGAAATAATGCATATTTTTATATTTCCTGAAATGTAAATGTTGGAAATGGATGGAAATATTGCATATTTTTATATTTTTATAGTGAAAAAGATGAAAACAAATGGAAATAAAGCATATTTTGATATTTCCTGAAATGTAAATGTTGGAAATTGATGGAAATATTGCATATTTTTATATTTTTGTAATGAAAAAGATGAAAACAAATGGAAATAAAGAGTATTTTGATATTTCCTGAAATGTAAATGTTGGAAATTGATGGAAATATTGGATATTTTTATATTTTTGTAATGAAAAAGATGAAAACAAATGGAAATAAAGCTTATTTTTATATATATCCTAAAATGTAAATTTTGGAAATTGATGGAAATATTGCATATTTTGATATTTTTGTAATGACAAAGATGAAAACAAATGGAAATAAAGCATATTTTGATGTTTCCTGAAATGTAAATGTTGGAAATTGATGGAAATATTGCATATTTTTATGTTTTTGTAATGAAAAAGATGAAAACAAAGCATATTTTGATATTTCCTGAAATGTAAATGTTGGAAATTATGGAAATATTGCATATTTTTATATTTTTGTTATGAAAAAGATGAAAAAAAATGGAAATAAAGCATATTTTGATATTTTCTAAAGTGTAAATGTTGGAAATGGATGGAAATATTGCATATTTTTATATTTTTGTAATAAAAAGATGAAAACAAATGGAAATAAAGCATATTTTTATATTTCCTGAAATGTAAATGTTGGAAATTGATGGAAATATTGCATATTTTTATATTTTTGTAATGAAAAAGATGAAAACAAATGGAAATACTGAATATTTTGATATTTCCTAAAATGTAAATGTGGGAAATTGATGGAAATATTGCATATTTTTATATTTTTGTAGTGAAAAAGCGGAAAACAAATGGAAATAAAGCATATTTTGATATTTCCTTAAATGTAAATGTTGGAAATTGATGGAAATATTGCATATTTTTATATTTTTGTAATGAAAAAGATGAAAACAAATGGAAATAAAGCATATTTTGATATTTCCTGAAATGTAAATGTTGGAAATTGATGGAAATATTGCATATTTTTATATTTTTGTAATAAAAAGATGAAAACAAATGGAAATAAAACATATTTTTATATTTCCTGAAATGTAAATGTTGGAAATTGATGGAAATATTGCATATTTTTATATTTTTGTAATGAAAAAGATGAAATCAATTGGAAATAAAGCATATTTTGATATTTCCTAAAATGTAAATGTTGGAAATTGATGGAAATATTGCATATTTTTATATTTTTATAATGAAAAAGATGAAAACAAATGGAAATATAGCATATTTTGTTATTTCCTGAAATGTAAATGTTGGAAATTGATGGAAATATTGCATATTTTTATATTTTTGAAAGAAAAAGATGAAAACAAATGGAAATAAAGCATATTTTGATATTTCCTGAAATGTAAATGTTGGAAATGGATGGAAATATTGCATATTTTGATATTTTTGTAATGACAAAGATGAAAACAAATGGAAATAATGCATATTTTGATAATTCCTGAAATGTAAATGTTGGAAATGGATGGAAATATTGCATATTTTTATAATGAAAAAGATGAAAACAAAGCATATTTTGATATTTCCTGAAATGTAAATGTTGGAAATTGATGGAAATATTGCATATTTTAATATTTTTGTAATGAAAAAGATGAAAAAAAAATGAAAATAAAGCATATTTTCATATTTTCTTAAGTGTAAATGTTAGAAATGGATGGAAATATTGCATATTTTGATATTTTTGTAATGTAAAAGATGAAAACAAATGGAAATAATGCATATTTTTATATTTCCTAAAATGTAAATGTTGGAAATGGATGGAAATATTGCATATTTTTATATTTTTATAGTGAAAAAGATGAAAACAAATGGAAATAAAGCATATTTTGATATTTCCTGAAATGTAAATGTTGGAAATTGATCGAAATATTGCATATTTTTATATTTTTGTAATGAAAAAGATGAAAACAAATGGAAATAAAGAGTATTTTGATATTTCCTGAAATGTAAATGTTGGAAATTGATGGAAATATTGCATATTTTTATATTTTTGTAATGAAAAAGATGAAAACAAATGGAAATAAAGCATATTTTGATATTTCCTAAAAATGTAAATTTTGGAAATTGATGGAAATATTGCATATTTTGATATTTTTGTAATGACAAAGATGAAAACAAATGGAAATAAAGCATATTTTGATATTTCCTGAAATGTAAATGTTGGAAATTGATGGAAATATTGCATATTTTTATCTTTTTGTAACGAAAAAGACCGAAACAAATGGAAATAAAGCATATTTTGATATTTCATGAAATGCAAATGTTGGAAATGGATGGAAATATTGCATATTTTGATATTTTTGTAATGAAAAAGATGAAAATAAATGGAAATACTGCATATTTTGATATTTCCTAAAATGTAAATGTTGGAAATTGATGGAAATATTGCTTATTTTTATATTTTTGTAGTGAAAAAGAGGAAAACAAATGGAAATAAAGCATATTTTGATATTTCCTTAAATGTAAATGTTGGAAATTGATGGAAATATTGCATATTTTTATATTTTTGTAATGAAAAAGATGAAAACAAATGGAAATAAAGTATATTTTGATATTTCCTGAAATGTAAATGTTGGAAATTGATGGAAATATTGCATATTTTTATATTTTTTAATGAAAAAATGAAAATAAATTGGAAATAAAGCATATTTTGATATTTCCTAAAATGTAAATGTTGGAAATTGATGGAAATATTGCATATTTTTATATTTTTGTAATGAAAAAGATTATAAAACATGGAAATATACCATATTTTGATATTTCCTAAAATGTAAATGTTGGAAATTGATGGAAATATTGCATATTTTTATATTTTTGTAATGAAAAAGATGAAAACAAATGGAATTATAGCATATTTTGATATTTCCTGAAATGTAAATGTTGGAAATTGATGGAAATATTGCATATTTTTATATTTTTGAAAGAAAAAGATGAAAAAAAAAGAAAATAAAACATATTTTGATATTTCCTAAAATGTCAATTTTGAAAATGGATGGAAATATTGCATATTTTTAAATTTTTGTAATGAAAAAGATGAAAACAAATGGAAATAAAGCATATTTTGATATTTCCTGAAATGTAAATGTTGGAAATTGATGGAAATATTGCATATTTTGATATTTTTGTAATGAAAAAGATGAAAACAAATGGAAATAAAGCATATTTTGATATTTCCTGAAATGTAAATGTTGGAAATTGATGGAAATATTGCATATTTTTATATTTTTGTAATAAAAAGATGAAAACAAATGGAAATAAAGCATATTTTTACATTTCCTGAAATGTAAATGTTGGAAATTGATGGAAATATTGCATATTTTTGTAATGAAAAAGATGAAAACGATTGGAAATAAAGCATATTTTGATATTTCCTAAAATGTAAATGTTGGAAATTGATGGAAATATTGCATATTTTTATATTTTTATAATGAAAAAGATGAAAACAAATGGAAATATAGCATATTTTGTTATTTCCTGAAATGTAAATGTTGGAAATTGATGGAAATATTGCATATTTTTATATTTTTGAAAGAAAAAGATGAAAACAAATGGAAATAAAGCATATTTTGATATTTCCTGAAATGTAAATGTTGGAAATGGATGGAAATATTGCATATTTTGATATTTTTGTAATGACAAAGATGAAAACAAATGGAAATAATGCATATTTTGATAATTCCTGAAATGTAAATGTTGGAAATAGATGGAAATATTGCATATTTTTATATTTTTGAAAGAAAAAGATGAAAACAAATGGAAATAAAGCATATTTTGATATTTCCTGAAATGTAAATGTTGGAAATGGATGGAAATATTGCATATTTTGATATTTTTGTAATGAAAAAGATGAAAACAAATGGAAATAAAGAGTATTTTGATATTTCCTGAAATGTAAATGTTGGAAATTCATGGAAATATTGCATATTTTTATAATGAAAAAGATGAAAACTAAGCATATTTTGATATTTCCTGAAATGTAAATGTTGGAAATTGATGGAAATATTGCATATTTTTATATTTTTATAGTGAAAAAGATGAAAACAAATGGAAATAAAGCATATTTTGATATTTCCTGAAATGTAAATGTTGGAAATTGATGGAAATATTGCATATTTTTATATTTTTGTAATGAAAAAGATGAAAACAAATGGAAATAAAGAGTATTTTGATATTTCCTGAAATGTAAATGTTGGAAATTGATGGAAATATTGCATATTTTTATATTTTTGTAATGAAAAAGATGAAAACAAATGGAAATAAAGCATATTTTGATATTTCCTAAAATGTAAATTTTGGAAATTGATGGAAATATTGCATATTTTGATATTTTTGTAATGACAAAGATGAAAACAAATGGAAATAAAGCATATTTTGATGTTTCCTGAAATGTAAATGTTGGAAATTGATGGAAATATTGCATATTTTTATGTTTTTGTAATGAAAAAGATGAAAACAAATGGAAATATAGCATATTTTGATATTTCCTGAAATGTAAATGTTGGAAATTGATGGAAATATTGCATATTTTTATCTTTTTGTAACGAAAAAGACCGAAACAAATGGAAATAAAGCATATTTTGATATTTCATGAAATGCAAATGTTGGAAATGGATATAAATATTGCATATTTTTATATTTTTGTAATGAAAAAGATGAAAACAAAGCATATTTTGATATTTCCTGAAATGTAAATGTTGGAAATTGATGGAAATATAGCATATTTTGATATTTCCTGAAATGTAAATGTTGGAAATTGATGGAAATATTGCATATTTTTATGTTTTTGTAACGAAAAAGACCGAAACAAATGGAAATAAAGCATATTTTGATATTTCCTGAAATGTAAATGTTGGAAATGGATGGAAATATTGCATATTTTTATGTTTTTGTAACGAAAAAGACCGAAACAAATGGAAATAAAGCATATTTTGATATTTCCTGAAATGTACATGTTGGAAATGGATGGAAATATTGCATATTTTTATATTTTTTAATGAAAAAGATGAAAAAAAATGGAAATACAGCATATTTTGATATTTTCTAAAATGTAAATTTTGAAAACGGACGGAAATATTGCATAATTTTAAATTTTTGTAATGAAAAAGATGTAAACAAATGGAAATAATGCATATTTTGATATTTTTTTAAATGTAAATGTTGGAAATTGATGGAAATATTGCATATTTTTATATTTTTGTAATGAAAAAGATGAAAAAATATGGAAATAAAGCATATTTTGATATTTCCTGAAAATGTAAATTTTGGAAATAGATGGAAATACTGCATATTTTGATATTTTTGTAATGAAAAAGATGAAAACAAATGGAAATAAAGCATATTTTGATATTTCCTGAAATGTAAATGTTGGAAATGGATGGAAATATAGCATATTTTTATATTTTTGTAATGAAAAAGATGAAAACAAAGCATATTTTCATATTTCCTGAAATGTAAATATTGGAAATTGATGGAAATATTGCATATTTTTATATTTTTGTAATGAAAAAGATGAAAAAAAATGGAAATAAAGCATATTTTGATATTTTCTAAAGTGTAAATGTTGGAAATGGATGGAAATATTGCATATTTTGATATTTTTGTAATGAAAAAGATGAAAATAAATGGAAATACTGCATATTTTGATATTTCCTTAAATGTAAATGTTGGAAATTGATGGAAATATTGCATATTTTGATATTTTTGTAATGAAAAAGATGAAAACAAATGGAAATAAAGCATATTTTGATATTTCCTGAAATGTAAATGTTGGAAATTGATGGAAATATTGCATATTTTTATATTTTTTAATGAAAAAATGAAAATAAACTGGAAATAAAGCATATTTTGATATTTCCTAAAATGTAAATGTTGGAAATTGATGGAAATATTGCATATTTTTATATTTTTGTAATGAAAAAGATTATAAAACATGGAAATATACCATATTTTGATATTTCCTAAAATGTAAATGTTGGAAATTGATGGAAATATTGCATATTTTTATATTTTTGTAATGAAAAAGATGAAAACAAATGGAATTATAGCATATTTTGATATTTCCTGAAATGTAAATGTTGGAAATTGATGGAAATATTGCATATTTTTATATTTTTGAAAGAAAAAGATGAAAAAAAAAGAAAATAAAGCATATTTTGATATTTCCTAAAATGTAAATTTTGAAAATGGATGGAAATATTGCATATTTTTAAATTTTTGTAATGAAAAAGATGAAAACAAATGGAAATAAAGCATATTTTGATATTTCCTGAAATGTAAATGTTGGAAATTGATGGAAATATTGCATATTTTGATATTTTTGTAATGAAAAAGATGAAAACAAATGGAAATAAAGCATATTTTGATATTTCCTGAAATGTAAATGTTGGAAATTGATGGAAATATTGCATATTTTTATATTTTTGTAATAAAAAGATGAAAACAAATGGAAATAAAGCATATTTTTACATTTCCTGAAATGTAAATGTTGGAAATTGATGGAAATATTGCATATTTTTGTAATGAAAAAGATGAAAACGATTGGAAATAAAGCATATTTTGATATTTCCTAAAATGTAAATGTTGGAAATTGATGGAAATATTGCATATTTTTATATTTTTGTAATGAAAAAGATGAAAACAAATGGAAATATAGCATATTTTGTTATTTCCTGAAATGTAAATGTTGGAAATAGATGGAAATATTGCATATTTTTATATTTTTGAAAGAAAAAGATGAAAACAAATGGAAATAAAGCATATTTTGATATTTCCTGAAATGTAAATGTTGGAAATGGATGGAAATATTGCATATTTTGATATTTTTGTAATGAAAAAGATGAAAACAAATGGAAATAAAGAGTATTTTGATATTTCCTGAAATGTAAATGTTGGAAATTGATGGAAATATTGCATATTTTTATAATGAAAAAGATGAAAACTAAGCATATTTTGATATTTCCTGAAATGTAAATGTTGGAAATTGATGGAAATATTGCATATTTTTATATTTTTATAGTGAAAAATATGAAAACAAATGGAAATAAAGCATATTTTGATATTTCCTGAAATGTAAATGTTGGAAATTGATGGAAATATTGCATATTTTTATATTTTTGTAATGAAAAAGATGAAAACAAATGGAAATAAAGAGTATTTTGATAGTTCCTGAAATGTAAATGTTGGAAA
Source organism: Acanthosepion esculentum (assembly GCA_964036315.1). Classification (NCBI taxonomy): domain Eukaryota; kingdom Metazoa; phylum Mollusca; class Cephalopoda; order Sepiida; family Sepiidae; genus Acanthosepion; species Acanthosepion esculentum. The sequence continues at coordinate 14,198,228 of OZ038519.1, read as the reverse complement.
TTGATGGAAATATTGCATATTTTTATATTTTTGTAATGAAAAAGATGAAAACAAATGGAAATAAAGCATATTTTGATATTTCCTAAAATGTAAATTTTGGAAATTGATGGAAATATTGCATATTTTGATATTTTTGTAATGACAAAGATGAAAACAAATGGAAATAAAGCATATTTTGATGTTTCCTGAAATGTAAATGTTGGAAATTGATGGAAATATTACATATTTTTATGTTTTTGTAATGAAAAAGATGAAAACAAATGGAAATATAGCATATTTTGATATTTCCTGAAATGTAAATGTTGGAAATTGATGGAAATATTGCATATTTTTATCTTTTTGTAACGAAAAAGACCGAAACAAATGGAAATAAAGCATATTTTGATATTTCATGAAATGCAAATGTTGGAAATGGATATAAATATTGCATATTTTTATATTTTTGTAATGAAAAAGATGAAAACAAAGCATATTTTGATATTTCCTGAAATGTAAATGTTGGAAATTGATGGAAATATAGTATATTTTGATATTTCCTGAAATGTAAATGTTGGAAATTGATGGAAATATTGCATATTTTTATGTTTTTGTAACGAAAAAGACCGAAACAAATGGAAATAAAGCATATTTTGATATTTTCTGAAATGTAAATGTTGGAAATGGATGGAAATATTGCATATTTTTATGTTTTTGTAACGAAAAAGACCGAAACAAATGGAAATAAAGCATATTTTGATATTTCCTGAAATGTACATGTTGGAAATGGATGGAAATATTGCATATTTTTATATTTTTTAATGAAAAAGATGAAAAAAAATGGAAATACAGCATATTTTGATATTTTCTAAAATGTAAATTTTGAAAACGGACGGAAATATTGCATATTTTTAAATTTTTGTAATGAAAAAGATGTAAACAAATGGAAATAATGCATATTTTGATATTTTTTTAAATGTAAATGTTGAAAATTGATGGAAATATTGCATATTTTTATATTTTTGTAATGAAAAAGATGAAAAAATATGGAAATAAAGCATATTTTGATATTTCCTGAAAATGTAAATTTTGGAAATAGATGGAAATATTGCATATTTTGATATTTTTGTAATGAAAAAGATGAAAACAAATGGAAATAAAGCATATTTTGATATTTCCTGAAATGTAAATGTTGGAAATGGATGGAAATATAGCATATTTTTATATTTTTGTAATGAAAAAGATGAAAACAAAGCATATTTTCATATTTCCTGAAATGTAAATATTGGAAATTGATGGAAATATTGCATATTTTTATATTTTTGTAATGAAAAAGATGAAAAAAAATGGAAATAAAGCATATTTTGATATTTTCTAAAGTGTAAATGTTGGAAATGGATGGAAATATTGCATATTTTGATATTTTTGTAATGAAAAAGATGAAAACAAATGGAAATAAAGCATATTTTGATATTTCCTGAAATGTAAATGTTGGAAATTGATGGAAATATTGCATATTTTTATATTTTTTAATGAAAAAATGAAAATAAACTGGAAATAAAGCATATTTTGATATTTCCTAAAATGTAAATGTTGGAAATTGATGGAAATATTGCATATTTTTATATTTTTGTAATGAAAAAGATTATAAAACATGGAAATATACCATATTTTGATATTTCCTAAAATGTAAATGTTGGAAATTGATGGAAATATTGCATATTTTTATATTTTTGTAATGAAAAAGATGAAAACAAATGGAATTATAGCATATTTTGATATTTCCTGAAATGTAAATGTTGGAAATTGATGGAAATATTGCATATTTTTATATTTTTGAAAGAAAAAGATGAAAAAAAAAGAAAATAAAGCATATTTTGATATTTCCTAAAATGTAAATTTTGAAAATGGATGGAAATATTGCATATTTTTAAATTTTTGTAATGAAAAAGATGAAAACAAATGGAAATAAAACATATTTTGATATTTCCTGAAATGTAAATGTTGGAAATTGATGGAAATATTGCATATTTTGATATTTTTGTAATGAAAAAGATGAAAACAAATGGAAATAAAGCATATTTTGATATTTCCTGAAATGTAAATGTTGGAAATTGATGGAAATATTGCATATTTTTATATTTTTGTAATAAAAAGATGAAAACCAATGGAAATAAAGCATATTTTTACATTTCCTGAAATGTAAATGTTGGAAATTGATGGAAATATTGCATATTTTTGTAATGAAAAAGATGAAAACAATTGGAAATAAAGCATATTTTGATATTTCCTAAAATGTAAATGTTGGAAATTGATGGAAATATTGCATATTTTTATATTTTTGTAATGAAAAAGATGAAAACAAATGGAAATATAGCATATTTTGATATTTCATGAAATGTAAATGTTGGAATTTGATGGAAATATTGCATATTTTTATATTTTTGTAATGAAAAAGATGAAAACAAATGGAATTATAGCATATTTTGATATTTCCTGAAATGTAAATGTTGGAAATTGATGGAAATATTGCATATTTTTATATTTTTGAAAGAAAAAGATGAAAAAAAAAGAAAATAAAGCATATTTTGATATTTCCTAAAATGTAAATTTTGAAAATGGATGGAAATATTGCATATTTTTAAATTTTTGTAATGAAAAAGATGAAAACAAATGGAAATAAAGCATATTTTGATATTTCCTGAAATGTAAATGTTGGAAATTGATGGAAATATTGCATATTTTGATATTTTTGTAATGAAAAAGATGAAAACAAATGGAAATAAAGCATATTTTGATATTTCCTGAAATGTAAATGTTGGAAATTGATGGAAATATTGCATATTTTTATATTTTTGTAATAAAAAGATGAAAACAAATGGAAATAAAGCATATTTTTACATTTCCTGAAATGTAAATGTTGGAAATTGATGGAAATATTGCATATTTTTGTAATGAAAAAGATGAAAACAATTGGAAATAAAGCATATTTTGATATTTCCTAAAATGTAAATGTTGGAAATTGATGGAAATATTGCATATTTTTATATTTTTGTAATGAAAAAGATGAAAACAAATGGAAATATAGCATATTTTGATATTTCATGAAATGTAAATGTTGGAATTTGATGGAAATATTGCATATTTTTATATTTTTGAAAGAAAAAGATGAAAACAAATGGAAATAAAGCATATTTTGATATTTCCTGAAATGTAAATGTTGGAAATGGATGGAAATATTGCATATTTTTATATTTTTGTAATGAAAAAGATGAAAAAAAAAAAATAAAGCATATTTTGATATTTTCTAAAATGTAAATTTTGAAAATGGATGGAAATATTGCATATTTTTAAATTTTTGTAACGAAAAAGATGAAAACAAATGGAAATAATGCATATTTTGATATTTCCAGAAATGTAAATTTTGGAAATTGATGGAAATATTGCATATTTTGATATTTTTGTAATGAAAAAGATGAAAAAAAAAGAAAATAAAGCATATTTTGATATTTCCTAAAATGTAAATTTTGAAAATGGATGGAAATATTGCATATTTTTAAATTTTTGTAATGAAAAAGATGAAAACAAATGGAAATAATGCATATTTTGATATTTCCTGAAATGTAAATTTTGGAAATTGATGGAAATATTGCATATTTTGATATTTTTGTAATGACAAAGATGAAAACAAATGGAAATAAATCATATTTTGATATTTCCTAAAATGTAAATGTTGGAAATGGATGGAAATATTGCATATTTTTATATTTTTTAATGAAAAGATGAAAAACAAATGGAAATAAAGTATATTTTGATATTTCCTGAAATGTAAATGTTGGAAATGGATGGAAATATTGCATATTTTTATATTTTTGTAATGAAAAAGATGAAAAAAAGAAAATAAAGCATATTTTGATATTTCCTAAAATGTAAATTTTGAAAATGGATGGAAATATTGCATATTTTTAAATTTTTGTAATGAAAAAATGAAATCAAATGGAAATAATGCATATTTTGATATTTCCTGAAATGTAAATTTTGGAAATTGATGGAAATATTGCATATTTTTGTAATGAAAAAGATGAAAACAATTGGAAATAAAGCATATTTTGATATTTCCTAAAATGTAAATGTTGGAAATTGATGGAAATATTGCATATTTTTATATTTTTGTAATGAAAAAGATGAAAACAAATGGAAATATAGCATATTTTGATATTTGATGAAATGTAAATATTGGAATTTGATGGAAATATTGCATATTTTTATATTTTTGAAAGAAAAAGATGAAAACAAATGGAAATAAAGCATATTTTGATATTTCTTAAAATGTAAATGTTGGAAATGGATGGAAATATTGCATATTTTTATATTTTTGTAATGAAAAAGATGAAAACAAAGTATATTTTGATATTTCCTGAAATGTAAATGTTGGAAATTGATGGAAATATTGCATATTTTTATATTTTTGTAATGAAAAAGATGAAAAAAAAATGGAAATAAAGCATATTTTCACATTTTCTTAAGTGTACATGTTCGAAATGGATGGAAATATTGCATATTTTGATATTTTTGTAATGAAAAAGATTAAAACAAATGGAAATAATGCATATTTTTATATTTCCTAAAATGTAAATGTTGGAAATGGATGGAAATATTGCATATTTTTATATTTTTATAGGGAAAAAGATGAAAACAAATGGAAATAAAGCATATTTTGATATTTCCTGAAATGTAAATGTTGGAAATTGATGGAAATATTGCATATTTTGATATTTTTGTAATGAAAAAGATGAAAACAAATGGAAATATAGCATATTTTGATATTTCCTGAAATGTAAATGTTGGAAATTGATGGAAATATATCATATTTTTATATTTTTGAAAGAAAAAGATGAAAACAAATGGAAATAAAGCATATTTTGATATTTCCTGAAATGTAAATGTTGGAAATTGATGGAAATATTGCATATTTTTATATTTTTGTAATAAAAAGATGAAAACAAATGGAAATAAAGCATATTTTTATATTTCCTGAAATGTAAATGTTGGAAATTGATGGAAATATTGCATATTTTTGTAATGAAAAAGATGAAAACAATTGGAAATAAAGCATATTTTGATATTTCCTAAAATGTAAATGTTGGAAATTGATGGAAATATTGCATATTTTTATATTTTTGTAATGAAAAAGATGAAAACAAATGGAAATATAGCATATTTTGATATTTGATGAAATGTAAATATTGGATTTTGATGGAAATATTGCATATTTTTATATTTTTGAAAGAAAAAGATGAAAACAAATGGAAATAAAGCATATTTTGATATTTCCTGAAATGTAAATGTTGGAAATGGATGGAAATATTGCATATTTTCATATTTTTTAATGACAAAGATGAAAACAAATGGAAATAAAGTATATTTTGATATTTCCTAAAATGTAAATGTTGGAAATTGATTGAAATATTGCATATTTTTATATTTTTGTAATGAAAAAGATGAAAAAAAAAGAAAATAAAGCATATTTTGATATTTCCTAAAATGTAAATTTTGAAAATGGATGGAAATATTGCATATTTTGAAATTTTTGTAATGAAAAAGATGAAAACAAATGGAAATAATGCATATTTTGATATTTCCTGAAATGTAAATTTTGGAAATTGATGGAAATATTGCATATTTTGATATTTTTGTGATGACAAAGATGAAAACAAATGGAAATAAATCATATTTTGATATTTCCTAAAATGTAAATGTTGGAAATGGATGGAAATATTGCATATTTTTATATTTTTTAATGAAAAAGATGAACAACAAATGGAAATAAAGTATATTTTGATATTTCCTGAAATGTAAATGTTGGAAATGGATGGAAATATTGCATATTTTTATATTTTTGTAATGAAAAATATGAAAAAAAAAGAAAATAAACCATATTTTGATATTTCCTAAAATGTAAATTTTGAAAATGGATGGAAATATTCCATATTTTTAAATTTTTGTAATGAAAAAATGAAAACAAATGGAAATAATGCATATTTTGATATTTACTGAAATGTAAATTTTGGAAATTGATGGAAATATTGCATATTTTGATATTTTTGTAATGAAAAAGATGAAAACAAATGGAAATAAAGTATATTTTGATATTTCTTAAAATGTAATTGTTGGAAATGGATGGAAATATTGCATATTTTTATATTTTTGTAATGAAAAAGATGAAAACAAAGTATATTTTGATATTTCCTGAAATGTAAATGTTGGAAATTGATGGAAATATTGCATATTTTTATATTTTGGTAATGAAAAAGATGAAAAAAAAATGGAAATAAAGCATATTTTCATATTTTCTTAAGTGTACATGTTCGAAATGGATGGAAATATTGCATATTTTGATATTTTTGTAATGAAAAAGATTAAAACAAATGGAAATAATGCATATTTTTATATTTCCTAAAATGTAAATGTTGGAAATGGATGGAAATATTGCATATTTTTATATTTTTATAGGGAAAAAGATGAAAACAAATGGAAATAAAGCATATTTTGATATTTCCTGAAATGTAAATGTTGGAAATTGATGGAAATATTGCATATTTTTATATTTTTGTAATGAAAAAGATGAAAACAAATGGAAATAAAGCATATTTTGATATTTCCTGAAATGTAAATGTTGGAAATTGATGGAAATATTGCATATTTTTATATTTTTGAAAGAAAAAGATGAAAACAAATGGAAATAAAGCATATTTTGATATTTCCTGAAATGTAAATGTTGGAAATGGATGGAAATATTGCATATTTTTATATTTTTGTAATGAAAAAGATGAAAAAAAAAGAAAATAAAGCATATTTTGATATTTTCTAAAATGTAAATGTTGGAAATTGATGGAAATATTGCATATTTTTATATTTTTGTAATGAAAAAGATGAAAACAAATGGAAATAATGCATATTTTGATATTTACTGAAATGTAAATGTTGGAAATTGATGGAAATATTGCATATTTTTATATTTTTGAAAGAAAAAGATGAAAACAAATGGAAATAAAGCATATTTTGATATTTCCTGAAATGTAAATGTTGGAAATGGATGGAAATATTGCATATTTTTATATTTTTGTAATGAAAAAGATGAAAAAAAAAGAAAATAAAGCATATTTTGATATTTTCTAAAATGTAAATTTTGAAAATGGATGTAAATATTGCATATTTTTAAATTTTTGTAATGAAAAAGATGAAAACAAATGGAAATAATGCATATTTTGATATTTCCTGAAATATAAATTTTGGAAATTGATGGAAATATTGCATATTTTTATATTTTTGTAATGAAAAAGATGAAAACAAATGGAAATAAAGCATATTTTGATATTTCCTGAAATGTAAATGTTGGAAATTGATGGAAATATTGCATATTTTTATATTTTTGTAATGAAAAAGATGAAAACAAATGGAAATAAAGCATATTTTGATATTTCCTAAAATGTAAATTTTGGAAATTGATGGAAATATTGCATATTTTGATATTTTTGTAATGACAAAGATGAAAACAATTGGAAATAAAGCATATTTTCATGTTTCCTGAAATGTAAATGTTGGAAATGTATGGAAATATTGCATATTTTTATATTTTTGTAATGAAAAAGATGAAAACAAAGCATATTTTGATATTTCCTGAAATGTAAATGTTGGAAATTGATGGAAATATTGCATATGTTTATGTTTTTGTAACGAAAAAGACCGAAACAAATGGAAATAAAGCATATTTTGATATTTCCTGAAATGTAAATGTTGGAAATGGATGGAAATATTGCATATTTTTATGTTTTTGTAACGAAAAAGACCGAAACAAATGGAAATAAAGCATATTTTGATATCTCCTGAAATGTAAATGTTGGAAATGGATGGAAATATTGCATATTTTTATATTTTTGTAATGAAAAAGATGAAAAAAATGCAAATAAAGCATATTTTGATATTTTCTACAATGTAAATTTTGAAAACGGATGGAAATATTGCATATTTTTAAATTTTTGTAATGAAAAAGATGAAAACAAATGGAAATAATGCATATTTTGATATTTTTTTAAATGTAAATGTTGGAAATTGATGGAAATGTTGCATATTTTTATATTTTTGTAATGAAAAAGATGAAAAAATATGGAAATAAAGCATATTTTGATATTTCCTGAAATGTAAATTTTGGAAATAGATGGAAATATTGCATATTTTGATATTTTTGTAATGAAAAAGATGAAAACAAATGGAAATAAAGCATATTTTGATATTTCCTGAAATGTAAATGTTGGAAATGGATGGAAATATTGCATATTTTTATATTTTGTAATGAAAAAGATGAAAACAAAGCATATTTTGATATTTCCTGAAATGTAAATGTTGGAAATGGATGGAAATATTGCATATTTTTATATTTTTGTAATGAAAAATATGAAAACACATGGAAATATAGCATATTTGTATATTTCCTGAAATGTAAATGTTGGAAATTTATGGAAATATTGCATATTTTGATATTTTTGTAATGAAAAAGATGAAAACAAATGGAAATAAAGCATATTTTGATATTTCCTGAAATGTAAATGTTGGAAATTGATGGAAATATTGCATATTTTTATATTTTTGAAAGAAAAAGATGAAAACAAATGGAAATAAAGCATATTTTGATATTTCCTGAAATGTAAATGTTGGAAATGGATGGAAATATTGCATATTTTTATATTTTTGTAATGAAAAAGATGAAAAAAAAAGAAAATAAAGCATATTTTGATATTTCCTAAAATGTAAATTTTGAAAATGGATGGAAATATTGCATATTTTTAAATTTTTGTAATGAAAAAGATGAAAACAAATGGAAATAAAGTATATTTTGATATTTCTTAAAATGTAAATGTTGGAAATGGATGGAAATATTGCATATTTTTATATTTTTGTAATGAAAAAGATGAAAACAAAGCTCATTGTGACACTATGAGTCGGATATATGCGCACACGTGTGTGTGTGTGCGCCCGCACATCTGTGTGTGTGTATATATACACCCCCACATCTGTGTGTGCGTGCGCGCGCACACATATGTGCGAGAAGATTAGTTAGATTTGACCTGGACATCAACCTTCAAGACCAAATGATTAGATTAGGAATCTAGATAAAAACATGTTTGGACATATGGCGAAAAGGGTAGATAAGTGTTAAGTACTTGTCAAAATACTAAGATAGGAAAAAGACCGGCTCTGGTCAAAACTTAAAAGGGTTTGAATTTAATGTCCCTGAATCGGAGTCAGCTAGGCTAAGAAATATTTTTATGTCCACTTTCTTCAAAGAGAGAAATGGTCATGAAAAAGTTATGGGTTTATTCATGGGTGTCCCTTGTCCGGAAATGATGAAAGAGGATTCTCCATATATACGGCAGCGCTTTGGGCCACGGGTAGTTAGACTTAGTTTAGGTTCGAGGAAGGTTGATTTAGGCCGGAGCACGTAACATCGAAGAGCGACCCATTAGCATCCGGACATTGTTAGTTGGGATATATTTTTCCGCCAGCCGAGAATCAACCAAGAGTTATCATCCACAAAAAGGTCACACACCTCCTCTCCTCTTTTCGTCCTACCCAAGTTTGTAGTTGTGTTTTTCTTTTACCTGTGAGCCTACCTCTCGCTCGATCCACCGCACAGAAATTCTACGACGTGGGGTCTATATCTTTGTGCAGCGAGTTGCAGAGGTGGGTATTCTCACATTGGCGCCGCCGACCAGGATCGACCTTGGGTTGCACGCTAGTACGATAGACCTTGTGGAGGAAGGAGAAGGAAGGAACGATCGAATCGTCCGATTAAACACTCAATATATGTGCATAGGTGTATGTGTATATATGTGTAAATGAGTGAAGACTTCGATAATCCGATAGACACAGATACGTGTGTATAAAAAAAAAAAAAAAAAAATTAGGAAAAACAAAAAACAACCAAACCAAAACAAAAACAGACGAACGACGAAACAAAGACAGATAAAAACAGAGGAAAAAGGAGGAAAGGGAACAGTTAAAAAGAAAGTGACGCAGAGTGAGAGAGAGAAAGGAAGCAAGAAAGGAGGCACAGACAGATACACACTCCTTTCCCCCTTAGAGAACGGACACTTCAAGTACTGTAGATTTTTTTTTTTTTTAATTTTTACTACATCTAGGAGGACGACTGCAATGAACAAGTAAACAAACACTAAAAAAAAAAAAAAAAAAAAAAAAAAAAAAAGGAAAGGAAAAAAAAAAAAAGGAAAAAGAAAGAAACAGAAAAAAGGAATCTATTCCGGTCCCTGCAAGGTAGGCTGAAAATTTGTTCTTTTGTTTTATTTTTTTTTGGTCTTTGTTGTTTCTAACTAGTGTGTCTGGCTGGCATTTAATAGAAATATGGATAGGATAGATATAGATGTCCCATCGCGCTCTATTTTTAAGGTAGCCGCAAGTGGATCCAAGATCCCTATATTCACGGGAAAGGCCTGTGCGTTTCCGGCCTGGGTAGAAGCTCTGAAGAAAAAGGCTAGAATTTACCAACTTACACAGACAGAGTTGGTGAATCTGGCTTATGACTATTCGGACGGGGTGGTATCGGAGTACATAGGATTATATTTAGATGATAATCCTGAAAGTAACTGGGGAGACCTTTTAGAACAGCTGACGAACCAGTACAGTGATTATACTAGTGCGACTGATGCTGCTAGGGCCTTAATTAAGACTAAGCAAAGGGAAGGAGAAACTCTCTCGGAACTAGCAAGTAGAGTTTTAGGATTAGCTAAGGTTGCATACAAAGACGCTGTTCAACGTGATGGGGAGGCGGTGCAGGCGCAGCTAGCTGAGTACTACACGGACGCTATAGAAAATGCGTTCGTAAGAGAAGACACAGCAAGGGCGGCCCCAGCCTCACTTGCGGAGGCGTTTGCAACGGCAGGAAAGAGTCTTAGGCTCTATAATAGGCTCACAGCCTCCCAGTGGAGGGGAGAAGAAAAGGGATGGGCAAGAGAGACGAGAACGGGGTGGACAGAGACTCCTCCTGTTGCTTGGGATCAGGGGGATCGTGGCCATTCGGGCTATCGTTGGAGAGACCACCGTCATGAAAGGGGCTGGAGAAGGCCACTCCCTGACCCAAGACAACCGGGGTGTTGGGAGTGCGGACAGCTGGGTCACATACGGAAGGAGTGCCCCAGAAAGGAGGGTGCATCCGGAGGTAGGAGGTTTGGAAGGATCCAGGGAAACGTGGTGGGGGGCACCCAGAGGGAAATCAGTGTGGCCCAAAGTTATGGATTAATTGGTCAGGGCACTGAGTTAACTTGTGAGGTAGAGATAGTAAACAAAAAGGTAACAGCATTATTAGATACTGGAGCATCCATATCAATAATTAAGCGCAAGGATTTGTTAGAATTAGGGTTTATGAGCAAGGATTTAAAACCTGCAGACTTAAGGGTAGTACAGGCTGATGGCCGGGAAATAAAAATATCTGGTATGATATGTCTGCCAGTGATGGTAGAAGAGGTGGTAACTATGCAAACATTATATGTAGCAACCACTCTCTGTAGATCGATGATCTTAGGTAGAGATTGGCTGGAAGGAAACGAGGCGCACATTAGCTTCAACCCGGTTAGGCTGAAATTAAGGGGAAAGGAGATACCACTTGAAAACTGCATGAGCAAGGAATCTATGGTGGTAACCACTGAGGACATTGTTATTCGCCCTCGTACAGCTGTTTCTTGTCAAGGCAGGGTGTCTCCCACAGAAGAACAACGTGGGGGTTCTTTTCAAATAACCCCCATAGATGATCCCATTCGTGAAGAGGGGGAGGTTACGCTATGCGAATCAGTGGTGGAAGTTGGTAAGGAAGGCCAGATTCCAATTATGTTGGCTAACACCACTAACACCACAATAAGAATACCTAGCGGCAAGGAAATAGGAAAGGCGGTATCTGCAAGCATAAGGGAGAATGTAATAGGTAAGGCAGATTATGGAGATGGACACACACACACAGCAGTTAATGTTGAAGAAATAGCGGTACCAACTGAACACAAGGATAAGATAAGCAGTATTATAATTGAGAATAGGGACATAATAGCCAACTCGGATAAGGATTTAGGTCAAACTCAGTCAGTTCGGATGAAAATCAACACTGGCGACCATCCACCTATAAGACTAAAACCATATCGAACCCCACTGCACAAACGGGAACTAGTAGAAGGGGCAGTTAAAGATATGCTGGGAGCAGGCGTTATTGAACGTTCAGTGTCCCCGTGGAGTTTCCCAATAGTAATAGTCAGCAAGAAGGATGGGGGGCATAGGTTTTGTGTTGATTTCCGAGCCTTGAATAACATCACGAAACCTCTGGCCTACCCCCTGCCATTGATCGATGACATTCTAGCCTTGCTTGGCAAATCCACCTACTTTTCCAAGTTAGATCTGAGATCAGGATACTGGCAGGTGGCCTTGGATGAGGCCGATCGAGAAAAGACTGCCTTTGCATGTCACGTGGGACTTTATCAGTTTAGAGTCATGCCCTTTGGGTTAGCCAATGCGCCTGGTGTTTTTCAACAGCTCATGTCTGTGGTGCTTGGGGGATTGGAACAGTTCGCTATGGCCTACCTGGATGACATATTGATCTTTTCAGCCACTATCGATGAGCATCTCAGGCACCTGAGGACAGTGTTTGCTCGGTTAAGGAAGCATGGACTAAAGATAAGTTACCTAAATGTCAGTTTATGAAAAAGGAAACAAACTACCTAGGATTCGTTATTGATGAGGGTGGGGTACACCCGGATATAGATAAGGTTGAAGTAATCAGAGCTATGCCCCAACCACGGACTGTTAGGGAAGTTAGAGGATTTATAGGGGCAATAGGCTATTATAGGAGGTTCATACCAGCGTTTTCAAGGATAGCAACACCACTCATAGCATTAACAAAGAAATATGCCCGGTTTATCTGGACGGAGGATTGTCAGCGATCTTTCAATACACTGAAGGAACAGTTGACAGCCATCCCCTTATTGGCCTACCCGGATCTGAGTAGGCCAATGATTCTGTACACCAATGCCAGCGATCAGTGCATCGGTGCCTGCCTTACTCAACCATGCCCCGAGAGGGACAGCCCCATACCAGGTGTGCCAGAGGAAGTACCCATTTACTTCCTGTCCCATAAATTGTCTCCTACTCAGCAGAGATGGCCCGTGATTGAAAAGGAAGCTTATGCCATAGTTTATGCACTAGAAAAGCTGAACTATTACCTGAGTGGTGCTACCTTCGTAATTAAGACTGACCATAAGCCCCTCCAGTATCTGTTCGAAGCAGACTGGACCAATAAAAAGATCCAACAATGGGCACTTAAGTTAAGCGGGTATAACTGCAAAATAGAATATCTGGCTGGTAGAGAAAATACATGTGCTGACTTATTATCACGGATTCCTAAGCAGTTGGAGCGGGAATCAATCAGTGTAATACCAGAAGTGGATGATCGAGCCTATCAGATAAATGCGATCAACTCCCACCGAATAGAAAGGGTGCCAAGCGTTGACGAGGTAACCTGTGATGCTTCAAATACTGCAGGACAGCACCATTTAATAGGACTAGAGTGCGAATACCAGACGGATGAGGAAATTAGGACACTAAAAGAAGCAATAGAGGCAGGGAAGGTAACAGAAGCATGTGCAAGTAGATACCTAATACAGGATGATCGGTTATACTACCTTTCTAATAGGGACGAGGAAGCTAGACCTCGACTGTACGTCCCCCGTGCACTACAGAATAAGATCCTGGAACAGTGCCATGATGCTATAGGGCACATAGGCATCGATAAGACCTACGAGCTCATTAGTAGGAAATATTACTGGCCTAGATTGTACAAACAAGTAACGACATACGTGAATAGCTGTGTCACCTGTCAGGCCAGAAGTAGCAGGTGTGAGACAGCCCCTCTTGAGGAAATGGATGTTCCAGCCTACCCATTTGAAAAGGTTAGCTTGGATATCTCTGGTCCATACGGTGAAACCCTGCGGGGAAATGTCTATATTGTTAGCTTTGTTGATTGGCTAACTAATTGGCCAGAAGCCTACGCTGTAACAGACAAAAAGGCTCAAACGGTAGCTAGTCTGATATTAACAGAGATATTTCCGCGCTATGGGGCCCCCTTAGAAATAGTGACCGACAATGGGTCTGAAAATGTGAATGAGATCATGAGGGAAACAATGGCAAGCCTCAATATAAGGCATGTAACTACGTCTCCATACCATCCACAGAGTAATACCAAGGTAGAACGTTTCCACCATTTCTTGGGTGACATTCTATCTAAATCAACTGAGAGTGACAGACATAATTGGGATCTGTACCTAACTCAGGCGCTGGCCGCAGTGAGGTTCTCGATGTGTGAGACCACAAAATTCTCACCGTACTACATGCTGTTCGGGCGTGATGTGGTCCTACCGGTAGACAATTTGCTAAAACCTCGTAGGAAATACATGGGTGAGGACCACCACCGTCTCATCATTGAACAACAGCATAAAACCTTCGTAAGGGCTCGGGACAGGATTAGACGTGCACAGAAAAAGAGGAATTACGCCATAAACAAGGATCGCCGAAAGGTAGAGTTAGATGTAGGAGACCCGGTCTATTACCGGGCTCACGATAGGCAGGGTAAACTAGATCAAAAGTGGAGGCCATACTACAGGATAGTCGAAAAAACAAGCCCCGTTACTTTTGTAATATGGGACCAACTAGCGGGAAAGGTTAAGAGGGTCCATGCTAATGATCTGAAATTAGCCGAGCTCAGAGAGTGGGAAAACGCACAGGTCGAAAACAACGGAAGGTCAATGAGGCAATCAACATTAGCTGCACCCCCCTCGGAGCTGGACTCCGATACCCAGGATTCCAAGTTAGAATCATCCCCGTCAAGTATGGCAGAAGATGATCACGACACAGGGGTGGAGTTCTATCCTCCTCGACGGGAACCACATAGGTGGATTTCTGAGGATGAGATCCCCCTTGCAGAGTTGAAATTAAGAGTAGCCAAACCCCCACAGGAAGAGGGAACGGATGATGAGGAAGATATGCCCCTGGGTAGTATACAGGCCAGGTTGCGGGAGGAAAACTTACCTCAGGAGGTTGGGGCTCAATTTCGCCCCGAGGAAATAGATGTGGGAACTCCACCCTCTCAGGGTTCCAACCTTAGTTGTACATCTCCTGGGGATGGTTGCTGCTAAGAATAGAAGGAAGTAGAATGGGAATGGGGGTATAGTGTCGTTTTCTCTGATCATCCCTAGTAACTCTGCATCCTATTGCATTACAGAATGGCTGGAGAGAGGATCCTGCTACTGCTCATTCTGATGATGCCAATTGGTGCGTGGAGGCGCAGTCAGAGCACCATTTTAAAAAGTCCACAGAAGTGGTGATTACACGGTCGAAATGGATCATCACACTTATGATCGACCTGAAGCCCTATAGCGAGCTATTGGAGAAGTTAGCATATGAAACAGAGAAGGTAAGAGTGATCGGGGATGAGATAGCTACGGATCACTATTCTGATGGATACCGTGGGATCATGTATTCCCTTAGGCAGGAGATCCAAGCACTAGAGTCTCAGTGGGAAGGGATGGGGAACTATCTGGGGGAATTGAAGCTGCTACAACCTAGAAAAAGAAGGGCCGTGCTTCCCATAGTTGGTAAAGCTCTTAATGTCCTTTTCGGGACAGTCTCAGAGACAGAATTACAGGCAATCAGACAAAAGTTGATAGCTGTAGAGGAGGGTGAGAGGGTTCTGGTGCAGGAGGCAAAGAAGAGTTTGTCAATATTGAATGTCACTAGAGTAGACCTAACGAAAAACAGACAGGCCATCAACCGGTTGGTTAAGGGTGTCTTGGATGTGGAAGGAGAACTGAGAAATGTAACACAGTCCATGTCAATGGAACTGCGGCGACTGGGGGGCTTTGTGAAGCAGTTCCTGCAACTATCAATGGCAATCAGCAGGCGCTGCGGTTGTCACTTGCACATGTTAGGGCACAGCTAGACATGCTCTTCCTGGGGCACCTATCGCCAAGCTTGGTGGGCCCTACTCACCTTCGGGACATCCTGCTCAAGATTCAAACTGAGCTTCCTCACCACCTTCGGTTGCCCTCTGATCCCACTAGGGAGCTATGGCGCTATTATAGCTCCTTAGGTTGCATAACTCTGATGGAGGAGAAAAAAATATTGGCACTAGTGCCCGTGCCACTCTTGGATAGGGATAGTACCTTTGAAGTCTTTCAGGTGATAAATTTACCAATCCCCTACCCTGACTCGAAACAAAAATTAGGCGTTGTAGCTAAGTATAAATTAGAGGCAGAATGTATAGCTCTTAACCTAGCCAGAACACAGTTCATGCTGCTCACCAAAAGGGAAGCATATAAGTGTAAGACAGGTGCACTGGGATCATGTACGTCCAAGAGCCCCATATACACCACCGGGGACCATAGACTCTGCTTGGTTGAGCTGTTTAGAAATAACAAGAAGGGTATTCAGGAAACTTGTCATGTGGAAGTGTCTAGGAGGGCCATGATGCCACAGGCCATAGGGTTGTCCGATGGGGTTTGGGCGGTGGTGCTGGAGAAGGAGTTAGCCCTGTCTCAGGTGTGTGGGGGGCGGTCGACAATAACCATAAGAGCAGCGCTCCCTCTGACTGTTATCAGTTTGCCTATGGGTTGCTCAGCCTTCGGGGGTTCCATCACCCTACCGCCCTATTATCAGGCGGAGGAAGAATTTGAAACTAGGGACTCTTTCCTTGCTCTCTCAAACGTCTCTTCTAGCAAGTGGGCGGGCCTGTGGGAACCGCTAGTGAAAAAATTGCCCAACTTAACTATGGCTAAATTGCCCCAGCTGCTGGAAAACGTAGATAACATTAATCTACACAAGCTGGTGTATAAGTTGGAGACTGTGGGAAGGGAAATTCCTACATGGTACGATCAACCCACAGGCACCATAGCCTGGTCGTCACTAGGTGTGTGTGTCATGGTCGTAATTGTAATTGTAGTGATATTGATAATCCGGGGAAGGCAGTGGTTGATAAGATGTAGGATTAGAAATATGCCAGAAAAGAGACATAGTGACCAAGATGGAATGTCAGTCAGGATAGCAGGGACCAAGGAAACAAAAGACAGTATAGTTTTCCCAATTATGGACCAATCGGACACTGCATGCTCGGTGGTGTCACCACTTGCAAAGCCGCTACAACTTGGCGTCATAAAAACGAATGACTAAAAAAAAAAAAAAAAAAAAAGTAAAACTCGCCAAGCTTAACCATTGAAGGTGAACATTTTTTTTCTCTTCTTTTTTTTTTTTGTGTTGTTGTATGTAGATGGTGTGAGGGATGGCTGGGAAGTCAGTCATGTTGACATACCCAGTAAACACAGGGAGAGAGTTTATGGTTTTTGTACAGGGGGTAGTGAAGATCCCTGGTGGAGGAGTGAATTCCACAATGCTTTCCAAAAACATTATTCCTGTTACAACACCGAAAGAACTGCGGAAATTATGATGTTCCCACGTCGTAAGGAAAAGGGGAGATAAGCCGAAAAATACTCCTGAATATTTGGGTAGGGGTGGTTAAAATTCCCCTGTGTTTGTTGGGGGGGGGGCGAAATGTTGAAAAATTGAATGATGTTGGAGGTGAATCGAAAAGTCCTCCTGGATTGCGGAATAGGAATGAGTCAGGAGCCCCTCAAAATTGTTCACAGAAAGCAAAGTGGAAGAAAACATTATTCCTGATACGACACCGAAAGAACTGCGGAAATTATGATGTTCCCACGTCGTAAGGAAAAGGGGAGATAAGCAGAAAAATACTCCTGAATATTTGGATAGGGGTGGTTAAAATTCCCCTGTGTTTGTTGGGGGGGGGGGCGAAATGTTGAAAAATTGAATGATGTTGGAGGTGAATCGAAAAGTCCTCCTGGATTGCGGAATAGGAATGAGTCAGGAGCCCCTCAAAATTGTTCGCAGGAAAGCAAAGTGGAAGGACTGAAACCAACAATTTTTTTCTTTCTTCCTCTCTCCTTATATGTATGTTAGTGTTGTAAGGGGTGGATGATCCCAACCACCCCAGTGCAGTGTTGGCTATGCCGTTGTTTTATTTTGTTAGGGGATGACCGAAACCCTTTGAAATTCTTGTAATTTCGGTTGTTGTTGTCTGTATATATATATTTTTTTTTGTGTGTTGTATATTTTTATTTTGTTTTCTCCTCGGCCGAGAATACATAGTCTCATATTGTATTGTTGAAACCTGTTGTCCACCTCTGATGAGTGGCGATAATTGTTGTAAATTCTGCGGTAATTTGTTTTTGTGACCTGTACATTATTGTATTCTCTTCGGGGACGCCCGAGCAGGGTCATAATGTGCAGGGGGAGATGCATAGTGTCTCATTGTTGTTGAATTCTTTGTGTAATTTATGAAATAAATGACAAAGATGATTGGGGGAGGTGTGTGACACTATGAGTCGGATATATGCGCACACGTGTGTGTGTGTGCGCCCGCACATCTGTGTGTGTGTATATATACACCCCCACATCTGTGTGTGCGTGCGCGCGCACACATATGTGCGAGAAGATTAGTTAGATTTGACCTGGACATCAAACTTCAAGACCAAATGATTAGATTAGGAATCTAGATAAAAACATGTTTGGACATATGGCGAAAAGGGTAGATAAGTGTTAAGTACTTGTCAAAATACTAAGATAGGAAAAAGACAGGCTCTGGTCAAAACTTAAAAGGGTTTGAATTTAATGTCCCTGAATCGGAGTCAGCTAGGCTAAGAAATATTTTTATGTCCACTTTCTTCAAAGAGAGAAATGGTCATGAAAAAGTTATGGGTTTATTCGTGGGTGTCCCTTGTCCGGAAATGATGAAAGAGGATTCTCCATATATACGGCAGCGCTTTGGGCCACGGGTAGTTAGACTTAGTTTAGGTTCGAGGAAGGTTGATTTAGGCCGGAGCACGTAACATCGAAGAGCGACCCATTAGCATCCGGACATTGTTAGTTGGGATATATTTTTCCGCCAGCCGAGAATCAACCAAGAGTTATCATCCACAAAAAGGTCACACACCTCCTCTCCTCTTTTCGTCCTACCCAAGTTTGTAGTTGTGTTTTTCTTTTACCTGTGAGCCTACCTCTCGCTCGATCCACCGCACAGAAATTCTACGACGTGGGGTCTATATCTTTGTGCAGCGAGTTGCAGAGGTGGGTATTCTCACAATATTTTGATATTTCCTGAAATGTAAATGTTGGAAATTGATGGAAATATTGCATATTTTTATATTTTTGTAATGAAAAAGATGAAAACAAATGGAAATATAGCATATTTTGATATTTCCTGAAATGTAAATGTTGGAAATTGATGGAAATATTGCATATTTTTATATTTTTGAAAGAAAAAGATGAAAACAAATGGAAATAAAGCATATTTTGATATTTCCTGAAATGTAAATGTTGGAAATTGATGGAAATATTGCATATTTTTATATTTTTGTAATAAAAAGATGAAAACAAATGGAAATAAAGCATATTTTTATATTTCCTAAAACGTAAATGTTGGAAATTGATGGAAATATTGCATATTTTTATATTTTTGTAATGAAAAAGATGAAAACAATTGGAAATAAAGCATATTTTGATATTTCCTGAAATGTAAATGTTGGAAATTGATGGAAATATTGCATATTTTTATATTTTTGTAATGAAAAAGATGAAAACAAATGGAAATAAAGCATATTTTGATATTTCCTGAAATGTAAATGTTGGAAATTGATGGAAATATTGCATATTTTTATATTTTTGTAATGAAAAAGATGAAAACAAATGGAAATAAAGCATATTTTGATATTTCCTGAAATGTAAATGTTGGAAATTGATGGAAATATTGCATATTTTTACATTTTTTAATAAAAAGATGAAAACAAATGGAAATAAAGCATATTTTGATATTTCCTGAAATCTAAATGTTGGAAATTGATGGAAATATTGCATATTTTTATATTTTTGTAATGAAAAAGATGAAAACAATTGGAAAAAATGCATATTTTTATATTTCCTAAAATGTAAATGTTGGAAATGGATGGAAATATTGCATATTTTTATATTTTTATAGTGAAAAGATGAAAAGAAATGGAAATAAAGCATATTTTGATATTTCCTGAAATGTAAATGTTGGAAATTGATGAAAATATTGCATATTTTTATATTTTTGTAATGAAAAAGATGAAAACAAATGGAAATAAAGCATATTTTGATATTTCCTGAAATGTAAATGTTGGAAAGGGATGGAAATATTGCATATTTTTATATTTTTGTAATGAAAAAGATGAAAACAAATGGAAATAAAGCATATTTTGATATTTCCTGAAATGTAGATTTTCGAAATTGATGGAAATATTGCATATTTTGATATTTTTGTAATGACAAAGATGAAAACAAATGGAAATAAAGCATATTTTGATGTTTCCTGAAATGTAAATGTTGGAAATGTATGGAAATATTGCATATTTTTATATTTTTGTAATGAAAAAGATGAAAACAAAGCATATTTTGATATTTCCTGAAATGTAAATGTTGGAAATTCATGGAAATATTGCATATTTTTATATTTTTGTAATGAAAAAGATGAAAAAAAATGGAAATAAAGCATATTTTCTTAAGTGTAAATGTTCGAAATGGACGGAAACATTTTATTATTTTGATATTGTTGTAATGAAAAAGATGAAAACAAATGGAAATAATGCATATTTTGATATTTCCTAAAATGTAAATGTTGGAAATGGATGGAAATATTGCATATTTTTATATTTTTGTAATGAAAAAGATGAAAACAAATGGAAATAAAGCATATTTTGATATTTCCTGAAATGTAAATGTTGGAAATTGATGGAAATATTGCATATTTTTATATTTTTGTAATAAAAAGATGAAAACAAATGGAAATAAAGCATATTTTTATATTTCCTGAAACGTAAATGTTGGAAATTGATGGAAATATTGCATATTTTTATAATTTTGTAATGAAAAAGATGAAAACAATTGGAAATAAAGCATATTTTGATATTTCCTGAAATGTAAATGTTGGAAATTGATGGAAATATTGCATATTTTTATATTTTTGTAATGAAAAAGAAGAAAACAAATGGAAATAAAGCATATTTTGATATTTCCTGAAATGTAAATGTTGGAAATTGATGGAAATATTGCATATTTTTATATTTTTGTAATGAAAAAGATGAAAACAAATGGAAATAAAGCATATTTTGATATTTCCTGAAATGTAAGTGTTGGAAATTGATGGAAATATTGCATATTTTTACATTTTTTAATAAAAAGATGAAAACAAATGGAAATAAAGCATATTTTGATATTTCCTGAAATCTAAATGTTGGAAATTGATGGAAATATTGCATATTTTTATATTTTTGTAATGAAAAAGATGAAAACAATTGGAAATAAATCATATTTTGATATTTCCTTAAATGTAAATGTTGGAAATGGATGGAAATATTGCATATTTTTATAGTGAAAAGATGAAAAGAAATGGAAATAAAGCATATTTTGATATTTCCTGAAATGTAAATGTTGGAAATTGATGAAAATATTGCATATTTTTATATTTTTGTAATGAAAAAGATGAAAACAAATGGAAATAAAGCATATTTTGATATTTCCTGAAATGTAAATGTTGGAAATTGATGGAAATATTGCATATTTTTATATTTTTGTAATGAAAAAGATGAAAACAAATGGAAATAAAGCATATTTTGATGTTTCCTGAAATGTAAATGTTGGAAATTCATGGAAATATTGCATATTTTTATATTTTTGTAATGAAAAAGATGAAAACAAAGCATATTTTGATATTTCCTGAAATGTAAATGTTGGAAATTGATGGAAATATTGCATATTTTTATATTTTTGTAATGAAAAAGATGAAAACAAATGGAAATAAAGCATATTTTGATGTTTCCTGAAATGTAAATGTTGGAAATTCATGGAAATATTGCATATTTTTATATTTTTGTAATAAAAAGATGAAAACAAATGGAAATAAAGCATATTTTTATATTTCCTGAAACGTAAATGTTGGAAATTGATGGAAATATTGCATATTTTTATAATTTTGTAATGAAAAAGATGAAAACAATTGGAAATAAAGCATATTTTGATATTTCCTGAAATGTAAATGTTGGAAATTGATGGAAATATTGCATATTTTTATATTTTTGTAATGAAAAAGATGAAAACAAATGGAAATAAAGCATATTTTGATATTTCCTGAAATGTAAATGTTGGAAATTGATGGAAATATTGCATATTTTTACATTTTTTAATAAAAAGATGAAAACAAATGGAAATAAAGCATATTTTGATATTTCCTGAAATCTAAATGTTGGAAATTGATGGAAATATTGCATATTTTTATATTTTTGTAATGAAAAAGATGAAAACAATTGGAAATAAATCATATTTTGATATTTCCTTAAATGTAAATGTTGGAAATTGATGGAAATATTGCATATTTTTATATTTTTGTAATGAAAAAGATGAAAAAAAAATGGAAATAAAGCATATTTTCATATTTTCTTAAGTGTACATGTTCGAAATGGATGGAAATATTGCATATTTTGATATTTTTGTAATGAAAAAGATGAAAACAAATGGAAAAAATGCATATTTTTATATTTCCTAAAATGTAAATGTTGGAAATGGATGGAAATATTGCATATTTTTATAGTGAAAAGATGAAAAGAAATGGAAATAAAGCATATTTTGATATTTCCTGAAATGTAAATGTTGGAAATTGATGAAAATATTGCATATTTTTATATTTTTGTAATGAAAAAGATGAAAACAAATGGAAATAAAGCATATTTTGATATTTCCTGAAATGTAAATGTTGGAAATGGATGGAAATATTGCATATTTTTATATTTTTGTAATGAAAAAGATGAAAACAAATGGAAATAAAGCATATTTTGATATTTCCTGAAATGTAGATTTTCGAAATTAATGGAAATATTGCATATTTTGATATTTTTGTAATGACAAAGATGAAAACAAATGGAAATAAAGCATATTTTGATGTTTCCTGAAATGTAAATGTTGGAAATGTATGGAAATATTGCATATTTTTATATTTTTGTAATGAAAAAGATGAAAACAAAGCATATTTTGATATTTCCTGAAATGTAAATGTTGGAAATTCATGGAAATATTGCATATTTTTATATTTTTGTAATGAAAAAGATGAAAAAAAATGGAAATAAAGCATATTTTCTTAAGTGTAAATGTTCGAAATGGACGGAAACATTTTATTATTTTGATATTTTTGTAATGAAAAAGATGAAAACAAATGGAAATAATGCATATTTTGATATTTCCTAAAATGTAAATGTTGGAAATGGATGGAAATATTGCATATTTTTATATTTTTGTAATGAAAAAGATGAAAACAAATGGAAATAAAGCATATTTTGATATTTCCTGAAATGTAAATGTTGGAAATTGTTGGAAATATTCCATATTTTTATATTTTTGTAATGAAAAAGAAGAAAACAAATGGAAATAAAGCATATTTTGATATTTCTTAACATGTAAATGTTGGAAATTGATGGAAATATTGCATATTTTTATATTTTTGTAATGAAAAAGATGAAAACAAATGGAAATAAAGCATATTTTGATATTTCCTGAAATGTAAATGTTGGAAATTGATGGAAATATTGCATATTTTTATATTTTTGTAATGAAAAAGATGAAAACAATTGGAAATAAATCATATTTTGATATTTCCTTAAATGTAAATGTTGGAAATTGATGGAAATATTGCATATTTTTATATTTTTGTAATGACAAAGATGAAAACAAATGGAAATAAAGCATATTTTGATGTTTCCTGAAATGTAAATGTTGGAAATGTATGGAAATATTGCATATTTTTATATTTTTGTAATGAAAAAGATGAAAACAAAGCATATTTTGATATTTCCTGAAATGTAAATGTTGGAAATTCATGGAAATATTGCATATTTTTATATTTTTGTAATGAAAAAGATGAAAAAAAATGGAAATAAAGCATATTTTCTTAAGTGTAAATGTTCGAAATGGACGGAAACATTTTATTATTTTGATATTTTTGTAATGAAAAAGATGAAAACAAATGGAAATAATGCATATTTTGATATTTCCTAAAATGTAAATGTTGGAAATGGATGGAAATATTGCATATTTTTATATTTTTGTAATGAAAAAGATGAAAACAAATGGAAATAAAGCATATTTTGATATTTCCTGAAATGTAAATGTTGGAAATTGTTGGAAATATTCCATATTTTTATATTTTTGTAATGAAAAAGAAGAAAACAAATGGAAATAAAGCATATTTTGATATTTCTTAACATGTAAATGTTGGAAATTGATGGAAATATTGCATATTTTTATATTTTTGTAATGAAAAAGATGAAAACAAATGGAAATAAAGCATATTTTTATATTTCCTGAAACGTAAATGTTGGAAATTGATGGAAATATTGCATATTTTTATAATTTTGTAATGAAAAAGATGAAAACAATTGGAAATAAAGCATATTTTGATATTTCCTGAAATGTAAATGTTGGAAATTGATGGAAATATTGCATATTTTTATATTTTTGTAATGAAAAAGATGAAAACAAATGGAAATAAAGCATATTTTGATATTTCCTGAAATGTAAATGTTGGAAATTGATGGAAATATTGCATATTTTTACATTTTTTAATAAAAAGATGAAAACAAATGGAAATAAAGCATATTTTGATATTTCCTGAAATCTAAATGTTGGAAATTGATGGAAATATTGCATATTTTTATATTTTTGTAATGAAAAAGATGAAAAAAAATGGAAATAAAGCATATTTTCTTAAGTGTAAATGTTCGAAATGGACGGAAACATTTTATTATTTTGATATTTTTGTAATGAAAAAGATGAAAACAAATGGAAATAATGCATATTTTGATATTTCCTAAAATGTAAATGTTGGAAATGGATGGAAATATTGCATATTTTTATATTTTTGTAATGAAAAAGATGAAAACAAATGGAAATAAAGCATATTTTGATATTTCCTGAAATGTAAATGTTGGAAATTGTTGGAAATATTCCATATTTTTATATTTTTGTAATGAAAAAGAAGAAAACAAATGGAAATAAAGCATATTTTGATATTTCTTAACATGTAAATGTTGGAAATTGATGGAAATATTGCATATTTTTATATTTTTGTAATGAAAAAGATGAAAACAAATGGAAATAAAGCATATTTTGATATTTCCTGAAATGTAAATGTTGGAAATTGATGGAAATATTGCATATTTTTATATTTTTGTAATAAAAAGATGAAAACAAATGGAAATAAAGCATATTTTTATATTTCCTGAAACGTAAATGTTGGAAATTGATGGAAATATTGCATATTTTTATAATTTTGTAATGAAAAAGATGAAAACAATTGGAAATAAAGCATATTTTGATATTTCCTGAAATGTAAATGTTGGAAATTGATGGAAATATTGCATATTTTTATATTTTTGTAATGAAAAAGATGAAAACAAATGGAAATAAAGCATATTTTGATATTTCCTGAAATGTAAATGTTGGAAATTGATGGAAATATTGCATATTTTTACATTTTTTAATAAAAAGATGAAAACAAATGGAAATAAAGCATATTTTGATATTTCCTGAAATCTAAATGTTGGAAATTGATGGAAATATTGCATATTTTTATATTTTTGTAATGAAAAAGATGAAAACAATTGGAAATAAATCATATTTTGATATTTCCTTAAATGTAAATGTTGGAAATTGATGGAAATATTGCATATTTTTATATTTTTGTAATGAAAAAGATGAAAAAAAAATGGAAATAAAGCATATTTTCATATTTTCTTAAGTGTACATGTTCGAAATGGATGGAAATATTGCATATTTTGATATTTTTGTAATGAAAAAGATGAAAACAAATGGAAAAAATGCATATTTTTATATTTCCTAAAATGTAAATGTTGGAAATGGATGGAAATATTGCATATTTTTATAGTGAAAAGATGAAAAGAAATGGAAATAAAGCATATTTTGATATTTCCTGAAATGTAAATGTTGGAAATTGATGAAAATATTGCATATTTTTATATTTTTGTAATGAAAAAGATGAAAACAAATGGAAATAAAGCATATTTTGATATTTCCTGAAATGTAAATGTTGGAAATGGATGGAAATATTGCATATTTTTATATTTTTGTAATGAAAAAGATGAAAACAAATGGAAATAAAGCATATTTTGATATTTCCTGAAATGTAGATTTTCGAAATTAATGGAAATATTGCATATTTTGATATTTTTGTAATGACAAAGATGAAAACAAATGGAAATAAAGCATATTTTGATGTTTCCTGAAATGTAAATGTTGGAAATGTATGGAAATATTGCATATTTTTATATTTTTGTAATGAAAAAGATGAAAACAAAGCATATTTTGATATTTCCTGAAATGTAAATGTTGGAAATTCATGGAAATATTGCATATTTTTATATTTTTGTAATGAAAAAGATGAAAAAAAATGGAAATAAAGCATATTTTCTTAAGTGTAAATGTTCGAAATGGACGGAAACATTTTATTATTTTGATATTTTTGTAATGAAAAAGATGAAAACAAATGGAAATAATGCATATTTTGATATTTCCTAAAATGTAAATGTTGGAAATGGATGGAAATATTGCATATTTTTATATTTTTGTAATGAAAAAGATGAAAACAAATGGAAATAAAGCATATTTTGATATTTCCTGAAATGTAAATGTTGGAAATTGTTGGAAATATTCCATATTTTTATATTTTTGTAATGAAAAAGAAGAAAACAAATGGAAATAAAGCATATTTTGATATTTCTTAACATGTAAATGTTGGAAATTGATGGAAATATTGCATATTTTTATATTTTTGTAATGAAAAAGATGAAAACAAATGGAAATAAAGCATATTTTGATATTTCCTGAAATGTAAATGTTGGAAATTGATGGAAATATTGCATATTTTTATATTTTTGTAATGAAAAAGATGAAAACAATTGGAAATAAATCATATTTTGATATTTCCTTAAATGTAAATGTTGGAAATTGATGGAAATATTGCATATTTTTATATTTTTGTAATGACAAAGATGAAAACAAATGGAAATAAAGCATATTTTGATGTTTCCTGAAATGTAAATGTTGGAAATGTATGGAAATATTGCATATTTTTATATTTTTGTAATGAAAAAGATGAAAACAAAGCATATTTTGATATTTCCTGAAATGTAAATGTTGGAAATTCATGGAAATATTGCATATTTTTATATTTTTGTAATGAAAAAGATGAAAAAAAATGGAAATAAAGCATATTTTCTTAAGTGTAAATGTTCGAAATGGACGGAAACATTTTATTATTTTGATATTTTTGTAATGAAAAAGATGAAAACAAATGGAAATAATGCATATTTTGATATTTCCTAAAATGTAAATGTTGGAAATGGATGGAAATATTGCATATTTTTATATTTTTGTAATGAAAAAGATGAAAACAAATGGAAATAAAGCATATTTTGATATTTCCTGAAATGTAAATGTTGGAAATTGTTGGAAATATTCTATATTTTTATATTTTTGTAATGAAAAAGATGAAAACAAATGGAAATAAAGCATATTTTGATATTTCTTAAAATGTAAATGTTGGAAATTGATGGAAATATTGCATATTTTTATATTTTTGTAATGAAAAAGATGAAAACAAATGGAAATAAAGCATATTTTGATATTTCCTGAAATGTAAATATCGGAAATTGATGGAAATATTGCATATTTTTATATTTTTGTAATGAAAAAGATGAAAACAATTGGAAATAAATCATATTTTGATATTTCCTTAAATGTAAATGTTGGAAATTGATGGAAATATTGCATATTTTTATATTTTTGTAATGAAAAAGATTATAACACATGGAAATATATCATATTTTGATATTTCCTGAAATGTAAATGTTGGAAATTGATGGAAATATTGCATATTTTTATATTTTTGTAATGAAAAAGATGAAAACTAATGGAAATATAGCATATTTTGATATTTCCTGAAATGTAAATGTTGGAAATTGATGGAAATATTGCATATTTTTATATTTTTGAAAGAAAAAGATGAAAACAAATGGAAATGAAGCATATTTTATATTTCCTGAAATGTAAATGTTGGAAATGGATGGAAATATTGCATATTTTTATATTTTTATAGTGAAAAAGATGAAAAAAAAAAAGGAAATAAAGCATATTTTCATATTTTCTTAAGTGTAAATGTTCGAAATGGATGGAAATATTGCATATTTTGATAATTTTGTAATGAAAAAGATGAAAACAAATGGAAAAAATGCATATTTTTATATTTCCTAAAATGTAAATGTTGGAAATGGATGGAAATATTGCATAATTTTATATTTTTATAGTGAAAAGATGAAAACAAATGGAAATAAAGCATATTTTGATATTTCCTGAAATGTAAATGTTGGAAATTGATGGAAATATTGCATATTTTTATATTTTTGTAATGAAAAAGATGAAAACAAATGGAAATATTGCATATTTTGATATTTTTGTAATGACAAAGATGAAAACAAATGGAAATAAAGCATGTTTTGATGTTTCCTGAAATGTAAATGTTGGAAATGTATGGAAATATTGCATATTTTTATATTTTTGTAATGAAAAAGATGAAAAGAAAGCATATTTTGATATTTCCTGAAATGTAAATGTTGGAAATTGATGGAAATATTGCATATTTTTATATTTTTGTAATGAAAAAGATGAAAAAAAATGAAAATAAAGCATATTTTCTGAAGTGTAAATGTTCGAAATGGACGGAAACATTTTATTATTTTGATATTTTTGTAATGAAAAAGATGAAAACAAATGGAAATAATGCATATTTTGATATTTCCAAAAATGTAAATGTTGGAAATGGATGGAAATATTGCATATTTTTAAATTTTTGTAATGAAAAAGATGAAAACAAATGGAAATAAAGCATATTTTGATATTTCCTGAAATGTAAATGTTGGAAATTGTTGGAAATATTGCATATTTTTATATTTTTGTAATGAAAAAGAAGAAAACAAATGGAAATAAAGCATATTTTGATATTTCCTAAAATGTAAATGTTGGAAATTGATGGAAATATTGCATATTTTTATATTTTGGTAATGAAAAAGATGACAACAAATGGAAATATAGCATATTTTGATGTTTCCTGAAATGTAAATGTTGGAAATGGACGGAAATATTGCATATTTTTATATTTTTGTAATGAAAAAGATGAAAACAAATGGAAATGAAGCATATTTTGATGTTTCCTGAAATGTAAATGTTGGAAATGGATGGAAATATTGCATATTTTTATATTTTTGTAATGAAAAAGATGAAAAAAAATGAAAATAAAGCATATTGTGATATTTTCTAAAATGTAAATTTTGAAAATGGATGGAAATATTGCATATTTTTAAATTTTTGTAATGACTAAGATGAAAACAAATGGAAATAAAGCATATTTTGATATTTCCTGAAATGTAAATGTTGGAAATGGATGGAAATATTGCATATTTTTATATTTTTGTAATGAAAAAGATGAAAACAAATGGAAATAAAGCATATTTTGATGTTTCCTGAAATGTAAATGTTGGAAATGGATGGAAATATTGCATATTTTTATATTTTTGTAATGAAAAGTTGAAAACAAATGGAAATAAAGTATATTTTGATGTTTCCTGAAATGTAAATGTTGGAAATGGATGGAAATATTGCATATTTTGATATTTTTGTAATGAAAAAGATGAAAACAAATGGAAATAAAGCATATTTTGATGTTTCCTGAAATGTAAATGTTGGAAATGGATGGAAATATTGCATATTTTTATATTTTTGTAATGAAAAAGATGAAAAGAAATGAAAATAAAGCATATTTTGATATTTTCTAAAATGTAAATTTTGAAAATGGATGGAAATATTGCATATTTTTAAATTTTTGTAATGACAAAGATGAAAACAAATGGAAATAAAGCATATTTTGATATTTCCTGAAATGTAAATGTTGGAAATGGATGGAAATTTTGCATATTTTTATATTTTTGTAATGAAAAAGATGAAAACAAATGGAAATAAAGCATATTTTGATGTTTCCTGAAATGTAAATGTTGGAAATGGATGGAAATATTGCATATTTTTATATTTTTGTAATGAAAAAGATGAAAAAAAATAGAAATAAAGCATATTTTGATATTTCCTGAAATGTAAATGTTGGAAATGCATGAAAATATTGAATATTTTGATATTTTTGTAATGAAAAAGATGAAAACAAATGGAAATAAAGCATATTTTGATATTTCCTGAAATGTAAATGTTGGAAATGCATGGAAATATTGCATATTTTGATATTTTTGTAATGAAAAAGATGAAAACAAATGGAAATAAAGCATATTTTGATATTTCCTGAAATGTAAATGTTGGAAATGCATGGAAATATTGCAAACTTTTTTTTTTTTTTTGTAATGAAAAAGATGAAAACAAACGGAAATAAAGCATATTTTGATATTTCCTGAAATGTAAATGTTGGAAATGCATGGAAATATTGCATATTTTGATATTTTTGTAATGAAAAAGATGAAAACAAATGGAAATAAAGCATATTTTGATATTTCCTGAAGTGTAAATTTTGGAAATGCATGGAAATATTGCATATTTTGATATTTTTGTAATGAAAAATATGAAAACAAATGGAAATAAAGCATATTTTGATATTTCCTGAAATGTAAATGTTGGAAATGCATGGAAATATTGCATATTTTGATATTTTTGTAATGAAAATATGAAAACAAATGGAAATAGAGCATATTTTGATATTTCCTGAAATGTAAATGTTGGAAATGAATGGAAATATTGCATATTTTAAATTTTTGTAATGACAAAGATGAAAACAAATGGAAATAAAGCATATTTTTATATTTCCTGAAATGTAAATGTTGGAAACGGATGGAAATATTGCATATTTTTATATTTTTGTAATGAAAAAGATGAAAACAAATGGAAATAAAGCATATTTTGATGTTTCCTGAAATGTAAATGTTGGAAATTGATGGAAATATTGCATATTTTTATATTTTTGTAATGAAAAAGATGAAAACAAATGGAAATAAAGCATATTTTGAAGTTTCCTGAAATGTAATTGTTGGAAATGGATGGAAATATTGCATATTTTTATATTTTTGTAATGAAAAAGATGAAAACAAATGGAAATAAAGCATATTTTGATGTTTCCTGAAATGTAAATGTTGGAAATTGATGGAAATATTGCATATTTTTATATTTTTGTAATGAAAAAGATGAAAAAAAATGAAGATAAAGCATATTTTGATGTTTCCTGAAATGTAAATGTTGGAAATGGATGGAAATATTGCATATTTTTATATTTTTGTAATGAAAAAGATGAAAAAAAATGAAGATAAAGCATATTTTGATGTTTCCTGAAATGTAAATGTTGGAAATGGATGGAAATATTGCATATTTTCATATTTTTGTAATGAAAAAGATGAAAACAAATGGAAATAAAGCATATTTTGATGTTTCCTGAAATGTAAATGTTGGAAATGGATGGAAATATTGCATATTTTCATATTTTTGTAATGAAAAAGATGAAAACAAATGGAAATAAAGCATATTTTGATGTTTCCTGAAATGTAAATGTTGGAAATTGATAGAAATATTGCATATTTTTATATTTTTGTAATGAAAAAGATGAAAACAAATGGAAATAAAGCATATTTTGATATTTCCTGAAATCTAAATGTTGGAAATGGATGGAAATATTGCATATTTTTATATTTTTGTAATGAAAAAGATGAAAAAAAATGAAGATAAAGCATATTTTGATGTTTCCTGAAATGTAAATGTTGGAAATGGATGGAAATATTGCATATTTTTATATTTTTGTAATGACAAAGATGAAAACAAATGGAAATAAAGCATATTTTGATGTTTCCTGAAATGTAAATGTTGGAAATGGATGGAAATATTGCATATTTTTATATTTTTGTAATGAAAAAGATGAAAACAAATGGAAATAAAGCATATTTTGATGTTTCCTGAAATGTAAATGTTGGAAATTGATAGAAATATTCCATATTTTTATATTTTTGTAATGAAAAAGATGAAAACAAATGGAAATAAAGCATATTTTGATATTTCCTGAAATGTAAATGTTGGAAATGGATGGAAATATTGCATATTTTTATATTTTTGTAATGACAAAGATGAAAACAAATGGAAATAAAGCATATTTTGATATTTCCTGAAATGTAAATGTTGGAAATGGATGGAAATATTGCATATTTTTATATTTTTGTAATGAAAAAGATGAAAACAAATGGAAATAAAGCATATTTTGATGTTTCCTGAAATGTAAATGTTGGAAATTGATAGAAATATTGCATATTTTTATATTTTTGTAATGAAAAAGATGAAAACAAATGGAAATAAAGCATATTTTGATATTTCCTGAAATGTAAATGTTGGAAATGGATGGAAATATTGCATATTTTTATATTTTTGTAATGAAAAAGATGAAAAAAAATGAAGATAAAGCATATTTTGATGTTTCCTGAAATGTAAATGTTGGAAATGGATGGAAATATTGCATATTTTTATATTTTTGTAATGACAAAGATGAAAACAAATGGAAATAAAGCATATTTTGATATTTCCTGAAATGTAAATGTTGGAAATGGATGGAAATATTGCATATTTTTATATTTTTGTAATGAAAAAGATGAAAACAAATGGAAATAAAGCATATTTTGATGTTTCCTGAAATGTAAATGTTGGAAATTGATAGAAATATTCCATATTTTTATATTTTTGTAATGAAAAAGATGAAAACAAATGGAAATAAAGCATATTTTGATATTTCCTGAAATGTAAATGTTGGAAATGGATGGAAATATTGCATATTTTTATATTTTTGTAATGAAAAAGATGAAAAAAAATGAAGATAAAGCATATTTTGATGTTTCCTGAAATGTAAATGTTGGAAATGGATGGAAATATTGCATATTTTTATATTTTTGTAATGACAAAGATGAAAACAAATGGAAATAAAGCATATTTTGATATTTCCTGAAATGTAAATGTTGGAAATGGATGGAAATATTGCATATTTTTATATTTTTGTAATGAAAAAGATGAAAACAAATGGAAATAAAGCATATTTTGATGTTTCCTGAAATGTAAATGTTGGAAATTGATAGAAATATTGCATATTTTTATATTTTTGTAATGAAAAAGATGAAAACAAATGGAAATAAAGCATATTTTGATATTTCCTGAAATGTAAATGTTGGAAATGGATGGAAATATTGCATATTTTTATATTTTTGTAATGAAAAAGATGAAAAAAAATGAAGATAAAGCATATTTTGATGTTTCCTGAAATGTAAATGTTGGAAATGGATGGAAATATTGCATATTTTTATATTTTTGTAATGACAAAGATGAAAACAAATGGAAATAAAGCATATTTTGATATTTCCTGAAATGTAAATGTTGGAAATGGATGGAAATATTGCATATTTTTATATTTTTGTAATGAAAAAGATGAAAACAAATGGAAATAAAGCATATTTTGATGTTTCCTGAAATGTAAATGTTGGAAATTGATAGAAATATTGCATATTTTTATATTTTTGTAATGAAAAAGATGAAAACAAATGGAAATAAAGCATATTTTGATATTTCCTGAAATGTAAATGTTGGAAATGGATGGAAATATTGCATATTTTTATATTTTTGTAAGGAAAAGATGAAAAAAAATGAAGATAAAGCATATTTTGATATTTCATGAAATGTAAATGTTGGAAATGGATGGAAATATTGCATATTTTTATATTTTTGTAATGAAAAAGATGAAAACAAATGGAAATAAAGCATATTTTGATGTTTCCTGAAATGTAAATGTTGGAAATGGATGGAAATATTGCATATTTTTATATTTTTGTAATGAAAAGTGGAAAACAAATGGAAATAAAGTATATTTTGATGTTTCCTGAAATGTAAATGTTGGAAATGGATGGAAATATTGCATATTTTTATATTTTTGTAATGAAAAAGATGAAAACAAATGGAAATAAAGCATATTTTGATATTTCCTGAAATGTAAATGTTGGAAATGGATGGAAATATTGCATATTTTTATATTTTTGTAATGAAAAAGATGAAAAAAAATGAAAATAAAGCATATTTTGATATTTTCTAAAATGTAAATTTTGAAAATGGATGGAAATATTGCATATTTTTAAATTTTTGTAATGACAAAGATGAAAACAAATGGAAATAAAGCATATTTTGATATTTCCTGAAATGTAAATGTTGGAAATGGATGGAAATATTGCATATTTTTATATTTTTGTAATGAAAAAGATGAAAACAAATGGAAATAAAGCATATTTTGATGTTTCCTGAAATGTAAATGTTGGAAATGGATGGAAATATTGCATATTTTTATATTTTTGTAATGAAAAAGATGAAAAAAAATAGAAATAAAGCATATTTTGATATTTCCTGAAATGTAAATGTTGGAAATGCATGGAAATATTGAATATTTTGATATTTTTGTAATGAAAAAGATGAAAACAAATGGAAATAAAGCATATTTTGATATTTCCTGAAATGTAAATGTTGGAAATGCATGGAAATATTGCATATTTTGATATTTTTGTAATGAAAAAGATGAAAACAAATGGAAATAAAGGCATATTTTGATATTTCCTGAAGTGTAAATTTTGGAAATGCATGGAAATATTGCATATTTTGATATTTTTGTAATGAAAAATATGAAAACAAATGGAAATAAAGCATATTTTGATATTTCCTGAAATGTAAATGTTGGAAATGAATGGAAATTTTGCATATTTTGATATTTTTGTAATGAAAATATGAAAACAAATGGAAATAGAGCATATTTTGATATTTCCTGAAATGTAAATGTTGGAAATTGATGGAAATATTGCATATTTTTATATTTTTGTAATGAAAAAGATGAAAAAAAATGAAGATAAAGCATATTTTGATGTTTCCTGAAATGTAAATGTTGGAAATGGATGGAAATATTGCATATTTTTATATTTTTGTAATGAAAAAGATGAAAAAAAATGAAGATAAAGCATATTTTGATGTTTCCTGAAATGTAAATGTTGGAAATGGATGGAAATATTGCACATTTTTATATTTTTGTAATGAAAAAGATGAAAACAAATGGAAATAAAGCATATTTTGATATTTCATGAAATGTAAATGTTGGAAATGGATGGAAATATTGCATATTTTTATATTTTTGTAATGAAAAAGATGAAAAAAAATGAAGATAAAGCATATTTTGATGTTTCCTGAAATGTAAATGTTGGAAATGGATGGAAATATTGCATATTTTTATATTTTTGTAATGAAAAAGATGAAAACAAATGGAAATAAAGCATATTTTGATATTTCATGAAATGTAAATGTTGGAAATGGATGGAAATATTGCATATTTTTATATTTTTGTAATGAAAAAGATGAAAACAAATGGAAATAAAGCATATTTTGATATTTCCTGAAATGTAAATGTTGGAAATGGATGGAAATATTGCATATTTTTATATTTTTGTAATGAAAAAGATGAAAAAAAACGAAAATAAAGCATATTTTGATATTTTCTAAAATGTAAATTTTGAAAATGGATGGAAATATTGCATATTTTTAAATTTTTGTAATGACAAAGATGAAAACAAATGGAAATAAAGCATATTTTGATATTTCCTGAAATGTAAATGTTGGAAATGGATGGAAATATTGCATATTTTTATATTTTTGTAATGAAAAAGATGAAAACAAATGGAAATAAAGCATATTTTGATGTTTCCTGAAATGTAAATGTTGGAAATGGATGGAAATATTGCATATTTTTATATTTTTGTAATGAAAAAGATGAAAAAAAATAGAAATAAAGCATATTTTGATATTTCCTGAAATGTAAATGTTGGAAATGCATGGAGATATTTAATATTTTGATATTTTTGTAATGAAAAAGATGAAAACAAATGGAAATAAAGCATATTTTGATATTTCCTGAAATGTAAATGTTGGAAATGCATGGAAATATTGCATATTTTGATATTTTTGTAATGAAAAAGATGAAAACAAATGGAAATAAAGGCATATTTTGATATTTCCTGAAGTGTAAATTTTGGAAATGCATGGAAATATTGCATATTTTGATATTTTTGTAATGAAAAATATGAAAACAAATGGAAATAAAGCATATTTTGATATTTCCTGAAATGTAAATGTTGGAAATGAATGGAAATTTTGCATATTTTGATATTTTTGTAATGAAAATATGAAAACAAATGGAAATAGAGCATATTTTGATATTTCCTGAAATGTAAATGTTGGAAATTGATGGAAATATTGCATATTTTTATATTTTTGTAATGAAAAAGATGAAAAAAAATGAAGATAAAGCATATTTTGATGTTTCCTGAAATGTAAATGTTGGAAATGGATGGAAATATTGCGAATTTTTATATTTTTGTAATGAAAAAGATGAAAAAAAATGAAGATAAAGCATATTTTGATGTTTCCTGAAATGTAAATGTTGGAAATGGATGGAAATATTGCATATTTTTATATTTTTGTAATGAAAAAGATGAAAACAAATGGAAATAAAGCATATTTTGATGTTTCCTGAAATGTAAATGTTGGAAAAGGATGGAAATATTGCATATTTTTATATTTTTGTAATGAAAAAGATGAAAAAAAATAGAAATAAAGCATATTTTGATATTTCCTGAAATGTAAATGTTGGAAATGCATGGAAATATTGAATATTTTGATATTTTTGTAATGAAAAAGATGAAAACAAATGGAAATAAAGCATATTTTGATATTTCCTGAAATGTAAATGTTGGAAATGCATGGAAATATTGCAAATTTTTTTTTTTTATTTTTGTAATGAAAAAGATGAAAACAAACGGAAATAAAGCATATTTTGATATTTCCTGAAATGTAAATGTTGGAAATGCATGGAAATATTGCATATTTTGATATTTTTGTAATGAAAAAGATGAAAACAAATGGAAATAAAGCATATTTTGATATTTCCTGAAGTGTAAATTTTGGAAATGCATGGAAATATTGCATAATTTGATATTTTTGTAATGAAAAATATGAAAACAAATGGAAATAAAGCATATTTTGATATTTCCTGAAATGTAAATGTTGGAAATGCATGGAAATATTGCATATTTTGATATTTTTGTAATGAAAATATGAAAACAAATGGAAATAGAGCATATTTTGATATTTCCTGAAATGTAAATGTTGCAAATGAATGGAAATATTGCATATTTTAAATTTTTGTAATGACAAAGATGAAAACAAATGGAAATAAAGCATATTTTTATATTTCCTGAAATGTAAATGTTGGAAACGGATGGAAATATTGCATATTTTTATATTTTTGTAATGAAAAAGATGAAAACAAATGGAAATAAAGCATATTTTGATGTTTCCTGAAATGTAAATGTTGGAAATTGATGGAAATATTGCATATTTTTATATTTTTGTAATGAAAAAGATGAAAACAAATGGAAATAAAGCATATTTTGAAGTTTCCTGAAATGTAATTGTTGGAAATGGATGGAAATATTGCATATTTTTATATTTTTGTAATGAAAAAGATGAAAACAAATGGAAATAAAGCATATTTTGATATTTCATGAAATGTAAATGTTGGAAATGGATGGAAATATTGCATATTTTTATATTTTTGTAATGAAAAAGATGAAAAAAAATGAAGATAAAGGATATTTTGATGTTTCCTGAAATGTAAATGTTGGAAATGGATGGAAATATTGCATATTTTTATATTTTTGTAATGAAAAAGTTGAAAACAAATGGAAATAAAGCATATTTTGATATTTCATGAAATGTAAATGTTGGAAATGGATGGAAATATTGCATATTTTTATATTTTTGTAATGAAAAAGATGAAAAAAAATGAAGATAAAGCATATTTTGATGTTTCCTGAAATGTAAATGTTGGAAATGGATGGAAATATTGCATATTTTTATATTTTTGTAATGAAAAAGATGAAAAAAAATGAAGATAAAGCATATTTTGATGTTTCCTGAAATGTAAATGTTGGAAATGGATGGAAATATTGCATATTTTTATATTTTTGTAATGACAAAGATGAAAACAAATGGAAATAAAGCATATTTTGATATTTCCTGAAATGTAAATGTTGGAAATGGATGGAAATATTGCATATTTTTATATTTTTGTAATGAAAAAGATGAAAACAAATGGAAATAAAGCATATTTTGATGTTTCCTGAAATGTAAATGTTGGAAATTGATAGAAATATTGCATATTTTTATATTTTTGTAATGAAAAAATGAAAACAAATGGAAATAAAGCATATTTTGATATTTCCTGAAATGTAAATGTTGGAAATGGATGGAAATATTGCATATTTTTATATTTTTGTAATGAAAAAGATGAAAAAAAATGAAGATAAAGCATATTTTGATATTTCATGAAATGTAAATGTTGGAAATGGATGGAAATATTGCATATTTTTATATTTTTGTAATGACAAAGATGAAAACAAATGGAAATAAAGTATATTTTGATATTTCCTGAAATGTAAATGTTGGAAATGGATGGAAATATTGCATATTTTTATATTTTTGTAATGAAAAAGATGAAAACAAATGGAAATAAAGCATATTTTGATGTTTCCTGAAATGTAAATGTTGGAAATTGATAGAAATATTGCATATTTTTATATTTTTGTAATGAAAAAATGAAAACAAATGGAAATAAAGCATATTTTGATATTTCCTGAAATGTAAATGTTGGAAATGGATGGAAATATTGCATATTTTTATATTTTTGTAATGAAAAAGATGAAAAAAAATGAAGATAAAGCATATTTTGATATTTCATGAAATGTAAATGTTGGAAATGGATGGAAATATTGCATATTTTTATATTTTTGTAATGAAAAAGATGAAAAAAAATGAAGATAAAGCATATTTTGATGTTTCCTGAAATGTAAATGTTGGAAATGGATGGAAATATTGCATATTTTCATATTTTTGTAATGAAAAGATATAAAAAAATGAAGATAAAGCATATTTTGATGTTTCCTGAAATGTAAATGTTGGAAATGGATGGAAATATTGCATATTTTTATATTTTTATAATGACAAAGATGAAAACAAATGGAAATAAAGCATATTTTGATATTTCCTGAAATGTAAATGTTGGAAATGGATGGAAATATTGCATATTTTTATATTTTTGTAATGAAAAAGATGAAAACAAATGGAAATAAAGCATATTTTGATATTTCATGAAATGTAAATGTTGGAAATGGATGGAAATATTGCATATTTTTATATTTTTGTAATGAAAAAGATGAAAAAAAATGAAGATAAAGCATATTTTGATGTTTCCTGAAATGTAAATGTTGGAAATGGATGGAAATATTGCATATTTTTATATTTTTGTAATGACAAAGATGAAAACAAATGGAAATAAAGCATATTTTGATATTTCCTGAAATGTAAATGTTGGAAATGGATGGAAATATTGCATATTTTTATATTTATGTAATGAAAAAGATGAAAACAAATGGAAATAAAGCATATTTTGATGTTTCCTGAAATGTAAATGTTGGAAATGGATGGAAATATTGCATATTTTTATATTTTTGTAATGAAAAGTTGAAAACAAATGGAAATAAAGTATATTTTGATGTTTCCTGAAATGTAAATGTTGGAAATGGATGGAAATATTGCATATTTTTATATTTTTGTAATGAAAAAGATGAAAACAAATGGAAATAAAGCATATTTTGATGTTTCCTGAAATGTAAATGTTGGAAATGGATGGAAATATTGCATATTTTTATATTTTTGTAATGAAAAAGATGAAAAAAAATGAGAATAAAGCATATTTTGATATTTTCTAAAATGTAAATTTTGAAAATGGATGGAAATATTGCATATTTTCAAATTTTTGTAATGACAAAGATGAAAACAAATGGAAATAAAGCATATTTTGATATTTCCTGAAATGTAAATGTTGGAAATGGATGGAAATATTGCATATTTTTATATTTTTGTAATGAAAAAGATGAAAACAAATGGAAATAAAGCATATTTTGATGTTTCCTGAAATGTAAATGTTGGAAATGGATGGAAATATTGCATATTTTTATATTTTTGTAATGAAAAAGATGAAAAAAAATAGAAATAAAGCATATTTTGATATTTCCTGAAATGTAAATGTTGGAAATACATGGAAATATTGAATATTTTGATATTTTTGTAATGAAAAAGATGAAAACAAATGGAAATAAAGCATATTTTGATATTTCCTGAAATGTAAATGTTGGAAATGCATGGAAATATTGCAAATTTTTTTTTTTTATTTTTGTAATGAAAAAGATGAAAACAAACGGAAATAAAGCATATTTTGATATTTCCTGAAATGTAAATGTTGGAAATGCATGGAAATATTGCATATTTTGATATTTTTGTAATGAAAAAGATGAAAACAAATGGAAATAAAGCATATTTTGATATTTCCTGAAGTGTAAATTTTGGAAATGCATGGAAATATTGCATATTTTGATATTTTTGTAATGAAAAATATGAAAACAAATGGAAATAAAGCATATTTTGATATTTCCTGAAATGTAAATGTTGGAAATGCATGGAAATATTGCATATTTTGATATTTTTGTAATGAAAATATGAAAACAAATGGAAATAGAGCATATTTTGATATTTCCTGAAATGTAAATGTTGCAAATGAATGGAAATATTGCATATTTTAAATTTTTGTAATGACAAAGATGAAAACAAATGGAAATAAAGCATATTTTTATATTTCCTGAAATGTAAATGTTGGAAACGGATGGAAATATTGCATATTTTTATATTTTTGTAATGAAAAAGATGAAAACAAATGGAAATAAAGCATATTTTGATGTTTCCTGAAATGTAAATGTTGGAAATTGATGGAAATATTGCATATTTTTATATTTTTGTAATGAAAAAGATGAAAACAAATGGAAATAAAGCATATTTTGAAGTTTCCTGAAATGTAATTGTTGGAAATGGATGGAAATATTGCATATTTTTATATTTTTGTAATGAAAAAGATGAAAACAAATGGAAATAAAGCATATTTTGATATTTCATGAAATGTAAATGTTGGAAATGGATGGAAATATTGCATATTTTTATATTTTTGTAATGAAAAAGATGAAAAAAAATGAAGATAAAGCATATTTTGATGTTTCCTGAAATGTAAATGTTGGAAATGGATGGAAATATTGCATATTTTTATATTTTTGTAATGAAAAAGATGAAAACAAATGGAAATAAAGCATATTTTGATATTTCATGAAATGTAAATGTTGGAAATGGATGGAAATATTGCATATTTTTATATTTTTGTAATGAAAAAGATGAAAAAAAATGAAGATAAAGCATATTTTGATGTTTCCTGAAATGTAAATGTTGGAAATGGATGGAAATATTGCATATTTTTATATTTTTGTAATGACAAAGATGAAAACAAATGGAAATAAAGCATATTTTGATATTTCCTGAAATGTAAATGTTGGAAATGGATGGAAATATTGCATATTTTTATATTTTTGTAATGAAAAAGATGAAAACAAATGGAAATAAAGCATATTTTGATGTTTCCTGAAATGTAAATGTTGGAAATGGATGGAAATATTGCATATTTTTATATTTTTGTAATGAAAAAGATGAAAAAAAATGGAGATAAAGCATATTTTGATGTTTCCTGAAATGTAAATGTTGGAAATGGATGGAAATATTGCATATTTTTATATTTTTGTAATGACAAAGATGAAAACAAATGGAAATAAAGCATATTTTGATATTTCCTGAAATGTAAATGTTGGAAATGGATGGAAATATTGCATATTTTTATATTTTTGTAATGAAAAAGATGAAAACAAATGGAAATAAAGCATATTTTGATGTTTCCTGAAATGTAAATGTTGGAAATGGATGGAAATATTGCATATTTTTATATTTTTGTAATGAAAAAGATGAAAACAAATGGAAATAAAGCATATTTTGATGTTTCCTGAAATGTAAATGTTGGAAATGGATGGAAATATTGCATATTTTTATATTTTTGTAATGAAAAAGATGAAAAAAAATGAAAATAAAGCATATTTTGATATTTTCTAAAATGTGAATTTTGAAAATGGATGGAAATATTGCATATTTTTAAATTTTTGTAATGACAAAGATGAAAACAAATGGAAATAAAGCATATTTTGATATTTCCTGAAATGTAAATGTTGGAAATGGATGGAAATATTGCATATTTTTATATTTTTGTAATGAAAAAGATGAAAACAAATGGAAATAAAGCATATTTTGATGTTTCCTGAAATGTAAATGTTGGAAATGGATGGAAATATTGCATATTTTTATATTTTTGTAATGAAAAAGATGAAAAAAAATAGAAATAAAGCATATTTTGGTATTTCCTGAAATGTAAATGTTGGAAATGCATGGAAATATTGAATATTTTGATATTTTTGTAATGAAAAAGATGAAAACAAATGGAAATAAAGCATATTTTGATATTTCCTGAAATGTAAATGTTGGAAATGCATGGAAATATTGCATATTTTGATATTTTTGTAATGAAAAAGATGAAAACAAATGGAAATAAAGCATATTTTGATATTTCCTGAAATGTAAATGTTGGAAATGCATGGAAATATTGCAAATTTTTTTTTTTTATTTTTGTAATGAAAAAGATGAAAACAAACGGAAATAAAGCATATTTTGATATTTCCTGAAATGTAAATGTTGGAAATGCATGGAAATATTGCATATTTTGATATTTTTGTAATGAAAAAGATGAAAACAAATGGAAATAAAGCATATTTTGATATTTCCTGAAGTGTAAATTTTGGAAATGCATGGAAATATTGCATATTTTGATATTTTTGTAATGAAAAATATGAAAACAAAAGGAAATAAAGCATATTTTGATATTTCCTGAAATGTAAATGTTGGAAATGCATGGAAATATTGCATATTTTGATATTTTTGTAATGAAAATATGAAAACAAATGGAAATAGAGCATATTTTGATATTTCCTGAAATGTAAATGTTGCAAATGCATGGAAAAATTGCATATTTTAAATTTTTGTAATGACAAAGATGAAAACAAATGGAAATAAAGCATATTTTTATATTTCCTGAAATGTAAATGTTGGAAACGGATGGAAATATTGCATATTTTTATATTTTTGTAATGAAAAAGATGAAAACAAATGGAAATAAAGCATATTTTGATGTTTCCTGAAATGTAAATGTTGGAAATTGATGGAAATATTGCATATTTTTATATTTTTGTAATGAAAAAGATGAAAACAAATGGAAATAAAGCATATTTTGAAGTTTCCTGAAATGTAATTGTTGGAAATGGATGGAAATATTGCATATTTTTATATTTTTGTAATGAAAAAGATGAAAACAAATGGAAATAAAGCATATTTTGATATTTCATGAAATGTAAATGTTGGAAATGGATGGAAATATTGCATATTTTTATATTTTTGTAATGAAAAAGATGAAAAAAAATGAAGATAAAGCATATTTTGATGTTTCCTGAAATGTAAATGTTGGAAATGGATGGAAATATTGCATATTTTTATATTTTTGTAATGAAAAAGATGAAAACAAATGGAAATAAAGCATATTTTGATATTTCATGAAATGTAAATGTTGGAAATGGATGGAAATATTGCATATTTTTATATTTTTGTAATGAAAAAGATGAAAAAAAATGAAGATAAAGCATATTTTGATGTTTCCTGAAATGTAAATGTTGGAAATGGATGGAAATATTGCATATTTTTATATTTTTGTAATG
Organism: Acanthosepion esculentum; assembly: GCA_964036315.1. Taxonomy (NCBI): domain Eukaryota; kingdom Metazoa; phylum Mollusca; class Cephalopoda; order Sepiida; family Sepiidae; genus Acanthosepion; species Acanthosepion esculentum. The sequence continues at coordinate 14,154,102 of OZ038519.1, read as the reverse complement.
AAAAAGATGAAAAAAAATGAAGATAAAGCATATTTTGATGTTTCCTGAAATGTAAATGTTGGAAATGGATGGAAATATTGCATATTTTTATATTTTTGTAATGAAAAAGATGAAAACAAATGGAAATAAAGCATATTTTGATGTTTCCTGAAATGTAAATGTTGGAAATGGATGGAAATATTGCATATTTTTATATTTTTGTAATGAAAAAGATGAAAAAAAATGAAGATAAAGGATATTTTGATGTTTCCTGAAATGTAAATGTTGGAAATGGATGGAAATATTGCATATTTTTATATTTTTGTAATGACAAAGATGAAAACAAATGGAAATAAAGCATATTTTGATATTTCCTGAAATGTAAATGTTGGAAATGGATGGAAATATTGCATATTTTCATATTTTTGTAATGAAAAAGATGAAAACAAACGGAAATAAAGCATATTTTGATGTTTCCTGAAATGTAAATGTTGGAAATTGATGGAAATATTGCATATTTTTATATTTTTGTAATGAAAAAGATGAAAACAAATGGAAATAAAGCATATTTTGATATTTCATGAAATGTAAATGTTGGAAATGGATGGAAATATTGCATATTTTTATATTTTTGTAATGAAAAAGATGAAAAAAAATGAAGATAAAGCATATTTTGATATTTCATGAAATGTAAATGTTGGAAATGGATGGAAATATTGCATATTTTTATATTTTTGAAATGAAAAAGATGAAAAAAAATGAAGATAAAGCATATTTTTATATTTCCTGAAATGTAAATGTTGGAAATGGATGGAAATATTGCATATTTTTATATTTTTGTAATGACAAAGATGAAAACAAATGGAAATAAAGCATATTTTGATATTTCCTGAAATGTAAATGTAGGAAATTGATGGAAATATTGCATATTTTTATATTTTTGTAATGAAAAAGATGAAAAAAAATGAAGATAAAGCATATTTTGATGTTTCCTGAAATGTAAATGTTGGAAATGGATGGAAATATTGCATATTTTTAAATTTTTGTAATGAAAAAGATGAAAAAAAATGAAGATAAAGGATATTTTGATGTTTCCTGAAATGTAAATGTTGGAAATGGATGGAAATATTGCATATTTTTATATTTTTGTAATGACAAAGATGAAAACAAATGGAAATAAAGCATATTTTGATATTTCCTGAAATGTAAATGTTGGAAATGGATGGAAATATTGCATATTTTCATATTTTTGTAATGAAAAAGATGAAAACAAACGGAAATAAAGCATATTTTGATGTTTCCTGAAATGTAAATGTTGGAAATTGATGGAAATATTGCATATTTTTATATTTTTGTAATGAAAAAGATGAAAACAAATGGAAATAAAGCATATTTTGATATTTCATGAAATGTAAATGTTGGAAATGGATGGAAATATTGCATATTTTTATATTTTTGTAATGAAAAAGATGAAAAAAAATGAAGATAAAGCATATTTTGATATTTCATGAAATGTAAATGTTGGAAATGGATGGAAATATTGCATATTTTTATATTTTTGAAATGAAAAAGATGAAAAAAAATGAAGATAAAGCATATTTTTATATTTCCTGAAATGTAAATGTTGGAAATGGATGGAAATATTGCATATTTTTATATTTTTGTAATGACAAAGATGAAAACAAATGGAAATAAAGCATATTTTGATATTTCCTGAAATGTAAATGTAGGAAATTGATGGAAATATTGCATATTTTTATATTTTTGTAATGAAAAAGATGAAAAAAAATGAAGATAAAGCATATTTTGATGTTTCCTGAAATGTAAATGTTGGAAATGGATGGAAATATTGCATATTTTTAAATTTTTGTAATGAAAAAGATGAAAAAAAATGAAGATAAAGCATATTTTGATGTTTCCTGAAATGTAAATGTTGGAAATGGATGGAAATATTGCATATTTTTATATTTTTGTAATGAAAAAGATGAAAACAAATGGAAATAAAGCATATTTTGATGTTTCCTGAAATGTAATTGTTGGAAATGGATGGAAATATTGCATATTTTTATATTTTTGTAATGAAAAAGATGAAAACAAATGGAAATAAAGCATATTTTGATATTTCATGAAATGTAAATGTTGGAAATGGATGGAAATATTGCATATTTTTATATTTTTGTAATGAAAAAGATGAAAACAAATGGAAATAAAGCATATTTTGATGTTTCCTGAAATGTAATTGTTGGAAATGGATGGAAATATTGCATATTTTTATATTTTTGTAATGAAAAAGATGAAAACAAATGGAAATAAAGCATATTTTGATATTTCATGAAATGTAAATGTTGGAAATGGATGGAAATATTGCATATTTTTAAATTTTTGTAATGAAAAAGATGAAAAAAAATGAAGATAAAGCATATTTTGATGTTTCCTGAAATGTAAATGTTGGAAATGGATGGAAATATTGCATATTTTTATATTTTTGTAATGAAAAAGATGAAAACAAATGGAAATAAAGCATATTTTGATGTTTCCTGAAATGTAATTGTTGGAAATGGATGGAAATATTGCATATTTTTATATTTTTGTAATGAAAAAGATGAAAACAAATGGAAATAAAGCATATTTTGATATTTCATGAAATGTAAATGTTGGAAATGGATGGAAATATTGCATATTTTTATATTTTTGTAATGAAAAAGATGAAAAAAAATGAAGATAAATCATATTTTGATGTTTCCTGAAATGTAAATGTTGGAAATGGATGGAAATATTGCATATTTTTATATTTTTGTAATGAAAAAGATGAAAAAAAATGAAGATAAAGCATATTTTGATGTTTCCTGAAATGTAAATGTTGGAAATGGATGGAAATATTGCATATTTTTATATTTTTGTAATGAAAAAGATGAAAACAAATGGAAATAAAGCATATTTTGATGTTTCCTGAAATGTAAATGTTGGAAATGGATGGAAATATTGCATATTTTTATATTTTTGTAATGAAAAAGATGAAAAAAAATGAAGATAAAGGATATTTTGATGTTTCCTGAAATGTAAATGTTGGAAATGGATGGAAATATTGCATATTTTTATATTTTTGTAATGACAAAGATGAAAACAAATGGAAATAAAGCATATTTTGATATTTCCTGAAATGTAAATGTTGGAAATGGATGGAAATATTGCATATTTTCATATTTTTGTAATGAAAAAGATGAAAACAAACGGAAATAAAGCATATTTTGATGTTTCCTGAAATGTAAATGTTGGAAATTGATGGAAATATTGCATATTTTTATATTTTTGTAATGAAAAAGATGAAAACAAATGGAAATAAAGCATATTTTGATATTTCATGAAATGTAAATGTTGGAAATGGATGGAAATATTGCATATTTTTATATTTTTGTAATGAAAAAGATGAAAAAAAATGAAGATAAAGCATATTTTGATATTTCATGAAATGTAAATGTTGGAAATGGATGGAAATATTGCATATTTTTATATTTTTGAAATGAAAAAGATGAAAAAAAATGAAGATAAAGCATATTTTTATATTTCCTGAAATGTAAATGTTGGAAATGGATGGAAATATTGCATATTTTTATATTTTTGTAATGACAAAGATGAAAACAAATGGAAATAAAGCATATTTTGATATTTCCTGAAATGTAAATGTAGGAAATTGATGGAAATATTGCATATTTTTAAATTTTTGTAATGAAAAAGATGAAAAAAAATGAAGATAAAGCATATTTTGATGTTTCCTGAAATGTAAATGTTGGAAATGGATGGAAATATTGCATATTTTTATATTTTTGTAATGAAAAGATATAAAAAAATGAAGATAAAGCATATTTTGATGTTTCCTGAAATGTAAATGTTGGAAATGGATGGAAATATTGCATATTTTTATATTTTTATAATGACAAAGATGAAAACAAATGGAAATAAAGCATATTTTGATATTTCCTGAAATGTAAATGTTGGAAATGGATGGAAATATTGCATATTTTTATATTTTTGTAATGAAAAAGATGAAAACAAATGGAAATAAAGCATATTTTGATATTTCATGAAATGTAAATGTTGGAAATGGATGGAAATATTGCATATTTTTATATTTTTGTAATGAAAAAGATGAAAAAAAATGAAGATAAAGCATATTTTGATGTTTCCTGAAATGTAAATGTTGGAAATGGATGGAAATATTGCATATTTTTATATTTTTGTAATGACAAAGATGAAAACAAATGGAAATAAAGCATATTTTGATATTTCCTGAAATGTAAATGTTGGAAATGGATGGAAATATTGCATATTTTTATATTTTTGTAATGAAAAAGATGAAAACAAATGGAAATAAAGCATATTTTGATATTTCCTGAAATGTAAATGTTGGAAATTGATGGAAATATTGCATATTTTTATTTTTTTGTAATGACATGATTAAGAAAAATGGAAATAAAGCATGTTTTGATATTTCCTGAAATGTAAATGTTGGAAATGCATGGAAATATTGCATATTTTGATATTTTGGTAATGAAATGATGAAAACAAATGGAAATAAAGCATATTTTGATATTTCCTGAAATGTAAATGTTGGAAATTGATGGAAATTATGCATATTTTGATTTTTTTGTAACGAAAATGTGAAAACAAATGGAAATAAAGCATGTTTTGATATTTCCTAAAATGTAAATGTTGGAAATGCATGGAAATATTGCATATTTTCATATTTTGGTAATGAAAAAGATGAAAACAAATGGAAATAAAGCAAATTTTGATATTTCCTGAAATGTAAATGTTGGAAATGCATGGAAATATTGCATATTTTCATATTTTTGTAATGAAAAAGATGAAAACAAATGGAAATAAAGCATATTTTGATATTTCCTGAAATGTAAATGTTGGAAATGCATGGAAATATTGCATATTTTCATATTTTTGTAATGAAAAAGATGAAAACAAAAGGAAATAAAGCATATTTTGATATTTCCTGAAATGTAAATGTTGGAAATGCATGGAAATATTACATATTTTCATATTTTAGTAATGAAAAATATGAAAACAAATGGAAATAAAGCATATTTTGATATTTTCTGAAATGTAAATGTTGGAAATGCATGGAAATATTGCATTTTTTGATATTTTTGTAATGAAAAATATCAAAACAAAGGGAAATAAAGAGTATTTTGATATTTCCTGAAGTGTAAATGTTGGAAATGGATGGAAATATTGCATATTTTGATTTTTTTGTAACGAAAATATGAAAACAAATGGAAATAAACCATATTTTGATATTTCCTGAAATGTCAATGTTGGAAATTGATGGAAATATTGCATATTTTTATTTTTTTGTAATGAAATGATTAATACAAATGTAAATAAAGCATATTTTGATATTTCCTGAAATGTAAATGTTGGAAATGCATGGCAATATTGCATATTTTTATATTTTTGTAATGATAAATATGAAAACAAATGGAAATAAAGAATATTTTCATATTTCCTGAAATGTAAATGTTGGAAATGGATGGAAATATTGCATATTTTTATTTTTTTGTAATGAAATGATTAATACAAATGGAAATAAAGCATATTTTGATATTTCCGGAAAAGTAAATGTTGGAAATTGATGGAAATGTAGCATATTTTGATATTTTTGTAATGAAAATTTGAAAACAAATGGAAATAAAGCATATTTTGATATTTCCTGAAATGTAAATGTTGGAAATGGATGGAAATATTGCATATTTTTATATTTTTGTAATGAAATGATGAAAACTAATGGAAATAAAGCATATTTTGATATTTCCTGAAATGTAAATGTTGGAAATTGATGGAAATATTTCATATTTTGATATTTTTGTAATGAAAAAGATGAAAACAAATGGAAATAAAGAATATTTTTATATTTCCTGAAATGTAAATGTTGGAAATTGAAGGAAATATTGCATATTTTTATAGTTTTGTAATGAAAAAGATGAAAACAAATGGAAATAAAGCATATTTTGATATTTCGTAAAATGTAAATGTTGAAAATGGATGGAAATATTGCATATTTTGATATTTTTGTAATGAAAAAGATTATAACACATGGAAATATAGCATATTTTGATATTTCCTGAAATGTAAATGTTGGAAATTGATGGAAATATTGCATATTTTTAAATTTTTGTATTGAAAAAGATGAAAACAAATGGAAATAATGCATATTTTGATTTTTTTAAAATATAAATGTTGGAAATTGACGGAAATATTGCATATTTTTATATTTTTGTAATGAAAAAGATGAAAACAAATGGAAATAAAGCATATTTTGATATTTCCTAAAATGTAAATGTTGGAAATTGATGGAAATATTGCATATTTTTATTTTTTTGTAATGAAATGATTAATACAAATGGAAATAAAGCATATTTTGATATTTCCTGAAATGTCAATGTTGGAAATGGATGGAAATATTGTATATTTTCATATTTTTGTAATGAAAAAGATGAAAACAAATTGAAATAAAGCATATTTTGATATTTCCTGAAATGTAAATGTTGGAAATGCATGGAAATATTGCATATTTTGATATTTTTGTAATGAAAAAGATGAAAACAAATGGAAATAGAGCATATTTTGATATTTCCTGGAATGTAAATGTTGGAAATTGATGGAAATATTGCATATTTTGATTTTTTTGGAACGAAAATGTGAAAACAAATGGAAATAAAGCATATTTTGATATTTCCTGAAATGTAAATGTTGGAAATTGATGGAAATAAAGCATATTTTGATATTTCCTAAAATGTAAATGTTGAAAATGGATGGAAATATTGCATATTTTTATATTCTTGTAATGAAAAAGTTGAAAACAAATGAAAATAAAGCATATTTTTATATTTCCTGAAATGTAAATGTTGGAAATTGATGGAAATATTGCATATTTTTAAATTTTTGTAATGAAAAAGATGAAAACAAATGGAAATAAAGCATATTTTTATATTTCCTAAAATGTAAATGTTGAAAATGGATGGAAATATTGCATATTTTGATATTTTTGTAATGAAAAAGATGAAAACAAATGGAAATAAAGCAGATTTTGATATTTCCTAAAATGTAAATGTTGAAAATGGATGGAAATATTGCATATATTTATATTTTTGTAATGAAAAAGATTATAACACATGGAAATATACCATATTTTGATATTTCCTGAAATGTAAATGTTGGAAATTGATGGAAATATTGCATATTTTTAAATTTTTGTAATGAAAAAGATGAAAACAAATGGAAATAAAGCATATTTTGATATTTTCGAAATGTAGATTTTGGAAATTGATGGAAATATTGCATATTTTGATATTTTTGTAATGAAAACGATGAAAACAAATGGAAATAAAGCATATTTTGATATTTCCTGAAATGTAAATGTTGGAAATTGATGGAAATATTGCATATTTTTATTTTTTTGTAATGAAATGATTAATACAAATTGAAATAAAGCATGTTTTGATATTTCCTGAAATGTAAATGTTGGAAATGGATGGAAATATTGCATATTTTGATATTTTTGTAATGAAAACGATGAAAACAAATTGAAATAAAGCATATTTTGATATTTCCTGAAATGTAAATGTTGGAAATGCATGGAAATATTGCATATTTTGATATTTTGGTAATGAAAAAGATGAAAACAAATGGAAATAAAGCATATTTTGATATTTCCTGAAATGTCAATGTTGGAAATTGATGGAAATATTGCATATTTTGATTTTTTTGTAATGAAATGATTAATACAAATGGAAATAAAGCATATTTTGATATTTCCTGAAATGTCAATGTTGGAAATTGATGGAAATATTGCATATTTTCATATTTTTGTAATGAAAAATATGAAAACAAATGGAAATAAAGCATATTTTGATATTTCCTTAAATGTAAATGTTGGAAATGCATGGAAATATTGCATATTTTCATATTTTTGTAATGAAAAATATGAAAACAAATGGAAATAAAGCGTATTTTGATATTTCCTGAAATGTAAATGTTGGAAATGCATGGAAATATCGCATATTTTCATATTTTTGTAATAAAAAGATGAAAACAAATGGAAATATTGCATGTTTTGATATTTCCTGAAATGTAAATGTTGGAAATGCATGGAAATATTGCATATTTTCATATTTTTGTAATGCAAAATATGAAAACAAATGGAAATAAAGCGTATTTTGATATTTCCTGAAATGTAAATGTTGGAAATGCATGGAAATATTGCATATTTTCATATTTTTGTAATGAAAAAGATGAAAACAAATGGAAATAAAGCATATTTTGATATTTCCTGAAATGTAAATGTTGGAAATGCATGGAAATATTGCATATTTTCATATTTTTGTAATGAAAAAGATGAAAACAAATTGAAATAAAGCATATTTTGATATTTCCTGAAATGTAAATGTTGGAAATGGATGGAAATATTGCATATTTTGATTTTTTTATAACGAAAATATGAAAACAAATGGAAATAAAGCATATTTTGATATTTCCTTAAATGTAAATGTTGGAAATGGATGGAAATATTGCATATTTTGATATTTTTGTAATGAAAAACATGAAAACAAATGGAAATAAAGCATATTTTGATATTTCCTGAAATGTCAATGTTGGAAATTGATGGAAATATTTCATATTTTTATTTTTTTGTAATGAAATGATTAATACAAATGGAAATAAAGCATATTTTGATATTTCCTGAAATGTCAATGTTGGAAATTGATGGAAATATTGCATATTTTTATATTTTTGTAATGAAAAATATGAAAACAAATGGAAATAAATCATATTTTGATATTTCCTGAAATGTAAATGTTGGAGATGCATGGAAATATTGCATATTTTCATATTTTTGTAATGAAAAAGATGAAAACAAATGGAAATAAAGCATATTTTGATATTTCCTGAAATGTAAATGTTGGAAATGCATGGAAATATTGCATATTTTCATATTTTTGTAATGAAAAATATGAAAAACAAATGGAAATAAAGCATATTTTGATATTTCCTGAAATGTAAATGTTGGAAATGCATGGAAATATTGCACATTTTCATATTTTTGTAATGAAAAAGATGAAAACAAATGGAAATAAAATATATTTTGATATTTCCTGAAATGTAAATGTTGGAAATGCATGGAAATATTGCATATTTTCATATTTTTGTAATGAAAAATATGAAAACAAATGGAAATAAAGCATATTTTGATATTTCCTGAAATGTAAATGTTGGAAATTGATGGAAATATTTCATATTTTTATGTTTTTGTAATGAAATGATTAATACAAATGGAAATAAAGCATATTTTGATATTTCCGGAAATGTAAATGTTGGAAATTGATGGAAATATTGCATATTTTTATATTTTTGTAATGAAATGATGAAAACGAATGGAAATAAAGCATATTTTGATATTTCCTAAAATGTAAATGTTGGAAATGCATGGAAATATTGCATATTTTCATATTTTTGTAATGAAATAGATGAAAACAAATGGAAGTAAAGCATATTTTGATATTTCCTGAAATGTAAATGTTGGAAATTGATGGAAATATTGCATATTTTCATATTTTTGTAATGAAAAAGATGAAAACAAATGGAAATAAAGCATATTTTGATATTTCCTGAAATGTAAATGTTGGAAATGCATGGAAATATTGCATATTTTCATATTTTTGTAATGACAAATATGAAAACAAATGGAAATAAAGCATATTTTGATATTTCCTGAAATGTAAATGTTGGAAATTGATGGAAATATTGCATATTTTTATATTTTTGTAATGAAAAAGATGAAAACAAATGGAAATAAAGCATATTTTGATATTTCCTGAAATGTAAATGTTGGAAATTGTTGGATATATTGCATATTTTTATATTTTTGTAATGAGAAAGATGAAAACAAATGGAAATAAAGCATATTTTGATATTTCCTGAAATGTAAATGTTGGAAATGGATGGAAATATTGCATATTTTTATATTTTTGTAATGAAAAAGATGAAAACAAATGGAAATAAAGCATATTTTGATATTTCCTATGTAAATGTTGGAAATTGATGGAAATATTGCATATTTTGATTTTTTTGTAACGAAAATATGAAAACAAATGGAAATAAAGCATATTTTGATATTTCCTGAAATGTAAATGTTGAAAATTGATGGAAATATTGCATATTTTTATTTTTTTGTAATGAAATGATTAATACAAATGGAAATAAAGCATATTTTGATATTTCCTGAAATGTAAATATTGGAAATAGATGGAAATATTGCATATTTTTATATTTTTGTAATGAAAAAGATGAAAACAAATGGAAATAAAGCATATTTTGATATTTCCTGAAATGTAAATTTTGGAAATTGTTGGAAATATTGCATATTTTGATATTTTTGTAATGAGAAAGATGAAAACAAATGGAAATAAAGCATATTTTGATATTTCCTGAAATGTAAATGTTGGAAATTGTTGGATATATTGCATATTTTTATATTTTTGTAATGAAAAAGATGAAAACAAATGGAAATAAAGCATGTTTTGATATTTCCTGAAATGTAAATGTTGGAAATGCATGGAAATATTGCATATTTTCATATTTTTGTAATGCAAAATATGAAAACAAATGGAAATAAAGCGTATTTTGATATTTCCTGAAATGTAAATGTTGGAAATGCATGGAAATATTGCATATTTTCATATTTTTGTAATGAAAAAGATGAAAACAAATGGTAATAAAGCATATTTTGATATTTCCTGAAATGTAAATGTTGGAAATGCATGGTAATATTGCATATTTTCATATTTTTGTAATGAAAAATATGAAAACAAATGGAAATAAAGCATATTTTGATATTTCCTGAAATGTAAATGTTGGAAATGCATGGAAATATTGCATATTTTGATATTTTTGTAATGAAAAAGATGAAAACAAATTGAAATAAAGCATATTTTGATATTTCCTGAAATGTAAATGTTGGTAATGGATGGAAATATTGCATATTTTGATTTTTTTGTAACGAAAATATGAAAACAAATGGAAATAAAGCATATGTTGATATTTCCTGAAATGTAAATGTTGGAAATTGATGGAAATATTTCATATTTTTATTTTTTTGTAATGAAATGATTAATACAAATGGAAATAAAGCATATTTTGATATTTCCGGAAATGTAAATGTTGGAAATGGATGGAAATATAGCATATTTTGATATTTTTGTAATGAAATGATGAAAACTAATGGAAATAAAGCATATTTTGATATTTCCTAAAATGTAAATGTTGGAAATGCATGGAAATATTGCATATTTTCATATTTGTGTAATGAAATAGATGAAAACAAATGGAAATAAAGAATTTTGATATTTCCTGAAATGTCAATGTTGGAAATTGATGGAAATATTGCATATTTTCATATTTTTGTAATGAAAAAGATGAAAACAAATGGAAATAAAGCATATTTTGATATTTCCGGAAATGTAAATGTTGGAATGCATGGAAATATTGCATATTTTCATATTTTTGTAAGGACAAATATGAAAACAAATGGAAATAAAGCATATTTTGATATTTCCTGAAATGTAAATGTTGGAAATGCATGGAAATATTGCATATTTTTATATTTTTGTAATGAAAAAGATGAAAACTAATGGAAATAAAGCATAGTTTGATATTTCCTGAAATATAAATGTTGGAAATTGATGGAAATATTGCATATTTTGATTTTTTTGTAACGGAAATAATGAAAACAAATGGAAATAAAGCATATTTTGATATTTCCTGAAATGTAAATATTGGAAATGGATGCAAATATTGCATATTTTGATATTTTTGTAATGAAAAAGATGAAAACAAATGGAAATAAAGCATATTTTGATATTTCCTGAAATGTAAATGTTGGAAATTGATGGAAATATTGCATATTTTGATATTTTTGTAATGAAAAAGATGAAAACAAATGGAAATAAAGCATATTTTGATATTTCCTGAAATGTAAATGTTGGAAATTGTTGGATATATTGCATATTTTTATATTTTTGTAATGAGAAAGATGAAAACAAATGGAAATAAAGCATATTTTGATATTTCCTGAAATGTAAATGTTGGAAATGGATGGAAATATTGCATATTTTTATATTTTTGTAATGAAAAAGATGAAAACAAATGGAAATAAAGCATATTTTGATATTTCCTATGTAAATGTTGGAAATTGATGGAAATATTGCATATTTTGATTTTTTTGTAACGAAAATATGAAAACAAATGGAAATAAAGCATATTTTGATATTTCCTGAAATGTAAATGTTGAAAATTGATGGAAATATTGCATATTTTTATTTTTTTGTAATGAAATGATTAATACAAATGGAAATAAAGCATATTTTGATATTTCCTGAAATGTAAATATTGGAAATGGATGGAAATATTGCATATTTTTATATTTTTGTAATGAAAAAGATGAAAACAAATGGAAATAAAGCATATTTTGATATTTCCTGAAATGTAAATTTTGGAAATTGTTGGATAAATTGCATATTTTTATATTTTTGTAATGAGAAAGATGAAAACAAATGGAAATAAAGCATATTTTGATATTTCCTGAAATGTAAATGTTGGAAATGGATGGAAATATTGCATATTTTTATATTTTTGTAATGAAAAAGTTGAAAACTAATGGAAATAAGCATATTTTGATATTTCCTGAAATGTCAATGTTGGAAATGGATGGAAATATTGCATATTTTTATATTTTTGTAATGAAAAAGATGAAAACTAATGGAAATAAAGCATATTTTGATATTTCCTGAAATGTAAATGTTGAAAATTGATGGAAATATTGCATATTTTTATTTTTTTGTAATGAAATGATTAATACAAATGGAAATAAAGCATATTTTTATATTTCCTGAAATGTAAATATTGGAAATGGATGGAAATATTGCATATTTTTATATTTTTGTAATGAAAAAGATGAAAACAAATGGAAATAAAGCATATTTTGATATTTCCTGAAATGTAAATGTTGGAAATTGATGGAAATATAGCATATTTTGATATTTTTTAATGAAAAAGATGAAAACAAATGGAAATAAAGCATATTTTGATATTTCCTGAAATGTAAATGTTGGAAATTGATGGAAATATTGCATATTTTTATATTTTTGTAATGAAAAATATGAAAACAAATGGAAATAAAGCATATTTTGATATTTCCTTAAATGTAAATGTTGGAAATGCATGGAAATATTGCATATATTTATATTTTTGTAATGAAAATATGAAAACAAATGGAAATAAAGCATATTTTTATATTTCCTGAAATGTAAATATTGGAAATGGATGGAAATATTGCATATTTTTATATTTTTGTAATGAAAAAGATGAAAACAAATGGAAATAAAGCATATTTTGATATTTCCTGAAATGTAAATGTTGGAAATTGATGGAAATATAGCATATTTTGATATTTTTGTAATGAAAAATATGAAAACAAATGGAAATAAAGCATATTTTGATATTTCATGAAATGTAAATGTTGGAAATTGATGGAAATATTGCATATTTTGATATTTTTGTAATGAAAAAGATGAAAACAAATGGAAATAAAGCATATTTTGATATTTCCTGAAATGTAAATGTTGGAAATTGATGGAAATATTGCATATTTTTATATTTTTTTAATGAAAAAGATGAAAACAAATGGAAATAAAGCATATTTTGATATTTCATGAAATGTAAATGTTGGAAATGCATGGAAATATTGCATATTTTCATATTTTTGTAATGAAAAATATGAAAACAAATGGAAATAAAGCATATTTTGATATTTCCTGAAATGTAAATGTTGGAAATTGATGGAAATATTGCATATTTTGATTTTTTTGTAACGAAAATATGAAAACAAATGGAAATAAAGCATATTTTGATATTTCCTGAAATGTAAATGTTGAAAATTGATGGAAATATTGCATATTTTTATTTTTTTGTAATGGAATGATTAATACAAATGGAAATAAAGCATATTTTGATATTTCCTGAAATGTAAATGTTGGAAATTGATGGAAATATTGCATATTTTTATATTTTTGTAATGAAAAATATGAAAACAAATGGAAATAAAGCATATTTTGATATTTCCTTAAATGTAAATGTTGGAAATGCATGGAAATATTGCATATTTTCATATTTTTGTAATGAAAAATATGAAAACAAATGGAAATAAAGCATATTTTGATATTTCCTGAAATGTAAATGTTGGAAATTGATGGAAATATTGAATATTTTGATTTTTTTGTAACGAAAATATGAAAACAAATGGAAATAAAGCATATTTTGATATTTCCTGAAATGTAAATGTTGAAAATTGATGGAAATATTGCATATTTTTATTTTTTTGTAATGGAATGATTAATACAAATGGAAATAAAGCATATTTTGATATTTCCTGAAATGTAAATGTTGAAAATTGATGGAAATATTGCATTTTTTTTTTTTTTTGTAATGAAATGATTAATACAAATGGAAATAAAGCATATTTTGATATTTCCTGAAATGTAAATATTGAAAATGGATGGAAATATTGCATATTTTTATATTTTGGTAATGAAAAAGATGAAAACAAATGGAAATAAAGCATATTTTGATATTTCCTGAAATGTAAATGTTGGAAATTGATGGAAATATAGCATATTTTGATATTTTTGTAATGAAAAATATGAAAACAAATGGAAATAAAGCATATTTTGATATTTCCTGAAATGTAAATGTTTAGAAATTGATGGAAATATTGCATATTTTGATATTTTTGTAATGAAAAAGATGAAAACAAATGGAAATAAAGCATATTTTGATATTTCCTTAAATGTAAATGTTGGAAATTGATGGAAATATTGCATATTTTTATATTTTTGTAATGAAAAATATGAAAACAAATGGAAATAAAGCATATTTTGATATTTCCTTAAATGTAAATGTTGGAAATGCATGGAAATATTGCATATTTTCATATTTTTGTAATGAAAAATATGAAAACAAATGGAAATAAAGCATATTTTTATATTTCCTGAAATGTAAATGCTGGAAATTGATGGAAATATTGAATATTTTGATTTTTTTGTAACGAAAATATGAAAACAAATGGAAATAAAGCATATTTTGAAATTTCCTGAAATGTCAATTTTGGAAATTGATGGAAATATTGCATATTTTTATTTTTTTGTAATGAAATGTTTAATACAAATGGAAATACAGCATATTTTGATATTTCCTGAACTGTAAATGTTGGAAATTGATGGAAATATAGCATATTTTGTTATTTTTGTAATGAAAAAGATGAAAACAAATGGAAATAAAGCATATTTTGATATTTCCTGAAATGTAAATTTTGGAAATTGTTGGAAATATTGCATATTTTTATATTTTTGTAATGAGAAAGATGAAAACAAATGGAAATAAAGCATATTTTGATATTTCCTGAAATGTAAATGTTGGAAATGCATGGAAATATTGCATATTTTTATATTTTTGTAATGAAAAAGATTCAAACTAATGGAAATTAAGCATATTTTGATATTTCCTGAAATGTAAATGTTGGAAATTGATGGAAATATTGCATATTTTTATCTTTTTGTTATGAAAAATATGAAAACAAATGGAAATAAAGCATATTTTGATATTTCCTGAAATGTAAATGTTGGAAATTGATGGAAATATTGCATATTTTGATTTTTTTGTAACGAAAATATGAAAACAAATGGAAATAAAGCATATTTTGATATTTCCTGAAATGTAAATGTTGAAAATTGATGGAAATATTGCATATTTTTATTTTTTTGTAATGGAATGATTAATACAAATGGAAATAAAGCATATTTTGATATTTCCTGAAATGTAAATATTGGAAATGTATGGAAATATTGCATATTTTGATATTTTTGTAATGAAAAAGATGAAAACAAATGGAAATAAAGCATATTTTGATATTTCCTGAAATGTAAATTTTGGAAATTGTTGGAAATATTGCATATTTTTATATTTTTGTAATGAGAAAGATGAAAACAAATGGAAATAAATCATATTTTGATATTTCCTGAAATGTAAATGTTGGAAATTGATGGAAATATTGCATATTTTTATATTTTTGTAATGAAAAATATGAAAACAAATGGAAATAAAGCATATTTTGATATTTCCTTAAATGTAAATGTTGGAAATGCATGGAAATATTGCATATATTTATATTTTTGTAATGAAAATATGAAAACAAATGGAAATAAAGCATATTTTTATATTTCCTGAAATGTAAATATTGGAAATGGATGGAAATATTGCATATTTTTATATTTTTGTAATGAAAAAGATGAAAACAAATGGAAATAAAGCATATTTTGATATTTCCTGAAATGTAAATGTTGGAAATTGATGGAAATATAGCATATTTTGATATTTTTGTAATGAAAAATATGAAAACAAATGGAAATAAAGCATATTTTGATATTTCCTGAAATGTAAATGTTGGAAATTGATGGAAATATTGCATATTTTGATATTTTTGTAATGAAAAAGATGAAAACAAATGGAAATAAAGCATATTTTGATATTTCCTGAAATGTAAATGTTGGAAATTGATGGAAATATTGCATATTTTTATATTTTTTTAATGAAAAAGATGAAAACAAATGGAAATAAAGCATATTTTGATATTTCATGAAATGTAAATGTTGGAAATGCATGGAAATATTGCATATTTTCATATTTTTGTAATGAAAAATATGAAAACAAATGGAAATAAAGCATATTTTGATATTTCCTGAAATGTAAATGTTGGAAATTGATGGAAATATTGCATATTTTGATTTTTTTGTAACGAAAATATGAAAACAAATGGAAATAAAGCATATTTTGATATTTCCTGAAATGTAAATGTTGAAAATTGATGGAAATATTGCATATTTTTATTTTTTTGTAATGGAATGATTAATACAAATGGAAATAAAGCATATTTTGATATTTCCTGAAATGTAAATGTTGGAAATTGATGGAAATATTGCATATTTTTATATTTTTGTAATGAAAAATATGAAAACAAATGGAAATAAAGCATATTTTGATATTTCCTTAAATGTAAATGTTGGAAATGCATGGAAATATTGCATATTTTCATATTTTTGTAATGAAAAATATGAAAACAAATGGAAATAAAGCATATTTTGATATTTCCTGAAATGTAAATGTTGGAAATTGATGGAAATATTGAATATTTTGATTTTTTTGTAACGAAAATATGAAAACAAATGGAAATAAAGCATATTTTGATATTTCCTGAAATGTAAATGTTGAAAATTGATGGAAATATTGCATATTTTTATTTTTTTGTAATGGAATGATTAATACAAATGGAAATAAAGCATATTTTGATATTTCCTGAAATGTAAATGTTGAAAATTGATGGAAATATTGCATTTTTTTTTTTTTTTGTAATGAAATGATTAATACAAATGGAAATAAAGCATATTTTGATATTTCCTGAAATGTAAATATTGAAAATGGATGGAAATATTGCATATTTTTATATTTTGGTAATGAAAAAGATGAAAACAAATGGAAATAAAGCATATTTTGATATTTCCTGAAATGTAAATGTTGGAAATTGATGGAAATATAGCATATTTTGATATTTTTGTAATGAAAAATATGAAAACAAATGGAAATAAAGCATATTTTGATATTTCCTGAAATGTAAATGTTTAGAAATTGATGGAAATATTGCATATTTTGATATTTTTGTAATGAAAAAGATGAAAACAAATGGAAATAAAGCATATTTTGATATTTCCTTAAATGTAAATGTTGGAAATTGATGGAAATATTGCATATTTTTATATTTTTGTAATGAAAAATATGAAAACAAATGGAAATAAAGCATATTTTGATATTTCCTTAAATGTAAATGTTGGAAATGCATGGAAATATTGCATATTTTCATATTTTTGTAATGAAAAATATGAAAACAAATGGAAATAAAGCATATTTTTATATTTCCTGAAATGTAAATGCTGGAAATTGATGGAAATATTGCATATTTTGATTTTTTTGTAATGAAATGTTTAATACAAATGGAAATACAGCATATTTTGATATTTCCTGAACTGTAAATGTTGGAAATTGATGGAAATATAGCATATTTTGTTATTTTTGTAATGAAAAAGATGAAAACAAATGGAAATAAAGCATATTTTGATATTTCCTGAAATGTAAATTTTGGAAATTGTTGGAAATATTGCATATTTTTATATTTTTGTAATGAGAAAGATGAAAACAAATGGAAATAAAGCATATTTTGATATTTCCTGAAATGTAAATGTTGGAAATGCATGGAAATATTGCATATTTTTATATTTTTGTAATGAAAAAGATTCAAACTAATGGAAATTAAGCATATTTTGATATTTCCTGAAATGTAAATGTTGAAAATTGATGGAAATATTGCATATTTTTATCTTTTTGTTATGAAAAATATGAAAACAAATGGAAATAAAGCATATTTTGATATTTCCTGAAATGTAAATGTTGGAAATTGATGGAAATATTGCATATTTTGATTTTTTTGTAACGAAAATATGAAAACAAATGGAAATAAAGCATATTTTGATATTTCCTGAAATGTAAATGTTGAAAATTGATGGAAATATTGCATATTTTTATTTTTTTGTAATGGAATGATTAATACAAATGGAAATAAAGCATATTTTGATATTTCCTGAAATGTAAATATTGGAAATGTATGGAAATATTGCATATTTTGATATTTTTGTAATGAAAAAGATGAAAACAAATGGAAATAAAGCATATTTTGATATTTCCTGAAATGTAAATTTTGGAAATTGTTGGAAATATTGCATATTTTTATATTTTTGTAATGAGAAAGATGAAAACAAATGGAAATAAATCATATTTTGATATTTCCTGAAATGTAAATGTTGAAAATTGGTGGAAATATTGCATATTTTTATTTTTTTGTAATGGAATGATTAATACAAATGGAAATAAAGCATATTTTGATATTTCCTGAAATGTAAATATTGGAAATGGATGGAAATATTGCATATTTTGATATTTTTGTAATGAAAAAGATGAAAGCAAATGGAAATAAAGCATATTTTGATATTTCCTGAAATGTAAATGTTGGAAATTGATGGAAATATTGCATATTTTGATATTTTTTAATGAAAAAGATGAAAACAAATGGAAATAAAGCATATTTTGATATTTCCTGAAATGTAAATGTTGGAAATTGTTGGATATATTGCATATTTTTATATTTTTGTAATGAGAAAGATGAAAACAAATGGAAATAAAGCATATTTTGATATTTTCTGAAATGTAAATGTTGGAAATGGATGGAAATATTGCATATTTTTATATTTTTGTAATGAAAAAGATGAAAACAAATGGAAATAAAGAATATTTTGATATTTCCTATGTAAATGTTGGAAATTGATGGAAATATTGCATATTTTGATTTTTTTGTAACGAAAATATGAAAAAAATGGAAATAAAGCATATTTTGATATTTCCTGAAATGTAAATGTTGAAAATTGATGGAAATATTGCATTTTTTTTTTTTTTTGTAATGAAATGATTAATACAAATGGAAATAAAGCATATTTTGATATTTCCTGAAATGTAAATATTGGAAATGGATGGAAATATTGCATATTTTTATATTTTGGTAATGAAAAAGATGAAAACATATGGAAATAAAGCATATTTTGATATTTCCTGAAATGTAAATTTTGGAAATTGTTGGAAATATTGCATATTTTTATATTTTTGTAATGAGAAAGATGAAAACAAATGGAAATAAAGCATATTTTGATATTTCCTGAAATGTAAATGTTGGAAATTGTTGGATATATTGCATATTTTTATATTTTTGTAATGAGAAAGATGAAAACAAATGGAAATAAAGCATATTTTGATATTTCCTGAAATGTAAATGTTGGAAATGGATGGAAATATTGCATATTTTTATATTTTTGTAATGAAAAATATGAAAACTAATGGAAATAAGCATATTTTGATATTTCCTGAAATGTCAATGTTGGAAATGGATGGAAATATTGCATATTTTTATATTTTTGTAATGAAAAAGATGAAAACTAATGGAAATAAAGCATATTTTGATATTTCCTGAAATGTAAATGTTGAAAATTGATGGAAATATTGCATATTTTTATTTTTTTGTAATGAAATGATTAATACAAATGGAAATAAAGCATATTTTTATATTTCCTGAAATGTAAATATTGGAAATGGATGGAAATATTGCATATTTTTATATTTTTGTAATGAAAAAGATGAAAACAAATGGAAATAAAGCATATTTTGATATTTCCTGAAATGTAAATATTGGAAATTGATGGAAATATTGCATATTTTGATATTTTTGTAATGAAAAAGATGAAAACAAATGGAAATAAAGCATATTTTGATATTTCCTGAAATGTAAATGTTGGAAATTGATGGAAATATTGCATATTTTTATATTTTTTTAATGAAAAATATGAAAACAAATGGAAATAAAGCATATTTTGATATTTCCTTAAATGTAAATGTTGGAAATGCATGGAAATATTGCATATTTTCATATTTTTGTAATGAAAAATATGAAAACAAATGGAAATAAAGCATATTTTGATATTTCCTGAAATGTAAATGTTGGAAATTGATGGAAATATTGAATATTTTGATTTTTTTGTAACGAAAATATGAAAACAAATGGAAATAAAGCATATTTTGAAATTTCCTGAAATGTAAATTTTGGAAATTGATGGAAATATTGCATATTTTTATTTTTTTGTAATGAAATGTTTAATACAAATGGAAATACAGCATATTTTGATATTTCCTGAACTGTAAATGTTGGAAATTGATGGAAATATAGCATATTTTGTTATTTTTGTAATGAAAAAGATGAAAACAAATGGAAATAAAGCATATTATGATATTTCCTGAAATGTAAATTTTGGAAATTGTTGGAAATATTGCATATTTTTATATTTTTGTAATGAGAAAGATGAAAACAAATGGAAATAAAGCATATTTTGATATTTCCTGAAATGTAAATGTTGGAAATGCATGGAAATATTGCATATTTTTATATTTTTGTAATGAAAAAGATTCAAACTAATGGAAATTAAGCATATTTTGATATTTCCTGAAATGTAAATGTTGGAAATTGATGGAAATATTGCATATTTTTATCTTTTTGTTATGAAAAATATGAAATCAAATGGAAATAAAGCATATTTTGATATTTCCTGAAATGTAAATGTTGGAAATTGATGGAAATATTGCATATTTTGATTTTTTTGTAATGAAAATATGAAAACAAATGGAAATAAAGCATATTTTGATATTTCCTGAAATGTAAATGTTGAAAATTGATGGAAATATTGCATATTTTTATTTTTTTGTAATGGAATGATTAATACAAATGGAAATAAAGCATATTTTGATATTTCCTGAAATGTAAATATTGGAAATGTATGGAAATATTGCATATTTTGATATTTTTGTAATGAAAAAGATGAAAACAAATGGAAATAAAGCATATTTTGATATTTCCTGAAATGTAAATTTTGGAAATTGTTGGAAATATTGCATATTTTTATATTTTTGTAATGAGAAAGATGAAAACAAATGGAAATAAATCATATTTTGATATTTCCTGAAATGTAAATGTTGGAAATTGATGGAAATATTGCATATTTTTATATTTTTTTAATGAAAAAGATGAAAACAAATGGAAATAAAGCATATTTTGATATTTCCTGAAATGTAAATGTTGAAAATTGGTGGAAATATTGCATATTTTTATTTTTTTGTAATGGAATGATTAATACAAATGGAAATAAAGCATATTTTGATATTTCCTGAAATGTAAATATTGGAAATGGATGGAAATATTGCATATTTTGATATTTTTGTAATGAAAAAGATGAAAACAAATGGAAATAAAGCATATTTTGATATTTCCTGAAATGTAAATGTTGGAAATTGATGGAAATATTGCATATTTTGATATTTTTTAATGAAAAAGATGAAAACAAATGGAAATAAAGCATATTTTGATATTTCCTGAAATGTAAATGTTGGAAATTGTTGGATATATTGCATATTTTTATATTTTTGTAATGAGAAAGATGAAAACAAATGGAAATAAAGCATATTTTGATATTTTCTGAAATGTAAATGTTGGAAATGGATGGAAATATTGCATATTTTTATATTTTTGTAATGAAAAAGATGAAAACAAATGGAAATAAAGCATATTTTGATATTTCCTATGTAAACGTTGGAAATTGATGGAAATATTGCATATTTTGATTTTTTTGTAACGAAAATATGAAAAAAATGGAAATAAAGCATATTTTGATATTTCCTGAAATGTAAATGTTGAAAATTGATGGAAATATTGCATTTTTTTTTTTTTTTGTAATGAAATGATTAATACAAATGGAAATAAAGCATATTTTGATATTTCCTGAAATGTAAATATTGAAAATGGATGGAAATATTGCATATTTTTATATTTTGGTAATGAAAAAGATGAAAACAAATGGAAATAAAGCATATTTTGATATTTCCTGAAATGTAAATTTTGGAAATTGTTGGAAATATTGCATATTTTTATATTTTTGTAATGAGAAAGATGAAAACAAATGGAAATAAAGCATATTTTGATATTTCCTGAAATGTAAATGTTGGAAATTGTTGGATATATTGCATATTTTTATATTTTTGTAATGAGAAAGATGAAAACAAATGGAAATAAACCATATTTTGATATTTCCTGAAATGTAAATGTTGGAAATGGATGGAAATATTACATATTTTTATATTTTTGTAATGAAAAAGATGAAAACTAATGGAAATAAGCATATTTTGATATTTCCTGAAATGTCAATGTTGGAAATGGATGGAAATATTGCATATTTTTATATTTTTGTAATGAAAAAGATGAAAACTAATGGAAATAAAGCATATTTTGATATTTCCTGAAATGTAAATGTTGAAAATTGATGGAAATATTGCATATTTTTATTTTTTTGTAATGAAATGATTAATACAAATGGAAATAAAGCATATTTTTATATTTCCTGAAATGTAAATATTGGAAATGGATGGAAATATTGCATATTTTTATATTTTTGTAATGAAAAAGATGAAAACAAATGGAAATAAAGCATATTTTGATATTTCCTGAAATGTAAATGTTGGAAATTGATGGAAATATAGCATATTTTGATATTTTTGTAATGAAAAATATGAAAACAAATGGAAATAAAGCATATTTTGATATTTCCTGAAATGTAAATGTTGGAAATTGATGGAAATATTGCATATTTTGATATTTTTGTAATGAAAAAGATGAAAACAAATGGAAATAAAGCATATTTTGATATTTCCTGAAATGTAAATGTTGGAAATTGATGGAAATATTGCATATTTTTATATTTTTTTAATGAAAAATATGAAAACAAATGGAAATAAAGCATATTTTGATATTTCCTTAAATGTAAATGTTGGAAATGCATGGAAATATTGCATATTTTCATATTTTTGTAATGAAAAATATGAAAACAAATGGAAATAAAGCATATTTTGATATTTCCTGAAATGTAAATGTTGGAAATTGATGGAAATATTGAATATTTTGATTTTTTTGTAACGAAAATATGAAAACAAATGGAAATAAAGCATATTTTGAAATTTCCTGAAATGTAAATTTTGGAAATTGATGGAAATATTGCATATTTTTATTTTTTTGTAATGAAATGTTTAATACAAATGGAAATACAGCATATTTTGATATTTCCTGAACTGTAAATGTTGGAAATTGATGGAAATATAGCATATTTTGTTATTTTTGTAATGAAAAAGATGAAAACAAATGGAAATAAAGCATATTTTGATATTTCCTGAAATGTAAATTTTGGAAATTGTTGGAAATATTGCATATTTTTATATTTTTGTAATGAGAAAGATGAAAACAAATGGAAATAAAGCATATTTTGATATTTCCTGAAATGTAAATGTTGGAAATGCATGGAAATATTGCATATTTTTATATTTTTGTAATGAAAAAGATTCAAACTAATGGAAATTAAGCATATTTTGATATTTCCTGAAATGTAAATGTTGGAAATTGATGGAAATATTGCATATTTTTATCTTTTTGTAATGAAAAATATGAAAACAAATGGAAATAAAGCATATTTTGATATTTCCTGAAATGTAAATGTTGGAAATTGATGGAAATATTGCATATTTTGATTTTTTTGTAACGAAAATATGAAAACAAATGGAAATAAAGCATATTTTGATATTTCCTGAAATGTAAATGTTGAAAATTGATGGAAATATTGCATATTTTTATTTTTTTGTAATGGAATGATTAATACAAATGGAAATAAAGCATATTTTGATATTTCCTGAAATGTAAATATTGGAAATGTATGGAAATATTGCATATTTTGATATTTTTGTAATGAAAAAGATGAAAACAAATGGAAATAAAGCATATTTTGATATTTCCTGAAATGTAAATGTTGGAAATTGATGGAAATATAGCATATTTTTATATTTTTGTAATGAAAAATATGAAAAAAAATGGAAATAAAGCATATTTTGATATTTCCTGAAATGTAAATGTTGGAAATTGATGGAAATATTGCATATTTTGATATTTTTGCAATGAAAAAGATGAAAACAAATAGAAATAAACCATATTTTGATATTTCCTGAAATGTAAATGTTTGAAATTGATGGAAATATTGCATATTTTGATATTTTTGTAAATGAAAAAATGAAAACAAATGGAAATAAAGCATATTTTGATATTTCCTGAAATGTAAATGTTGGAAATTGTTGGATATATTGCATATTTTTATATTTTTGTAATGAGAAAGATGAAAACAAATGGAAATAAAGCATATTTTGATATTTCCTGAAATGTAAATGTTAGAAATCGATGGAAATATTGCATATTTTTATATTTTTGTAATGAAAAAGATGAAAACAAATGGAAATAAAGCATATTTTGATATTTTCTGAAATGTAAATGTTGGAAATTGATGGAAATATTGCATATTTTTATCTTTTTGTAATGAAAAATATGAAAACAAATGGAAATAAAGCATATTTTGATATTTCCTGAAATGTAAATGTTGGAAATTGATGGAAATATTGCATATTTTTATATTTTTTTAATGAAAAAGATGAAAACAAATGGAAATAAAGCATATTTTGATATTTCCTGAAATGTAAATGTTGAAAATTGATGGAAATATTGCATAATTTTATTTTTTTGTAATGAAATGATTAATACAAATGGAAATAAAGCATATTTTGATATTTCCTGAAATGTAAATATTGGAAATGGATGGAAATATTGCATATTTTGATATTTTTGTAATGAAAAAGATGAAAACAAATGGAAATAAAGCATATTTTGATATTTTCTGAAATGTAAATGTTGGAAATGGATGGAAATATTGCATATTTTTATATTTTTGTAATGAAAAAGATGAAAACAAATGGAAAGAAAGCATATTTTGATATTTCCTATGTAAATGTTGGAAATTGATGGAAATATTGCATATTTTGATTTTTTTGTAACGAAAATATGAAAAAAATGGAAATAAAGCATATTTTGATATTTCCTGAAATGTAAATGTTGAAAATTGATGGAAATATTGCATTTTTTTTTTTTTTGTAATGAAATGATTAATACAAATGGAAATAAAGCATATTTTGATATTTCCTGAAATGTAAATGTTGGAAATGGATGGAAATATTGCATATTTTTATATTTTTGTAATGAAAAATATGAAAACAAATGGAAATAAAGCATATTTTGATATTTCCTGAAATGTAAATGTTGGAAATTGATGGAAATATTGCATATTTTGATATTTTTGTAATGAAAAAGATGAAAACAAATGGAAATAAAGCATATTTTGATATTTCCTGAAATGTAAATGTTGGAAATTGATGGAAATATTGCATATTTTTATATTTTTGTAATGAAAAATATGAAAACAAATGGAAATAAAGCATATTTTGATATTTCCTTAAATGTAAATGTTGGAAATGCATGGAAATATTGCATATTTTCATATTTTTGTAATGAAAAATATGAAAACAAATGGAAATAAAGCATATTTTGATATTTCCTGAAATGTAAATGTTGGAAATTGTTGGAAATATTGCATATTTTGATTTTTTTGTAACGAAAATATGAAAACAAATGGAAATAAAGCATATTTTGATATTTCCTGAAATGTAAATGTTGGAAATTGATGGAAATATTGCATATTTTTATTTTTTTGTAATGAAATGTTTAATACAAATGGAAATAAAGCATATTTTGATATTTCCTGAACTGTAAATGTTGGAAATTGATGGAAATATAGCATATTTTGTTATTTTTGTAATGAAAAAGATGAAAACAAATGGAAATAAAGCATATTTTGATATTTCCTGAAATGTAAATTTTGGAAATTGTTGGAAATATTGCATATTTTTATATTTTTGTAATGAGAAAGATGAAAACAAATGGAAATAAAGCATATTTTGATATTTCCTGAAATGTAAATGTTGGAAATGGATGGAAATATTGCATATTTTTATATTTTTGTAATGAAAAAGATGAAAACTAATGGAAATAAAGCATATTTTGATATTTCCTGAAATGTAAATGTTGGAAATGGATGGAAATATTGCATATGTTTATATTTTTGTAATGAAAAAGATGAAAACTAATGGAAATAAAGCATATTTTGATATTTCCTGAAATGTAAATGTTGAATATTGATGGAAATATTGCATATTTTTATTTTTTTGTAATGAAATGATTAATACAAATGGAAATAAAGCATATTTTGATATTTCCTGAAATGTAAATATTGGAAATGGATGGAAATATTGCATATTTTGATATATTTGTAATGAAAAAGATGAAAACAAATGGAAATAAAGCATATTTTGATATTTCCTGAAATGTAAATGTTGGAAATTGATGGAAATATTGCATATTTTTATATTTTTGTAATGAAAAAGATGAAAACAAATGGAAATAAAGCATATTTTGATATTTCCTGAAATGTAAATGTTGGAAATTGATGGAAATATAGCATATTTTGATATTTTTATAATGAAAAATATGAAAACAAATGGAAATAAAGCATATTTTGATATTTCCTGAAATGTAAATGTTGGAAATTGATGGAAATATTGCATATTTTGATATTTTTGTAATGAAAAAGATGAAAACAAATGGAAATAAAGCATATTTTGATATTTCCTGAAATGTAAATGTTGGAAATTGATGGAAATATTGCATATTTTTATATTTTTGTAATGAAAAATATGAAAACAAATGGAAATAAAGCATATTTTGATATTTCCTTAAATGTAAATGTTGGAAATGCATGGAAATATTGCATATTTTCATATTTTTGTAATGAAAAATATGAAAACAAATGGAAATAAAGCATATTTTGATATTTCCTGAAATGTAAATGTTGGAAATTGTTGGAAATATTGCATATTTTGATTTTTTTGTAACGAAAATATGAAAACAAATGGAAATAAAGCATATTTTGATATTTCCTGAAATGTAAATGTTGGAAATTGATGGAAATATTGCATATTTTTATTTTTTTGTAATGAAATGTTTAATACAAATGGAAATAAAGCATATTTTGATATTTCCTGAACTGTAAATGTTGGAAATTGATGGAAATATAGCATATTTTGTTATTTTTGTAATGAAAAAGATGAAAACAAATGGAAATAAAGCATATTTTGATATTTCCTGAAATGTAAATTTTGGAAATTGTTGGAAATATTGCATATTTTTATATTTTTGTAATGAGAAAGATGAAAACAAATGGAAATAAAGCATATTTTGATATTTCCTGAAATGTAAATGTTGGAAATGGATGGAAATATTGCATATTTTTATATTTTTGTAATGAAAAAGATGAAAACTAATGGAAATAAAGCATATTTTGATATTTCCTGAAATGTAAATGTTGGAAATGGATGGAAATATTGCATATGTTTATATTTTTGTAATGAAAAAGATGAAAACTAATGGAAATAAAGCATATTTTGATATTTCCTGAAATGTAAATGTTGAATATTGATGGAAATATTGCATATTTTTATTTTTTTGTAATGAAATGATTAATACAAATGGAAATAAAGCATATTTTGATATTTCCTGAAATGTAAATATTGGAAATGGATGGAAATATTGCATATTTTGATATATTTGTAATGAAAAAGATGAAAACAAATGGAAATAAAGCATATTTTGATATTTCCTGAAATGTAAATGTTGGAAATTGATGGAAATATTGCATATTTTTATATTTTTGTAATGAAAAAGATGAAAACAAATGGAAATAAAGCATATTTTGATATTTCCTGAAATGTAAATGTTGGAAATTGATGGAAATATAGCATATTTTGATATTTTTATAATGAAAAATATGAAAACAAATGGAAATAAAGCATATTTTGATATTTCCTGAAATGTAAATGTTGGAAATTGATGGAAATATTGCATATTTTGATATTTTTGTAATGAAAAAGATGAAAACAAATGGAAATAAAGCATATTTTGATATTTCCTGAAATGTAAATGTTGGAAATTGATGGAAATATTGCATATTTTTATATTTTTGTAATGAAAAATATGAAAACAAATGGAAATAAAGCATATTTTGATATTTCCTTAAATGTAAATGTTGGAAATGCATGGAAATATTGCATATTTTCATATTTTTGTAATGAAAAATATGAAAACAAATGGAAATAAAGCATATTTTGATATTTCCTGAAATGTAAATGTTGGAAATTGTTGGAAATATTGCATATTTTGATTTTTTTGTAACGAAAATATGAAAACAAATGGAAATAAAGCATATTTTGATATTTCCTGAAATGTAAATGTTGGAAATTGATGGAAATATTGCATATTTTTATTTTTTTGTAATGAAATGTTTAATACAAATGGAAATAAAGCATATTTTGATATTTCCTGAACTGTAAATGTTGGAAATTGATGGAAATATAGCATATTTTGTTATTTTTGTAATGAAAAAGATGAAAACAAATGGAAATAAAGCATATTTTGATATTTCCTGAAATGTAAATTTTGGAAATTGTTGGAAATATTGCATATTTTTATATTTTTGTAATGAGAAAGATGAAAACAAATGGAAATAAAGCATATTTTGATATTTCCTGAAATGTAAATGTTGGAAATGGATGGAAATATTGCATATTTTTATATTTTTGTAATGAAAAAGATGAAAACTAATGGAAATAAAGCATATTTTGATATTTCCTGAAATGTAAATGTTGGAAATGGATGGAAATATTGCATATGTTTATATTTTTGTAATGAAAAAGATGAAAACTAATGGAAATAAAGCATATTTTGATATTTCCTGAAATGTAAATGTTGAATATTGATGGAAATATTGCATATTTTTATTTTTTTGTAATGAAATGATTAATACAAATGGAAATAAAGCATATTTTGATATTTCCTGAAATGTAAATATTGGAAATGGATGGAAATATTGCATATTTTGATATATTTGTAATGAAAAAGATGAAAACAAATGGAAATAAAGCATATTTTGATATTTCCTGAAATGTAAATGTTGGAAATTGATGGAAATATTGCATATTTTTATATTTTTGTAATGAAAAAGATGAAAACAAATGGAAATAAAGCATATTTTGATATTTCCTGAAATGTAAATGTTGGAAATTGATGGAAATATTGCATATTTTTATATTATGTAATGAAAAATATGAAAACAAATGGAAATAAAGCATATTTTGATATTTCCTTAAATGTAAATGTTGGAAATTGATGGAAATATTGCATATTTTCATATTTTTGTAATGAAAAATTTGAAAACAAATGGAAATAAAGCATATTTTGATATTTCCTGAAATGTAAATGTTGGAAATTGATGGAAATATTGCATATTTTGATTTTTTTGTAACGAAAATATGAAAACAAATGGAAATAAAGCATATTTTGATATTTCCTGAAATGTAAATGTTGGAAATTGATGGAAATATTGCATATTTTTATTTTTTTGTAATGAAATGTTTAATACAAATGGAAATAAAGCATATTTTGATATTTCCTGAACTGTAAATGTTGGAAATTGATGGAAATATAGCATATTTTGTTATTTTTGTAATGAAAAAGATGAAAACAATTGGAAATAAAGCATATTTTGATATTTCCTGAAATGTAAATTTTGGAAATTGTTGGAAATATTGCATATTTTTATATTTTTGTAATGAGAAAGATGAAAACAAATGGAAATAAAGCATATTTTGATATTTCCTGAAATGTAAATGTTGGAAATGCATGGAAATATTGTATATTTTTATATTTTTGTAATGAAAAAGATTCAAACTAATGGAAATAAAGCATATTTTGATATTTCCTGAAATGTAAATGTTGGAAATTGATGGAAATATTGCATATTTTTATCTTTTTGTAATGAAAAATACGAAAACAAATGGAAATAAAGCATATTTTGATATTTCCTGAAATGTTAATGTTGGAAATTGATGGAAATATTGCATATTTTTATATTTTTTTAATGAAAAAGATGAAAACAAATGGAAATAAAGCATATTTTGATATTTCCTGAAATGTAAATGTTGAAAATTGATGGAAATATTGCATATTTTTATTTTTTTGTAATGAAATGATTAATACAAATGGAAATAAAGCATATTTTGATATTTCCTGAAATGTAAATATTGGAAATTGATGGAAATATTGCATATTTTGATATTTTTGTAATGAAAAAGATGAAAACAAATGGAAATAAAGCATATTTTGATATTTCCTGAAATGTAAATGTTGGAAATTGATGGAAATATTGCATATTTTGATATTTTTGTAATGAAAAATATGAAAACAAATGGAAATAAAGCATATTTTGATATTTCCTGAAATGTAAATGTTGGAAATTGATGGAAATATTGCATATTTTGATATTTTTGCAATGAAAAAGATGAAAACAAATGGAAATAAAGCATATTTTGATATTTCCTGAAATGTAAATGTTGGAAATTGATGGAAATATTGCATATTTTGATATTTTTGTAAATGAAAAAGATGAAAACAAATGGAAATAAAGCATATTTTGATATTTCCTGAAATGTAAATGTTGGAAATTGTTGGATATATTGCATATTTTTATATTTTTGTAATGAGAAAGATGAAAACAAATGGAAATAAAGCATATTTTGATATTTCCTGAAATGTAAATGTTAGAAATCGATGGAAATATTGCATATTTTTATATTTTTGTAATGAAAAAGATGAAAACAAATGGAAATAAAGCATATTTTGATATTTTCTGAAATGTAAATGTTGTAAATTGATGGATATATTGCATATTTTTATCTTTTTGTAATGAAAAATATGAAAACAAATGGAAATAAAGCATATTTTGATATTTCCTGAAATGTAAATGTTGGAAATTGATGGAAATATTGCATATTTTTATATTTTTTTAATGAAAAAGATGAAAACAAATGGAAATAAAGCATATTTTGATATTTCCTGAAATGTAAATGTTGAAAATTGATGGAAATATTGCATATTTTTATTTTTTTGTAATGGAATGATTAATACAAATGGAAATAAAGCATATTTTGATATTTCCTGAAATGTAAATATTGGAAATGGATGGAAATATTGCATATTTTGATATTTTTGTAATGAAAAAGATGAAAACAAATGGAAATAAAGCATATTTTGATATTTCCTGAAATGTTAATGTTGGAAATTGATGGAAATATTGCATATTTTGATTTTTTTGTAACGAAAATATGAAAACAAATGGAAATAAAGCATATTTTG
Organism: Acanthosepion esculentum; assembly: GCA_964036315.1. Taxonomy (NCBI): domain Eukaryota; kingdom Metazoa; phylum Mollusca; class Cephalopoda; order Sepiida; family Sepiidae; genus Acanthosepion; species Acanthosepion esculentum. Next base: position 14,122,085 of record OZ038519.1, on the reverse strand, counting down.
ATATTTCCTGAAATGTAAATGTTGAAATTGATGGAAATATTGCATATTTTCATTTTTTTGTAATGAAATGATTAATACAAATGGAAATAAAGCATATTTTGATATTTCCTGAAATGTAAATATTGGAAATTGATGGAAATATTGCATATTTTGATATTTTTGTAATGAAAAAGATGAAAACAAATGGAAATAAAGCATATTTTGATATTTCCTGAAATGTAAATGTTGGAAATTGATGGAAATATAGCATATTTTGATATTTTTGTAATGAAAAATATGAAAACAAATGGAAATAAAGCATATTTTGATATTTCCTGAAATGTAAATTTTGGAAATTGATGGAAATATTGCATATTTTGATATTTTTGCAATGAAAAAGATGAAAACAAATGGAAATAAACCATATTTTGATATTTCCTGAAATGTAAATGTTGGAAATTGATGGAAATATTGCATATTTTGATATTTTTGTAAATGAAAAATATGAAAACAAATGGAAATAAAGCATATTTTGATATTTCCTGAAATGTAAATGTTGAAATTGATGGAAATATTGCATATTTTTATTTTTTTGTAATGAAATGATTAATACAAATGGAAATAAAGCATATTTTGATATTTCCTGAAATGTAAATATTGGAAATTGATGGAAATATTGCATATTTTGATATTTTTGTAATGAAAAAGATGAAAACAAATGGAAATAAAGCATATTTTGATATTTCCTGAAATGTAAATGTTGGAAATTGATGGAAATATAGCATATTTTGATATTTTTGTAATGAAAAATATGAAAACAAATGGAAATAAAGCATATTTTGATATTTCCTGAAATGTAAATGTTGGAAATTGATGGAAATATTGCATATTTTGATATTTTTGCAATGAAAAAGATGAAAACAAATGGAAATAAACCATATTTTGATATTTCCTGAAATGTAAATGTTGGAAATTGATGGAAATATTGCATATTTTGATATTTTTGTAAATGAAAAAGATGAAAACAAATGGAAATAAAGCATATTTTGATATTTCCTGAAATGTAAATGTTGGAAATTGTTGGATATATTGCATATTTTTATATTTTTGTAATGAGAAAGATGAAAACAAATGGAAATAAAGCATATTTTGATATTTTCTGAAATGTAAATGTTGGAAATGGATGGAAATATTGCATATTTTTATATTTTTGTAATGAAAAAGATGAAAACAAATGGAAATAAAGCATATTTTGATATTTCCTGAAATTTAAATGTTGAAAATTGATGGAAATATTGCATATTTTTATTTTTTTGTAATGAAATGATTAATACAAATGGAAATAAAGCATATTTTGATATTTCCTGAAATGTAAATATTGGAAATGGATGGAAATATTGCATATTTTTATATTTTTGTAATGAAAAAGATGAAAACAAATGGAAATAAAGCATATTTTGATATTTCCTGAAATGTAAATCTTGGAAATTGATGGAAATATTGCATATTTTGATATTTTTGTAATGAAAAAGATGAAAACAAATGGAAATAAAGCATATTTTGATATTTTCTGAAATGTAAATGTTGGAAATTGATGGAATTATTGCATATTTTGATATTTTTGTAATGAAAAAGATGAAAACAAATGGAAATAAAGCATATTTTGACATTTCCTGAAATGTAAATGTTGGAAATTGTTGGATATATTGCATATTTTTATATTTTTGTAATGAGAAAGATGAAAACAAATGGAAATAAAGCATATTTTGATATTTCCTGAAATGTCAATGTTGGATATGGATGGAAATATTGCATATTTTTATATTTTTGTAATGAAAAAGATGAAAACTAATGGAAATAAAGCATATTTTGATATTTCCTGAAATGTAAATGTTGAAAATTGATGGAAATATTGCATATTTTTATTTTTTTGTAATGAAATGATTAATACAAATGGAAATAAAGCATATTTTTATATTTCCTGAAATGTAAATATTGGAAATGGATGGAAATATTGCATATTTTGATATTTTTGTAATGAAAAAGATGAAAACAAATGGAAATAAAGCATATTTTGATATTTCCTGAAATGTAAATGTTGGAAATTGATGGAAATATAGCATATTTTGATATTTTTGTAATGAAAAATATGAAAACAAATGGAAATAAAGCATATTTTGATATTTCCTAAAATGTAGATGTTGGAAATTGATGGAAATATTGCATATTTTGATATTTTTGTAATGAAAAAGATGAAAACAAATGGAAATAAAGCATATTTTGATATTTCCTATGTAAATGTTGGAAATGGATGGAAATATTGCATATTTTTATATTTTTGTAAGGAAAATATGAAAAAAATGGAAATAAATCATATTTTGATATTTCCTGAAATGTAAATGTTGGAAATTGATGGAAATAGTGCATTTTTTTTTTTTTTTTGTAATGAAATGATTAATACAAATGGAAATAAAGCATATTTTGATATTTCCTGAAATGTAAATATTGAAAATGGATGGAAATATTGCATATTTTTATATTTTTGTAATGAAAAAGATGAAAACAAATGGAAATAAAGCATATTTTGATATTTCCTTAAATGTAAATGTTGGAAATGCATGGAAATATTGCATATTTTCATATTTTTGTAATGAGAAAGATGAAAACAAATGGAAATAAAGCATATTTTGATATTTCCTGAAATGTAAATGTTGGAAATGGATGGAAATATTGCATATTTTTATATTTTTGTAATGAAAAAGATGAAAACTAATGGAAATAAAGCATATTTTGATATTTCCTGAAATGTAAATCTTGGATATGTATGCAAATATTGCATATTTTTATTTTTTTGTAATGAAATGATTAATACAAATGGAAATAAAGCATATTTTGATATTTCCTGAAATGTAAATATTGGAAATGGATGGAAATATTGCATATTTTGATATTTTTGTAATGAAAAAGATGAAAACAAATGGAAATAAAGCATATTTTGATATTTCCTGAAATGTAAATGTTGGAAATTGATGGAAATATAGCATATTTTGATATTTTTGTAATGAAAAATATGAAAACAAATGGAAATCAAGCATATTTTGATATTTCCTGAAATGTAAATGTTGGAAATTGATGGAAATATTGCATATTTTGATATTTTTGTAATGAAAAAGATGAAAACAAATGGAAATAAAGCATATTTTGATATTTCCTGAAATGTAAATGTTGGAAATTGATGGAAATATTGCATATTTTTATATTTTTGTAATGAAAAATATGAAAACAAATGGAAATAAAGCATATTTTGATATTTCCTTAAATGTAAATGTTGGAAATGCATGGAAATATTGCATATTTTCATATTTTTGTAATGAAAAATATGAAAACAAATGGAAATAAAGCATATTTTGATATTTCCTGAAATGTAAATGTTGGAAATTGATGGAAATATTGCTTATTTTGATTTTTTTGTAACGAAAATATGAAAACAAATGGAAATAAAGCATATTTTGATATTTCCTGAAATGTAAATGTTGGAAATTGATGGAAATATTGCATATTTTTATTTTTTTGTAATGAAATGTTTAATACAAATGGAAATAAAGCATATTTTGATATTTCCTGAACTGTAAATGTTGGAAATTGATGGAAATATAGCATATTTTGTTATTTTTGTAATGAAAAAGATGAAAACAAATGGAAATAAAGCATATTTTGATATTTCCTGAAATGTAAATTTTGGAAATTGTTGGAAATATTGCATATTTTTATATTTTTGTAATGAGAAAGATGAAAACAAATGGAAATAAAGCATATTTTGATATTTCCTGAAATGTAAATGTTGGAAATGCATGGAAATATTGCATATTTTTATATTTTTGTAATGAAAAAGATTCAAACTAATGGAAATAAAGCATATTTTGATATTTCCTTAAATGTAAATGTTGGAAATTGATGGAAATATTGCATATTTTTATCTTTTTGTAATGAAAAATATGAAAACAAACGGAAATAAAACATATTTTGATATTTCCTGAAATGTAAATGTTGAAAATTGATGGAAATATTGCATATTTTTATTTTTTTGTAATGAAATGATTAATACAAATGGAAATAAAGCATATTTTGATATTTCCTGAAATGTAAATATTGGAAATGGATGGAAATATTGCATATTTTGATATTTTTGTAATGAAAAAGATGAAAACAAATGGAAATAAAGCATATTTTGATATTTCCTGAAATGTAAATGTTGGAAATGGATGGAAATATTGCATATTTTGATTTTTTTGTAACGAAAATATGAAAACAAATGGAAATAAAGCATATTTTGATATTTCCTGAAATGTAAATGTTGAAAATTGATGGAAATATTGAATATTTTTATTTTTTTGTAATGAAATGATTAATACAAATGGAAATAAAGCATATTTTGATATTTCCTGAAATGTAAATATTGGAAATGGATGGAAATATTGCATATTTTGATATTTTTGTAATGAAAAAGATATAAACAAATGGAAATAATGCATATTTTGTTATTTCCTGAAATGTAAATGTTGGAAATTGATGGAAATATAGCATATTTTGATATTTTTGTAATGAAAAATATGAAAACAAATGGAAATAAAGCATATTTTGATATTTCCTGAAATGTAAATGTTGGAAATTGATGGAAATATTGCATATTTTGATATTTTTGCAATGAAAAAGATGAAAACAAATGGAAATAAAGCATATTTTGATATTTCCTGAAATGTAAATGTTGGAAATTGATGGAAATATTGCATATTTTGATATTTTTGTAAATGAAAAAGATGAAAACAAATGGAAATAAAGCATATTTTGATATTTCCTGAAATGTAAATGTTGGAAATTGATGGAAATATTACATATTTTGATATTTTTTAATGAAAAAGATGAAAACAAATGGAAATAAAGCATATTTTGATATTTCCTGAAATGTGAATGTTGGAAATTGTTGGATATATTGCATATTTTTATATTTTTGTAATGAGAAAGATGAAAACAAATGGAAATAAAGCCTATTTTGATATTTTCTGAAATGTAAATGTTGGAAATGGATGGAAATATTCCATATTTTTATATTTTTGTAATGAAAAAGATGAAAACAAATGGAAATAAAGCATATTTTGATATTTCCTGAAATGTAAATGTTGGAAATTGATGGAGATATTGCATATTTTGATTTTTTTGTAACGAAAATATGACAACAAATGGAAATAAAGCATATTTTGATATTTCCTGAAATGTAAATGTTGAAAATTGATGGAAATATTGCATATTTTTATTTTTTGTAATGAAATGATTAATACAAATGCAAATAAAGCATATTTTGATATTTCCTGAAATGTAAATGTTGGAAATGGATGGAAATATTGCATATTTTGATATTTTTGTAATGAAAAAGATGAAAAACAAATGGAAATAAAGCATATTTTGATATTTCCTGAAATGTAAATGTTGGAAATTGATGGAAATATTGCATATTTTTATATTTTTGTAATGAAAAAGATGAAAACAAATGGAAATAAAGCATATTTTGATATTTCCTGAAATGTAAATGTTGGAAATTGATGGAAATATAGCATATTTTAATATTTTTGTAATGAAAAATATGAAAACAAATGGAAATAAAGCATATTTTGATATTTCCTGAAATGTAAATGTTGGAAATTGTTGGATATATTGCATATTTTTATATTTTTGTAATGAGAAAGATGAAAACAAATGGAAATAAAGCATATTTTGATATTTCCTGAAATGTAAATGTTGGAAATGGATGGAAATATTGCATATTTTTATATTTTTGTAATGAAAAAGATGAAAACAAATGGAAATAAAGCATATTTTGATATTTCCTGAAATGTAAATGTTGGAAATTGATGGAAATATTGCATATTTTTATATTTTTGTAATGAAAAATATGAAAACAAATGGAAATAAAGCATATTTTGATATTTCCTTAAATGTAAATGTTGGAAATGCATGGAAATATAGCATATTTTGATATTTTTGTAATGAGAAAGATTAAAACAAATGGAAATAAAGCCTATTTTGATATTTCATGAAATGTAAATGTTGGAAATTGATGGAAATATTGCATATTTTTATTTTTTTGTAATGAAATGTTTAATACAAATGGAAATAAAGCATATTTTGATATTTCCTGAAATGTAAATGTTGGAAATTGATGGAAATATAGCATATTTTGATATTTTTGTAATGAAAAAGATGAAAACAAATGGAAATAAAGCATATTTTGATATTTCCTGAAATGTAAATGTTGGAAATTGATGGAAATATTGCATATTTTGATATTTTTGTAATGAGAAAGATGAAAACAAATGGAAATAAAGCATATTTTGATATTTCCTGAAATGTAAATGTTGGAAATGGATGGAAATATTGCATATTTTTATATTTTTGTAATGAAAAATATGAAAACTAATGGAAATAAAGCATATTTTGATATTTCCTGAAATGTAAATGTTGGAAATTGATGGAAATATTGCATATTTTTATATTTTTTTAATGAAAAAGATGAAAACAAATGGAAATAAAGCATATTTTGATATTTCCTGAAATGTAAATGTTGGAAATGGATGGAAATATTGCATATTTTTATATTTTTTTAATGAAAAAGCTGAAAATGGAAATGGATGGAAATATTGCATATTTTTATATTTTTGTAATGAAAAAGATGAAAACAAATGGAAAAATATCGAAATATGCAATATTTCCTTTGTTTTAATTGAAAAATTTAAATTTGCTATATTGCCATATGTTTTCTAACTTTTCATTTGAGAAATGCCAAAATATGCTATATTTCCATTTGTTTTCTACCTTTTCATTTGAAAAATATCAAAATATATATTACCATGTTTTCTAACTTGAGATTTTGAAAGGAACAAATTATGCTATATTTCCTATTTTTCTGCTTTTTGAATTGAAAGATATCAAAACATGCTATATTTCCATCTGATTTTTTACTTTTCATTTGAAAAATATCAAAATATGCAACATTTTCATGTTTTCTACGTTTAAAATTAAATAGTACCAAAATATGCAACATTGCCATTTGTTTTTTACATTTACATTTGATAAATGTCATGATATGCAATCTTTCCTTTTGTTTTCTAACTTTTATATTGAAAAAATGTTTTCTACCTTTTCATTTAAAAATATCACAATATGCTATCGTTCAATCTTTCCATTTGAAACATCATAATATGCAATGTTTTCATTTGTTTTAGGCATTTTCATTTGAAAAATATTAAAATGTGTAATATTTCCATTTGTTTTCTGCTTTTTCATTACAAACATATGCTATATTTCCACTAGATTTTTGTTTTCATTTAAAAAATATCAAAATATGATATATTTCCATTTGTTTTCTACTTATTCATTTAAAAAATATCAAAATATTATATGCTATATGCTATATTTCAAATTTTTTTCTACATTTTCATTTGAAAAGTATCAAAACAATCTATATTCCCATTTGTTTTCTTCCATTACTTTCGAAAAATATAAAAATATTCAGTACTTACATTTGTTTTCTGATTTTTCATTTGAAAAATGTCCAAATTTCCTATATTTTCATTTGTTTTCTGCCATTTCAATTAAAAAACATGAAAATAAGGAAAATTTCAATTTGTTATTTTGTAAGCTATATTTTCTAAATATGTAATATTTCAATACAGTTTCAGCTTTTTCATTTGAAAAATATCAAAATATGCTATATTTCCATACATTTTCTACATTTCGGTTTGAAAATTATCAATATGCTATATTCCCATTTCTTTTCAGCTTTTTCATTTGAAAAATATCTAAATATAGATTACTAGCAGTAAAGCCCGGCGTTGCTCTGGTTTTATTTAGTTAAATTGCTTTGGGGTTTGAATTATTGAACTTACGCACGTATCTGCAGTTGTTGAGGTCACTGATAGGTCGGGAATATCACTGGTAGCAAAATCAGTAAGATCAAGGGCAACCGGTGGCAATAGGTGGCTGCCGTGTTGCTGCTCCATGCTTGCCTGAAGACTGCCTCCCGTTCATAATCGGTCAAGATTTTTTATTCTGGCAATGTAAAATAGTGGTTGCGTTTTTTATGTAGGACACGCCCCTTCACTATTGTCCATAAGTTTTCCCAGTTTTAGCGGAATACGCGGGCGGTAATGTCATCTGTCTGAGTGCAATCCTGTCCGGGTTATCTCAAACCATTTGGGGTTGCAGGTAAACGTTATAAATAAGTCTGGCCGCTCATATCGCCCAACGTATGTCATAGCGTCCTGCGTGCGTTCATGCATGTAACCCCCCCCCCCCAGTGTAGGTAGAGGGCAGAATACACAGCTTCCCTAGGTTGCGGGGATTGACTTCATTTCGAAGGCTGTCGCGTAAGTGTACGTAGGAGCCTGAGCGCAGCTGTTTCTGATGATTCCGTATAAAACAAAGCCTCTCCGATTCCAGCTTAGCGGCCATGTCAACCGCAAACTGGTGGAAAAGCTCCCTGCATCTATGAAGCAGGTTGAAGTCTCCATCCCTATCTATGAAACGGTATGAGTAGAAGGCCCTGCACGATATGGCTTTGGAAGATGTTGTAGGTTGGCCTCCCGGAGTATGAAGGGGAATGCCGAAGTGGTAGCCATCGTCACCATAAGGGAAAAGTAAAGGGTACTGCAATGCGTCATATGATCTATGGGTCTCTGAAATCCTTCGAAGAGCGCCGCCTCTTGATTTGAGGACAATATCGCGAGTGCGGTCTTGCTCCCCATGTATAATAGCGGCCACTTCGTTGCATGCAGAAGCATCGAAGCGGCGTTCGTGTTCATCATGAGACCGTTTGTCGGCAACATTTACAATGCTGAAGGAAAGGAAAGCATATTTGCGATGGTATACCTGCCCCTGTGCTTTGAAAGTGGTCATCCAACCCTCTTCTCAAACCACCTGAGCCCCAAATTAGGTCATTTGAAAGGAGTTGTTGTATTGCCTAATTGTTTTAAGCAAGTGGTTGGAGTCAGGATGGGAGCCGGCTATTAGTCCCCTCAACGGGGTAGGTGGTTCATGCAGAGGTGGCAGTCGAACTTTGCCGGAGGAGCAGGATAGACCGGCGGGCTCCCCGGGCGATTTGTGGGCATTGCAGAATTGGCAAACGCAGGTCATGTACCCTACAATGATGTCGTCACATGTAGTTGAGTTAATGCCGGGGTCGTAATTGAAAGCCAAGAAAAACCAAAAAGAGCTACTGGGACAGGTAACACCACGGGCGGCCGCAAGGCGCTGAATGTCGCCGTCGAGGCGTATGCGGCGAGCTTGGGGAGTTTGAGATAAGCGCACAGCTACCATATTTGTAGCAGCCCTTGAAAGTCTGTTTGCCCATGTCTGTAGGCCCTCGGAGTTTCTGGCAGCAGAAGTCGCTGCAACGTTGCCGGCATTGCTGGTTTCCCGCTGCAGCTCTGTCTCGGACTCCCTCGACCTAGCTGTTGCAGCAGCGTCCCTGGATTAACGGGCGCGCCTGCGGTCGAATGTTTCAGCTGCCCTAGACCTGACAGTGGAGGCAGAATTCCTAGCATTTCGAACAGACCTACGTAGCGGTGTCACAGCAGCCCTAGCGCTCGCTGTTGCAGCAGCGTCCCTGGATTGACGGGAGCGACTGCGGTCGAATGTTTCAGCTGCCATCGACCTGGCAGTGGTGGCAGCATTCCTAGCATTTCGCACAGACCTACGGAGCGGTGTCTCAGCAGCCCTAGCGTTCGCTGTTGCAGCAGCGTCCCTGGATTGACCGGCGCGCCTGCGGGTAGGTGTCTCTACTGCCCTCGACCTTGCAAAGGGGGCAGCATTCCTAGCATTTTGCACAGACCTACAGAGCGTCCCTGGATTGACGGGCACGCCTGCGGTCAAGTTTCTATTGCCCTTGATTTCGCAGTGGCAGCAGCGTTTCTTACGTTACGAAGAAACCTTTGATGTTGAGTCTCGGAAGCCCAAGATGAAGAGGTGGTTCCTGCAGCCTGTGCGTTCATTCTCGATCGTTGTGCATTCTTGAGCCTTGATCGCAACGAAGCCCTGTAGGCAGCTTTCCCAGCCAAGCAGGTGGCACGCTCCTCTTGTGACTGCGAGTCCTGCGTGAGGGCGCTGCGTTGAGCGACCTGTGATAGTCGCATTGTAGTATATTTCAAAATATGCAATATTTCGATATGTTTTCTACTTTCTCATTTGCAAACATAAACCTATAATTTGCAATATAACTTTAAGAAAAATATTGAAACTTGTCAATATTTTTCGCTCGATACCATATCGATTTTCAATAATTTTATTGGTTTTCTAATGTTTTCAAATAGCAAATTAAATTTTCAAACAACTGTTTTATTTGTTATCAGACTTCAGCCTGATAAGAAATAAAATATTCAGTATAGATGAAGGTGACTGAGATGATAGAGGTGACTGAGGATAGGTCGTCTTAACAGCAAATCAGTGTGCAGGGGCCCATACGACAACCACTCACATAAATAAAAAGTAAATGGTCGATTAATTTTATTGGCACTTCAACAATACTGGTGTTAAAACATTAAAAACTTGCTGTACAGTAGCAATTAATCAACATTATGAACAATACGCAAGGCTTGAAAAACGCAATAATACTCAGTAAACCTCGCAGATTAGATGGCACAGTATGAATTACTACGAACTTATTATTATAACAAGCATTTGCGGCATTTCTTTTCAGAGAATTGCTTTATTATTGACTTGAAGTCAATGGTCTTTAGGAATAGGATGTCATTTTCCATGCACAACGAAGCTATCCCATTGTGCTACGAAACTGATTTATTATAAGTTTCAGTCTTGATAAAGAATGTTCTCCTATACAGTAGGTTACCATTGTTCGCATGCACACTCTTAGTGCAATTTCAATATTCAGGAATACAGATTTCAAATTGTCTAAAATTATGTTTCTGTACAGAGCAGGGAAGGTCTTTTTCTGTGTGGTTTCATATCGTTATTTTTATAGTAATATTTGTTCTTGGTGTAGAAATATTAACCCTTCCCACTTTGAATTCTATCGTGACACTTTGCTCAATTTGGCTAAGTCTGGAACAAAGCTTAAATCGGAGGTTCTCTCTGGCAGCAAGTCACGTGGGATTCGGCAGAGTGGTTGCCTTTCGTCTGGAACTCCGGAACAACTGGCTTAGTCTCTTCAGTGTTCTCCTTATATTGACTTTCACCCAAAACTGGCATGGGGTTTGACGTGGTTAGGGGACCTGATGTTTTCCCTTTCTTCCAACACGAACCCCTTTGTTGTCTGACTCTGGAAAATTAATTATATCTCCAAATTTGGAGTGATCCCTTTCCCTATGGCTAGCGGACACATGATATCGATCTGCCCCGATATCTCCTTCCTTCTCTTATTTGTGCCTCGAAGCAACACTTCCCAATGGGCGTAGGCAATTCCTCCGTCATTCCCAGTATTGCACCTACGCATATCACGTCGGTTGTCCTTTTGACCAAACTGGTTCTCAAACCACATGGTGTGGCTTAGTTTCTGGTCATTAATTAAAATTATCATTTTAAGTTCTCGTCAGTAAAATTTCCCAGCCTGGCCTTGCTCATAAAATCAGAAATTTACGAGCTACTTCCTCCGGTTCTGCCAAATCCCACATGACTTGCAGCTAGAAAGAACCTCAAAGCACCCTGGGTTAAGTCATTACATAAAGAAATTCTACTTCCTCGACTTGTTCACAATTTCCACTTTTTGATAGTCAAAAATAAATCATTTTTTTAATTCTGCCTTGTCCCCAAAATGACTAATTTTTATCTCTCGATTACTGTTTTCATAACTGGTATTTTTAGGCAGGGTCATCTATCAGCTGTCAGCCCAGCCTTGCCACATTGCCTCCGTGGTAATATATTGCCAACAAAATTACTTTTCTTCCAGTTTTCCCCCAAATAGACTTTTGAAATTAAAACAAATCTCGTTTCTTTATCCCAGACTGTCTATCGCTCCAATCTTTTCTCCTTGTTCCAAGCTATATTTTAGTTTCAAGCCTTACTTTGCCAGTGTCACAATAGATGGCAAACTCAGTGAGTTGATGAATCTGTGCATGCAATACAGTATATGGTCCAGACATATTTGAGGCGTTATCATATTACTGACCCCAGTAGTTTGAAAGTAAAACTTTGTTCTACTTTTAAAAAATCCACAACAGTGTCTGTTAGATCCTTTGCTCTGAGAAAAGATGTGGATGAACATCAAGAAAGGTTCCACATGCTCACAGCGTGTATCGGGCAGCAAATGTCAGTTAATTTGTGAGTAAGATGTCTGGAGTTGAATCTACACTTATTGAATAATACTTTGACACTTTCAAGAATAGTACAAAGAACCTGTTGTTTCATTAATTCAATAAATTCCTCAAAAATATATGCAAAATAGGATAGATTCCCTTTTCCAAGATTTCCATACATTTTGAGATATTCTTTCAAGAAACGATGAGATTCACTCAGCAGCTCTAAATAGTTGCCATTTTCTGCCGATCCAATAATCTGATTTTTCTCCGCCCTGGAGGCAAGAAAGCGAATTAAAAACCACTCGTGTCAACACTTTATGATAATATTCTTGCTTTGAGCAATGATGCTCAAGGAATAAAGAATCAACGCTTACAGTTTCTTTATGCCTTATCAAATATGCAGTCATGCAATTTCGACATTTCTCCCCATTTTCACATTCCTGTAACATTTTCACATTCCTGTAACATTGAATCCCGATATAGAAAAAGGAGATTCTTTCTTGGACAACAGGCGACATAGAAAACAATACAAACGAACTTGAGATGGTGAAAATATAATTTGGTATTTGAAAACATTAGAAAACCTATAAAATTATTAAAAATCGATGAGGTATCGATCGAAAAGTATTGATATTAACAAGTTTCAATATTTTACACGAAGTTATATAAAAAATGTTTGGTTCTACAAAGTATGAAAAACATTAAAATATAGGTTTAAAAAATAATTGTTTTCGCCAATTTCGAGTAGATTTTGAATGTTAATCACGGTTCTTCGAAAATATAATTTGGTATTTGAAAACCTTAGAAAACCAATAAATTATTAAAAATCGATTAGGTATCGATCGAAAAGTATTGATTTTAACAAGTTTCAATATTTTACACAAAGTTATATTGAAATTTACATGCAAAAGCAAGATGATTTGGCTATTTTTTGAACGATAAACACGTTTGTTTGAAATTATAATTTGCGATATGAATACATTAGAAAAGCAACAAGATTATCGAAAATCGATATGGTATCGATCGAAAAATATTGATTTTAACATGTTTCAACAATTTACACAAAGTTATATTGAAAATTTTAGGTTATACAAACTTTTGAAAGACATTGAAATTTACCTTAAAAACAAACTCATTTGGCTACTTTTTGAAGATTACACACGGTTGTTTGAAATTTTAATTTGCGATTTGAATCCATTAGAAAACCAATAAAATTATTGAAAATCGATATGGTATTGGTCGAAAAATGTTATTTTAACATGTTTTAACAGTATACGCAAAGTTATATTGAAAATTTTATTTTTTACAAATTTTTGAAAAATATTAAAATTTACCTTCAAGAACCAGCTGAATTGGGTGAAGAATATTGAAATTTACCTTCAAAACAAGCTGAATTGGCGACTTTTTGAACGTTAAACACGGTGGTTTGAAATTATAATTTGCGATTTGGAAACCAATAAAATTATTGAAAATCGATATGGTATCAATCGAACAATATTGATTTTAACATGTTTCAATAGATTACAAAAAGTTATAATGAAAATTTTATGTTTTACAAACTTTTGAAAAACATTGAAATTTACCATAAAAAAAAAGCTGATTTGGCGGTTGTTTGAAATTTTAATTTACGTTTTGAATCCATTAGAAAACCAATAAAATTATTGAAAATTGATATAGCATCGAAAAATATTGATTTTAACATTTTTCAACTCTTTCCACTAAGTTATATTGAAAATTTTAGGCTTTAAAAACTTTTGAAAACCATTGAAATTTACCTTAAAAAACAAGCTGATTTGGCTACTTTTTGAACGTTAAACACGGTTGTTTTAAAATTTAATTTCCTATTACAAAACATTAGAAAACCAATAAAATTATTGAAAATCTATATAGTATCTATTGAAAAATATTGATTTTAACATGTTTCAACAGTTTAAACAAAGGTATATTGAAAATTTTAGGTTTTACAAACTTTTGAAATACATTGAAATTTACCTTCAAAAACAAGCTGATTTGGCAACTTTTTGAACGTTGATGACTGTGACACTATTTAGCTATGGTAATTTGCTAACTAATTAACCATAGAAACTAAAACAAGAATATTCTGAGAACGGAAAAGAAGATACAACGAAATTTTTATTTTTATTTTCTCAAAGACCCGTAACCAGACTCACAGAAAAGCCATATGCATACATTTTGACAATTGATTAATGTAGTTTGTAAACGAATGCTTGCCGAAAGAACACGAGATTTAGAAAAAGCAAAGCGTTGAGATATCGGGCAGACCATATGGCGATCATAAAAATTTCGGCAGGAGATGGTTTGCCGATACGAGGTAAAGAGAATCAGTATTAACTGTCACCCCAAGATATCATTTTTCTTGAGTGCCGGCAAGGCAGGGCCATATGGCAATGTGTGATTCGTAAAAATTTTGGCATTAGAAAATATTTTATTCCGATACGGGGTGGTGAGAATTGTTTTATTTACTTTTCCAAAGTGTCGTCTTCAGGCACGATGAGTAGCGATATGGTGATTATCAAATTTGGGGCATGAGAAAAGATATCGTGGAAGAATTGTGATTTGGGAGATAAGAAATTTAATTTTTCAAGAAGCCAAGGGTTCCAGTGAAAGCTAACTTCATGAAGGGACGAGATGGCAGACTTGACAAGTGATTGATGAAATTTGTAAAGGGTGCTAGACTCTGAGTGACCAAAAGATCGGAGAGATTTTACAGACAGGCAGTAAGAGAGTTTGAGTAGTTCGAGTGGCAGGAATCAGAGTAGCCTCGCTGAAGCTGACCGAGACATTCCACGATCTCCGACTTCGCATATCCTACCAATAGCAAGTTATACTGACGAACGAAGCCAAGCCAGCACATAAAAACTAAACCAGTTGACTTAAGATACCAAAACTTGCTTAAGAAGCGTAGAAGTGTCACACTCCGTAGAAAACGCGCTGGGAGAAAAACACACTCCTGTATATAACAGACGGATAAAGTTAATTTGTTATTTTTTAACATACTCTTGGGGTTTTATTTGCTTCTTTTTCTTTACGATTGTGCGATATTACCTCCAGTCTAGACTCATTGATTGATCTCGTCTACGTAAGATCAAAATCACAACGTGGGTAGGTTAGAATTGAGATCGAAGCAGTTACTTCGGTAACCAGACGTTGGAAGTGACCTGGGAACGACGGATCTGGTGTCGAACAGGTTGCAGCTGGTCTGAAGCCGTTAGCATCGACCGACCATCCCACTTGGTACCCTGACCAAAGGATTCCGCCGGGTAGCGACGACTAGGATTCGACCCTGGACGAGCCAGTGTCACATACTGATACCCTGACCAAAGGATTCCGCTGTTTAGCGATGACCACCGATCGACCGGGACACAAGCTGGTGTTCAGCGACGAAGAATCAACCCCAAGATGCCGGTGGGAGTAACATTACAGTTTCGCGCCGCGACTGGGAGTTGACCACGGTCCAACAGCTCAGTGTCACATATTGGTGCCGTGACCACGGGATTCGACCCTAAACTAACCACTGCCACAGGAATTGCAGAGAATTTCGCCCATGACAACACACGGCGTCTCAAGTAGACAAACGGAAACAGGCTAGAGTGGGAACCAATGGACTTTGGTTAATTATAACCATACGGTTCCAGACACTCTAGATCAACAGCCCGGAAGCAGTCAGGAACGACCTGGAAATCGACTGTCAGGTTAGACACCTTTTTTTCGGTTAATTTCCCAATATATTTTTTAATGTTGGTGCTCTTGATTGTTTTTTTTTTGTTTTTTTTTTAATTGTTTAAATATGTCTAACCACGATTCTGATAGTGTTGACATAGAGGAAGAGGGGGTTGAACAACGGTTGCCAGTAGACCGTAGTAAATTGTTAGGCGAACCTAGGATTCCAGCCTTCGATGATAATTCCAGAGATTTTAGAGATTGGTTGGCAACTCTATATAAGAGCCGCATAGTCTATAGACTCTCGGACCGAGAAACCTTGTATTTGGCATATGACACCACGAGCAGGAAAGCGTCAGAATTCGTGAGGGTGTTCATAGCCAGTGAACACCACGTCATGGGAAAGGCTAGAAGAATTACCGACTCGGAAGTTCGCTGATGAGGGGACAGCGATAGAGGCTATGAGAGCCCTCCTGAAGATGGCGCAGCTGAAAGACGAAACCCCTGGAGAATTAGGGACCCGAGCGGAGAAGCTGTCTTCGTTAGCTTTCCCAGAGGAAGTAAGAGACAACGCAGTAATGAAGGCCCAGTTGGCCGATTTATATATAAAAGCGCTCAGTGACGAGCGTATTCGCCACGATGTAATGAAGGAAAATTGAGTAGTATCCAGAATTTCTATATAACACCCGATCTGTGTACAGAAGCAATCTTGGGAGAAGATTGGCTTCAGAGACAGGAGGCTCGTATAAAGTTTAACCCCACTGTGGTGGTAGTAAATGTCGCGAGGACGCCATTGGAAGGTCCACCAGAAGAATTTATAAAGATATTGGTGGAGGAAGATATATGGCTACCCCCGAGGACAGTGGTGTCAGGCAAAGTTAGACTAGTGACAGGGAAGAGAACGAGGAAAGGAACCCTGCGATTGGTCCCTGTAGAGGAGAAGGGTTCGGAAGAGGATGAGGTAGCTCTGTGTGAGGCAGTAGTAGAGGCAGCTGAATTAGTGCCCATTATAATGATGAACCAGGCCCACAGGATAAGAGAGGAGAGGAGGTAGGAAATCCACTACCCCTGCGAACTCTGAATCGAGTGAAATTCGATGAGAAGCAAAGAAAATACGTAGATCAACCAGAAGGAATAGAAGACGGAGAGATATTGGTACCTGATAAATTTAGGGCCAGAGTGGGAGGTCTTCTAAGAAATAATCGGAATGTGGTGGCCAAATCAGATAAGGAATTAGGCCAAACCCACACAGTAAAAATGAAGATCGATACTGGCGATCACCCCCCCCCCATGTGAAATTGAAGCTTTATAGAACGCCTGTTCATAAGAGGCCCTTAGTGGAACAGGCAGTGAAAGAAATGTTGGAAGCTGGGATGATAGAAAGATCAATTTCCCCTTTGAGCTTCCCAATCGTGATAGTAGACAAGAAAGGTGGTAGGCACCATTTTTGTGTGGATTTTAGAAAACTGAATTCCATCTCTAAACCTTTGGCGATGCCATTGCCACTAATTGATGATATATTGGCATTATTGGGGAAAGCAGAGTTCTTCTTCCACGTTGGACTTGATGTCCGGGTATTGGCAGGTAGCCCTTGATGAGGCTGACAAAGAAAAGGCCACATTTGCGTGTCACCTGGAACTATTTCAGTTGAGAGTGATGCTATTTGGTTTTGCTAATGCCCCGGGAATCTTCCAGGAACTTATGTCAATAGTATTAGGGGGTGTGAGAGTTTTGCTATGGCATATTTAGACGATATTCTGATATTTTCAGAAACACCAGAACAACACTTTTTTCAAGTGTTGGGAAGACTAAGTAAGCACGGTTTAAAATTAAAATTATCAAAATGTCAGTTTCTGAAGGATGAAACTAGATATTTGGGCTGTTATAAACGGAGAAGGTATTCAGCCCGATATGGATACGGTAAAAGTTATAAGGGAAATAATAAATATAAGGTAGAACTGACGAAGAAATACGCTAGGTTCAAACGGACAGAAGACTGCCAAAGGGCATTTGTTACCTTGAAGGAACATCTGACAGCTGTTCCGCTGCTGACGTACCCAGACCTCAACAAGCCCATTGTGCTATACACTGATGCAAGTGAACAGTGTATAGGAGCAGTTCTCACTCAATGCCCCGATAAAGAAGGACCCGTGCCAGGCATAACAGAGAAAGTACAGATATACTTTCTCTCTCATAAGCTCTCGGAGACACAACAGAGATGACCAGTAATAGAAAGAGAGGCATATTCTATCATGTATCCTCTCCAAAAACTGAACTACTACTTGAATGGTACTGTATTTACTATAAAGACAGACCATAGGCCCCTGCAGTACCTACTGCAGGCAGAATGGACGAATAAGAAGAAGATTCAACAGTGGGCGCTAAAGTTAAGTGGCTGCCACTGTAAGATAGAGTATTTGGCAGGGAAAGAAAATACCTGTGCCGATTTACTCTCAACAATACCGAAACACCTAAGAAAAATCTCTGTAAAGGTAGAGCAGGGAGTGGATGATAAAGCTTACATAATTGGAGTAATTAACTCCAATATGTTAAAGGATCGTCCTATGTTAGAATCAGACGAAGAAGGGGTCGCACAGATGATAATTGATCCTTACTGGACAGAAGGGATTGAGAACGAGCAGGCAGACAGTGAGATAGCTGCTCTTAGAGAAAAGGTGGATGCAGAGAGACCACCAAGTATGCAATAATATATGAAAAGCTGTATTATCTGTCATGTATAGATGAGGAAGCTAAAGCTAAGTTGTATGTGCCCAAAAGTTTGAGGCCAGAGATATTAGAACAGTGTCACGAGAGGTTAGGGCACATGGGAATTGATATAACATATGACCTAATAGGGAGAAAGTACTATTGACCCAAATTGTACGGAAAGGTCACTAATTATGTTCGGATTTGTGTAGTGTGCCAGTCGCAGAATAAAAGGCAGGAAATGGCACCATTGGAAGGAATGGATGTGCCAAGCTTCCCCTTCGAGAAAATGAGTATGGATGTATCAGGACCATATGGGGAAACTGCACGAGGGAATAACTATATAGTGAGTTTTATTGATTGGCTAACAAATTGGCCTGAGGCATTTGCAGTACCAGATAAGAAGGCTAAAACTGTAGCCGACTTGATAATACGCGAAATCTTCCCTGGGTATGGTACCTCTGTGCAACTTGTCACTGATAATGGCACAGAGAATATAAACAGCATAATGAGAGAAGTGCTGACAGGTTTGAATATAGAGCATATAAAAACATCTCCATATCACATCCAGGGAAACGCTAAAGTGGAAAGGTTTCATAGAACCTTGGGAGATGTGTTAGCTAAACTGGCTAGAGAAAATACAGAAAATTAGTATCTGTACTTGACACAAGCACTGGCGGCCGTGAGGTTTACGATTAACGAAATCTCCAGATTTTCGCCCAACTTTATGTTGTTTGGCAGAGACGTGGTCCTGCCTGTGGATAACTTGTTGAAGCCTCGAAGAAAGTATATGGGGGAAGATCATCATCATCATCATCTGTCGGAACAACAGCATAAAATATTTGTACAGGCCAGAAGAAGAATATAGATGGCACAGAAGAGAAGAAATGAGAGGTTGAATGCTGGAAGAAAGGTAGTAGAATTGAAGGTTGGAGACCCTGTCTACTATAAAATTCACCAGAGGGAGGGAAAGCTGAACCAGAGATGGGAACAATACTACCGGATAGTGGAACAGACGGGTCCAGTATCATATGTAATATGGGATCAAATGGCAGGACAGGCAAGGAGGGCCCATGCCAATGAAAGAAAGCTGAAATAGCCAATCTAGAAATAAGTGGACCAAAGCCTAAGAAGGCAAGAACAAGGAAGGTAACCCTAGTTGAACCGGAAGAAATGGCGACGGAAGAGGATTCCGGAGACGATGAAGCGATAGATCGACTTAGCTATCTGGACAAAGCGATCCGAGTGACGGAGGGACCAGCAGCGTTCAGTCATCGCCTGGATCGGTGCGGAGGGGACCCTGTTATGTCACCGTCTCGCCCTCATGTCCAAAGAAAACGAAGAGAAAAGCAAGGAAATCCAGTCAAACAGTCAAGGGTTCTAAAAGAAAACACCCTAAACTAGAAAAAGAGCTCAGTGAGTGGGAGGAGGAGGATGAGATACCCCAGAGAAAGGCTAAGAAATAAAGGAGATCTCGAGATTGAATCAAAAAGTAATGAAGTCCAAGGTACAGACTCGATGCTCGAGCAGAAAGAAGAATCAAGAGAGAAGGAAAAGGACGAAATACCTCCTGAAGAGGAATTGAACACTGAAGGTTAGAGGTTGAACAGGGACTACCTCTGAAGATGAGATTGAGATGGGTGGAGAAGCCCAAATCTTTAGTAGAACAAAAGGCTCTGAAGAATAGAAGCGTTCGGTGTCGACAGATAACGACACTGGATCATCGTAAAACCTACTTGCCGACTGGTGGTGGATGTGGATGGAAGGGATGGAGGCGCGGGATGCACCTCACGAAGGACGCAAGAAGATTATTGGCATTGCTGACTGGCCAGCAGTAGTGTCATTAAGGTACGGCCTTTGAAGGGGGAGACTCGCGCACCTGTCCGGACCAATCGATCTAGTAAGAGTTAGTTAGAGGAGGGAAGAGGGTTACAAACTTAGAAAAGAAATTATGGAATAATTGAGTGAAGAATTGAACAAGACAGAATAGTTAAGAAGATTAAAACAAGAGAATCTGTTGCCTTGCAGGAATGGCCAAAATAAAGGGGTTGATGATGATGATGATGGTAGCCACACTGATGATGACGATAGGGATGGCGGAAGCTTGGAAGCACAGCCGAAATACCAGAAGAGAGAAGTAATAATAACCAGGTCGAAATGGTTGATCACATTTGTGATAGATTCAAATCCATATGAGTCGCTGTTAAATAAACTAAGAAATGAGCTAAGGCAGCTGAGTGCAGCCCGGTTGAAGGTAGGGCAAGATTATTCTAAGGAGAAAGGATATCTCAGATTATTATATTCCCTAGAATTGAAGGCCACTATGATAGAGGCTCAATGGAGGGACATGAAAAATTACCTGAAGGAAGTAGAGTTGCTGCAGACGAGAGAAAAGAGATCGGTGGTTCCGATTGTGGGAAAAGCGTTAAATGTCCTGTTTGGAACAGTAACTGATGATGTTAAAATCATAAGAAGAAAACTGGGAGAAGTGGAGATAAACCAGAGAATGCTAGCTCAAGTGGCAAGAGAGAATGCTTCAATATTAAATTAATGTGGCAAGGTTGGAACTGGCCAAGAATAGAGCCAGAATTAATTGGTTAATAAATTACCTAGCAGAGGTAATTGATGATACAGAAACTGTAATGATGGAATTACAGGAAATGAGTGGATTTATGCAAAAATATTTCCAACTAATTACAATTACAAATAAGGGGCGACAAACTAGTCAGTCGTTGACACCCTTGCTGGAACATGTGAGAACACAATTAGGCATGTTGTCATTGGGACACCTGTCCCCAAGCATAGCAACCCCGGGTCACATGAGGGAATTGCTACTCGGAATCCAAATAGAATTACCTCATCATTTAAGGTTGCCAGTAGATCCCACCAAAGAATTGTGGAAATATTATACTGCGCTGGGATGTGTGACCTTGTTGGAAAATAGAAAGCTATTGGTTTTGATGTCTATTCCGTTGTTGGATAGAGAGAGTATATTTGAGTTATAAATTTACCTATTCATTACACTAGAGGAGATCAAGGTTTGGGAACGGTGGCAAGATACAAGATGGAAACGGAATACATAGCTTTAAATTCGGGTAGAACAAAGTTCATGTTGCTACCAACAGAAGAAGCTAGAAAGTGTAGAAATGATACTTTAGGAACTTGTACATCATTGAGCCCCATCTATGTAGCTGGTAATCACAAAATGTGCGTGCTTGAATTGTTTGAAGGGAAAAGGGGGAATTAAGAGAACTTGTCAAGTAGAGGTATTAGCAAACACGGCATTACCACAAGCTATCAGTGTTTCAGACGCGGTGTGGGCAGTGGCCACACAGAAACCAATCGGCTTGTCTAGGATATGTGGAGGAGAGTCCACAAGGACACTAAAAACTTTAAACCACCATTATCCCTGTTAAAATTTCCCCTGGGATGTTCGACACTTGTGATATATATTTCTTTACCCCCATATTACCAGGTAGAAGAAAAATATGAAGAGAAAGTTTCAATTATAGAATTGATTGAAAGAAGCTTAGTCAATTGTACAGAGTTGTGGGAGCCAATAGTGAGGGGATTCCCCAATGTTACCTTGAATAAAATGCCAGGGCTAATGAAGCCGATAAAAAAGATCGATATGGATCAGTTGAGGGACAAATTAAATGTGTTGGGAAAGGAAGGTATGGCTTACGAGGATGATGAACAGATTGCGGTAAATTGGTCAGCAATGATGGGTATATTAATAATTATCGCCATAGGGCGAATGACAGTATGGAAATTTAGAAGTAGGAGAGAATTAATTCGCGGTAATGAAATAAGCATGCAGCAACTCGAGAGGGAGATGCCAAGCAGTGTTCTTTACCCAGGCAGAATCAAGGAGGAAATTGCAGTAAAGCCGACAGAAGAAGCTAAAGTGGAACCGACACGTACGGCGGAAAAACCTCCTGTAGCAGAAAGAAAAACATTGACCAAGAAAAACAAGCCATAATAGCCACACACATACACCCACAAGCACACGCACACCTTAAATTGCATGAAAAAGAAAATGAAAAGAACATTACATTACATGCAGAACAGAAGAAGATGAAAAGAACTTTAATTTGCATGAAGAACAAAATGAAACGAACATTACATTGCATGCAGAACAGAAGAAGTAAGGCTTATCACGAAACATACCGTGAAAAGAAAAGGAAAGTGGAATTGAATGAAACAGATGCATGATGCATGCTAAATAGTGCACTGGGATTTAGGTGTCATTTAAATATAAAGTAAATGACAAGGTAGGTAAGGAAGGATTGTGACTCTATTTAGCTATGGTAATTGGTTAACTAATTAACCATAGTGTTATGGTCCAAGTTCCTTGTACCACGGTGATGGTCCAAGGTAGAACCAATGAAGAATAACTCGAACACAGGTATGGAATAACACAGATATATTACAAACAGAAATATGTACAAAGAAGTGGTAGTATTAGTAATGACTATCAGATTTGGTTAGAGTGAACTATGTTGTCTCGACAAGAATCACTATTCCAATGTCTTACAGTAATCGTCTGACTCGACTCTGTCTCTGACTCTGACTGACTGAACTCTGAACTGACTCTGAACTCTGAACGCTGCTCCCTCTTGAG
The DNA here is from genome assembly GCA_964036315.1 of Acanthosepion esculentum. Classification (NCBI taxonomy): domain Eukaryota; kingdom Metazoa; phylum Mollusca; class Cephalopoda; order Sepiida; family Sepiidae; genus Acanthosepion; species Acanthosepion esculentum. The sequence goes on along the minus strand of OZ038519.1, from coordinate 14,098,793 downwards.
GCGCAGTATTTATGATGTCCGGAATAGTCCATTATTCTTATGGGTAAGTTCCCATAACACATAGAAATTAAAACAAGAATATTCTGAGAACGGAAAAGAAGATACAGCAAAATTTAATTTTTATTTTCTCAAAGACCCGTCAATTGGAGTAGACACTAGACTCACAGAAAATCCATATGCATGCTTTTTGACAATTGATTAATGTAGTTTGTAAAAGAATGCTTACCAAAAGAACACGTGATTCAGAACAAGCAAAGCGTTGAGATATCGGGCAGACCATATGGTGATCATAAAAATTTCGGCATGAGATGATTTGCTGATACAAGGTAAAGAGAATCAAATATTAACTGTCTTCCTAAGATATCATTTTTCTTCAGTGCCGGTAATGTGTGATTCGTAAAAATTTTGGCATTAGAAAATATTTTATTCCGATACGGGGTGGTGAGAATTGTTTTATTTACTTTTCCAAAGTGTCGTCTTCAGGCACGATGAGTAGCGATATGGTGATTATCAAATTTTGGACATGAGAGAAGATATCGTGGAAGAATCGTGATTGGGGAGATAAGAAATTTAATTTTTCAAGAAGCCAAGGGTTCCAGTAAAAGCTAACTTCATGAAGGGGCCAGATGGCAGACTTGACAAGTGATTGATGAAATTTGTAAAGGGTGCTGGTTAAGAAGACTCTGAGTGACCAAAAGATCTGAGAGATTTTAAGTGGCAATGTGGGATTCGTAAAAATCTTGGCCGATGGAAAAAGAAAAAAAGAATTTTGTAAACAAAAATTCAGGGTTATAATTTTAAGGAGGCCAGCAAGACCGGGATGCCAATGGTCGAGTGGTAGCAATGGTGATAGGCGGAGGTAATTTGATGAGAATGACGAGGAAATTATTAATGCCCACTGAAGGGATTGGTACGAGGTGAGAGAGGGAGAATTTAGGAGTATAGCTCTCCTCCGACCTCTTCTCACGGAAGAAGAGATCCCCCCCAAAAATGGAAAGTGATTGATTTTCCAAAAATGGGAAGTAATCAATTTTTCTGGCCTAACAACAAAGAAATTTCTTGTCAGATTCACTTGAAACCCTAGACTGCGTCTAACCCCGCACCGGTTTTTGGTCGATATCCATATAAACGAACGTCCTCGGGCCGTTCGACAGACATGCAGTCAGAGAGTTTGAGTAGTTCGAGTGGCAGGAATCAGAGTAGCCTCGCTGAAGCTGACCGAGAGATTCCACGACCTCCGACTTCGCCTATCCTACCAATAGCAAGTTATACTGACGAACGAAGCCAAGCCAGCACATAAAAACTAAACCAGTTGACTTAAGATACCAAAACTTGCTAGAAGTGTCACACTCCATAGAAAACGGGCTGGGAGAAAAAAAACACACTCCTGTATATAAACAGACGGATAAAGTTAATTTGTTATTTGTTATCTTGGGGTTTTATTTGCTTCTTTTTCTTTACGCTTGTGCGATATCACCTCCAGTCTAGACTCATCTTACACTACAGCCCGAGTGAATCACAACGTGGGTAGGTTAGACTTGAGATCGAAGCAGTTACTTCGGTAACCAGACGTTGGAAGTGACCTGGGAACGAGGGGGATGGTCGAACCGGTTGCAGCTGGTGTGAAGCCGTTAGAATCGACCGACAATCCCACTTGGTACTCTGACCAAAGGATTCCGACGGGTAGCGACGACCAGGAATCGACCCTGGACGGACCAGTGTCATATATTGGTTTCCTGACCAAGTGATTCCGCCGTTTAGCGGCGACCACCGATCGACCAGGACACAAGCTGGTGGCAGTGACGATGAGTCAACCCCAAAACATCGGTGGGAGAAATATTACAATTTTGCGCCGCGACTGGGAGTTACCACGGGCCGACAGCACAGTGTCACACACGGTTGTTTGAAATTTTAATTTGCTATTTGAATCCATGTGAAAACCAATAGAATTATTGAAAATCGATATGAATAATACCATATCGATTCTCAATAATTTTATTGGTTTTCTAATGGATTCAAATCGCAAATTAAAATTTCAAACAACCGTGTTTAACCTTCAAAAAGTAGCCAAATCAGCTTGTTTTTTAGAGTAAATTTCAATGTTACCACTGAAATTTACCAAGCTGATTTGGCTAAACACGGTTGTTTGAAATTTTAATTTGCGATTTAAATCCATTAGAAAACCAATAAATTATTTAAAATCGATTTAGTATCGATCGAAAAATATTGATTTGTTAAGTTTCAACAGTTTTCTCGAAGTTATATTACGAATGTTAAGTTTTACAAACATTTGAAAAATATTGAAATTTCAATGCAAAAGCAAGCTGTTTTGGCAACATTTTGAACGTTAAACACGGTTGTTTCAAAATTTAATTTCCTATTAGAAAACTTTAAAAAGTCAATAAAATCACTGAAAATCGATATGGTATCGAATGAATAATATAGATTTTAATATGTTTCAACAGTTTGCACAAAGTAATATTAAAAATTTCAGGTTTACCGTCAAAAACAAGCTGGTTTGGCTACGTTTTGAACGTTTAACACGGTTGTTTGAAATTTTAATTTGCGATTTGAATGCATTAAAAATCCAATAGAATTATTGAAAATCGATATGGTATCGATCGAATAATGCTGATTTTAACATGTTTCAACAGATGACACAAATTTATATTGAAAATTTTAGGTTTTACAAAATTGTGAAAAACGTAGAAATTTACCTTCAAAAACAAATTGATTTGGCTACATTTTGAACGTTAAACACGTTAGAAAACCAATAAAATGATTGAAAATCGATCGAAGGTATCGATCGAAAAATATTGATTTTAACATGTTTAACAGTTTACACAAAGTTATATTGACAATTTTAAGTTTGACAAACTTTTGAAACGTTAATCACGATTGTTTGAAAATTTAATTTGCTATTTGAATACATTAGAAAACCAATAGAATTATTGAAAATCGATATGTTCTCGATCGAAAAATATTGATTTTAACAAGTTTCAGCTGTTTACATAAAGTTATATTGTAAATTTTAGGGAAGATCGGAGCGTACAACGGCTAAAACGTTGTAATAAATATGGCGACAAAGATGAGGACAATAGTCCGAATAATGTAAATAGTGTATTGAATTTTGCGTTTTCAATAATTTGAAGGGGTTAATAATGTTTACAAAAACCAAATTATATTTTAAATTTACTATGTTTAAGGTATAATAACTAATGCAAATTGGCGAAAATTGCAGCATTTTCAATGTAAATTCAAATGTCTTCGTAACATTGTAAAACAAACTTGTCGAAACTTGTAAAATCCATATTATTTAATCGATACCAAACTGTTTTTCAAGATTTTAAGTAGTTTTCTAATATTTAAAATCACCAAATTACATTTTAAAATTACCGTTTAATGTATAAAAACTATAAAATAAACTAAGATAAAAAATAAAAATAAATTTTAGCGTAAACAGCATCGTTTTCCATGCAACTTAAAATGTTTTCAAAACTTTGTTTATCCAAAAACATTTTAATATAGCATCGTGTAAACAGTCGAAACTTGTTAAAATCTATATTTTTAGATCGAAACTAAATCGGTTTTCAATAATTTTATTGTTTTTCTAATGTTTTCAAACCCATAATTATATTTTGAAACAACTGTGTTTAAGTATTTACATTAGTCGGACTATTGTCCTCATCTTTGTCGCCATATTTGTCACAACGTTTCGGCCGTTGTACGCTCCGGCCTTCTTCAGGTGGTTGGAATTTCGAACCGAACCCTTTATTTCGTAGACTGTTCTAGTTCCACGAGCTATGTTTGATGGATGTCAGTTATCAGTTATCTCCTGGTAATTTTCCCTCTGAAAGTTCTCCACTGCCTGAACCGGGTATTGAACACTCTTTGGGTTTGTCACTGGATCTAACCAACGCCTTTATCCACTGTACCATGTGTCCTTGAGGGTTCGGTTCGAAATTCCAACCACCTGAAGAAGGCCGGAGCGTACAACGGCCGAAACGTTGTGACAAATATGGCGACAAAGATGAGGACAATAGTCCGACTAATGTAAATACTGTACATAATACCTCATCTCAGAAATATAGACAAACTGTGTTTAAGTTATAAAAAGCAATCAAAATTGGCGTAAACCGCTTCAATTTCAATGCAATTTTCAATATTTTTCATAACTTTATATAACCCAAAATTTTATTAATTGTGAAAACTGTCTAAAATTGTTAAAATTAATATTTTTAGATTGTCTATAGTTCTTTTTTCTTCTCTCAAAACTTACACTCGATCAGCATACATCGGTTGCTCAACAATTAAGTATGATAATAACCATTTATTTCACGCAGTTGCACACATAAATTTTCCACGCATAGATTCCTTTCGTTATCACCTCTATAGAAGTTTTTCTGCTCGTCTCAACCCCTCAAACATTATATACGATCAGCATACTTAAGTTGCTCAAACACTTAATGTAGTATGTAAAATGTAACTAGCGAGGTACCATACATTCAAGTCTCCACACAGAGATCAACTTTATGGAAGTTTTTCTTCTCCTCTCAAAGTTTACCCACGATCAGCATACTTCATTTGCTTATACACTAAACTTAGGATACTAAATGACACTCTCATAGTAGTACGCATGCAACTTTCTACACAGAGATACTTCTCGTCATTACCTCTATAGTATTTTATTCTGCTCCTCAGATGATGGCCAACTTTACACGCGATCTGCATAGTTCAGTCTCTCTGACACTCAATGTAGGGTACTAAATGACACTCGCATGTGTCTAGATCAAAATTATGACAACGAATGTTCTGGAAAATCGGACTGAACAGTAATTTATTCTCAAGTTTATTTTCAATCAATCCGAGAAAAGGAATTTTAAAAATATCTCGTAAGCCAATTACGTCAGTCGGTTAAATCACTATTTATTCGCTACATGACGGAGGGTATATCAGGATAGACAATAAGTGTCACAGCATTTTCAGCAGTGACGAGAAAACGTTGTTAGTCTCCGAAATACCCACGTAGCCAAACAACCAATACGAGTAACATACGAAACTTGATACAAATTTGAACATGTGAAACAGACGCACTAACTTTTACAAATCGCTCGCTTTCGCCATAATTTTACAATGCTGTTCAAACTTCGAGAAGTTTACGACAAAGTCTTTCATTTGGCACTCCTTGTTCAACAACAGATGATCCATTGCTACGTTGGCCTAAGACTGGTCCAGAAATTAACAATACCTTGTGAGCATCACTTTATCCCTCAACCAAGAATTTTTTAACTAGTCCTTCCCAGAACGTTTTGTCATCGAAATATTGATTTTTATTACAGAATGCATAGACTAGTCCAGAATGATACACACTAACATACTGATCAAAACCCTGACGGTTCCAAATAAGTAGGGGTGTTTTGAAATCTCTCTACGTGGAATTCTATCATTGATGGATTGCCATTGTTTAAATTTTGACATAAGATCTCCCGTGGTGATGGGTAATGGGCCAACCAGTTAATAATCGTTTACTCTATATCCATCTTCCTCTTAGCCCCTCGAAGTAAAATTAGTAAAAAAAATCTAAAGAACATTTTCCGTCCTTGATTCCGTTTGTAATATAGTGTTACGGTCTGAAACATTTCAATCAGAAATAAAACATTTCGCGAAGTAGCCACAGCTAAGATCCTTTCCAGAAAACCCTTGTAACATATCAACTAAATTTAAGATTATTGTGATAAAAGCTTGTTTGGAAGTTATTGGGTTTTATACAAGTTAAATATACTGTAGATTCTTATTTATAAAGTAATCCAAAAGATCTTGTCACAGAAATCAAAAATATATTCATATTTTTGATTTCAGAATATCCTAGGTATCGGAATAAATTATTTAATTAGATTAAATGTTATTATCAGTTCCATCACATTCTTTAACCTTAATCAAACTTTCACCTATTAATTTTGTTAATTTCTCTACTGTTTCAACGTTGTCAGTAATTTTCTAAACGTATCACCCAGTTAGGATCGAACTCATTACTCAGTCATAATTGTTATAGCGAGACAAGCTTGCTAACCATTAAACTGCCTCGAGGTACCCTGTTTCAACATTGATATTGCTTCTAGCAGTTTTATTTTGTTGATTTTAGGTTGAATATATTTTCTATACGTCAATTTCAATGATAGACGTCGTTTTCTATTGGAGAGACTGAAGAAATGGGACCAGAATTTGAATAGTGTTCAACTTTAGAATTCTTGGTTATAGCTCAAAAAACATCTTCATAATTTTCAGCTTTAAAACACTTGACTATGAACCTAAAACATTTTCATAATTCATAATTTTAAATGCAGAGTTTAGCTTTAAAATTTATGTCTACGACTCAAAAACATCTTCATAGACTTCAGCTTTAAAATTCTTGGCTAGGACAACAAATGCATTTTCATACTTTTCAGCTTTAAAATTATAAGCTATGTCACAAAAAATATATCCATTGTCTTCAGTTTCAAATTCTTGGCTATGATACTAAAAACTTCTTCATAGTTTTCACCTTTAAAATACTTGGTTATGATTCAAAAAAGAATTTCATAGTCTTGAGTTTTAAAATTATTGGCTAAACATCTTCATTGTCTTCAGCTTTCAAATTCTGTGTTATGACTAAAAAAGAGCTTGAAATTCTTCAGCTTTCAAATTCTTGACTGTGACACTTCTTCATTTATTGAAGGTTTAAAATTCTTCACTATGACGCCAAAATCATCTTCAGCTTTAAAATACTTAACCCAAAAAGGCTAAAAACATCCTCATAATCTTTAGCTTTAAAATTATTGGCTATGTCACCAAAAACATCTTCATTGTCTTCAGCTTCCAAATTCTGTTATGACGAAAAAAGAACTCCAGCTTTAAAATTCTTGACTATGGCACTAAAAAACTTCCTAATTTATTTCAACTTTAAAATATGCAGTTGACTCATAAACATCTTCATTCTCTTCTAATTGAAAATTCTTGGTTTTTACACAAAAATCTACATGTATTTCAGGTTTAAAGTTCTGGGTTGACACCAAAACCATCTTCATACTTTTCAGCTTTGTAGTTATTAATTATGAATCAAGAAACATCTTCACAATTTTCAGCATTAAAATTCTTTGCTATGACACTAAAAAGATCTTTATAGACTTCAGATTTAAAATTATGTGCTAAGACATCAAATACAGCTTCATATTTAAAACTTTTGGTGATACCAAAAATATCTTCTAAGTTTTCAGCTTTGCAGTCTTTGGTTATGACTCAAGAAATAATTACATAGTCTTCAGTTTTAAAATTATTGGCTATGACTCCAAAATCATATTCTTTGTCTTCAGCTTTAATATTCTTAATTAAGACATTACAAAAAACACCACTCAGCTTTAAAATTATTGACTAAAAATATTTCCTAATTTTCAGCTTTAGAATTCTTGGCTATGAGTCAGGAAACCTTCAGATTTAAAATTTTTGGCTATGGATTAAAAAATCTTCATTTTCTTCAGCTTTAAAATACTTAAAACCATCTTCATAGTATTGAGTTTGTAAGTAAACTGGGATTGCAAAGGAAATGTTTGTCGCAGATTATTTCCACGTCACGGAGAATAAATCGCTAAGTTCAGACTCGAACATCGGGACAGAAAGAAATGCCGAAAACTCGATTCGCAGGTACTATCTCGCAAATCACAATGCACGCAACCAGTCAGAAAAATAACTCATTCTCCAACAAACGCGTCAGCCAAAATGCCCAAATTCTCGCCTCGATTCGCGAACACCAACTGTTTTTATCGGCCGAACATTTTTTCCATTCTTCCACAGCTGGGAGAGTGTTGCGGACCCGATAGCGTTGCAGCGCTGGTTTACGAAAAGATGACCTTGTGCCAGACACTACTCACTACTACCGAATCCACAAACAAAGTAAAAATAAATAGTCAGGAGGAATGACGAAGATAAGCCTGGTCAAGAGAACAAATATAAAAATTTTATTAGAGTTTAACAAGTAAATTGTCTTCAGTGAAGACCTTTAGTAAAGCTACTGGAAATGTAGTTGAAAAAGAGGCAGTGACTAGTAGATTGTCTTCAGTGGAGACCTTCAGTAAGATACTGGAAATTTGAAATCAATGGAAAGGCCGTGTCAAGTAGTCACAAAAGATAGGTAAGGTTCCGCGCCAAAATGCAATTCAAGATGGCTAAGGCGGGAAAAGTTCCTCAGGAAGAGAGTTCAGAAAGTCAGTTTACAATGAATAATAAACATACACGGCAAAGAAAAATACTCACTGCGAGAGTTTGTAATTGTGGGTGTAATGTAATTCTTTTTAAGGTAACTGGTTTTGAAAGGACAGCGTTCGAAGAATATGAAAATTCTTGTTCTTCAGGTTGGAAGTTTCACAGATCTCCGGTCAAGGACGTCCGCAGTTTCGAACAGGATGTTCGTATCAAGATGAGAAATAAATCATCGAAGAGGTGACGAAGTTCGTCAGAATGTTCGGAGCATGACGAGAAATAAGTCATCAAAGAGATAATGAAATGACAGTGTCTTAGGTGCTAAGGTTGTACGCGTCAAGCTATGAGGGACAAAACAATATTTGCCGGTAAGGAGGGACGAAGCAATATTTGCTAATAAGGCATCTCTGTCTAAATATATGGTTGAACGACGAGAGATGGATGAGTCGTCTTATCTCTTCCATGTACTGGCGGCGACTAAATTCAAAGAAAGAGTTTGTCCGTGACGTCAGAGCTAAAAGCGCGCGAAAAATGTACAGCAGTAGCAGCGAGCTAAATCTTCCTCACTTTCGGCCAAGAACAACGGTTTACTGCTATTACTAGCCGAAAGTGAAAGGAAGAGGGTGAAAACTCACGCGCGCGTCAGATGAATGTGTAAACACTGTGTATTGTTCCACACAGCCCCCTCCCTGGATTAAATGTCGGCAGACATTTAACTAAAAGTAACGAACAGTCTCTAACCGCTTAGGGAAGGTAACCTTCCGACCGGAACGGGTAAATTTGGGAAGAGAAGGAACATGATAAGTAGGTCTCTCCGGAATCTCCTTAACTTGCGGAGTAGCACGGGACGCCGTTTTTTCCAAAAATGCAGGCTTCAAACGATCGATCGACACGTTGTCGGTGCGAATACCTTTCTGTATTTGGAAATATTTATCGGTGCGTTTGAGAACGCGATACGGTCCCATATAAGCCGGTGTGATAGGTCGCCTGACAGTGTAATTACGAATTAATACAAAATCACAATCCTGAAACTTATGAGGCAAATAGACATCAACCGGGCAGTGCCGTGGCGGTGTATAACTTAAATTAGCCATTTTAAGGCGCAAGTCCTGAATAAAAGAAGATCCACAGCCGTGAAAAATATTGTCCGGGTAATGCCAACGACGTACCAAAAACAAGTTCTGCTGGTGAGCATTTCAGATCGTCCTTAAGAATATTTCTCAGGGAAAGAAGGATGAGGGGTAGCTTCGTAGACAGGGAAACCTTAAGGGTGCGATGGAATCGTTCCACCAATCCGTTAGCACACGGGTGATATGCTGTGGTACGTATGTGCTTAGTTCCAAGAAGTTCAGTAAATTCCTTGAACAGATATGATTGGAACTGTGCTCCTCAGTCGGTAGTAACTACTTTGGGAGTCCCGAAGATTGAAATCCAATCGCGTAGAATAGCTTTTGCGACGCTTACAGCAGTGGTATCTTTAATAGGGATGGCAGTGGGCCATCGAGAAAAACGATCAACTATAGTCAAAAGGTAAGGATAACCTTGGCAAGTTGGCAGAGGCCCAACTAAATCTAGGTGTATATTAGAAAAACGAGCATCAGGCTCGCTGAAGGTGCCCACAGGAGATTTCGTGTGTCTATGTACCTTGCATTTCTGGCATTGTAGACACGTAGTGACCCATACGCGAATCTGGGCGTTCATATTCGGCCAAACAAAACGGTCCGAAATCAATTTAACGGTGGCTCTCTTGCTAGGATGTGAGAGTCCGTGCAAATGGTCAAAAACCTGTCTGCGAAGAGACGGAGGGACATAAGGTCTCGGGATGTTGGATTTGACATCACAATATAGGACCTTATTGCTAAAAGGAGCTGGACATTTCTGAAGTTCCAAAGAAGTGTCAGATAACACATGCTTCAGAGTTATATCCGCCTCCTGTTCGTCGGCGATCAAGTCCTGACTGAGTGCATCAGCGTGCACGACGAACGTCTCAGTTCGAGATAGGGTATCGGCGACAGTGTTATCCGAATCCTTAATGTACCTGATATCAGTGGTAAATTGAGAGATGTAATCCAGATACCGGATCTCTCTCGGAGTGTACTTATCCGAATTAGTAGACATGATGGAAGTTAAAGGCTTGTGGTCTGTAAATATGACAAAAGACCGACCTTCGAGTAGGTGTCTAAAGTGTTTAACTGCACAAAAAATAACCAGCAGTTCACGCGAAAAGGTACTATAGCGTGACTGTGCAGGAGAAAGCTTAGCAGAAAATAATGCTATGGGTCTGCGTTGAGAAGCACGGACTTGCTCAATGACTGCGCCTATTGCGGATTCGCTGGCGTCGGTGGTCAGGTAAATATCTGACTGAGGATCGTCCTCTAAAAAACTCAGTTTTGAAAAGTTGCCTAGAGCGGTTTTAGCTGCTTGAAAGGCATCCAAAGCTTCATTCTCCAGTGTTATAGTTTTATTTCTTTTTTGTAGAAGATTAGTAAGTGGAGTCAGAACGTCAGAACAATTTGGAATGAATCTGCAGTAGAAGTTAATCATTCCTATAAAACGTCTCAACTGCTTAATGGAAACAGGGACGGGAAAGTCAGCAATAGCTTTAATTTTATCTGAAACAGGAGAGATTCCATTAGCATCAATATGATGGCCTAAAAACTCCATGTGGTTCGCTCCAAATACACATTTATCAAGGTTCAGACAGAAACCATAGTGAGACAAACGTTGAAAAACTTCGTTTAAGTGACGCTTATGAGAGGCAGCGTCCTCACTAGCTATCAAAATATCGTCGATGTAGTCGAAAACGAAAGGGAGTCCACGCAGGACTTCGTCCATAAGACGTTGAAAGGTTTGTGCCGCGTTGCATAGACCGAAAGGCATTTTCAAAAATTCAAACAAGCCAAAGTCGTCTTTGGGATATCAGCGGCAGCTACTGGTACCTGATAGTATGCTTTAGCGAGATCTATCTTACTAAAAATCGTCGCGCCTTGTAAACCGGAAGCGAAATCGTGGTGATGGGGAATCGGATAGCGATCCCGGATGGTGACGGAATTCAACTTCCTATAATCCACACAAATTCTGAAGTCATCCTTTCCTGGCTTAGGTACTAAGTGCAGGGGAGAGGCGTAGTTGGATGGACGAATAACACCGTCTCGTAGCAAGTCGCCGAAAGCTTTCTTAGCAAATTTCAATCTATGAGGTGCTAGACGACGAGGACGGGAAAAGGCAGGTTGACCAGTGGTCTTAATAAAATGTTGTGTCTGGTGTCTGGTTGAATCAATAGACCCAGAAGGACGTAGGAGGTGCTGGTACTGATTCAGAATGTCCAAATACTCCTTATTATGGCAAGTGGCCACAGTGATGCCAGTAGTGGTATGTTTGGAGTAGATTCCAACAACACAAAGATTAGTTAAGTTATCCGTTAAGGAATGGTTGCTCATTCGAACGGCAAGATCAAAGTGTGCCAAGAAATCGGCACCTAATATCGGCATCTGAACATCAACAATAGTGAAATTCCAGGTAAAATCTCGGCGCATTCCTATATGTAAGGTAAGGGACTTAGTACCGTAGGTATTTATGCCGGATCCATTCGCTGCTTGCAAGCGAAGTTGATAAGGCTTTAAACCTGTTTTATTATTAGCTGGTAACACACTGATAACAGCGCCGGTGTCAACCGAAAAACGTAAATTATTACGTGTGTCCCTCACGTAGAAAAGGCGACTAAGTTTAGGTGAAGGAGCCTTGCCAGCAAGATTAGTCACTCTCACTTTCTGACGGTCTCGTTTCCCGCGACCACAGCATAATTGCACGGCTTAATGCAGCGATGTGCTAAAGGGCCAAATCTACGGTGATAATAGCACATAGCAGAAGAAGGGGTACCACCGTCTCGGCTAGACGAACGTGGTCGACTCCTAAAACGACGGCGGGAAGGAAATCGGTTTCGACCGCGGTCTTTCAGAGCAAATGTCAGGTCTCTGACTTGCCGTTGTAGGTCTTCCACAGCTTTCTCCAAGGACCTGTGGTCACTGGATGCTTCAGCACTGTGTACTGGTGTCATTTGCTGATCCAGTTGGGAGAAAATACGATCAGCGGCGTCAGACATGGGCGCCAAAATTTGGGTAATGGTGGTGGGGAGACGATCCAACCACAGGCTTCTTAAAATGGGTTCAGCCATAGTGTTCTTACCCAGACGACTCTTCATAAAACGCAAAAGTTGCGAAGGGGTTCTACCGTCGCGCGTTAAGTCGCTAAATAACTCGCGGATGAGAGCTTCCTCAGAACGGCACATTCTCCTTAATATGGCCTCCTTCAGAGTGTTGTATGGTTCCATCTCGGGAACGGCTTCTAAGAAGTCGGACAATGGTGGGTGGTAAAGCCGCTACCACGTGTCCAAATTTCGTTTTCTAATCCGTGATTCTTCTCACGGCGAAAATGGCTTCCATTTGTAGGAACCAGCTCTTAATATTCCCTTCGTAAAAGGGGGGAGGGAGCAACGGCGGCGGCCATGCTCGACGATTCTCCTGCTTGACCAGACGTCATTCCTGTACCAAATTTTTTATGGACGTTCGATTACGTCGGATGGTCACCAATTTTGTTGCGGACCCGATAGCGTTGCAGCGCTGGTTTACGAAAAGATGACCTTTTGCCAGACACTAATCACTACTACCGAATCCACAAACAAAGTAAAAATAAATAGTCAGTAGGAATGATGCTGTCAGGCGACCTATCACACCGGCTTATATGGGACCGTATCGCGTTCTCAAACGCACCGATAAATATTTCCAAATACAGAAAGATATTCGCACCGACAACGTGTCGATCGATCGTTTGAAGCCTGCATTTTTGGAAAAAACGGCGTCCCGTGCTACTCCGCTAGTTAAGGAGATTCCGGAGAGACCTACTTATCCTGTTCCTTCTCTTCCCAAATTTACCCGTTCCGGTCGGAAGGTTACCTTCCCTAAGCGGTTAGAGACTGTTCGTTACTTTTAGTTAAATGTCTGCCGACATTTAATCCAGGGAGGGGGCTGTGTGGAACAATACACAGTGTTTACACTTTCATCTGACGCGCGCGCGAGTTTTCAACCCCTTCCTTTCACTTTTGGCTAGTAATAGCAGTAAACCGTTGTTCTTTGAATTTAGTCGCCGCCAGTACATGGAAGAGATAAGACGACTCATCCATCTCTCGTCGTTCAACCATATATTTAGACAGAGATGCCTTATTAGCAAATATTGCTTCGTCCCTCCTTACCAGCAAATATTGTTTTGTCACTCATAGCTTGACGCGTGCAACCTTAGCACCTAAGACACTGTCATTTCACTATGTCTTTGATGACTCATTTCTCGTCATGCTGCGAACATTCTGACGATGATTTGGCGGCGACTAAATTCAAAGAAAGAGTTTGTCCGTGACGTCAGAGCTAAAAGCGCGTGAAAAATGAACAGCAGTAGCAGCGAGCTAAATCTTCCTCACTTTCGGCCAAGAACAACGGTTTACTGCTATTACTAGCCGAAAGTGAAAGGAAGGGGGTGAAAACTCGCGCGCGCGTCAGATGAAAGTGTAAACACTGAGTATTTTTCCACAAGAGGATGTTCAGTATTTTGCATATCAAAATACTTTTATAGCGACTCCTGCGACGGACTTGTTTTTTTTTATTCAAATATTCCGTCTTCAGCATGTCATGCGGAATACGTGCCCTTTTTTGGCCTATGCCTGAGTGTATTAAGACAAGCAAGTAGTGTTAATCGACGTGTGAACGGTTAAGTTTTGGATTTTATTTTCTAAAAACATTTTTCAATTTTTCAGTTTTTATTTTCTGTTTATTTGTTCATATATTTGTGCATTTTTGTTCTTTTCTCTTTTTGTTTATTTCCCTTCTTGTATTTTTATTTTTTACCCTCCCCACGGATTTTGTTTGCATTACATTTTTCGTATTTATTTAAATTTGTCTTTGGTTGCCCACGTTCTTCTTTCGTTTTTTATTTGGTTTGTTTTTGATATTGTTTTTAGTTGTTAAAATAATTTAAAAAAGAAAATAAAAAGAAACAACCGGTTATTTGTTCAGTCATGGCGGTCGTTTCGGCCACCATGAGCCAGAACAACTCAACTAAAACACCGCCGGTATCTTCGGTAAAAACGGCCTGGGCTGAAAATAGGCCGAAGAAAAATGCAGAAATGAGGAGAAAAGGAAAGAGTTTGAGGATTCGTTTAAAGAAAATGAATTCCTCACCATTCCAGAGGCGTTGGAGGCCGTCAATACAAGAATAATATTCCTTCTGACTTTCGGCGTAAATTAACTGGAGTCAGCAGGGAAACAATGGAGGAGGTCTTAAAGACCTTAACGATAAACCCAAAGGTTTTGGCAAGACGCACAAATGCGATATGGGACATTCTCCTGCCCACCGAGCAAGATGCCAAACAGCTGGCTGGCAGCGTGCTAAGCACGAAGAACTTAAGACTGCAAACTGAGTACATGGAAACCCGTAGGACAAGGATCACAATCCACGGAGTGCCCGTGTATATCTCAGAAGACCGGATGGGAGCCTTCTTTTCGAACTTTGGAAAAGTGGAGGAAGTGAAGGCGATTTTATGAAAATCGGGCATCGCCGCTGGAGATGTGGAATTACAGGTCATGTTGACCAGAACAAAGTTTGGGCTGATTCCGAATATTCTCTTATGTAGAGAGAGAAGAATGTTGGTAGTTGTAGAGAGACGGAAACCGAACTGTTGGTCGTGTGGTGTCGTGGGGCACATGGCAAAGGAGTGCCCCGCGAAACGTCCTCAGCCTGCAACTCGGCCCACAACTACAAAAGCAGCAGCAGTAGTTGCAGCAACAGTGGTAGAGGGAGTACCGGGCAAAGACCCCGACGGTGCCTGGAAGTAGGTGGGAAGTTGTAAGTGGGCGAAAAACGTGCCTTCTCCCTCCCAAAAAACGGAGACAACGGAGTAAAAAAAGAAAAATCCCGAAAAGGAGCAGACAGAACAACAGCAACGACAGCAGCAGGGGCAGAAGCAGCAACAACAGCAGCAGCAGCAGGAGCAGCAACAGCAGCTACAACAGCAGCAAACCGAAAAGGAAATGGAAGTGGACAAAATGCCTCCACCTCGTGCAGTATCGCTGAAGAGAAGTAGAGAGGAGGAAGAGGAGGTAGAGACCACTACGCAAAAGCAATCCGGGTGTAGTAGGGCGGAGAGGGTCATGGACAAAACCAGGTCTCTTTCCGTCCCTGCTTCCCCGAAAGAAAAATCTGAAGCTACCACTAAGACTATGAGCCTCCCTTCTTCCCATTCACGTGCTCCGTCCCCCTCTCCCTCAAACTCTTCCTTTAGTTCCCTATCCACACCCCCAATCGTCAAAGGCAACAAGGAAGAAAAAGAAAAAACTTTTTTCTGGACCTTAGTCAATTTGTAGGGTGGACGGGGACGATTTCAAGAAAGGCCTGTCCAGCCAAAAGAGGGTCCAGTTGCGATTGCTGTATAAGCTAACCAGCGTAGATGGAAAATCAGTGGAAGATCCACGTAATTTTCCAAAAGCCCCTGGTGTCATTACCTGCATAAGGGACACTGGGGCCTATTTAAAAGTTTGGGGTCATGTTGCAGAAGCAAAGGAGACATTTTGCAATATTAGAATTGCAGATATTGATTCTCCGTATGTTAAAAAGTTACGTCGATATTGTCCTGGGAGGGTCCCTGTTATTCTCCACCCCTCCCTATATAGGTGTCTAAAATTACCTTATCCCACGGATGTCGGCGGAATTATCCTGGATGGACGAATGACGTCAGATCTAGGTGTAGGGAGCCTAGGACAATCCATCGGGATCATAACTGACTCAGATTTCCGTCCCGTATGTGAGTAGGTTTTTGCTTTTCTTATTATTTTTGCAGGCCTAAACGATGTCAATCAAGATAGCCAGTCTGAATGCGAAGGGCTTGATGGTTCGATGTAAGGCGGCTCGCCTGCTCCGAGACCTCTTGTCTTTCGGCGTGGATGTCGCCGCGATCCAAGAAACTCACTTTGTTTGCAACGTCGATGCGTGTGTGCTGGAGAACGACTTTGTCGTTTATTCAGCATATGGGGAACGACAGGCCAGAGGAGTTTCTTTGCTGTTTAGACGTACTCTTGATGCAAAGGTGGACCTTGTGCATACCGATGCCGAGGGCCGGTTGATCGTGGCCGATATTGCCGTGAAAAGTGGTTCGTTTCGAGTCGTTGCGGTTTATGCGCCCAACGACCATGAGGAGCGGGTCTCGTTTTTTCGGCGGTTAGAGGTGGATTCAACGCGCCTAGTGTTAATGAGGGACTAGAATGCCATCCTGGACCCCAAGTTAGACAGGGGATGGGGAGCTAGTGGGAGGAGGGGCGATCGTAGCCTGGTTGATCTGATCGAAGAGTTTGGTCTCGTCGATAGATACCGGATCGATCACTCCGTAGGTGGGGAATGTGGACGTGGGCTCTTAATTGGCCTTTTGTCTGGGTGGTTAGCTACCTGGACAGAATGTTAGTTAGAGGAGCCGACGTAGACTTGTTAGATTGTCCCACGTTCCACTGGGTAGGCTATTCGGATCACAAACTTGTTTGTGCACGGATAGCGTTAGATCGTAAGCCTAGCATGGCTGGTTACTGGAAGTTCAATCTGTCCTTACTGGACAGGCGGGACTTCCAGGAGCAGCTAACTAGCTTAGTGCAGCGGGAGCTAGTGGGGGGTTATCGGGAATAAGTGGTGGGAGAGACTTAAGGATAGGATTAGGTCCTTCGCCACTGATTTCAGCAAACGGCTCGCCCTAGAGAGAGCTGAAAAGGTGAAGACGCTTAAGGCTAGTTTTTCCCGGGCGGCGGCTGGAGGGATCCCCTCGAGATAGCCCTAGCTAGGGAGGCCCTGGAGCGTTTGAATAGCGAGCGCTACATGGGCCAGATAGTTAGACATAGGTTAAGCAAGATGTCTTCCGAAGCTATGAACATGGGCGCAGAATTGCGCAAGGAAGAGATCCGTCGAGGTTCCGATCGTTACATTCGTGAGGTCAAATCCTCGGAGGGACATACTCTTCGGGACACTGATGACATGTGCGAGGCATTTCGGCGGAATTTCGAGACCCGGTTTACCAAGGAGCCTGATCTCCGTGAGGAGGAGATTCGCAGCTATTTGGCTGACTTTCTTTCGCCGATTGAAGCGGCTAGTTGCGAGGGAGAGATCACGCAGGCCGAAGTCTACGCGGGATTGAAGAAGGTCGGCAGAGGCAAGTCGCCCGGTCTGGATGGTTTGCCCTATGAATTGTACTTGAGGCTGTCGCTCATCTTTGTCCCGATTTTGACTGTCGTGTTCAACAACTGGTTCCGGTCGGGGTCCATCACGCTGTTGAAAAAGGCAAGGGTGTTGGGCGGGATTTAGATGATTATAGGACCATAACTCTGCTAAACACAGAGTTAAAGATTTTGGCCAAGATCCTGCAGGAGCGTTTGCAGTCAGTTGCTGAGTCTCTGTTGGGTCCCGAGCAGACTTGTTCTGTGAGGGGCCGAACAATTCAGAGCAACCTGAATCTGATCCGCACGATCATAGAGGGTGTAAAAGACGACGATGAGGCCGCGCTGATCAATTTAGATCAGTCCAAGGCATTTGATAGGGTTGACCATCACTATCTTGCGGCTGTCCTGCAGGCCGCCGGATTCGAACCCGACTTCTGCCGCCGGATTAGCCTCCTGTATCGCTCCCCCAGTGCTGTGGTACACGTTAACGGGAAGCTGTCGGGCGATTTTGCGCTGTCTAGATCGGTTCGTCAGGGTTGTCCACTGTCACCCCTACTCTATGCTTTGGCGTTGGAGCCTCTCCTTCGCCGGCTAAGGGACAGGGCGTGCTGCCCGGCCCTACGCGGAATCGCGATTCCTGGAGGGGCTCGAGCCAGGGTTTCTGCGTACGCCGATGACGTATTTGCTTTCGTGTCGTCTCGCAGCAAAATTGGGGCTGTACTGAAGGCGCTTGATCAGTACGAAAAGGTGACAGGGTCCAAGATAAACCGCGACAAGTCGTCCAGATTGCGGTTAGGTGCCTGGAAGGGGGTCGATCTTCCGGGCCACTTCGGTTGGACGGACGGTCCTGTCCGCATTCTTGGAGTGTGGTTTGGACCCGACCTCCAGCTGGAGAAAAATTGGTCTGAAGTACGAGCAAAGGTCGACGCTGCCGGTCAGATTTGACATCGACGAAGGTTGTCCGTGAAGGGCAGGGCGGAGGCGTGTGCTACATACGATTTCCCGATTGTCCTTTATCGATTGTCCGTACTTCCTCTCTGTGGCGACCATAGGAAGCTGCTCGAGCGCTCGCTATCCTTCATTCGCGGAAATCGGGTCGACAGACGAGTCTGTGCACAACGTCCGTGTCATGGGGGGGGGGCTGGGAATGCCACACTTGGCGAACCACAAACTCGCCTCGAGGTTGTCTTTCCTACGCCGCGCATTGACAGGAGATGCAATTATGGCGGGGATTGTTAGGGACGCGTTCCCTTTCCTTACTATCAGTCCCCCCTCATCTCGCGGGTTGAGCGCCATCGTAATCCCCGAGATCAATCGGATTTCCTTCGTGAGTGTCCGGCCTTGTTGGCTGTTCCTCTGTCCAGTGACCTTTCGCGGCCTAGGAAGGTCTTCTATCGTCATTTAATGGAAGGGGATCGCGAAGGGTTCACTGCGTGATCAGCACGAATTATCGAAGGAGGAGTTTCGCTCTTACTGGTCTTGGGCGCCAGCGGCGGATTATCTCAGTAACCCTGAGTTTTCGCTTACCTGGCGATTGGCTCGGAATCGGCTGCCTAACAAGGTCTTCATATGGGGCTTGGCGGATTTGACAGACTGTCAACGGTATGGCCTTGGTTTAGAAGAAACGGCTTCGCACGCCTTCTACCATTGCCCCCGGGTCCGCCCCTTATGGGACCATGTCGGCGAGCTGACGGCTCATCTCGCTCCCGAAAAGCTCGTACCCAGTGACCGCGTATACGCGTGTGACAATGTGTCGCCCCCGTATTCTGGGATGAAACGAATGGTGTTTCTAACGCTGCTGGCCACGGCCCGAATGGTTATTTGGACGATGCGACAGGAAGACGTCTTGCGAGGTAACCGTCTTTCTCATCAGGATCTAATCCGATTCTTTGAGCATCAGCTCAAAATGAAGATCAGAACTGATAGAAAACGCTTGCATTCGACAGTCTTTAGCGAAAGGTGGGTGACTGAGGCGAGCTTGGTTCGTTTGAACGGGGCTAGCCTTGATTTTCTCTTTTAGGTCTACCTATGTCACATCGGGGCGGCTTCCTGTGGATCCCTCCCCTGGTTAGGCTAGACAGGCTTTGTGTACCTAGTTAATGTGAGTATGTGTTGTTCCCGATTTGTTCCCGGCCACATCTTTGGTTATGATCCAGGTTGAGATTCCCAACCTCCCAACCTGTTTTTGGCCCCTTTTTATCTCGACTGGGTCAGCTTTATATTTTCCCATAGCCGTATAATTTTTTATCCTTTCCCACTCCCTTAGTGAGAGAGTCTCTTGATTTTGTCCAATGGGCAGAATACAGCGGCCTCTCTGTTTTGAGGGTTGGACGGGCCCTACTAACATCAGTTATGTTTAGTTTACTTTGTGTTGATTTTTTAGCTTATTATTGGATTCATCTCCCTCCCCTCTCATTCTTCATTATTAGATTTTTATGTATTATTTATTATCATTAAATTTTTATGGCATGGGGTGCGTTTTGTAGGTCCCCCTTGAGAGGATGCGGTATTGTGGTGTATGGAGGATTGAGAGATGACGGACGAGTTTTTATGGTGAATGCGAAAATTATTGTAATGAGTGAATGGGTCGTGAATCGGATTAGCTAGGTATAGGATAGTTAGTGTCGACCAGCCTCAACCCCTCCCCTTTTTAGGCCATGTGCCAAAATTGTATTATTGTACAATAAATATCTACGTACCCTTTTGTTTGGTAAGTAATTTTCTTTTTCGCCACATTTTCCGTCGTAGAATACACGCGACGCGCTGTCGCTTGGTTTGACGAGGTAAGTCGCCGTTTTCTTCGCTATAGAGTTTTAAAATTCTTTGTTATAACTCAAAAATATCTTCAGCTTTAAAATTCTTGGTTAGTACTCTAAAGACATCTTCAAAAAATTTCAACTTTAAAATTTTTGGTTATGACACAACAGAGATCTTTTCCAGGAACTTGAAAAATTACAGTATTTACCTTGACTTTGTCATCAGCTTTGAATGGAAATAAAATTTTACTTTTGCTGCGCACAATACAATTCCAAATTTTCACACTACCTTTGTCAGACTATTTTCATGGAGGACCCAATAATTAGCTCGGCCCCCAGGTCCATCTACAGTAGCTGGAGCTTTCATCACAGAATTACTGTTCAGAAATCGGTTTTTGTCCTGCTGTTCTTTATCTAAATGACCTTTTCTCTTTGTTATTTTTACTTAAAGTTGATAAATTCTTTACTTTCTGTTGTGTAGGATCCACCTAATCTGCATAGGTGACTACCAACTATATAAATAGTGTTGGTACCGGAAGACGAGAGAAGGAATCACGAGATCCAACTAGAGACTCTGATCGACTGCGACTAGTCAACACATTCTCCAGGAACGTCTTCCCAGAAATATACAGAAATACTATATGTACTTATTGTGTACACTTTCTTGTTATAATACATTCTTGTTCTAAGTACATTTTGTGTTGCATTATTATTCCATGCATTAGGCGAGATTCAACAATGAGTCAAGACTCAACACTTTCTTATCTTGAAATAATGTTCTTAATATCCTCCATCTTTCCTGTTCACGTTTACAACACGTTTTTATTTAATTTGTTCAATCTTCTTTTCTAGATTATTACCTTTTTAATCTCATTTTTAACATTTTTATCGTGTCATTGTTTACAGTTTTTTAAATTATTCTCTATCTCGGTTCAATATATTTGCAATTTCCCATGTGGCATTCTCATCACTCAATAGCTTTACAGTAGATAGGAGAAATCTTAAGGAATCTAAATAAAAGATTATATGAACACAAAAGGGATATTTTGCAAAACAATACATCAAATGTGTTGGTTGTCCACCGTAACGAGATTGACTACAATTTTGACATAAAGATTTATACCCTGATCGAAGGAGAAAACAATTCACTACGACCAAAATGTTTAGTGTTTTAATCGCAAGGTCAACCATTGTAGATTTGTGCCCAATCCCTTACATTTCACCATTCCTGGACGAACTTCTATTGTCCCAGTGTGGGATATCGAATAACAAATGTGATGAAAAGAATAAGTAACTAAATGAAGTCGGCTAGATGAAAACATTTTTAAAAAATACGTTATTATTTATAAGAAAAACTATTAAATTCTGCTATAAAACTATTTCAAATAGCATTCCATTGTGTTATTTGGAATGAAGAATTAAGGATTTCACTAAGGATGTGTCTTAACTTCCAGCTGAAGGTTTTGGTACTCTCTTAAAATGGAGTACGAAATAACGGTTTGGCTGAGAATCTGGAAAATTGGTCAAATTAAAGTACCACCGTCAGTTGCGAGAGATAGCATTATTGCAGCCTACCTAAGAATAGAGCATCACTCTCTGTATTTACTTCAGCATCTATTTCATCAGAGGCTTTGCGTTTCGGTATTCATCAATTTCACGATGAAAACGATCGTCCATTTTGCGGAGAAGTAAATGAGGACGTAAAACTACCTGAAGAAAGACAGAGTCAATATCTCTTGTTCAAACTATTGCATTTAGTTTTGAAACAGGTAAAATAATATAGTTATATCTCGCTGTGGCTAAAATTCTTGCATCTATGGATACTTGATGATTAAAAGGTTTACACTATTAAGCAATACTTTCATAATACTATGGAGAGAAATAACTATAACGAATAGCCATTGAAAATAAATATACATTTTAAAACATGACAGCGGCTACACTCGGAAGGTGCAGTGCTATAGTATGAAAACGATGGAAAAAGGTGACAATGAAATGCGAAGATCAGTTAGTATGGCAAAATATACTGCTCAGACACTTAGCAAAATATTAAATAAATCGAAAAAGATTCGTTGGAAATAAAGATAAGAGTGCTCAACTCATACGTAATATTAGCTCTCCTATACAGCAATGAATACTGGACATTTTCCTCACATATCACAGAGAAGACATCAGAAATGTAGTTCTACAGAAGAATACTACAAATACTATGAACGGAATGCAAAGTGGAGGAAATAGGAATGAAAGAGGCACTTTTGCTTAGGATTAGAAAGAGATACATGAAATTTCCGGCGCAAGAAGTGAGAAAGGGGTGCTTGGAAAATCTGATACTCATAGATTATATTGAAGGCAAGATGGGCCAAAGGAACAGCGAATAATACTCCTAATGATTTTGTTTAAATGCATTTCAGAACATGAACAAGAAAAGAGAGACAAACTCTGCTGAGTGCTACAAGTGATGATAAATTGTGGAGAGCCATGATTACGTTCGTCTATTTTATTCGCTGAATAATGTTTTCTCGCACACACATATATAGGTATGCATATGACTTCACACATCTTCCATCCGCCTGTTTGTTTTTTTATGATGGGGTCTGTGTAAGACTATGGTAGGTAGAATTGTTATTATTTTTAATTTGTTTTAATGCTGTTTTGTTATTATTTTAAAACCGGTTATTTGCCAGTTTTTGGCGATTTTGCTTATGTAAATGGTAGAAACTTCAATTTATAATACTTATTAGTATTTATGCGGTACTATTAATTTTCCTGGGGGGAAGTAAGTTTAATTGTGGACTGACGCAGTAATGATAATTGTAGTGTGTCTACGCGCGTGTGTCTTTTAGTAATTGTGGACTAATGCGGCAATGTTAATTTTGATGCGGTAGTAATGGTGGGGGGGTGTAATGATATAATAACAATTGTAGCAGCAAATAGTTATTGTGAAATGGTAGAAGTAATTGTAGTAATGGTTGTGGAATGGTAATAACAATAATTATAATTATTATGATGGTAGTTTGAACTAGAAAATAATTGATAATGTTATGGTGTCCGTGGTTTCTCTTTTCATGTTCATAGGGTCAATGGTGGTTTATGTATTAGTGTTGGTTGATATTTTTTTTTTATCCGTTTGGTATAAATTGTGATAATAGGTGTTTGTTTTCATGTCTGCATTTAGAAATTATTTCTGACCTTATGTTTAGCAATTTCTTTTGTTGCGTATGAGAAATTATTGCTACCTCTTCGTGTATGCAAAGTAGGCATTTCTTTTTAATGTTGTTGTAGGTTGCTATGTTTTTCAATATTTTCCAGCTTATTCTTGGTGTAATATTTCTGTCTTTTAGATGCTATATGTATGTGGATAATGTAGTGCTTTTTGAGTATTACTAAACAAATGATCAGAAATAATTTATCATTGGTTAGACACGTGTCTTAAAACCGTAGATAATTTTATGTGTATGTAGGCTTGTGAAGAGCTTTGTATTTTTAACTGTGGGAGTTCTATCTTCACTTTTGTGCGGTCAACCCGCACAGCGGCGTGTCACAAGGTTATCATTTATTGCTGACCTCTTTAAGATTGTATTCTTTGTATTAGATATAAGTTAGATTCCTTAAGAATAGATTCAAAGAAAGATGGCAATGTTCTGTATTGGTTTAGGCGTATTGGTGTTTATAATTGGTAATAATGTTAGTATTAAGTTTTCAATGTATTTTTTCCTTAAAGAATTTTGTTCTTTTTCTTTTTTTTAATTAGGGTGTTATTAGTGAAATCTGACCGATGAAAATTGACCCCAAAATAATTGAAAATACCAGTATTTCTTTGTTTTCTTTGAATCTCTGACGAAAAAAAATCGAAATGTAGATCCCACAGGAGAACAATTTAATTCCACCCAAATTCTTCCTGTAGATTTGCCAAAAGGAAATTGCTATTATAAAATGTCACTAATTCAAATTTTATTAAAGATTAGGTTATTCCAATCAAAGTGAGCGTTGATGTTTTAAAATCATTTGTGTGTCTACACGCGTGTGTCTTTAATAATGTCTGAAAAATAGAATTAAAGAAAACATTACAATCAACATCACAAATATTGACTTTTCAGAAAAACACCATAAGCAATGAAGATATTTTTTCACGGGCGGCCTGAAATTACTTTTGCTTCAAATGAACTTTTAAGATGGAACAAAAATTGTTCTTTTTGAAGTTTTGATTTTATTTATGAATTATTCTTTTTATCTTATTTTATTTTCTTATCTGATAAAATACATACGTTTGGAATTCACATATGGAGTAGACATCAAGCCAGCGTCTTAGATTATTCGTAACTTTAAATTCACTGACACGTTGATTACAATAGGTTCCCGAAGAGAGAATATTTAGCCTGCTGCAGACATTATTATCTTTTATCCGGTTCTCTCTTACTACATAGAGATTTTATAGTAATTCTAATGTTACATAATCTTTTCTAATTAGTTGATGATTGTAAAACATATGTTGCGATATATACCAATATTTACTGTATGATTAGTAAATATCTATATCTTTAGTGATATATTCACTGAAGACAATTTCAATCTTTTTTTAATCCTTTTATC
Organism: Acanthosepion esculentum; assembly: GCA_964036315.1. NCBI lineage: Eukaryota > Metazoa > Mollusca > Cephalopoda > Sepiida > Sepiidae > Acanthosepion > Acanthosepion esculentum. The sequence continues at coordinate 14,073,976 of OZ038519.1, read as the reverse complement.
CCAAGCAAGGTAATAAATTCACTAAAACCCAATAGAATAGGAGAAAAATATACTATTAAAGAGTGAGGATAATAAAAGAACAAGAATTAAAAAACGGAAGATAACGATTGACATTGCTTTTAAATTTTTGAAGATCAAGGTTGACTGGAAAGCAAAAACACTTAAATTTAATTGACTAAGAAACAAGAACGCTTATCTTAAACATATTCCTTACTTTTACAATGCAAAGAAAACACCAGTAAAACTAACGGTAGAGTTTTAATAAATAATATTAAATATAATGAAATGGAAAACAATGATCAATAGCTTATGACAAGTGCACCTATTCCTAGTCTACTCACAGTGTATAGTACGCAGTAATATTGGACTCTCTTAAAACCTTAAATTAAAACATTTTACACAATTTTTATAACGTGTAGCTTCAACCTAGTTTCCACTCATAATTAGGTGAACGTAGATCTAGTCTATTGGGACCTTGCGAATTATCACTTTTACCTTTATTATTAATATACAATACACATAGCTTTGTTTCCATTAGTTTAAAGTACAAATCACAATATCATTTTATTAATAGATAATCGAAGCTGCAAAATCACCCATCATTTCACCAAAATATTACTGTTTGGATGTTACCTAGTAACTCTGCTGAAAATGCACACACCCGAAAAAGAAGTATTCAGCAAGCTACAAGCCGTATTTTAGCCATAAAATATAATATTACAACCATAAATTTTAAAAATTAAGAGATGGAACAAATCAGAAAGAAGAAAACATTTCACCAAAGAAAACCTATACCCTGGATGGCGGCAGCGTGAGGAGCTGTTATAAGGAAGTGTGAGGAAAGTGAAAAGTACTGGTGCGAGGTGCAAGCAAAAAAAAGAGGGAGAACAAGATGACGGATCGACTTGTGGGGTTGAGCTCCCCATATTTAGACATACAAGGGCCACCCAGCAGCACCCGTGGAGAGATTTGATTGGGCGACAGGAGATTCGAAGGCATCTCAGAACAAGCCAACCCCAACCCGGTTTTTGGTGGGATCTCTACATGGCTATTTATGGAGTCCCATAAATAGCCAAGCAGAGATCCCAGGAGCAAGAATTAGAGAATACAAAAGGAGAGATCAGCAATTGAGGCTGAGACGTGCTTTCATTGTGCCGTGTCGTTTATTGCCACGAAGAACTCCTAACTCATACCTTGTGCTAGACTATTAAATAAATTGAGCAGATTACCTTGATGAAATTGCAAAGTGGAAGAACTGACACTCATTACTCGTCTCCCACTTTCTCTCTGCCGTTATAACGACAGAGAGAAAGAGGGAAACGAATGCTTCGTTAATATCCCGTAATTTACCACTTGAAAAAATATCTGACTTAAAGTTTGAAACCTCGACTCCGACTTGGAAACAAAGACCAAAGTGTCACGAAATTAGACTACGATGGAATGGCCGTTAGCCTGCATGCTTGTAGATTCTTATACGAAAAAGTGTTCCCGTATAAACCTCAGTTATATAAATCGTGTTTATTTAGACAATTTTCTTTCTGTTTTTCCTTTTGTCTTGAACGACACCAGTCCAGCGATATTTGTCGACGATCCTGTCCTTGTCTGCCTTATGATCAAAACAAACACAACGTGGGACAGGAGGAGTATTGGATCAAAGTGACCAACTTCACGGTTAGCCACATAATTCAATCACGGACACGCCGGTGACCGAGGGCGGGACGACGTTGTAGGGGCCAGGACGCCCCGCAGTGTTATATTTTGGTCATAATCAATTCTAATTATTTTCGTCATAATTAATTCTAACTATTTTAGTCAGAATTAAAGGAATGTCATGTATGTTTTCATGTTCTTAAGGACACATCTACACATCTGTTTTAGGGCACATCTACAAGATATAAAAATTGTTAATATATTTACTACATATCTTTTGAGGTAACTTATATTTTTAATGCAAAGTATTGAAAATCTTTTAAGATGAATTACAAGTGAATCGAGATATCTACATATGACTTATTTGAATGATTATGATATTAATTGTTCGACTCTTTTTTCCAACTAATTGTTAAAAATGAAGACAACAGAAAAAATCACATTTTATTATTGTAATTTTATTCCCGTATTAACAGGACCTGTGCAAGGGTTTCCCCCCACCCACCTGCGAGTCTCCTACTCTACTACATCACAGTTTTCATCAGTTAGAATTCATATAAAATACAAATTTTATTGTAACCCAATTGTGTAAAATATGCAATATAGGTGAACAATTCAACTAGAAAAAAATTAAATAAATACAAATTAAAGGCATGATCCTTCTATCTGAAATAAATCAATGTTTAGCGGCAAATTTTTAAAATCAACTTGAGATTTTTCTTGTTAAAAAGGTAATTTTAACACATTCAACATTATAGATAAAAAATAGTGAATTTTATATTGTGCTTTTTTTTTTACGAAACTTGGCATGAGCAAAACAAATTCATGGATTTGGGGAAAAAAAAGAACAGAATGACGTTAAAATCCACGAAAATTTGTAATCTCTTTAATAGTTGTGCTTAGTTTAATTTGTAATGTATATAAATGTAGGTAGAAAAGAAGCAAATGTTGGTAAGATAGTGAGGATCAAAAAGAACGACCCAGGGATCCAATCGGGCTTGCATCCCAACCCCCACCCTCCGTCCTGGTTGAGGTTAGTACGGTGATGCGACTACACATGCGGACGAACGAGAGACGCTGGAAATTTTAAATTTAGATTTTTTTGCGTGTGTTTTCTTAATATATATTATAGCCAATTTCATTTAGATACTTTTTTCTTTTTCTTTCCATCATCTTTGTTATTGTTAAATATCTGCCAAAAGTGGTGAGTCGTAAGAAGCTGGAAGCAAAATTTACTGTGGATGAATTAACGATTAATGTACTTTCGTCACATTTTTGACTTTAAGTTACAGTAGCATTATTTACATCAAAATTATGGCCAGTTTCATTACGATGAGCAACTAATGGGTTTAATGTGTTGTTTTTTTTAAATGTCTCTTTTGTGTTTATGTAATCTTTTATTTAAACTTCTTTAGGTTTTTCCAATATATTCTTTCTGACAATCCTTGCTGGTGATAAAGTAAATTACTCTTTCTTATATAAATGAGACTGACTAAGTTATATACTCAAACTGCAAAAAATAAATCATTTTTATCTAAATTTAAAATTCCCAGCGTCTCTCGTTCCGGCGCATGTGTAGTTGCATCAACGTAAAGAAATCTCGTCCGATGAAACCCTAAGAGACGAAACACGGCATACGAAAACTTTTTCCATTTGTCATACATCTTTCCTTTATATATATATATATATATATATATATATATATATATATATATATATATATATATATATATATATATATATATATATATATATATATGATGGACTCTCCCGTTGTTTTATGACGTATGAGTGTCTTTCAGTTCAGTTTTTATATTTATGTTTCGTATGAGACAACAATCTCGCACAGGATTTGCAAACAAATCCACACGAAGGGCATACTGAAGGATTGACCGTCATATGGGCTGATGTATTAGCCCGACATTTAGTGTTAATTGTAAATTCTCTCAGATTCTTTTCAAAGTTAGTTATACCTAGGTAGCAGGTGTTTCTCCAGTTTGCTCAGTTTTCAACGGTAAGTTTGAATTCCTCTATAGGGATGTTTGCAGCAACTGTGTTTATCCTTGAAGCGTAACGCTTACCATGAAAAAGTTGAGGATTTTCAGCATCCGATCATCACTCATTCTGATGACATGACCAGCCCGTCTGAAGTGTGATTGCATCAGAAATGATTCAATACTACCGACACCACATTTGATGAAAAGATCAGGGTTAGAGATTTTGTCCTGTCCTGTATAACCGCATATTGAACGAAGACAGCTTTTATGAAAAGCATCAAGTTGATTGAAGTGCGTCCTGTATGTCGTTCACGATTCTGAGCCATTTTTGCTTTCAGAGAAATCCCATAGGCGATGCTTAAGCTTCCTAAAGGCATTAGTTGCCTTTGATATTCGGTTAACTATCTCGATATCCAAAGAGGCACATGAATTGACTTTGCTTCCTAAGTACGAAAATGATTTCACATATTTCACATACATACATACATATATATATATATGTACATATATATACACATATATACATATATATATATTTACACACATATATATATATACACATATATACATACACACACACACACACACATATATATATATATATATATACACACACACACACATATATATATATACACACATATACATAGATATGTATATATATTAGAAATTAGTATCTACTGATCGCTACATATACTTGATATCTGAAAATCTCAATTAGATACTTCAGTTTCGAACTTAACTGATAAAATGGTACTTGTCTTAGAACAAAATAAAATATAATTATATTTTCCCCGTTTCATTTCTGAATGATTTTGTAACATTTTAAACTTGATGCTCGGTTATTTAGAATTCGAGATTTTTATTTTTTAATTTTACTATGAAATTAAAACTTAATTAATTATGTTGATTTTGTAATTTAATTTAATCTTAACTTTAATGCACTAATAGATTGCATTTAGGGTCTGTTGTCATGTGTTTTGAATTATCATATACTTATATTCTGATGTGTCATCATGGGTTACGTAACAACGTTTCCCCTACTGAGGGGGTTTGGTTGGTTTTGAACTTTTACAACTCTTTATTTTGCAATCAACACCATTGCTTGACAAGACAGTAGAAGTTTTGAAACAATATGGCAATTTTTGTAGTCATGTTATAACGTTATAATTTTTTAATATATATATATATATATATATATATATATATATATATATATATATATATATATATATATATATATATATATATATATATATATATATATATATGGTCTAAAAATTGCGTTTATCGTCGCTGTGAATATCCCACCATGTTCACTTATATATACAAATTTGCTGCCTCTATATTAATCTATAAATATAGTATAACTTAAAACTATTTTCATTATATATATATATATATATATATATATATATATATATATATATATATATATATATATATATATATATATATATATATATATATATTTCTCGGGAATCAGTGGATTTCTTATCTGATATCATTTTCTATTATTGAAAACGTTATTTATAAAAAGGGCGTTTACTCAAATATGAGTTTACACATAATAACTTTTGGAGTAGGTGTAAATATATACATATACGATTTGCTACATTTATAGGTGAAATTTTATCTATATCGGCGATAGAACTTTTATATAGAGAGACAGTGTCAACATAGAAATCGGCCAACGCTGTCAGTTTCAAGATTGAATTAGATCTTCAGGCGTATGAAGATCGAATTGAGACATGAATGTCGCAATGAGTGTAGATTCTCTCTTTATATATACGTGTTTGTGTGTGTGTGTGTGAGAGAGAGAGAAAGAGAGATAGAAAGAGAGAGAGAGTCAAAATAGCAGACAGGCAGGAAACGGTCGTTTCAATATGTTTTATTAAATAGAACGGACAAGGAATGTCTGTTTAGCCTTTTGGTGACTTTCTTCTGGTGTCGAATAATCGTTTGATGTCAGATGGAAACCTGTAAAGGAATTTACCGAAATTGAGTGCAATGTTCAGAGTACTTTCCACCTGTCACTGGTCATTTTCAATGAAAATGGAAATCTAGAGGTAGTGAGTAGATCTTATCTCTCCACTATTAACGGTCTAGATGAGTGTAACTGTTTTCACTGGGCGATAATGTACGATAACTATATCTAGTCACCGCAACATGTCTGTCAACTCGTGGTGTGCCAGTAACGAGAATACCAAGATATCTGGCGATATAAAAAAATACAGATATGATTTTATATATTTCCCAAGAGCATAATTGCTATGTAAATAGAAGCACTGACGGCTGAGTTTCAAACTCTGTTTACTGCTTCCTTTTTCTGTGCTGAAACCTGTTACACTACATCGTGCATTCGCGCGCGCGCGCGTGTGTGAATGCAACAAAGTTTATTTTACAAACTTTGCGCATTTTCTTTTATATTACTGACATACAATTTTTAATTTAAAACTGGGAACACTGCTTTTACATTTCTCTTCGTCTTTCCTTTGTCCTTTTCCTACTTAATCGCCATTAGGATTATTAATAATACTATCATTACATCTTTTCACTTTCTACTCAAACAATCCTTCCATTGTTACAAGTACGCGAGCATTAGTACCAGCATTAGCGTTTAAATTCCAAAGCAGCAATTATTATTACAATATGCGCAGACAAGGAAAACACATAGAAAGTTATATGCAATTTCAAGAATTGCATAGACTTTCCTTTTTATTTATGGTTATAGCCAATGAAATATCTTTTCACGTATAATTTAAATCATTTTCAGCAGTGATTTTTAAAAATATGACTTAATTTATAAAAACATTTTAAAGTTTTCCCTACTTTCCACTCGAGATGAAGAAATCTCTGGCTTCTTCAACTTTAGGTCTCTTTAACTCGTCTGCTACTAATAAGAAATTAATGTTTTCTATTATCCGAAGCGTTTCTGGAATATCACAACCATTCAGCCAATCTGGAAATATAACCCCCGATCCTGTTTGCTGGTTTATGATAGATGTCTCTGTGCCTTCAAAAGGAGGCTCGGAAGTTAACATAAAAAATAACACACACCCTAATCCCCAGACATCAGTCGGTAACGGGCTGAACGGTGCGCGACGTAACACTTCCGGTGGAAGATAGCGAGAATCACCGATGTAGTCTTCACTAAAGATTGGATTGTCTCGGTCTTTACCGCAAGGCGTTGCTAGTCCCCAGTCAGCTAGTTTTAAATTGAAGCTTTCAGTAAGGAGAGCATTGCTTGGTGTCAAATCCCTATGGGCAATATTACGCGAATGGCAGTAGCAAATAGCAGACATTATTTGACTGAAGTAACCCATATTTTCAGAAGGTGGTAATGGGTGATTCCTTATTACATACTGTTCAATATTGCCGTATCTAGCATATTCCATAATGATGTAAAGTCGTTCTGGCTTTAAAATGAATTCTTCTAATTCGATAATGTTTGGGTGTTTTAATTTCGACAGACAGTAAACTTCGGCGAATACATATTTATCGTCCTGAAATTCACCCTCGTAACACAGCCGTTTCAAGGCGAACTCACGGTTGGTTTCTGTGTTTAGAACTTTATAAATTCGCCCGAAGCCACCTTCATCAATTTCCTCGAGGACTTTATATCGGGGAGATTTAGGTAGCGATGTCTCTTCTATTAACTCAGCAGTATCATCTCCCATTTCGTTCCTGTTCTGAGTCACCGCCTCAGGTTCAAAGCGGAGGTGGTGTCGTGACTCTCGGATCTCTTGTTCCGTGAGCACCCTGCAAAAGAGAAGGAAAGAAAAATTGCCAATAATTAACGAGTCGGAAACAAACAACTACTTGCATCATTCGATAACTGCCCGCCAATGGAATCACATATTTAAAATTATTCAAAACAATAGAATTTCTGAATAAGTGTTCATTATGAGAATGCCCAGAAGCTTTACAATAATAATATGTGTCCATCTAACGCTTTAAATAAATTATCTGATAGTGAAATATTGAGGTTACATTCAAAAAGAAAAAAGAATGTTATATTCATTTAAACAAAAGCTACATTTATAAAGCATTCAGTATTACAGAGTCCACATTATTGTGGCAAAAGTGCTTATAAGATAACATAAGATATTTAACATGGATATTTAAGTCTGACACAATGCTAAATTGTGCTAAACATCGAATTATATTCAAATGAATTCTAGTAGTTTTCGAAATCAGAAAATAAACAATGATAAATTCTGTAAGCTTTTCTTAATTGTCTTTTTTAATGAATTTCAGTGAGGAAAATGGGCTTCTGTTACCATCTAAGGGTCCTCAAGATTTTACTATTTTAATTTGGTTGTTAACTTAAAGACTTGGTTGTTTCTAAATTGGACGTGAGCGTCTGTAAGAGAGTTGCTGAATCGAAAAGTCCATTTAGCAAAACTAAACAGCTTTTAATGGTTACCAGAGGAAATTTATCTCTCAATCTAACATAAAAGTATTCATAATAGGAAAACATAGGGTTTGTTATAAAAACAAAATAACTTCCGAATTTCATAAGATCAGTTATTCCTCATCTCATGAAGTAAGAGAGGAATGAATGAGGGCATCGGAGAGATATCAATTGCCACTTCCAAGAGAATTAAGTTAATGTCGACCAACACATGACTTTATTAGTCTGTTAGATTTGTTTTCTTTCTTTTTCAAAAAGTTGTCGTTTGGCACCATTTTTACTTACCTATTAATGATTGTTTATTTTTAAACGATTCGATTTCGATGAAGATCTTTTATAAAAAAAAATAAATATATCTTCAAAGTGGCAAGAATTAGGTATTTTACAAAGCTTAGCATAAAGCCACAAGTAGCGAATGAGGATCGAAATCATTAGTAATGGTCAAACGGATTTATAAACTCAGAACAGGAATTATAGTTAGGAAAATTTAGTATCCAAATTCATCCGAATTCAGAACAATCATTCTAAATTCATTAAAAAAGACAATTAAGAAAAGCTTACAGAATTTTCAGGGAAGTTACGTTAAGGCGGTGAGAAAGAGACTGAAAACGAGATACCAGATTAAGACCGATAACATTGCAGATTAATCTTTGGGATTTTATCAAGAATCACTAAATACATACCAGAAGATCTTGACCAGATGTGACAGCAATATTCAATGTATGGACAAATTGCAAACTTATAAATATGCAAGATAGATTCTGGCGAGAAAAATTGTCTAGAACGACACAGTGAACCAACTTTCCTAACAACAGAACTAGCAATTAGTTCAATATAATCGTTCCACTTCATGTCACTGGAAAACATTATCCCGAGATGGTGCATTGAAATAGTCTCCTGAAGGTTAGCATCAGCCATGAACAAAACGTTCTCTCAGGCGATTGAAGGAGAGTAGTGATTTGGCAGAACTAGATAAGTCATTTCAATTCTTTCGGATTACGTATTTTTTAACTGGATACTTCCATTTGCTTTCATTTAAATGCAAATTTATTTCATAAAAGGTTTGGCTAACCTAACTAGGATCTTACATATTAACACTAAAATAATATAGCATAATAATAAAACAATATAGCACAATATATATATAAGTATCTCAGTCGATATATATGCATCTAATTTATCACTATGTCTAGAAGGAAAACCTTTTGATAATGTTTTACTTTAAAAAAATGTTGATATATAATTTTTTTCTAAAGAATTAATGGATTTTATGTTTAATCCGACATTTTTATTACTTCTAACATTATTATATTGGATACTCGTATTTGTAATAGACGCCCCAGTCTTAATATTGCTTTAAGCAGTGGAGTGTGGATTACGTCTATCGATGCACTTTCTTTAAGATTTCTCGAATACACAAGCCGATATATATATGAATAAAGACAAAAGGAAAACTTATCTTAGCCGAATCGTTTTGTCTTCTGAGGGACTTTATCAACGCCGACGCGTTTCGTCCATCAGAGATATGTTTTCATATTCACATTTTCCTTTTACAAATTAACGCGATCTGAAGTTTTACACACACACACATATATATGTGTAAATATATTTTTTTTACAGCAAAAAAACAAAAATTACCTCAACATAGAGTATAGTCTATTTCAAGCCGTTCTGTACGCGGCTATCATCAGCCCTTAAGTGTATCGGAGCATTGTTTTAAATTTATTTTCAATGTAAGTCCTCCTCTGGTAGATGCCTTGTTAATGTTTGTGCTAGCTATTGGGGGGTGGGCATAAGGTATCTTACCCCGGGGAAGCGGTCTGGGGTTGTAGTTTATTTATGGCCAGGACCTTTCGTTTTTTTTTATAATTTAATATCTCTTCCTACTATATAGGGGTTCTCTTTGGTTTTTTGCTATAAAAAATACATATGCTCTATTATAATAAATGCATCGAGCTCACTGTGGTTCAGTTTAATAATTAATATTACTAGGAACCACCCGGATTATATACCAACGGATCGATTACCTGTGCTATATATATATATATATATATATATATATATATATGTGTGTGTGTGTGTGTGTGTGTGTGTGTGTGTGTGTGTGTGTGTGTGTGTAAAAAATGAGATGCCGTAAAAATTTGTATGTGGTGTCCACCTCGCTTTTAAATAACTGATAGAATATCTATTTCTTGAAAGATACTCTTGATACTTAATCTTACAAGGCTTTTCTCGTCTACAGTAAACATAGTCTTGGCATATTTTCTTTAAGTATATGTGTTGGCAAAAGTAGTTTCTGAAAAAAAATGGAGTAACCAGAGCATTTCAAATGAATCTAACAGACCCATCAAGAATGCCTCTGTAATTTTCTGTTTCACTGGTTCCGGCTGATTTCGCAAGCACACATACATACATACAGAAAACACACACACGCACCCACCCCACACATTGAATCAAAGAAGCCAAACCAAAGGGAAAGATAAATAAGAAAATAAGAAAGCAAAGAATCGACTGACTCGCTTCTTTTGCCAGCAATATTCGGCTTATATACATATATATATATATATATATATATATATATATATATATATATATATATATATATATATATATATATATATATATATATATATATATATATATATTGTGCTGTTTTAGTTAATATGTAGACTTTAACGAGTAGAATAAACGCTTTACCTCATTAAACAGATAGAAAAAGAAAGGGACAACGGGAGAGAGTGAGTGAGTGAGTGAGTATTTATGTGAAACAGAGAAATCAGATAAAAGTTAAATAAGGAAGACAGCATGAAATGATATTTAAATAAAGGTGTGTACAAATCTGTGTATTAAAAGCTTGAGACAAAAACTAATTAACTGATGTTAACCTCCAGAAAAATGACTCATTGTGCCTTCTCGGGCTAACACTAATATAAATTGGGAAGATTCTATTGAATCAATAGCTAGAAATTGATGAAAATCTGTAGTTTCAGCCTTGAAGAACTCAGTCGAACAGTCAAATCTTTCTACGTAACTTGCCTATTAACCTTCCTACCTCTTTTGGTAAAGTATTAGAAGCTCTTATTAATTCTGAGTTGGTTAAACATCTCAACTCGCAGATAAGCAATATGACTTTGAATTTTGAACTGATTAATCATTCTTATAAAATTGCGAAATGAAAGTTGTCTTGAATGTCCACTCTTCCAGATCCTTTTGCATACAGATGTTCCTCAGTCTCTATCCTTGAACATACGGTTTTTATCAACAATCTTCCTAATGCCATCAGTCCTAAAACTTGGTATCAATGCTGATGGCACAGCTATTTACTCATGCCTTAATAATGAGTCACATAGGTTCGATAGGGTCAAATTAGCAGCTAATCTAAAAAATGACTTACAATCCGGTGTTAGGAATGGCTTGTTAATTTTAACACCTTCAAAATTAAACTGCTTCCTTTTAATCGTCTGAAAGAATTTTTTGTACATGGCTGATGCTAACCTTCAGGAAAGTGTCTATTTCAAATACGAGTATCCAATATAATAATGTTAGAAGTAATAAAAATGTCGGATTAAACATAAAATCCATTAATTCTTTAGAAAAAAATTATATATAAACATTTTTTTAAAGTAAAACATTATCAAAGGTTTTCCTTCTAGACATAGTGATAAATTAGATGCATATATATCGACTGAGATACTTATATATATATTGTGCTATATTGTTTTATTATTATGCTATATTATTTTAGTGTTAATATGTAAGATCCTAGTTAGGTTAGCCAAACCTTTTATGAAATAAATTTGCATTTAAATGAAAGCAAATGGAAATATCCAGTTAAAAAATACGTAATCCGAAAGAATTGAAATGACTTATCTAGTTCTGCCAAATCACTACTCTCCTTCAATCGTCTGAGAGAACCTTTTGTGCATGGCTGATGCTAACCTTCAGGAGACTATTTCAATGCACCATCTCGGGATAATGTTTTCCAGTGACATGAAGTGGAACGATTATATTGAACTAATTGCTAGTTCTGTTGTTAGGAAAGTTGGTTCACTGTGTCGTTCTAGACAATTTTTCTCGCCAGAATCTATCTTGCATATTTATAAGTTTGCAATTTGTCCATACATTGAATATTGCTGTCACATCTGGTCAAGATCTTCTGGTATGTATTTAGTGATTCTTGATAAAATCCAAAGAATAATCTGCATAGTCTCTTTCTCACCGCCGTAACGTAACTTCCCTGAAACTTTTCTATAAATATTTGCATGGTAATGTTTTTGATGGACGTTCCTCTCTGCTACCTTTGTGAGGATAGTTCTTTTTTCCCGACGGTGTACGACCGGTGCTTGACGCCAGACGTATTTGTGATTGTCTACAAACTGTTTTTTGATTTCAACCTTTGTTTCACGTTAAGTTACTTTTAATTTTCAATTTTCTTCCGTTTAATTTACTGACGTTTTTGCCAAAAGTTTGATTTTTTTCTTTCTTTTCCCTCCCCTCATTTTTATTTTACCCTTGTTACACTTACTTTTAATATTTCATTTTCGTTTTTAAGTTTTTAATTTCCTTTTAATTTTTAGTAACTTCCCCACGCCAAACTTTACTTTTCATTGTTTATTTTTACCCTACGTCAGACTTTGTTTTCTTTGTTTAAATTTTATTTCTACGTGTTTCATTGTTCTTTGTCGTTCTTTGTTGTAAATAACTGTTAAATATTCTGTTTTTCTTTATTTAAAACTTTTCTGTGTTTATTGTAACTTTTTGTATTTATTTCTCGTATTTATTTTCTATTCGTTAGTTCCTCTTTATTTTAGTTTACCTATTTCGCTCGTGTTTGTGCTGACTAGATTTTTCTAGTAGCAGCCATATTGTTTTTGTGAACTCGTTTGGCATTTTTCGTTTCGAATTTTCTCTTGTATTATTGTAAAAAAAATATACTTTTTGTTTATTTTCTGTCTTAATTTTTTTTTCTCCCGTACTCGCATTTTGTAATTTGTAATTTTTAACTGTTTTATTTTTAACGTATTTTGTCCTCTTTATGTACGTGTTTCTGTTTAAGTAACTTATTTTTGCGTGTTTAACTGTTTATTATTCTGTATCGTTAAATTTCTTTTTGTTATTGTGATTTATTCTTGTTTATCTTTCGTTTAAATTATACTTTTATTTGTTGTTTTCTGTTTTTTGTGAAAGAAAAAACTTTTAAAAAATGGGTGCCAAGAAAACGGTTAAAAAACCTGTTTGGTCCTAAAAAAAAAAATGACCCGCCGGATAAGGATTTAGAAATGGATACTCAAGAGAGCCAAGAAGTCGTAGATAAAAGTATGGTGTCTTCTAATGGTAAAATTTTAGAAGATGTATGGTGGCCTCAAATGGTCGAAATACAGTAAATGAATCCAATGTTCAAGACCAGATTTTGGTGGCCGAAAGTTGCCAAAATGCTGTCAATAAAACCACCCAACAAGACGAAAATATGGTGGCCGAAAGTGGCCAAAATTCATCTGAGCAGACCCCAAAAATTAATGACGTGGCCGGAGAGACGCCCTCATGCTGGAAGTCCCCGCCGAAATGCAAAATCAACATGACGGAGTTCCTGGAGAAAGCCAAGAGCTACGCACATCTGGTGACAGCAGATGGGCTCTTGTCCAATCCTGTGGAACTTAAGAAAGTTGAAAAAAGAATTGTGTCAGTCTTTGTGGTGGACAAGCGCTCACGCAAAATTTGTCGCTCCACAAAAGACACCGTTGTTAAGGCCTTGACTTCTCTGGGCATCAAAGCTCAGAGAGTCATCAAAGGAAAAGGCTTTTTATGTGGGACGTACTGTTGCCCACGCCTGCCGACTGTGAAAGTGCAACGAAGTGGGAACTCATTACAAAGGACCTGATTCTGCACACAGAATATGAAGGCAGGCGTAGGACCAATGTGGCAGTATATGAGGTTCCTCCTCAGATTGTCGGAGAGCATCTAGCTGCGTATCTGTCCCAGTTCGGGCAGATACTTGGTGCTTCCTCGGACGATCTGACCGGCGGAGCTTCGAGTTGATGCTCGATGAAAAAGCCTTCCACTCCATCCCCAACTGTCTGAATGTAGATTGCCAGAATATGCCAATAATTGTCACCGGACGTAAACCGGCATGCAGGAAATGTGGAAAGGCTGGTCAGCTTGCCCTTTCCTGCACAGAGAAGAAGGCCTCTGATGTTCTGGCCCCCGCCCAACCAAATACCCCTTTGGTCGAGGCTGTTCCATCCGTCCCGCCTGTAGTGGGCATGCCAGCGACCAGGACCGGTGTGGAAAATCCCCCGGTTGCGTCCAAATCTCAGCCCCCATTCCCCGAAAAGCCTTTGCACAACTGAGAAAAAAATTATACAAATTTTCAACACAGGGGAAGATGTGTGCCGAGTCACAAAATAGCATTAAAACAAAGCATTAATGCATGGGGAAAAAATGAAGAATTTAAAAACTCTTCTTAATTTTAGGAAAATTCAAAATCTTGATGTAGAAAACCCCCGAAACTTCCCTAAAGCTAAGAGAATCCTCACAGTGGTGAGATCTGGTGTTTCCGGTCAGAACATTTGAGCTATGATGGCCGAAGCAAATGAAGCCTTCGGAATATCCCCGCCGATGACTTGTTTCGACGATGATAACGTCAAAAAATTACAACAGTTTTGTTCAGGGAGGTTCCCGATTTTTGTTCACCCCTCCCTATATAGAGCTCTTAAGTTAACATTCCCCTTGGACATTGGCGGCCTGTCTCCTGATGGCACCATCAAGAGTGAGATCGGTACTGACTCAATGGGAGAGGCTGTCGGTGTCCTGACCCCGGCCATGTTCAATGGAGGAGAGCAACCCTAATCGGTTTCATCATGGCTCTCTGGCTAGCAAGTGTGAATGTCCGAGGCCTGAGGTCGGAGACTCGCAGGGTGAGGCTCTCTCGTGACCTTCAGCGTCTCGAGGTGAATATATGTTGTGTGCAAGAGACCCGGTTTTCTTCTCGCGACTATGAGGGCATTCTGTCTAGGGGTTTTTCCCTCTATTCAGCATGTTTTGATGGACGCTCGAGGGGTGTCTCTTGGCTGGTGAGCAAGTCTTTGAAGGCTGCGTGTGTTCTTGTCTTCGCGGGTCCGGCGGGCAGACTTTGCGTACTGGATGTTACCATAAAGGATAAGGCTCTTCGTCTCATTGGGGTTTATGCGCCCAATGTCCATTCTGAGCAGCCTGCTTTGTTTCGACAGATCGAGCCGTTTTTGTCGCCATCACCGCGGGTAGTTTTAGTGAGTGATTGGAATGCCGTCCTTGATCCTGATATGGATCGTATGGGGCCAAATTCGGGTACTAACAACTGAGATGTGAAACCATTTCGGGACTTTATCGACAGGTTTGATCTTGTCGATAAGTATCGGAATGAACACCCTCGTGGAGTAGTGTGGACTTGGACCAATAGTGGCGGCTCGGCTAGTTATCTAGACCGAGTCTTAGTTAGGAGAGTCGATGTAGGTCTCTTAGGGTGTCCAAGTTTTCATGAAATAGTTTATTCGGATCATAAGCTTGTCCGGGTCCGTGTAAACTTAGATAAGCCTAAGGTTAGGATGGCTGGCTAATGGAAATTAAACTCATCATTATTCGGTGAGCAAGATTTCCGGGACCAGCTGCTACTAATGATACAGAGGGAACTGACGGGAGCGGTTGTGGGAAATGCTTGGTGGGATAATTTAAAATCCAAAATTCGAATGTTTGCTGCTGATTATAGTCGTCGGCTCGATCTAGATAGATTAGCGGCGCAAACGGCTTTAGAGCAGAAGGTCGATCGGGCGACAAAATCCCGTGATAGTGGGGACATAGCTTTAGCTAAGGCAGAGTTGGCTGCCTTGCTTATCAAGAAGGATCAAGCTCTGGTATTTAGGGCTAGGTTAAAAAGAATGTCCTCTGAGGCAACGAATATGGCTGCTGTATTGCGAGCAGAGGAAGCTCGGAATGCATCTCAGCGACATATCGCAGGCGCACTGTGACGACAAACGAGGGCATATGCGAGGCTTTTCGTGACTACTTTCAGAAACTATTCACCAGGGATCCCGGTCTGAGCCCTACTCAGTTCGACGCCTATTTAGCTGATTTTCCCTGCCTTGAGGCAGCTGAAGCGGCTAGTTGCGAGGGTCCCATTACAGAGTCGGAAATCTGGGAAGCGCTGAAACAGGTTGGCCTGGACAAATCTCCGGGACGTTTCGGCTCTTGTGTCGAGCAGAACCAAGATTGACGAAGTCAGCAAAGAAAACAGTTGTTATGAGATGGTGACAGGGGCCAAGACCAACCGTGATAAGTCTGTTGGCTTGCGGTTGGGTGCATGGAAGGGAGTTTCTCTTCTCGGACCTTTCCACTGGACGGATGGGCCAGTCAAGATTCTATGCGTCTGGTTCGGTCCTGATCTCCAGTTGGAAATGAATTGGTCGTGGGTGCGAATGAAGGCCGAGATCGCAATTAATTTGTGGTCTCAGAGGAATCTTTCCTTAAAGGGGAGGGCGGAAGTATGTGTTTCACACATCTACCCGATTCTCCTTTACCGACTCTCGGTGCTTCCAGTTCCGTATGACACTTTGCTGGCGTTCGTGAGGCTCTTGTTCTCCTTGTGGGGAAGCGAGGCCACCAGAGTCACTCGGGAGATCTGTTGCCTTCATCCTGCTGAAGGCAGTCTGGGCATGCCAAGCATTGATATTCGTCACCATGTGCTTCGCATTACTAATATTATTTTCGTTAGTTTCTTGTAAAGAGTTTTGTATTCATATTGTAAATACTCATTGGGGTTAGTTTTTTTAGATTTTAGAATTGTTGTTTTATTCCCCTCCCTCCACAGACATTGAATTGTAAATATGGGCACTAGTTAGTATTTTCATGGAGACAGTGAGGTATTATCGTGGTTGTAGTAAGAAACGTACGCATGTATGTGTTGTTTTTGTGTAAGGAAAATTGTTCGTACGATTGGGTCAGTGTTTGCGGCTAGCTAAGTTATAGTTAAGACGGAAGAAGACCGTCCTTTCCCCACCCCCACCCCCTTCGGCCTTGTGCCATATTTCTGTTTATTTTACAGAATAAATATCACTTTCCTCTTTGGTACCTAGACTTTACAAATAAAGTGCAGTACTACTTTTGAGGCTAGGTCTCATAATTTAACGGTTGGTATGATTAGATGTAACCGTAAGTTCTATGCTAACAGTCTTTTCTATCGCTCTCTGAATTTCGGAAAGAAATTAGTCTCGGAACTGCGAGAAAAAAAACATCCAGAAGAATTATTTGAATCGTGCTCTAGTTCTTCGGGCGATCAAAAAATGGTTTAAATTTAAGTGTTATATTCTCTGAAGGAACAGAACCAACTCGATAGTTTTCTGTCGTGATTTATTTGCTGTTAGGCCACGAAAAGGAACTGTACTGGGACAGAAGTGTCACAGGCGACAAATGGATCGTTTATGATAACGTTCGACGCAAATGAAGATGGAAACAATCTTATGAATGTGCAGAACCCGTGCCTAAAGCAGGCTTGTATCGAATCCGTTTAATGGGATTACAGACGGATAATTCACTCTCCTTCGGAAAAGAAGTATTGTGACCAACTCACCAATATCAATGCGGCTATTCAAGAAAAACAGCCGATTTTGTCAAATTGCAAAGGTGTCATTCCCACTACCACAATGAAAGACCGCATGTTGCAGTCGAAATGGGAAACCACCGTATTCTCCTAACTATGCTCCCTCGGATTTTCATTTGTCCCGGTCTCTACAGAACAATTTAAATGGCAAAAACTTTGAATCAGTTGAAAACTAACATCACGATGTCAGGCTGTAGAAACAGGTTTTCATAAATGCAGAAATAAAACGTCTATTTAATAAAAGTTCGAAATTCTGAGATTAAATATTTTCAAAAAACTATTCCGATTAGGCTTCATCATTTTTGTTTTATCGAATTATTTCGACCGATTTCCTCAGCTATATTTTCTTAATCTTTCCTTCTCACTACTGCAATCAAAATCACAACTATGCTTATTGAATAATATTTTTCCTTTTCTTTGGTAATGTTAAAACAAACATTAACAAATTTATTAAAGCAGTGGAAATAACTGTAAATACTCATAGGACTGATGATTAACACTTATTTCTGTATATTTTATTGTGATACTTCAGAAAGAACCTCAAATACACGCACACACACACACACGCGCATATTAAATTTTCCTTTATTTTTAATATTTTTTACAAGTGGATAAGTTATTATGTCTGTATTTTCTACTAGTATGTTTCGGATGGAGTCTGGTAAGTTTGCGTGTGTGTTTAAATGGTTTCTAATAGAGCTGGGTTCAGATAGGTGTAACGTAAGACATCTGGATAGGCATAAGGAACAGTGTTCCAGATCAAGCTGAATTCATAAATAATTACATCGGTCACACGACTACATGCCTATTCAGTTGCCTTTTCATTTTCATCCTTGAAAATGGCTAAATGTATAGCCGAAAGCGCTCGGAAAAAAGAACATTCGGACAGTTTTTATATAATTTATCACCTGAAAAGAAGAAAATTATTAAATCGCATGAGAAATTGTATAAAAAACTAAATCAAAGCACCTTGTCTGTCGTATTCAATGAAATGTGCATGAAAGAATGACTGCTGCCTAAATACACACACATACACACACACACACACACACACACATATATATATATATATATATATATATATATATATATATATATATATATATATATATATATATATATATAATCACACAACTGCGAACTTTTATGGAAACAAAACCGTTGGAAACAAAGATTAGCAATAAAGTAAATTAGTAAAAACATTTCAAATTACGCTACCTATTTGTTACCAACGTTTCAATAAAGTTGCGTCAAACTCATCTAATAAATCTGTAATAAAAAATGAATTGACATTCATTTATTCTACTCAAAATCAACTTCTAGTTACTTAAAATACTCTGCCTTTATATATTTACTCTTTAAATATATTTTATCTTTAAAATATCTGAAAACAGAATATTTGTACTTGGTGTTATGTACATATTTGAAACCGTTCGGTCGAGAAAAAATGAATTTTCTAAAAGTCTAATTTGACACATTTATAGTTCGATGCATAATATTTGCACATTATAATGCTAAAGCACGAATCCCCACATTTAAATTGATTTACATTATTAATTTAATGTATGAATTAATCTCCTTCAACCGGCAAAGACTTTTCTAAAATTTATTCGACACGCCTTTAATCGTCACCAGCATATAATCTTTCTTTTGAGCTACTTCAATTGCATCTGATTTAATTAATGATTGACTTAAATTAATTTAATGATTGAATTAAAAACCCATTAAATGTGTTCAACTAGAAAAAAACGAATCATAGTCACATTTTTTTTTCAAATTATTGTTTGTCGAACCCTATGAAAGGAAAGAGATTTAAACTTATTGTTAATAATATAGGGTGTATGGAGTGTATCGTAATCGGTAATACCTTTGCAACGTAGCGGTCAATCCTGCTTTACTGAGGTGAATTGGAATGCAGAACTGTACTGGTCTATGGCCTATATCCAATTCTCACACATGGCTCCATGAAGTCACATGGGTGCTGCAACGGCCACACCCTGGTCAACGGCACCGACCTGTCAGCCAAACTACATTTACTTCTTTTCCGACATGGTCGGTGAAGAAGAACGCCTCTTCTTAAGCCACCTGTGCCAATTATACTTCAGTCAGTTTCCAGCATGAACGTAAGAGCCTCAGAAGTCAACGTCTTTACCAGTGGGCTGAGATTCTGAAAGGTACCGGCACTATTTTGCCTTGGATGTCACCATGAACTACAATTAAGGGAAGTGGTGACCACAGCGGCGTGAAATGCGCTAACTGAATAATGATGAATAAATGATTGCAATATGAATTTTACGTTCCTTTATGTCTACCAATGTTCGAATTAACTAATGTCATATACCAAACAGAATGTATCTGAAGTCGAACACTGACGTTAAAGAAACGAGATGCCTGGTATTACATCTGAAGATACAACTCGATCATATTTTTGGATTAAGAATATTTTTAGAGTGGTATTCTTCAACAGAAGGGCATTTAATTACATTTAATTACATAAATATAGGATTTTGTAATGTATACGAACCCAAAATATTCAAAGTGCTATTAATTTGAAAATAATTAGGAATGGATAAAAAAAATAAATTGATAAAATTATAGATAAATAAAGAGAACAAATTCGCAGATAGAATGAGAGAACAGGTTTGAAAACGCAAGAAATTTAAAAAAAGAAAAAGAAAGAAAGCTAGAGAAATGAATACATTCAGAAAGGTCTCTAACGAAAGAAATCGATTTACTTATTTCATTTTTGTTTGATTAACAATTCCTATTCAAGAGGAGAAATATAAACGTTTTTCGATTTTTACCCGTCTCAAGTCTTTGATTTTAACTAAATATTTGAAAATCTACCAGAACAAAAATGTTTAAGAATCAAATGCAATTACATGAATATGCGAAAATACAATGTCAATACAAAGACAAAATCATATTACCAAATCAGCTTGTTCTTCGTCCTCCCATTTGGAATCGGTCTGAAATCCTACAACTATTCAAGAAAGCAAACTGACAAACTGAAACACGAATCATCCAACGTTAAACAAGCTAAAATATAACTGGTTGCTTTTCTGGTCACATATCACCATATCTGGCAGTGATGACTGGCACGTTAATTACTTTTTACCACAGTATAAATTAGGATTCTCATTTGTTAAATGTATTGCTTTGAATGTAGCAGATATTAAAGCTGCGAAGTACGCATGAGCAGGGAATGTAATTTGGCAAAGATGTTGCAGAACCCAAAATTAGCACTTATATTTCAACCTAACCTGAATATAATTGGTGGAGCTATATCGGGAGGGTCCTGTAGCTTTTGAAAGAAACTTTCGTGGTGTCTTATGTTGTCAGAGTATACACACACGCACACACTCACGCATTCAAATTTGGACAGTAGATATATCCTAACAAGGAAAATGTAAAATCAACCAAACAACCAACGTACATTTTCTTTTATTCTGGCTGAGTTACTCCGAAATGATGTCAGATGTGTCGGCAAGTCAGATTCCTTTTGTAAAGGTAGAGTATTGTCTTGGTGTTAAAAAGGTTAATCAATTAGTGAATACATTGCTGATACATCGGGTTTGCTGATAGGGTGTAAAAATATATAATAGTGCTAACTTTTTTTTACTCTATAATGATGGTATATATTATAATTGCCTTACTTTTCAAATGAACATAAGCGTCTGGAAGTTTCCTGATATTTTTATGATCTTCACCATGGATCCAAAAATAAATCTTCAATATTAACTACTGCTTCGTTTGAAGGTTTCCTTTTTTGTGTGAATAGTTGATTATCCAAAAATAACTTTCAAAATAAACCAACATTTTATCTTAATATTAGGTTGTCACACATGAAATGGCGCATTTTTGGTTGGTTGTTGATCCGGTCGTCTAACGAAGTAAACTCATTAATCTTGACTTATTCCTGGCATTTTTTTTTCAGATAATTTTTCTTTCAATATATTGTTACTCATGAAAATGATTACAATGAAACAATATCGAGTAATCTTACTGTATGAGTACAAACTGCGTAAAAGAACCATTTTTGCATGGAATCATTACATGCGATGAGAAATGTATACTCTTTGACAACAGTAAGAGAGTAAGCCAGTGGTTAGAAGCAAGTGAATCACCAAAACAATACCCAAAACTACCACTGCACCTTAAAAAGTTAATGGTTACTGTATGATGGTCTTTCAAAGGGGTTATTCGTTATTTATTCTTTCAAAGGGGTTATTCATTAATTATTCTGAAAACAATAACAGCAACCCGTGAAGAAATTGAGTGTATGCAATAAAAATTGAAAAAGTCTTACGGCCACACGCTTCTCAATCAACTGCATAGCCTGAATTACGAAATTTTACTTCATCCTCCATATTCACCTGATATTTCGACTACTGATTATCACTTTTGATTTTGAGCTTTTCATACGCAATAAAACATTCTCCAATAAGGAAGAGGCGATCAAAGCATTTTAACTATTTATCACATCAAAGGATGAGAATTTTTTAAAGATGGGATCAAGAATTTACAGGTACATTGAAGAACAGTTATTCATCAAATATGGTGCCTATTTCAACTAAATAGTTTAGTTATTTAACATTTCAAAAGCGTTTTATTAATTTCCTATAAAGTGCGTCATTTCATATGTGACAACCTAATATTAATAAGTTAATATGTATTAGCATAAATATATCCGTTGATATGAATTGTGCAGTTAATATGCTCCTATCATTTATCCATACAACCAAATATGGCTAGACGATCGCATCTATACACGCATGGATAACAATATTTACATTATTCTTTATATAATTTTACGCGAATGTAGCTTAATGTCTGTGGCTTAATTGTAATTTGTATGCATGACACGATGATATATGTTGAACAAGCAAAATATTACATCTCCCGGTCATCCTGTAAGGACTGTCCGCAATATCCTTTATTTTCATACCTGCCATTCATACCTGCTAGCGAGTCTACAGAATACTGCGTTATATTTATTGAGACCGGGATTTTTTTCCACAGAAAGTGATTACAATAAAAATTTGTCCATAGAATTAGTTTTACCTCTATGAAAATTCGCAACAACTTCGGTAAAAAAAACATCTATTTGTCCCTCAAATTCAAAATATTTAGTCACATAAAAAAAACTTTCCATTGAAGGTACAGAAGTAGCCTTAGAAAAGTGTGAATTCAGAATTATGGTTAGATTTCAGTGATTTCAGCCAGTATCTACCGTGGTCTAATCAGTAAGGCAGCTGTTACACTGAAGTAGGTTTTTCAAAGAGAAGAACAGTAAATTCAATAGATACCGGAGATTTAATCTTTATTTCCGACCCGCGTTGCTTACAAAGAATGACGATCTTTTATTTGTAATACAAAGCAACTAAGATGAAAAGAACATCAATCGAAACATTAGTAATAATAATATCAGACTGTTAAAAACATTAATAATAATAACAACATACTGTTAAAAAAACCTTCTAACTATCCAACAATGTTCTAAATTCTATGTACTTTCTTGGATTTGTTGTAGCATCTCTTATATGGTCTGATCTCTTTACGCATTGCTTTGTAATTCTATCAAATGATTCTCCATGGACCTTGCTTTATGTGGTTCTATTTACTTTTACTTATTTTGCATAGTTGGGATACTATAAGCAAGAGAATCTTCGTCATATTCTGAGGAATAACTATATCGTAATTAACTAAATCACCTGTGTCATTTACTTGTTAATCAAATAAAACTACTTCTGTAAACATACTTCCCGTCTCCTTTGTATACATCAGTCTGTTCAACCACTATAGCCCACAGGAATCACTTTTTGTTGGTGTACTAGGGTGATTTCCGATCGCAACAGATGCCTATTTGTGTCTGCTCGCAATCATTGTAAACGTCAAAGAGGCTAATCTTCCCACTACGCATGTGGAGTTGATTCTATTATTCCTTCAATAGTACTTAAGAGATGTGTCCCTGGACTATCTCATTTTCACTCTAAATTCTACTGTAAATGCCTTGCTGCTATTTGCTTCCCTGCTTGTTGGAAATCCTCTTCTGTAGTTCCAGTCTTTAAGAACTCAGGTGAACCTCTTACGGTCTTCTTTCAGATAAATAATATGGCTTTCGATTCTCTAGGTCAACTGCTAATGTATTAACTTTTACTGCTGAAAGAATCTACCGAGAATAGTGAATCTCGGGTTGTTGCTTTGGATATCATGGAGGCATTTGACAGAGTTATTAAATCTCTAAATAAAAGTTGTTTTAAATGAATACACTTCTAGTTGTTTTCGTTAATACAGGTGCCCCACGGGTCTCTATCCATGGGCCTGTGTTGTTTATCAGTTTTCAACTCGGAATCTATTCTGATAACACAACTATTTTCTCTTGTCTGATCGGTTTGATATGATCAAATTAGCAGCTGATTTAAAAAATGACCTACAATCTACTAGTTAACTGAGGTAGGGACCTACAAGTTAATTGATGTAAAGAATGGCTTACGGCTCCAAAAGGAATGTAAGTAAACGGTTGTAAGGAATGGCTAAACGCCTCCAAAACAAAACTACTCTCTTATAATCGTCTGAGAGGATCCATTTTACCTTCTATCAGCATGACTGTAGTTAAACCCCACAAAAGTGACCCATAACGTTTTTCACTGACATGAAGCGGAAACATTATGTTGCTATGTCTGCTGATAGGAAAGTGTGTTCAGTGTCGTGCTAGACATTTTTCTCGCCACAATTTACATATTTATAAGTAATGCTATCCGATCTTGCTTTGAATATTGTTGTCGCATCTGGTCTGGTGTTCCTGCTATATATTTAGAGATCTTTGATAAAATCCACAGAAGAATTTTCAATGTTAATGGTTCTGACCTGGTAACTCGGTTTCAGTCCCTTTCCCACCGTCGTAATGTAGCTTCACTGTGCTTTTTCTATAAACAATTCCATGATAATTATACTGATGAACTTTCATCTATGATATTTAGACTGTGTGAATTTAAGTGCGGTACTAGATTGGCAACAACAAATTTCTCATGATTTTTCTCGAACGATCATGTCTGCTCGAAGCGTATCTTGACGACCACATATATTATGAAATATATCTTAATAGCCACATATATTATGAAACTAAGTCCAATAATTATTTTAATATATTTCCTGTTTATACGTTATATTTATAGACATTTATGCAAATGCTCTGTTTACAATAAACAGTATTAACTAAATTTACCAGTCTGAATGAAACAAATCATGGGAAATTTGTTGTTTATAAACAGTAATTTGACTTTGCTAGCCAGACGCTTCCTCCGTAGCTAAATGATATAACACGTCAGGCCAAATGGTTCGATTCCTGTCGGAGGATACATATTTTCTACTAAATTATATATTAAAACTGATCTCTATCTGAACCCGAATACCGTCCAAGAGTGCAAACTCCTAATAATTGGTTAAACCATCATTCTTTCCTTCTACAAAGGCAAATAACCTACAGAAAATGACACAGTAATATTTGGTTGGAATCAAATGTATTAATAGACAAACAGTATCACGATTCTCACTAAAGCTAATTTTGTAAGAATTATTTTTGACCTGTTAGTTCCATCTACTTCTTTGGCACTATTTGCTTTATTGCTTTTAAAGATATCTTTTCAAAGACAAGAGCTGTTTCTTTTACTGATTGCTGTAATATGCAAGAAGCGTTGCTGATATTTTTATCTGATTCCTATTTCATTTAAATAATATTTTTTTAGCAAAGGTCTGGCTACAATGCTACTTATTGCAGCTTAATATCTGTTACTAATTCCATATTCGCAAAATAACTGACCTCATTCTTCTCAATGTGAGAAGCAAGCTCCTGCTTACAACAGTCTGGACGCACTTGTGTAGCTGATTATATCAGTTCGCATCCTGACGACAGAGCAGGGAGCAAAAATATAGTGATTGAGATGGTGTTTAAAACATTGACTGAGAATAATAGTACAGACAGTTATATTTAGAATCAGTAAGGACATTCTAAGATTTTTTTAAATCTTCTGAAACGATAATAGATACGTAATAAGTTTTTAGATGTTGCCAAAGGCAATAATTTAAGTTTCGTAAGCGAATTGATATTTCTGTATAATTAAAGTAAAAGTGGGCCAGTCTGCTACAGAAAGGAAAAGGTTGATAAAAACTAACAACTATAGGGAAATAAAAATTAATAAATGTATCAACAAAAAACCTTTTCCATCAAAATCGGTATCATTGAAGGGACTTCTGACAACTTCTCATGCAATCATGTGCATTAATCACTGAGTGTGTTTTGTTTTGTTTGTTATTTAATCATTTCGCGCCAAGCAGTGGGATAATGCTACTAGAACGTAGGGGTGAGGAAAGGACAATAAAAGAACAGGGTTCAGTTAGACTGGAGATGGCGATTGACGTTGCATTTAAATTTTTGAAGATCATAGTTGGCAGGGAAGCAAGAAACTGGGAGTTAAACAGTTGAGAAGTGCAATAGAAGAAACTGTTAGAATAGAAGTGGCCGTTGCATGTAACTAGTTCGACAATAAAAATAGGAGACCTAGTTGCCAATCTAGTAGCACGCTTAAATTCATGTAGTCGAGGCACTAAGGAAAGAAAGCTCATTAGAAAAGTTGCAAAGAAAATACTTGTAGAAAAGACAAAGCGAAGCCACGTCACGTCGGTGAGAAAGTGATTGAAGTCGAGATGCCAAGTCAGGATCGATTACTTTACAGACCATTCTTTGAATTTTGTCAAGCATCTCGAGATATGCACCAGGAGCACCAAACCAGATATGTTAAGAGTATTAAATGTGCATGGTAGAATTATAAATGTGCAAGATGGATTCTGATGAGGAAAATTAACGGGCACGACAAAGTGAGCCAACATTCTTAGCAGTAGACATAGCAATTGATTCAATATAATCACTCCACTTCCTTTCAGTAGAAAACATGAGCCCCAAAAGTCGAAGAATCTTCCTCTCCCATAGTTTAGAATCATCCATGCTGATGGCAGATGAAGAGCTTTTCTGTGGTGATTAAATAAAAGCAGTTTTGTTTCGGAGGTGTTAAAATGTACAAGCCATTTCTTACTCCTGTTAACCATTGATTGGAGATCCTTTTCGAGAGCAGTTGCTAGGATAGTTTGTCTGATCTGTCGGACTTTCTGCTAAGACAGGAGTAAATAATTGTGTCATCTGTATAAATAGCTCGTTGGAAACTGAGTTAGTTTAGCTAATAACATTAAGCTGTCTTAGAAATAACTGAACTCGTTGACTGCAACAAAATTAAAGATTGTCGGAGTTAGCTCCTCCTCATTTCCTTAATCCTTCAACAGGGGTCTCTATCCCCTGACTATAAATACTGGCTGACCCTTCTCTCTCTCTCTCTCTCTCTCTCTCTCTCTCTCTCTCTCTCTCTCTCTCTCTCTCTCTCTTGACCCAGGCCTTGGGCCGCTACCTCGCACGGAGACGAGGTAAAATCGTTCTTTTTCCGCTTAAACCAATACGTGACATCTCACCGATACAGCGTTTCCCATATTCTGGGAACACGCCAAGGACAATACACGTACGTACGACACTCAACACAAAACACACACATAACTTCTCCATACAAACACTCTGTAACCCTTCATGTCGTTGTAATTTGTTATTAATATATATTTGTTTGCATATATGTATCGGTCTTGTTTGTTTCTTTATCTTCTTTAGACTCCATTAAAGTCCAACATTCTCATGTAGCTGGACCGACCAGCAGGAAATCTTAACCCAGAGATATCTCATCACATTTCACACCACGGTCCGCTACAAATGGTGACCCCGACGTGATTTCAACTCCTGCTAACGCACACGGGACGATATATATGTACAAACAAATTCTTATACAGACCTTCCAAATGAGAGCCAGTCAAAACAACATAATATTGGAAACTTCTTTTCTATCCTACGCACGCCGTACTCTATTAACGAAAGAACTTTTAATTCAGACAACATGTCTACAAAACAACTTTCTCTTACACGGCAAAAGGAATTACTCTTACAACACGTGGAAACTGCAATTACTACTATGAGCGAGCCTTACAACTCTTTCTCCGCACTGGTCTATATTTGCTAGACCATTTCTTTCTCTCGGCGACGCTTGACCTTAATTTCACCCGGCTTACCAAACGGCGAACGCAACGCCATTTTTAACTAAATTCAACTTTCTTCTGAACTGAAATAGATAAAGTGTGAACCCCATCTCAATCAAAGGCGACTCACTGTCCTTTCTCACCCTGCAACTATGCAATTCGAATGACCTAAGAATTTTGCGAGAATGATATTCTACCGTCAACAATAGCAAATTCTCCCAACTTTCATTCGACACTCGGTAGATATTCTACATCAGCTCAACTTGGCACCGGAGTAGAACGACGCGCTCCCCCCTCTCACCATCACTTGGCCAACCATCGTCGCTGACCACAAGAAACAGCAACCACCAACTTCACCACAATGCTGCTTAAATCTTGGGCGCCAATTTTATCCTCACATCCCCAAAACAACCTCATCTTTCAAGCAAAAGTACGACGAGGACAGCAAACAGGTTGACGGGACGACAAACCCAACTCTACGTGGAGCATTGGAAAAAAAGAGCAAAAGCTGAACACTACCGACGTTTCTTCCAGGACGTACCCCGACTCTGACTCACTAGAGAAATGCACAGAACCCTGACGACAACAAGCACATAACGTCGAATCACGCATCGCAACCACAGACACATTTTCTTTTCAGCGCACAAGAATAATTTTCAAAACTTTTTACATTTTAAAAGTTCGTTTCCTACAACTTTTAATCCAGAGGGGAGGTATTGTCGGAGTTAGCTCCTGCTAATTTCCTTAATCCTTCAACAGGGGGTCTCTATCCCCTGACTATAAATACTGGCTGACCCTTCTCTCTCTCTCTCTCTCTTTTCCGACCAGGCCTTGGGCCGCAACCTCGCGCTGAGGCGAGGTAAAACTTTCTCTTTTTCACTTAGGCCAATATGTGACATCTCACAGATACAGCGTTTCCCATATTTTGGGAACACGCTAAGGACAATACTCGTACGTACGACACTCAACACAAAACACACACATAACTTCTCCATACAAACACTATGTAACTTTTCATGTATTCGTGTATTAATGTTTGTTTACCCATAATATATATTTGTTTATCCATGTATATCGGTCTTGTTTGTTTTCTTTGTCTTCTTTGGACTTAATTATAGTCCAACATTCTCATGTAGCTGGACCGGCCAGCAGGAAAGTTTAACCTTTTGATATCTCTTCAAATCTTCACCCACCACGGTCCGCTACAAGATTTCATGCATCTATTCTAATCTATAGTTACAATCTTGTAATTTAACGAAAATATGTCAGTTTTTTACTTAAGTGTTGTTTTTTTTTACTTGACCTAAACCTACAAAAATTTCTTTTATATTCCGGTTTTATCTACAAAGAAGAAATATTCTAATTCTTCCATTTAACAAAATCTAAAGACAAGAACTATCAGGACAGATCTTCGATGCTACAAAAAATGTACTGTGCAATTTTAATAGGTAAGTAAATGTAGAGCACTTCCCAATCGGCGAGGAAATCTTAAACCTAGTTACGACTCTTTTGTTATCTCAATTTCTTTGATTCTCGGCTTGGTCGAACATTTTCTTAATCGTAAAGATAAGAAATTTATAAAAACTCTTTCAATATTACTTCATAATGCGATGAAAATAATAGTATGAAATATTTTATAGACGGTATGTCAATGCATTAGGCGAGTCTGAAAAAACTGGCTGTTGCTTCCTCAAGGCCAACACCAAAAGCTACGAACCAAAAAAGCAAGCATATCGTATCCAACCCAGATCAGTTACCTACAAAATGTGGCATTTACTTATGTGGACGAAGAAAATCACCGCTTATAAAACGTGTCTGTATGTGAGGGAATGTATTAGTAAATGCGTGTCTTCCTATTCACATATAAACATCACGGAGTAAAAGATATGCGTGTGTATATGAATATATTTGAATGTCCATTGATAAAGGATAATATATACTTGGAAGGTTATTGATATTTGATTAGCAGACAAAAAACTGGTTGATAGTTTCATGTTCATTAAAACATTTTGGAAAGGAGAGACGATTTTTTCAGCCCAAATCTAAAACCTGAACTGACAAATTGCATAGACAGAAACTCATAGTTTTTTCTCCATAAAAAAAACTGCGAAACATAAAATCTTCTGCATTGGATCATACATATAAGTTCTTTATATTATTTACAGTCCGGCTAATATCCTCGTCTTTGTTGTTATTATCACACAGTTTCGGCCGTTGTGGTTTCCGACCTTAATCAATGTAACCTTCAGAGAAGTTTTATCTACAGGTATAGATTATTCTCGTTCCACCGCCCATGTCTCATTTTAATCCTTTTTAGTACACCTCTTCCTATTCCTGTCTTCACTGAAAATGAAGCAACCCTTTAATTCTCTAAATAATTTAATCTTTTAAACAGTGATATTAAAGTCTACCTTCCTATATCATCAAATGTTTTATTAAAGAAAATGTACCTCTCTACAAGGATTGAATCGGTTTCATTTACATGATCTAGGCAGGTAAACGTTAATTTTCCTGTTTAAAGAAAGAGAGTATCTCCTACTTAAACAAGTATACATACTAAATATAGCGTTTGTAGTATGTATATATGTGGTTGTGTCTATTTAAATGAATATGTAAATTTATATATTCACGCGTACTGGTGGCTGCGTGTTGAAATATACCTGTATATGTATATATGCGTCTATTTCAGTGTATGTATGTACATGTACGTAATTACGTATACGCTCTAAAAGTAATACGGCCCATTTAATTTTTTCGGAAAATACAACCGAATCAGGAAGCACAAAAACAACTTGAATTTTTTCTTATGTGTTTTGGATATATAATCTAGTCAATTTCATTTAAATTCTGTTTCTTTTTTGTTGATGTTTCCATCACTTTTGTTATTAAATATCCCACATTGTGAAAATAGAAGATCTGTCAAGAAACGTTGTAAGAACATGGATGTCAATTTACTAGCGATTAAAGCCCTTTCTAAATATTTTTCTCTTAGTAAATTGTTTTCCGTTTGGTGCAACTCCGCACGTAGCAATCTTCAGGTACAGATTGAAAAGTGACCCTTGTAAAATTTAAATATTAATATTAATAACCTACTGTTAAAACAGTGAAGCAGTTCATTTTTACTTTAAATTTTTTTATCCTTTCTACCCAAGCAAGGCGATACCACCAGGTGGTTAAAGGGAGTGAAAGAAAATGTGAAGATTTTACTGATAAGAAGCGAGTTCCGATAAAATAATAGAACAGAACAGCTCCTCGGAACAATTGTCATGAAATATTTATTTAAAAAAAACAGAGGGAAGCCATGTTATGCCAGGGGTGGGGAGCGGCGGAATTACTGAAGTCGAGAACTTTTCACTAATCTTGCTGTACCAAAATTTGATATGTAATAAAATGAAGATCGTACATTTTGTTAAACTATTTTGAAGCTGTAAAATTGTAGGAATTTTAACCAATGCTCATTGTCTAACAAATGCTTGACTTGCGTATATGTGTTAAATAGAAAATTTAAAAACTAGTTAAAACATGTAGATCCTTATACGAGCCTTGTTTCCTGTGTTTACAGGAGAAAAGGCAGATAATCAGATTTTTAAATTAGGACCTGTTGTTAAATCAAAGATTCGAACTAAACGTCAGTTGTGAGCATTTTTCGCCTTTGACCCTACAATCTTTCTAAACTTTAAAATTTAATAATCTAATAATCTTAATTTAATAATGATAAACATTTTACCGTATCCTTAGTAAGTTAGATTTTCTGAGGGAGTATATGTACGTTATTCTTCTAACATTACTGGTAGTATTTTATATAGAGGTGTATACATTCGGCTAATGCTTTATCACTTTCTATTGTTTTGATATTTTTTAATAAAACTCTTTTATATGCTATACTCTATTAAATCTATTTTTTATATAATTTATTATCTTATTTTATTTTTATATGGTTTATTTATATGATCTATGTACTTTTAAGTTAATTCATTTATTTTTTTTTTTGTGATTTAATTTTCTATTTTTTATTTTGTAATTTTGATAAATTTTTCCTGTTCTTTCCTTCTTTAATTTCTTAAAGGTTTTTTTATTTACATACTATTAATTAATTTTTGTGAAATTATGCTGCCACTTCACTGAAAATGTAAAGGGTTTGTATATCGTGACGTTGTATCAAAATTCTGTTTCAAATAGACTGCATGTGTCCGGTGTATTTTGAATATATCCTTCACAACATCTTACTTAATATAAACTATTTTTGATTGGTTAAGCGATTCTCAACATTTCTTGTCTAGCTTCTTTGCCTCTATATCATCCTTATATATATATTTCCCTCTTTTTCTTTTTCTTAGGAGGAGAGACTATATCTGGTGTCTTTCTTTCCTTCTCGCTTTTATTTTCTTCTTTCTTTTTTCTTTAAAATATATTGTATCTTGTCTTTCTTTTCTTTCTTTTTTCGACTACATATTGCGTCTTTCTTTCTTTTTTCTTTTTAGATGAGACTATATCTTATGTCTTTCTTTCTTGCTTGCTTTTCTTATATATTTTTCCTTTTTACGCGGGAAAAGAGATTGTTTGAAATAAATTTAAAAATTGTAATAGTCATCATTTACCCCCGTCTGATGAGATGCAATGTTATGCATCGAAACGTGAATGCATTTATGTTCGAATGTAATATCCTATAATAAAGTGTGTATATATATATATATATATATATATATATATATATATATATATATATATATATATATATATATATATATATATTAATGTCATACTTTATTAGATCATTTAAATGGGATCATGACACTTATGTCATGATCCCATTTAAATCTTATGTTGGAACCGATGGAGAGATGAAACTATCCACCTACTGTTACTCTTGTATCCGCTGCAGAGAATATGAGTAAATATGAGATATATGAGATAAAGTCGAGATTTCTCGAAATTGAACTATAGAGGTCAGACGTTTAACTTTTCACTCAATAGTCACAATGATATCCCATATTAATTAAATTACTTTCCTTACCGAGTATCATTATTACCGAGATATTATTTCTTTCTTTGTGGGTTCGCCGAGTAAACGCAAACTATTGCCGACCGGGTTTTTCCATGTCTAAGGATAGAAATATGATAGTTAGGCAGGTGTATAATTCCTTTCGATGCTAACATATTTCTATGTACCTAATGTAAGAAAATTAAGCCATCTACCAAGGAAGTGATTTTTAGTTACAGGTTTGGACAGCCATTTAATAATATAAAAGAATATAAAAGAAAAGACCTAATACGAAGACACTATCGATCGATGGAAATCAATCTTGGCAAAACAATTGAATATAGGCGTGGTTTATTAAAATGTTCTCGGATCAACTACGAAGGGAATGTCCTAGAGACATGAAGCATGCCTTTTATTCAACTTGTGTAAATATGGCAATAAAGCTGAGGACAATAGTCCCAACAATGTAAATAGTGTAAATACTTACGATCCCTCACCCCAGAAATATAGACAGAAGTCTTTTTTAATCAGCACAGAAACTTATTTGGCGTTAATTTTGTAGTCCGTATATAGATGGTTAGCCGTCAGAATACCTTCCTTATCCCAAAAGGGTGTGGCCATGAACTTTCCTCCTGGCTTTTTAATATTGATTTTTTTCTGCATTTGTCGCTGGGTATTGATTACATTACAACGACAAGTCGTTCAAAAAGTGATTACATTATAGCTGAAAATGCAACAAAATAAATTCAGTATCGTTTTTGGTCAGCATCCAAATATTTTAGCACCATTTTGGCTCACGGCTTATACATAGCTAGAGGCTCACGAAGAATAATCCAACAGCTTTCTTGCATATTTCTAGTGCCTCAGAAATTCTTTTCGGGGATATTCATTCATAGGTTAAAAGAATATCATGAGCATGATGAACAACTGCAATAGATCTTTGACGGCTTCCTCTCAAATTGTAATGCATTTTTATTTTCAAAATCTCCACACGTGAAACGGATACGCATCATCTTCAGTTATGTGTGACCTGCACTTGATACACAAAGTGTACATCATACATTCCTGGATTTTCATTAGTTTTTTCTGCAGGAATATAATGAGAGCCGACTAGAAAAATCGATACTTTCCTGCAAATTGGTATTTTACAGTAAACAATATCCCTCAGATTTAAGGAAGTTGTTTTCAGTCGAGTTTTTTTGACATTCCTTTATCTCAAATTTACCTCCATAGTATACATACATTGCAAGCACA
Organism: Acanthosepion esculentum; assembly: GCA_964036315.1. NCBI lineage: Eukaryota > Metazoa > Mollusca > Cephalopoda > Sepiida > Sepiidae > Acanthosepion > Acanthosepion esculentum. Next base: position 14,039,921 of record OZ038519.1, on the reverse strand, counting down.
CTGTTAGTTACAGGGTTATATGGGGCTTACACGTAGTTGTGGAAGGTGGATGATGTGTTTCTCTTTACTCTCCTTCTCCTTACCATCCGACTCCAATAACTTGAGTGTTCCTCTGCAAGCTTTCTTCCAGTAAGCAGATCACTCATCTATATAGGTGAAAGAAACTGTTATTCGTTTCCACAATTTCCATTAGTCAAATTTATATGAGGTAATAAAAAATGTTTGCAGATTCTGAGCTAAACTATGCTTAATAATCTGAAGAGAGAAAATGAGATTAATAGAATAAAAAGGAATTTGTTGTTGCACGCACGCAACCAAATAAAATGAATTACTCTCACATTTAAGCATAAAGAATGCATTCTTTATGTTATCTAATCTTTTTACTCATATTTATTTAATTCTAATTTTAATGAATTAGTTTCACTATGAACAAACGTTCTCGCCAATTCACTTAGTACTTAAAAAAGAGCAAAAAGCATAAAATTATTAAAATGGAAATTAACTTTCACCGAGTAACGAATGACACTAAAACTGATGACCAAAAATAATAAGCTTATCTCTCTACACCTCTGTCCATTCTTTTCTCCCTCACACACGCAGGTAACGTCACTCTCTCTCCCTCTCTCCCTCTCTCCCTCTCTCTCTCTCTCTCTCTCTCTCTCACCCACACACACACACACTCACACACGCACACACATACACCTGCAAAAACACTCTAGCATCTACGTCTGTCCGATACAAAAGCCTGGAATAAGAGTTTTGACCGACCTGCGCTTTTTCCTTACTGCATACGGCTTAATCCCGTTAAGCATAAATGACTCTACTCTGAACTGATATGGGTGGCCACTTAAGAACAGCAAGTGTAATTGACTTAAGGTCTGTATGCCAGATGAAATAAATCTTAATAAATAAATAAATACTCTCTGAGCGCATATCTCTGCCTGTGTCACACGCTACTGACTGTGTTATTGCATGCGCGCTTGGTGCACAGGAATATGAAGTGCAGTTAATTTTAATAATCCATTGTTTTCTTTATTTTTTGATCTCCTGGCGAGCAATGTTGACACGTAGGAGCTTATGCATAGAACCAGAAAGGGATTTTCGATTACCTATTAATATAGGATAAATGCTACTGTCATCTTCAAGCACAGAAGGCTGTTGCAAAGGCCTCCACATTTCTAGGTTTCCCCATTGTACACAAGAGATCTCTTGGCAGAGTGACAAAATGAATAATTACCAAACAATTGATTTCTTTCTATTTTTATTCCTCCCTCTTCCAGCACTTAATGGCTTCAAATATACTTAGTGATTTATTTTCAAACCTATAAAATTAATTTATTTGATTTTAACATTTTTAGTTTTTAATACCATGATTTGGTTCCCACACCCTGTGACTCAATGCATCGTGCCCCTCCTCAATAAAATTTAAAAACATCTGACATTTGATTACTGTAAGTGGTTATTTAAATTAAGAGGAAACAGTTTCTTTAACAATGTTAACTTTTTTAAAGAAGTAGAATATTTTCTAGCTTGAGTATTCCACTTCTGACAATGCCCAGTCATTATTGCGGGGGCGGGAGGTTTTATTGATAATACGCTTGATAGAGAATGTTTGTCCTTTCTCTTTTTAACTGTTATTTTACAGTCAGATTAAGTCAGATTACTTCGCCATTAGGAGTAAGTTTTTTCTTTGAAATTCATATATTATTCTAAAATATTTTTCCCAGATTTTTGTGATACATTGAGATTATTTTGATTTTTTCTCGCTTTAAAATTAGAACCTTAAGGTTTTAATCTTAACATTAATTTTTATATACATTTATTCATTTTGAATTATACGAATATCAATTTGTATGGAAATTGTATAGCCAAAAGAAAAATTAAATTTAAGTACAAATTTAAGCACCATCATGAACTTCAGAAGAAAAATTGAACTAATTTACTTTCAAAGTTATTTTGTAAGAAAACTTAAATATTTTTTTCAGTTAGGAATTTAAACAACTCATTTTGTGTTAGCACAAAATCTTTGTACATTTCTATAAAGAAAGCCTTTTTACAAATGACAATGATTGCTTAAAATAAAATTCATTTTTATACAAATTTTGTTTTATTTATATTGTCAATATATTGTAATTATATTGCTAATTTATATCTCTCAAACCATAAAAAATCAATTGTTTGGAAAACTGATAAATTCTCAGTTAATTTATTTATCAAACGTGAACTGCGAATTAGCGTCTGTGTGAAACGGTAATCAATTTTCTCTGTTCTGCTTTTCATGTCGTTTGTTGTCTAAGAAAGAATCTCGCTTTGCTATATCAAGATTCACAGCACAGATTCAGAAACACAGCAATCTTATATTAGTACATGAAAATGGAAAAAAATATCGCAAGAGAATGGCGGCCTCTTGAATTAAGCATAAATAAATAGTATGTGTAAATTCATTATTAATCAAACAGCATCACTCAGAGGGGGAGAATTGTCATAAATGGTGGCACGTGCTGTTTCTATCGTTCGAATTCTTTTTTTTTTCTTTAATCATTTCATCCCAAGAAAGGCGACAAAAGCCACTAAGATGCAAAAGGGGGTAAGTGAGAATGAAAGAAACAGTGAGGAAAATAAAAGAACAAGATTAAGGAGACAGAAGATGACGATTAACATTGCATTTAAATTTTTGAAGATCGTGGTTGACATGAAAGCAGGAAGCTGGAAAAGAATTCTACAAGCGTGAAGTTGGTGGGGGGGGGGCTATTATTATATAACTTACAATTACAACTTACAATTTTAGCAGTGAATTTATGCAGCTAATCTATTAGTTTGTTCGGAAAATAATGTCCAATTTTAGAATCAACTTTTATTCCTGAATTAAGGTATTTAAACAGTGTTTAATTCAATCAAAATGAGAACCCTGGACATCTATACATTTCTACCATCGATTTACAAGGTTATTTATGCCTTTACGATACAAAGTTAAAGATTTGGACGTCAAAAAATCTTTGAATGCAATTTCTGCATCTTCCTTGCAAAAGAATGTCTTTTGGCTTAAAAAGAAATTGTCAAGGTGTTTGAAAAGGTGGTAGTCACTGGACGAGGTGATCAGGGTGTGACAAAATCTCATATATCATGTCGGTGAACATCTGCAGTATCATCCTGGCAACATGTGGCCGAGAATTGTCATGATGTAGAATTGGATCTCGTCGATTAACCAATGCCGGTCACGTTTTCATTAACTGAATATATATTTCATCCATCAGCAATATTCATTGTAATGTATGAATGTTAAACTTATAAATGATTCTTATAGACTGAATCTGGCGAGATAAATTGTCTAGCACGACATAGCCGGCATTCCTAGCAACAAGATTTAGCAATTGATTCAATATAATCGTTCCACTTCACCTCACTGGAAAATGTGAGACTAAGAAGGATAAGTGGGTTGCTTTCCTGGGGTTTAGCGTTAGCCATGCTGATAGAAGTCAGAAAAGCTTATTTATAGATAGCACTTTCGCCGTTTCGTTTTGGAAAAGTTCAAATTAACGACCCATTTCTTGCCCCAATTCACAATAGATTGAAGATCATTCTCGATATCAGCTACCAATTTTTTTTTTACTGAATATATCCGACTTGCTATTAAGACAGGAGTAAATAGTTTTGTCATCAGCATAGATACCGAATCGGGAACTGATGACATCGAAAAGTTCGTTGGTGAAAATAGACCACTGAGAGACACACATATGAATACAAAATGATCTAGAAGGGTGGCCGTTCAAAATAACTTTCATTACTCGATTTGATGAGAAACACTGAATCAAATCTAAAAATTGGACAGAAGCACCATCTTGTTTCTGGAGGTTGGTATTTCCTAGAGAGAATCAAATTATTGAACAAAATATTTATGTATTTCAAGGCAGTTAAATGAATTAAATTTTTTTTTATCTAAAACTGAACAGAAATTCTGGGAAAAGAATCTATTGCATCTATAAAAAAAACATTTATTAAATTAATTGGATGTATTCTTCGTGTAATTCAGGAAATAAAAATGCTAAAGTATTATTCAGTGTGCGTGGACTCCAAACATCACAGGCGTCGATCATCTGACATCTAACGTCCGATATATTGGAGGCCTGTGAGACGTTTAATCAAGTTTATTCCCATCTATTTTTATGGAAAGATAAGGATGAACTGAATTAAGCAGACACTTTTGTAGATTTCCAAAATAAGAACAAAATTTTGCTATCAAACTGCCGAGTACTGAATGAATTGATATCTTGCGCCTCTTCCAATTGATTTGTTACAAAAACATGTGAGGACAAAATTACTTAATAAACCATTGTTCAGACTCAATCAAAGCATAACTTACTCCTGATTTACTGTGACAAACTAAACTGTTCAAAGTCTATTTACAGACGGAAGCGTTGATGGTTTGACTAGTGTTATCACGAAGTTCTACTTCATTAAAAAAACAGAAAAGTAATTATGGCCTACAGTCTTTACTTATATATGCCACTAACATTATACCTGATTTAGTAGTGTTAGTGCTTTCGTATGAGAGATGATTTTTTTTTATGTACTGGGTGATTTTTGTATGATTCATGTATGAAAATAGAACTACAGTTATTAATTGAATAAAAGAAATATGTCTTATTCCATTCATGTAAACATAAACCTTGTACATTAAAATGTCTTGTAAATAGAGTGAATGTAATTTCAGTGAATGCAAGATTTCGTGGTAGCATTAAAATAAATATAAAATAAATTAAATGCCGGCGTAAATTTTCTGTTTAAAAAAATAGTGAACATTTTTTACAAATTTTAATTGTAAAAAATTCCAAACGGCATGAATCATTCTTTGATTTTTGTTTTGATGTTCGTTCACCTCGATTTTCTACCATTTAAACAATTCCAAATCGTAAATGTTTTTGGTAGTTTCCAATGTCAACATTATTATTATTCTCTTATTCATATTGAATATTGAATGGCGTACATATTTTATGCGTATTTTTATATTTTTGTATTTATATACATAATACATATTTTATACATATCGTATGCATAAACACATATAAAAGAAAAAGCAAGTAGGGAGAAGATAAATTAATTTCAAAATGGCTTTGCGAATTAAAAATTCAAATTTCACTTCGTAAATATTAATTGATTATTATTATTATTTATCAGCTGCATTATTGCTTATGATGAAGCAGTGGCTATATTTGTAAATGAAGCCAGAAACTTTTGTATGGTAGAGGAAGTAATTTTAATATACAATCACACAATTCTAATTGAATGACCTAATGATAGAATCCATATAAGGATTATAGTTCATCAAATAAGAATGGGATCGATAACTTCACTACTGAAATCTGTATTATCTCTATGCAACCAAAATATTCAGCAATTTTATTGTTCTTGATAAATCTAATAATGTCTGCAACATTGGTGTTTTTAAGACTCTTATCATCGAGTACAGTAGATCAAAAAGAAAAGCGACATTTCACTGAATAAGCTATGATGAAGCATTTAAACAATAAAAGATGAGACATGAATTCTAAAAAAATTCATTTGGGTTAATGTAAAAATATCAACCTCTGTCTGATTTGCTTCCGTGACATTTTTGCATTCTTCTTCTCTAGTTGAAATTGGCTACATTGCAATATTTCCTGCTACACTCATGTCACATTCTGCCAGGTTGTCATGTCAGTATCAATTGACAATATGTCACATCCTGCTATGTTGCCATGTCAATATTAATTGACAATATGTCACATCCTACAATGTTGTCATATCAACATCAATTGACAATATGTCACATCCTGCCATGTTACCATGTCAATATTAATTGACAATATGCAACATCCTGCCATGTTGCCATGCCATTATCAATTGACAATATGTCACATCTTGCCATGTTGTCATGTCAATATCATTCAGATCTGCATCATTTTCTTCTTCTAGTTGCCGTGTCCATTCTAGACTTTAGCGATCGTGACTCTCCATAATTTCCATTCATTTATAGCTCTTAATAAATTATTTATTTTTTATTTCTCTTTTTGTTATCTCTCCTAAACCTTGAGGTAGATTATGCGTTACTTTC